>JAQMRL010000006.1:17519505-18719505 GCA_035578175.1 Catonia carolina | reverse complement strand
ATTTATCTTTAATTAAAAAGGATTGATAAAGTCTTGAAAATTTGGGAGAAATTTGAGAGAAAGATCCTACACAAGATATGGGCCCAAAGATAGTACTAGGCGGGATAAAATAGGTCATAAGGTCGAAAAAAACTGTAAAAAAATTAATGACTAATGTAAACGATAAGAAAAAGAAGGCTAAAATTTTACAGACACTGTATAGTACGGATGACAAAACAATAGATCTAAAGTGTTGGATAAAAGGTTTGAAGAAGTCAAAAAAGATGTTGAGAAAACCGGAATAAACCGAGGAAATTTAATGAACCGAACTAAATTTAGGCAACTAATTACAGACTTTAAGGTCTTCCATGAAGAGCAAAAATTGAACACCAGGTGGACAAAAAAAGGAGAAATGCCTACAGTGAGCTAATACCGAGAATGTAGGCTGCAAAAAGAGCTTCCAGAAACGTTTTCAGTCATCTCACGAGGTCTAAAATTGGCATTATACGAGAAAAAACAAGGATTTATAATTATAATGTAAAGAACATTTTCTTAAGCATGGCTAAAGATAACAGTTTAATATTTTTACCACACAGTTTTGTGACACTTTTCACAATAAAGCTATTTATCTAAATGAAAATTACAGTTATGATTTCACAAATGTAATTTTTCTGATCATTTCTGAAATATCTTTATTCCAGCTCATATTGTTACTAATTTATACTCATCACTCAATTTCAGAGCAAGTCAGAACTCAAAAATTAATAAAAATGAATTGAATAATTCGTGACAGTCATCTATAAAAAAACCTTAAACATTTAAAAACAGTTTACTTAGGAAGTCAAAAATGCACGTTAAAAATTTTGAAAGATCTAACAACTCGGTGTTCCAAATTTTATAAAATTTTCCACAATTACTGAGTTTAAAAAAATATAACCTATTTACGTTTTCGTATATGCATGCATAAATTTAAATGTTATGATTCCCTACTGAAATAAAATAAAAGTTTATTCAAAAACGATTATAATTTAGTTACAATACGAAAATATTTTGACATACATCGAAAAATTAAAATAACATAAATCTCAAAAAACGGAAATGGTCTTGTAATTTTATTCAAACAGCATAGTCGGTTAACAATGACCGGTATAAAGAAACAAAAGTTATTTAGAAAAATCTTGTATTATAAGTCTATTATAGTTAACTAAACGAAAAATGTGTGTTATGTATGTTGTCTTCTTCGGCGCTAGTTTTTTTTCTTTAAAGCGTATCCCATTAACATTCTGAAGGAATGTATGCGTAACTAAAGAATACACGTGTACAGATATTTCTTCCGAAACAAGAGTAGAATAAAAATTAATCTTAGTTCGTTTAAAAATTTAGTTTTTATTATATAAGTTAATAAAATAGTAGGAAAAAATATTTATTTATGTCGTAAGAAGAAAATATTTGAAGTTCTTTTTACTACTTTGAATTTAGCCTACCTAATTATTTTCTATTTTTCTCTTTTTTAATTTATATTATATAGTCATACTGAAAACTATTTTTCAGTTTATTTTAACGTTTAACACAATCCAACGGTTCGAGACATTGTAAACGCAACATACAACTCATTACACACAAAGACAATTTTACCACATAAATCCAAATGTCCAATCTCTTTCAACTAACGATCTCCCTGTAAACAGATGACTGAAACGAAGGAGGAATAGGGATCTTCTCTGACCACCATAAAAATAACTAAAAAAACATTTCAATTTAACATGTCATCCCTGTTTCATTAAAAAAAAAAATCATCCATAATAGTTTCTAAATCATCATTCAAAATATTGGCACCACATTCATTGTAAATATCGTCGTCGTCGTCTTCATGGATTAGGCTGTGCGTTAGCCTGTTCCGGCGTCCATCTCTTCCTCGTTCTACCAATACATCTTTTACCTGTTGTATTATGGATCAATGCATTTAATGGAAGGCGATCTTGGGACATTCTTAACACATGCTCTGACCACTTTTCTTTGTATGTCCTTATAGTGTTCAACAATGGTTGGGCACCGCATTCATTCCTTATTACTTCATTACGAATGCGATCCTCTCTTGTGCAGCCCTTAACTTGCCTTAGAAATCGCATTTCCGCTGACTGGATTCTCGATTCCTGTTTTCTCGTCAGCACCCATGCCTCACTTCCATAAGCCAAAGTTGGGATCGCCATTACTTTATAAAACTTTAGCAATGTGTTTTTCCTGGCTCTATTCTTGAGAGATCGACTTATTGCACCACATACCATGTTTAACTTAGTTACTTTTTGATGCACATCATGGTCATAATCATACGTAACATCGCATCCCAAGTATTTAAAATTAGCTACTTGCTCCAAACTCTTGCTTCCAATCACTATTTTAGACCTTGTAGGCCATTTTCCATGGAAAGCCATAATTTTTGATTTGCCTGCAGAAATTTTCATATTAAAATGTTTGCCAATTATGAAGAGCTTATGCACTGCCATTTGCAGCTTGTCCTCGGATTCCTGTAGAATCACAGTGTCGTCAGCAAATAATAAATAGTTCATAAAAGTATTGCGGGTAAGAGCGATATCCTTGTCTACTTCATGCTGCCACATAGACATAAGCTCGTTGACATATATATTAAATAAAGCAGGTGAAATTGGACAACCTTGTTTGACTCCTTTATTTGTAGCTATTTCATCTGTCAATTTTCCGGCCCCCACTGCTATTTTTATTGTTGTGTTCCCATATAAAGTTTTTATACTGTCTATCAAATGCAAGGGACATCCATTTCTCAACATTGTGCTCCAAAGTAGCTCTCTATCGACATTATCAAATGCCTTCTCCCAGTCTACAAAGGCCATGTGTGTTTCACTATTATACTCTCTGCGTTTTTCTATTATCATTTTTAAAGTGAACACCGCATCCATACAGGATCTCCCTCATCAGAAACCCATCTGGTTCTCCTGTAAAAGAGACTCTGTTATTGCCTGTAATCTTCTAGAGAGGATGAAAGCATATAATTTGTATGTTGTATCCAGTAGACTTATTCCTCTGTAGTTTCCTGGGTTTGATCGATCTCCTTTTTTGAAAATAGAGACCACTTTTGACACCATCCATTCTTGTGGCACTGTATGATTTTTCCAACAAATGTTAAATAAATGCAAGAGCCGTAAGTGCAGCACCAATCCTCCATATTTTAGAAGCTCCATATTCACACCGTTGAGTCCTGCTGCTTTTCGATTTAGAGGCTTTAATTGCAACTTGAAGCTCCATCATAGTGAGCTGGTCTACTTGACAAGAGTGGCATTGTGTAGCATCTGTATGTTCATCTCCGGCTGCGGAGATTGTAAATATTCACGTCGAAATCGGTCACTGGATCGATTCACATTCACGTTACATTTCCGTCATTCCTCATTCATTCCGTCTCATTTACTAGTTATGCTTTAAAACATTGTACAGTTGTAAATAAAGTTAAAGCCCAAAAAAATCTAAACAAACTCGAACGCTGGTTTTACTGACTGGCGAATTACAATTAATAAAAATAACACACGGCAAACGTGAAATTTGCCTTAAGCTGAAAAACATGTCCCTCTGCATTTTTTTATGACTCGGCCTTAGCCCAGACCGCCAAAATACGTAACCTAGGTTTATATCACGTAGAAATCATTTCCATTCTCAAGTTTAGTAAACTCCAATATTTGTACATATCATGCGGAATGAATCACAGAAAAATTTAATAGAAAGATCCTCCGCAAGATAGTACACGTACAAAATAGGTTACGAGATCGAGAAGAACTGTACAAGGAAAATGAACGATTAATGGAAATGTTTAGAAAACGACGACTGAAATTACACGAACGGCTGTCTAAAGTGGATAAAAACCGGTTGACAAAACAATTTTTTAAGACACTAAACAATTGACCTAAGGTGTCGAATAAATGATTCAAAAAAGTCAGAAAGGATACTGAGAAAACTTAATGAACCGAACCAAATTCTAAAAATTAATTACGGATTTTGAAAAACTTCCATGCATAGCAAAAACAGAACACTGGGTGGCCAGAAGAAAGGAGAAAATAGCCTAAAGTGAACGAATGTACTGCAACCAAACCACTCCCTCAGGTTCTTCAACCAAGATGCCCGAAGTCTCCTAACGTTCCGCGTGCCTTTTATCTTCCCCTGCATGACTAAACTGTAAGATGTGATATTTAGGACGTCAAATCACAAGTCCAAGATACTGAAGTTTTCTCTTATTCACTGTGTCGACCTACTCACATTCCTTGCACATCTTATCAAGCACATCTCTATTTGTTACACTGTCTGTCCACGGAATGCGCCAAATCCTGGAGTACCACCACACATCAAAGGCCTGTATCTTCTCAAAATGGATCTTCTTGAATGTCCACATCACCATCCCGTACAACAGAAGAGAAAATAAATTACAGCGCACCATTCTTATTCAGAGCTCATGTCAAGATCCTAACCGCACAGCAATTTCTTTGGGAACACAAATGACGATCTCGTAATTTCCATCCTTTATCGTATTTCATTCGTTTGGTCTCCGGTCTGTTCTATCCATGTATCCAGTTATTAAAGGTAAAACACTTAACGTGATCTTAAATCACCTCACGTGGTCTAAAATTGGCACTAAACGAGGAAAAATCAGATCTTGAAAGAACCTGAATTAAATTTTACAATATTGACATTTAATAATAGCGAATCCTACTGCAGCAACGTTATCTTCAAGACAAATTATGAAGTTTTAGGAAGTTTTTGTTAAAACTGTTTGTATATAATTTTTTTGCTCTCAATTTGTTAATTCCAGGGCTACAAAAAATAGTTCTGTTTCCTATCATATGATCAGCAATTAAATGACTGAAGTATTTAAGAACAGAAGAAGTAGAGGTGTAAAAGATACTAGTCAAGCGTTATTTCCTCTAAAAGTAATAAGTTTCATTATACATCCAGATTTTGTGGTGAATTAAGTGAAGGTGTCATTTTCAGGGTGTAAAGTAGATGCTTTTAGAGGGCCTGTCATGCTGATAAGCATACTTTTCCATTCAGGAGAGGAAGGAAATGGTAAATCACTTAAATCCTCGTTTTACTCAATAAACCTCTAGCTAGATGTTTAAACGTGTCTTTCGGCTGATGACCTAAACAACAACAAATAATTTTTAACATAAATTTATCGAGACGTTGGATAACTAGTGATTATTGAATTAGAGAGAGAAATATTACATTCACGTAAAGACATGAGAGATAAAAATAAAACTGAAATTAATACCGTTGTTAATTGTTAAAATTAATACCGTTTTGTACTCCATTACAGGTGAGTGAATTAAAAGAGTCGATTAAATTGAATTATACATTCTATGATTATTTATAATTATTTAATTGAATTTAATAACGTTATATTATTACTTTTAATTGGATGAAAGCAATTTAATTGGTTATATTAGTTTTGATAAAATAACACTATTGTACAACATTAACATTAAAAAGTCTTTTAACTACCGTATAAACTAGTCTAAATTACAACTACAGGCGATATTCTAATCTAAGTTTTGTTAGTTCAGGTATTATTTTTATAGCCGAACACATTAACGTTGTTTTTATGGATGTTTTAAGCAACCTACGTTAAACTGTCCCGTGTATATATTATATGCAGGCCTGCATAAAAATCTATTTTTATTTCATTAATTTTTTATGTATAATTTTACTTGGTTATGAAAATTAGATGTTAGCAGTTGGGCGTCAATACACATAACATTCCTTAAAGAACATTCTAGAAAATTTAGTTCAATACTAATAATATCACCCGTTAAATATCAGATAAGTTTTAAAATAAAACATTTAAAAAATCAAATTTGGTTTAATAGAAAATAAAAACTTTGGGAATTAAATAAAATCTCATGAAACCAAAAAGTAGGGGAGACCGGGGCTAGTGGGCGCAGGGGCAAGTAGGCGCACTCGGGATAAATCTATTGTTTAGACGTTTTCAATCCTGAAACTTGGAATCACTTTTCCGGCAGTCACTGTGAGCAATTCGTTGTGTGTTTGTGCCGTTTATGAAAGCGTAACAACGTTTCACATTAATTATTTGTTTTTTACCACAGGTAAGTAAAATTTCGGTTTCACTGTTATTAATTTTCCATACAAAAGTGTGGTTAAATAACCCATTAATATTTGTATCATTAAATTCACCCGTTTTTTAGGGGTTTTACTGTTTCAAGTTTAAGTAAATTGATTGCTTAGTTTTTTTAACTATGCCATCGTTTTTCCAAAACGGTGAATCGGGGCTAGTTGGCACAACAGTTCAAAGGAATTTGGTATTAAAATGTAATTTAGTATCAAAATAAAGATCAAAATAAATGATTTAATATCAAACTAGAAACTTGAAACTTAAGTTACACACTACTACCGGACCCGACACGAACATTTTCATCAAAATCGGTCATCAGAAAGTAGTAGTTTATTCGTGTCAATTTTCACTCTTTTGCGATTTTCTCAAAAACGGATCCTACTATTTTTTAAAAATCGCGTGGTTTATTACATTTTTTTTGCTCTACAAGATAGACGTCATGTCTGCTGAAATCTTGGTGAGGCTGTTTTCACGTAAAAAAATTGTTTTTTTAAAGATTGCGGGTTTAATATGCATTTTAGCGCAAACATATATATATATATATATATATATATATATATATATATATATATATATAGTATATATAATAAAAGTTGTAGAGAATTAAAAGTCCTACAACTTTTATTTCAAACATTTTTTTATAACGCTTATTTTAGTAGTAATTAGCGATTTTCTGTTTTTTTCTCGAAAACGTGTAAAAAATCGATTTTTTAAAGATTTCAACCTTAGCATACATTTTACGACAAAAGTGCATATAATCAAATTTACGGGAAATTAAAAGATCTACAACTTTTATTGAGACGATTTTCCGTATTTTTAAGCCAAACTGAGGTTGATTTTCATTTTGCGTCTTTCACTCATGATTAAAATAAGGTTATGTTTTTTTAGGTTGGTTTTTTGTTTATTTCTAATGTTTTATTACTAATGTTAGGTTAGGCCTAACATTCATCCTTCCCACAGAAGGATGAAGTTAAATATCTGGGTTTAAATCTAGATCGAAGACACACGTGGAGAAGTCATATATGGGCGAAACGAAAGCAACTTGGGCTGAAGTTACTTCAATTATTCTGGCTCTTAGGCAGTAGGTCTCAACTCTCCCTTGAAAATAAAGTACTCGTAACTTATACAAAGTAATACTCAAACCAATTTGGACGTATGGGTTAGAGCTATGGGGTACAGCTAGTTCATCAAATATAGAAATACTGCAGCGCTTTCAATCAAAATGCCTGAGACTGATCACTGCAGCCCCATGGTACGTAACAAATGAAATACTACACAATGACCTAAATCTGCCCTTCATAAAAGAAGAAATTAAACAACATAGCGAAAAACATTTACAAAAAACTAGAAGACCATCAGGATCCATTAGCGATTAGCCTCCTTGACAACAGCGAAGATACTTAGAGACTGAAACGCTTTAAACCATTGGACTTATCTCTACGATTTTGTTAGTCATTAAATTTTTTTTTTCATCTTTTCTACTTCAACTCCTAATCATCAGCATCTCATAATTGGCGTTGTTTTCATCACTACCATCGTCATTGTCATCTCCAACTTCAATGCTTTGTGTTTCGGGATGTTGATTCACGGTTCATCAAGTTTGATTTTGTATAGATATATTTTTTGTTTCTTCACAGTTTGGTCTTTTTCAAACACACTACTGAGTGTCGTTTGTGTTTTAATTCTAAGGACATTACTCAGATTTTCTCATATTTGCTTAAAGTTATTGTATTTATTAACTGATTGCAAAAGAAAAACTATACTGTAAACAAAAAAAGGTTAGGCCTACATTGTTAATTATTTGCATTGGCAAGAGAAAGTTGTGTGAGTGTTCACGCCAGATTTTTATGAATATAGTAATTACAACAAGATAACCAACTACATATTTACGTTTCTTTTAACTGACATTACATTTCTTAATTGATTCGCTAACATGTTGTCGTCCAAATACAAAACACCTTAATTATTTGACTAGTAAACTGTTGGTGGTCCATTCATCCAGTAGAGTCTTAATTAGTTTGGATTACCACCAATCTCCAGTACGGTGCACAATAAATAATTTACCGTAGTACGATTCAATTACGTGTGTAAATGCAATCCAGTAAGGCAATTATCACAGTTACGCTAACGCTGATTCAGTTAAATTTACAATTGAATGGAGAAATGTTCTATCTGACAGTTGTGTTCTAAATAGCATTTAAAAACAACTTATAACTTGATCTAGGATGAGCATATTTGTAATGTAACAGACTAATCAACAAGATTAAAAAGATTTATTTTTTTAATTTTTTTTTATTTAACGTCGCATCAACTACAAGGTCATTAGCGACGACGTTGGGGTGTAACTGTGTGTGATGAGGATGAAATGATTTTTTGTAACGTATGAAAATATGCCATGCCTGAGTGGGATTCGAACCCAGGAAAAAAAGATTGTTTAAAAGATTGAATTAAAAAGATGGTTTCATGCTAGTTCTCGTAGCTCTATAAACAATATACCAACGAACCAACTTGAACGGAAATTTTATATACTAAAAATCTGGTGTGAAACAGTCACACAACTTTCTCTTGCCAATGCAAATAATGAACAATATAACCTAACATTAGTGATAAAACACGACAAATAAACACAAATAAACCTAACCTAATTTTACTCATGAGTGAAAGACGCCAAATGAAAATCTACCTCAGTTTGGCTTTAAAATGCGGAAAATCACTCTTTCACGCTAAATTAGGTTCTGTAAAGAAAAATGTAGATCTAATGTAGATTTAATTTACTATAAATTTGATTATACTCTTTGTCGTAAAATCCATACAAAGGCTGAAATAGTAAAAAGATCGATTTTTACACGTTTTCGTGAGAAAAAAACCAGAAAATCGCTAATTATTGCTAAACAAAGCGTTATACAAAAATATTGTTATAATAAAAGTTGTAGGATTTTAAATTCTCTACAACGTTTATTATAAATACATTCTTGCGCTAAAATGCATGGTAAAGATGCAATCTTAAAAAAACAATTTGTTTACGTGATTTTTTTTCTGGTTTAACGTCCGACTGTTCTGCAATTGCTGCTAATGCAGACGGTGAAGGATGAAATAATTTTTGTAACGTATGAAAATATGCCGTGCCTGAATGGTATTCGAACCCAAGACCGCATGATGAGAGGCGAGCACGTTACCAACTACGCCAATGCGGCCGGAACTTTATGTGAAAACAGCCTCTTCAAGAATTTCAGTAGACATGGCCCCTACCCTATCTTGTAGAGCAAAAAAAATGTACTAAATGAGGCGATTTTTAAAAAAAATCGTAAAAGCCGTTTTTGAGAAAATCGCAAAAAAGTGAAAAATGACACGAATAAGGTTGACCGATTATGATAAAAATGGTCGTGTCGGGTCCTCTATTGGCATCTAACTTAAGTTTCAAGTTCGTACGGTGTTCCGCTCTTGAGATATTCTGTCCACACACACACACACACACACACACACACACACACACACACACACACACACACACACACACACACAGACCAATTGCTAAAAACATGTTTTTTCAGGGGTCTGAAAACGTGTAGATCCGGTGAAAACTCGATTTCTTAAAATCGACATGAAACCAATACTTTCCTTCCTATATACTCATATAGGCAAGAGAAAATAAAAAATGGAACGTCAAAAAATTAACTTTATGGAACTTTAACAAAAATATATTTAAGATAATTATTATACAAATAATTGTTGATTCAACTAAATTTAAATACGAAAGAATATAATAAATATTTATTAGTATAATTATTAATTAATTAAAATTTTATCGTACCAAAAGCAGACGGGGAAAGATTAACAAAGAAAAAGTAAAGAAAAGTAGGTCAATCCACTTCTAAGGGACAAGAATTTAAAACGTTCATCCCTTATTCATTTCTTCAATTTAAAAATATATATAAATTTAATACTATAATTAAAATATGACGATTCATTTATGAAGTCTATTTATTTAAATAGTATATATACTATAAAATTTTAATCTGTTAGCATGAGCCAATCTAACTTGAACAGTTAGCTTACTTTAAAAGCCATCTCACTTTCTATCTCTATCTAATGCTGAAAGATTAAGCTTTAAAGCAATTAGCCATAATAATCAAGTTATTATTAATTCAAAAACTTTTAGAAGCTGTCTTTAGCAACGGGGCTGTACGTTGTGTATGTAGTAGCTGCCGTGCTTCTTGGTTCAGAACAATATTATACTATGAAATAGGCTCCATTGTAAAGACTACGGAACCATTCTGCGCTTTATTATAAATTAAACGTAATTTAATTAATATAATAATGGATTTATTAATTAATTTATAAGTTAATTGACTTAAAAGAATATGTATTTAATTTAAATAATAATACCGTTATCGTTATAAAAGATTGTTTTACACTCTACAAAGAGATAGTCTACTATAATATTGGTCTTCATAGTGTTTCAGATTACAAGTAATTATCTAGCTTTACATGGTTAAAATATTTAATGGATTTTAGAATAAAAATTATATGAAATAAAAAAAATATGCGGCCGTCTCCGTAACGTAGTGGTAGCGCGCTGGCCCAACTCGCGAAAGTCCCGGGTTCGATTCCCGGCAAAGATCTGGAGATGATAAAAAGTTGCAATCCAACGTTCCAAAACTCACTATAGTCGCTAATGACCAAACTGTTTATGCGACTTTAAAAAATAAACTAAAATAAATAAATATTTAACTGAGATTATCATACGGTTTTACTACGGAACTTATCTTATGTATAATTTGGTTGTTTCTTGGTTCCAAGCAGTCCTTAGTTTTAATTGAACTAATTTAACACTAAAAGTTATAATATAATAATTTCACTAACCTTCTTTTTAAACTGCGTCACCTTTATTGTAATTTCTACTTACACGTGTTTCGGTGGATCCACCATCATCAGAGTAAATGAAAAATTGAAACTAAAAAATTTTTTCACATTCATTTAAAATTTACAGAAGATGGTACATCTTCAGTCACTTGTATAAAACTGATTTAAAATTAATTTATTTTAATTTATCCCTTCTCATATTTACTGTAGATAGCAGCAGCAGTCAATATCACTTCATCATTCCTAAATTTTATTTGTTCATTCAAAATGTCCTGCTTTTGCTCTTTCAAATATTTATAAATATGGAACATCTCATATTTCTCAATTTTATTTTTATTCTCTATATTACATTGTTCTATTATATTGAAATGTTCATCTATTTTACCAAATTTATGTCTTTCTTCTTTTATATGATTGGTATAGTTAGATATAATGTAGTCACATTTCAGTGCTTTTTTATGTTCATTATACCTCACTTCAAAATTACGACTAGTCATACCAATTTACCATTTACTCTGATGAAGGTGGATCCACCGAAACACGTGTAAGTAGAAATTACAATAAAGGTGACGCAGTTTAAAAAGAAGGTTAGTGAAATTATTATATTAATTCATTATATGAAATAGAAATAATTTCAAACTGCAGGATGCATTATAAAGATTTATTTTTAAAAGTTATAATTATCATTATGACTTAGTTTTCAACGCAACTGGCTTCGAAGCCGGGTTATCGAGTTCAATTCCCGGTCAGGTCTGGCCTTTTTACTTTCTCTAGCCCTATATAAATATATAGGTAGGGAAGTTGCCCATAACAGGCAGATGGAGTGTTAAATTAATTGCACTCGATCTGCTGGTTCTAGGGCTACAAAAAATAGTTCTGTTTCGTATTACATAGTCAGCCAATTATATGACTTAACTATTTAAGAACAGAAGAGGTAGAGGTGTAAATGACACTAGTAAGAGTTATCTCCTCTGAGAGTAATGAATTTCAGTATACAGCCAGACCCTGTGGTGAATCAAGTGAAGGTGTCATTTACAGGGTGAAAAAAGGGTGCTTTTCGAAGGGCCTGGCATGTTGATAAGTATACTCTTTCAACTCAGTGAGGAAGGTAATAGTAAACCACCTCACTCTTCGTTTCATACTAACTGTAAAACTTTACTACATAATCAAACTTATTTGTCTTTACCATTTCGTAATTTCGATTATGTAACATTTTTTGATAGATTGACTTTTAACGGAGATATTCGCAGTTTTTTGTTTACCCCTCACTCTGAACTCCCCCATCCCTTTGTGATATTAAAAAAATTATTGCCTATTTTCATTTCGATAATGGCCAGAGCACAAATACCAAAATTCATTGAATTTGGTTCAGCGGTTCTAGCGTGATGCCGTTACACACAAACAAACAAAACTTCAGCTGAACATATTTTCGGTAATTACTTGGTAGATTTGGCGTAGAAATAAAATTTTGGGCATTTTGGAAAATTGCGCATACAAAATTACAATTTTATTTATATAGATAGAGCAAGAAAAAGTAAAATATAAATAATTATTAAAAATAACAACTTAACTCAAACATGAACCATGGAACTTAAAAAGTATGCACTAATTTATTTACTATATAAAGAAATGTAGAATAGAATCAATCCGTAATAAAAATAAAATAAATTGCAACCTACAATCAGTTTATCGGAATTGTAGACGGTCATTAATTTCCAACATTTACATCATAAGTGCATTTACAAAAATAAAACGTTCACACGATATGCAAAACATGTTACAAGCATGTAGCGATCTTAAGTGCATTTCACCCACACGTTTTATTCAAGTTTTATGCAGCGTGGCATGATTCACACAAGTCAATAACATTTAAAAACTATTAAAATATTTAAGTATTCTTCACATTATTTTGTTTACATTTTCTCTTATCAGATGACAAGCGTTTTAAAACATAAATTGAAGAGTATGAGCTTAAGAAGGCACACGAATCACTACAATACAACACTTGGCACACTAAAACATGCTGAAGTACTAACACCATCAAATAACTAAACTCAAAAAATCAACTACAATACACAACAGACCACAAATTGTTCAACAACTACGTTTTTAACATAAATTATATCCACTTAAATTTGTTTTGTTTTCACGAAATAGCCTACTTGAATTTAAAGTTATACAGTCTATCGATATAACGAAATCAAGAATCCTAAGAAAAAATTCCTTAAATCGAGGTATTCGTTATATCGAAGTAACAAGAATTTTCAACCTAATTTTTATTAACGAATTTTTTTCATATTGTATGATGAATTAAATACAGTTAATTTTCTTAATAGTCACGTCTTAACTAGTAAATTAATTTTTTAATAGATCATGTTTCACGTAATTACGGTTAATAATAGTACAAAAAGTATGTATTGATTTCAAGTAGGAACTTAACTCGTACATAGATCTTGGCTGTAATTAAAAATATCTGAAAATTATTTGTAGCTTAATACTGTATTCTAAATACTGTATTTATATAGGTAAGAAATTCAGGTTACCCCATTAAAGAATTGAATAAAACCTTTCATTCTTGCATGTAGTAAGAATGCGTTGTGCTTGTAAACAGATACAATTCAGGTACGGAAATCAAAAGAATCTACCTTAAAACTCACAAAGAAATCATAATACAGCGTGTCACTTCGTACTTATTGCATAACACTATTTCGTTATATATTATCAAGGTACAATTCGTTAAATCGAATTAAATAAATCGTTAAATAAATGTACTTATTCGTTAAATCGAGGTAAATTTACATATAGTTTAATTATAATGTCACGGTGCAGTGAAAAAATTCGTATAATCAAGGTTTTCGTTACATCGAAGTTCAACTGTATTACTTAAAACTACACAATTATAGAGCGAAGAGTAAATAAAATTCAAGGAGTGAAATACGGAAAGTTATACTACTGCACAGAATTCAAATAAAGAGGCTAATCAGACACAATTACCTAGAGTGGTTAAGAAAAACGGTGGAAAAATTTGACCAGGAAGCCCATTTATCTATTGCTAATTAATTACAAAAATATATTTGATTAGGCCACCTCCGTAGCGTAGTGGTAGCGCGTTGGCCTACAACGCAGAGGTCCTTGGTACGATTCCCGGTCAAGATATTATTACAAGTCAAATCCCACTGATGAAGTTAGATAAACCACCGTAGTCCCTAATAACCAAATTGTTATTGTAACTTTGAATAAACTAAAAAAATGTCTAATTATCGAAAAGTTCACTTTCACAAGTCATCTTACTTAACTGTTTTTTATCGATCAGTAATCGACTATTTTGAAATATCATTAACAATGAAACAGTAGCTATTTTTTAATCATTTAAAGAACAAACGTAAACATTGAGTTCGTAGCTGCTTAACTTCTCTCGATGTGGAACCGTACCATTTTTTTCGCGTAACGGAATTATCAGAAGGACAAATTATAAAAAGGATAAAAAAATGACAATGTTAACATTTAGAAACGTTAACATTGACTCTATAGTTGCTTAACTCCTCTCAGTGGGTGGAGCCGTTTAATTTACTTTCGTGTAACGGAATTATCAAGCACCGGATTGTGCAGCACTTAAGCAGAAAAGGAACTATACGGTGATACTTTTATCAGTAACTTTTTTAACTAACTTTTTTGGCTCCAATATCATGAAAATTTACTGAAATTTCATTTATCATACAATAATTTAAGACTGGATGATATATTTTCATAACGAATTATGTTTATTTATCTTTTTAAGTATTTGTTAAAAAAAACCGTAATTAGGTTATCCAACCTGTATAGAAAAATAACTAATAGTTTGGTCAAACAACCAATCACACTGATTGTCAATCAAAACTTATTCCTATTGGTCCTTTACAACCAATTATATATATATATATTTTTTTTTTGTTTAACGTCAATTATATATAGGCCTACAGAGTGATTCTGGAGGTTATCTTCTCACTTCTAAGCGCATTCTACTATAATTTATTATTATTATTATACATTATATAGCATTATTTAAAATTAAAATAATGAAAAAATGTTATACAAACATAGGTCCGAAAACGCTTCGTTAGCGAGTTACAGCTAGCGAAGTATTTCGGTATGATTTGTGGGAAAAGAATGAAATAAATTTATACTAAACTTCTGGAAAGGTAAATTTAGCAGCAAAATTTGAGGTTTCTTACCTATTTATATAAGTAAAAATACTGAAAAAAAGTTATATAAACGTACGTCCGAAAAGGCTTTGTTAGCGAGTTACAGCTAGCGAAGTATTTCGGTATAATTTCTGGGAAAAGAATGAAATAAAGCCATACCGAACTTCTGGAAAGGTAAATTAAATCGCAAAATTTGTGGTTTCTTATGCATTTTTACTAGAAAAAAAAATGTTATACAAACATAGGTCCGTAAAACGCTTCGTTAGCGAGCTACAACTAGCGAAGTATTTCGGCATCTGGGCACAATAAAACAATACTGAACTTCTGGAAAGTTAAAAGTGGCAAAATTTATGGTTTATTATGTATTTTGACCTGGAAAAGCAATCAAAATAGGTTTCAGAACACTACATTTAGTTTTTTTACGAATTTGGGGTAAAGTGCAAGATACTGGGGCATGAAACCTCAAATCAAGAAACTGGGGCATGTTTTAGTTTTCCGTTTGATAAACAACAACTGTGTTAAATGGGTAATAAATATATAAAATGTTCAAAAATAAATTGTAGAGAATTTACTTTTGGGAAAAAGTAAAATAAGTCGACAAGAAAATGAAATTCCGTTACTATACTGGCTTCTATAATCAAAAAACAGTAGCTAAACTTTAAAAAAAATTCATTAAAAAAGTAAACCAATTTTAATAACAAGAAAAAAATGAATAAACAAAATAAACTGCAAATAATCTTTATAACTTCCTATTAAAAAACAGCGGAATTTTTAAAATTAAATTAACGTTAATAAACGCACTAATTATTATATAAAACGACTGTAATTGATTTGATTATTTATCCGAAAAAGACAATCATTATTTTGTTAATTACAAAATAAAAGTCTCATAAATTAAAGACAGTGATTAAAAATATAAGTAAATAAATCAATTAATTATTCATTAAAAATGAATAAAAAATAGTGTGATAATTTAATAAAGACATAAAACGGTTATAACAGAAATAAATGACCTTACTGATATCGGATGTAATTTTATTTATAAAAACAATAGTATATAATCAACTTGATATTTCTATAGAATTTTAAAGCAACTATCCGTTTCCAACAGAAACAATAGCTTTAATAATATATATTACCCCAAGATAATACGTCATTGTTCTATGTATATAGACTGCAAAATAAATTATTTAATTTGGTTTACTGCATCTCAATTTATTAATAGAAACATAATACGATAATATAAATTTACTTAAGCAGATGGTGCAGTTGTTGAGTGGTAAACTTCAAAGCTGAAAGTTTAGATTTACTTCACGAGTAGAGAATTCAAGTTTTTTTTAAATCTACCAGTAAAATTACGATCTGTTCTTACCATTTAAAATCAATAACAATAAGCTATTGTTAAAATATAATTATTAGTTTTAATAATTAATTATATATTATAATTATTTTTTTTTTAATTTAAAAAAATTAAATAAATTTTATTTTATTAAATAAATAATACATTAAATTAGTTTTAACTGTTAATTATCATTAGTTTTAATAATTTTAATTAATAATTTAATTATCAGTTTAATTTTATAATTGTTTGTGAGTTCGGAACACGCTTATGCCTAATCCTTGATAGTAAGAAGAAAAAGAAGATAATTATTAGTCCAAACAAAGATATTTAGATACATTAATACTATTTTAAAAGACAGTAGTGATCCAACATTGACGAACGGCAGTAAGACCTGGGTGTGGATAAAGAAATATGAGAATTACATCCAGTCTAGAGATGCGCTTTTTGAGAAACGTTAAGCTGGAAAAGAAAGCTGAGAAAGCTGGGAATGGACTTCGGTTCAGAAATGAGAATATGTGGTGAGAATTGGTGTTCGTTTTTTTTAAGGGAACGGATATAGAGTACTATCAGAAATGAGTACATAATCTTTAAGGAAGGTATTAAAAAGAATTCTTAGATAAGACAAGGGTTACTGAGTAATTGGAAGGTGTGATCTGAGATGACCAGAGGCTAGATGAATGCCGAAACAGATCCTGAAGCCTAACCTAATGGTAAAAGAAGAATACAAAGAGATTTGTAAACAAAATTTATAACATCCGATGAAATTCTGAAATTTAAATTCTAGTTAAGGTAAAACGACAAGGTATAATATTTTAAAAACTGAAATAATATAAAGATCTTTAAAAAAACGAAGAAATAATTAATGATAATAAACGAAGATGAAGATGTAATCAGAAGACAGAAATAAATTCAGAAAAACATTTGAAAAATATAAGGGTTTTCCAGAATAAAAATTAAGAAAAACACTAAAGTGGAAAGAAGGATAGTATTTTCAGAATTAATGAAGAAAAAACAGGAAGCAAAGAAACTCAAATAAAATTTTACGAGGTGATCGCTGCTCCAGTCCTACTCTATGGAAGAGTGGATTAATACCAAACCACAAGAGAGTAGATAACAAGCGGCAGAGATGCGATTCCTGCGAAGAACAAAGAGTTCCAATCGTAGGGACCAACTAAGAAATTAGGACATAAACGGAACTGGATGGTTACAACCTGAATGAGAAGATTGGAGAATGTCGAAATCGATGTAGGGAATACATACAATAAGCCAGAAAGAAGGATCCTTCCTCAATGTTTTGCAATAGAAACCGATGGGGAGGAGAGATGATGTGAGACCACGAAAGAGATGGTAATAATTCAATAGTTTTGTCACTATAGTGAGTCGAAACAGACGGGAGCCTAATTCTTGATTGTGAGAAATAAAAGAAAATAAGAAGAAAGAAAAATCAACTCCGATTTTTCGAATCATAATGACGCTTAATGATCTTAGTTATTTTGATCAACCCCTAAAGAACAAACGTGCGGAATTTCAGCTCTTTAGAAAATTACAGAATTAGTAAATAGTGCCTGAAAAATCGGTTAATCCCTCAGAGAGGACTTCCGAATTTGTTTATGAAGATAATAATATATTATAACATATTACTGAGATCATTTTGAAACACAAAAGAAATAAGAAGACAACCAGACGATAACCCCATTAAACCGCTGGGGATCCACTAAAATTCCCTTTACTGACCGAGGAAACTACCCATTAATAAACAAGAATTTGTTGAAAGGTTTACTTATTCATTGGACACGATAAAAAATTAAAAGAAGTTGACGACAGAAGCAACCCGTATAAATTTTAAAAAATTATGTCGTTAAACTTTTTACAGAAGAAAAGAAAGGTATACGAATACGAGAATCATAAATTAAAGAATGCAACAACCTTTGAAATTTATGGTTCCTTATGAGTAGGAATGAAAAAAGGGATAATAAAAATTGTATATTGAAATCATGATGGTTGTTGGGCAGGAGCAAAAAGATAAATTAATGCTTTGTATATTTAGTAGTAGGAGTCATTCAGCGAGACAACCAGTTTAAAGTGGTTAAGAACCTGTGGTTGGTGCAGCAAAAAGGTAGATGAAAAAAATAAAGGAAAGAAACGGACACAAAAGGAAAATAAATAAAAAGAAAACATTGAGATACTAACCTGACATGATAGTAAGGAATCTATTCGAAACTGTCGTTCTAAAAAGGACCCCAATATAATTAGTACAAGACTTTCCACTCATGGAGATGGCGTGTTTTGTGATAGGGAAAGTTAAGAGAGGTGGTTTCTTTCGAACCTAAGAGATAAGACAGATTGAAACCATTAGTGCAACCGTATTGTAGTGTGAAATGTTCTCTTCGTTTTCAGGCTTAAGTTTATTTTTAACAGATGGGAAATGAAACTTTAAAGTTAGACAATTACTGTCCGGATCCAACGAAACACTTGATGGTAGAGGCTGGACCAGGTGTTATCCTAATTAACGTTGATCTCCTTGAACCTGACTGGCCACATCCACAGACATATATATACCGACCAACCAACCAACAGACGATCTTTTTAACCCATCTACTCTTCATCTCGACCGACTAACTTAAAACATCTTCGTGCATCGTGGGTGAATTAAATCAAGTCAAGTTCATGTCGGATGGGAATATTTTCAAATTAGCGAAAGAACATTTTAAAATGCATGCTAGATTATCTTTACAATTGACTAACCAACCTGATCCTTAAATTAATACTAATAAATTCAACAAATTTATATACATTTCTTAACTTAAAACCTTAATATACATTATTATTTAAATTAAAATTACTAACTAACCATTTTTACTTTCTCTTTCCTATATGAATATATAGGAAGGAAAGTATTGTTTTCATGTCGATTTTTTGAAATCGAGTTTTCACCGGATCTACACGTTTTCAGACCCCCTGAACCCAAAAAACATGTTTTTAGCGATTGGTCTGTGTGTTTGTTTGTTTGTGTGTGTGTGTGTGTGTGTGTGTGTGTGTGTGTGTACACAAAATATCTCAAGAACAGAACATCGCACGAACTTGAAACTTAAGTTACATACCACTACCGGACCCGACACGAACATTTTCATCAAAATCGGTCAACCGGAAGTAGTAGTTTATTCGTGTAATTTTTCACTTTTTTGCGATTTTCTCAAAAACTGGTCCTACGATTTTTTTAAAAATCGCCTCATTTACTAAACTTTTTATTCTCTACAAGATAGGGTAGGCGCCATGTTTGCTTAAATTCTCGATGAGGCTGTTTTCACGTAAAGAAATAGTTTTTTTAACATTACGGCTTTAATATGCATTTTAGCGCAAAAATGTATATAATAAAAGTTGTAGAGAATATAAAATTCTACAACTTTTATTTCAAACATTTTTTTTTGTAAAACGCTTAGTTTAGCGGTAATTAGCGATTTTCTGTTTTTTTCTCACGAAAACGTGTGAAAAATTGATTATTTTAAGATTTCGGCCTTGGTATGCATTTTACGACAAAAGTGTATTTAATCAAATTTATACGAAATTAAAAGATCTACAACTTTTATTGAAAGCGTTTTTCTCTACAGAGCCTAGTTTAGCGTGAATTTCCGTATTTTGAAGCTAAACAGGTCGATTTTCATTTTCCGTCTTTCACTCATGATTAAAATAAGGTTATGTTTTTAGAGGTTAGTTTTTTGTTTATTTCTAATGTTTTATTACTAATGTTAGGTTATATTGTTAATCATTTTCATTGGCAAGAGAAAGTTGTGTAAGTGTTTCACACCAGATTTTTATTTGTTATTGAATTCTTACTCCCTCACATGGAATAACCCTTTAAACTACAAGTTTTTTCTCTAAGTATATCGCAATTGAGATTTCAAAACGTCACAAGAAACTTTATATAAGGAAACTTCTAAACGTTTTCATTATTAGCCGTTTTTCCAATATGGAGAAAAACTTCATACATTTTTAAATAGCAACCTCTATTTTTCTAAAGCAGAATTTGGCATTTTTAAAAATCCCTAATATGTTGTAAATCTGTTCAGTTTAAGAACAATAAACCCAGCAGGTTGTTCTAGAGGTAAAGTCGTCGACAAAATAAGCTGTTTAACAGCTAATTTTCGAAGACGAAGGTTCTTGGTTCAAATCCTACTAAGAGTAGTTACTTTTATACGGATTTGAATGCTAGACAATTGTTACCGGTGTACTTTGATGGTTGGGATTCAATTAACCATACTCTCTCAGGAATGGTCGATCTGAGTCTGTACAAGACTACACCTCATTTACACGTCATACACATCATCCTCATCTCATTGGATCATGGGGTTGCTTATTGTTCTGAATTGAACAGATTGCAACGTACACAAATTAGAGATTACAAAAAAAGAACAATAAACAAGTTATGACTCAATGAGATAAGACGTGTATATGAGATACAGTCAGACTCAAGCCTACCATTTCTAAAAGTATGGTTAATTGAACTCTAACCATCAAAGTACACCGGTAATCACTGTCAAGTATTCAACTCCGTACAAGGATTTGAACCGGGAAACCTTCGTCTCCGAAAATTAGCTGACTTTGGCAACAACCGCTAGTCTAACTAGGTGGGTTTGATAATTTTAACGCAATTTTATTGAAATGTAATTTTTCTGCTCATACCAAGCAGGTGGAATGTTAAATTATTTGCACTCGATCTGCTAGTTCCAGGGCCACAAAAATAGTTGTTTCTTATCACATGGTCAGCCAATTATATGACAAGCATTTAAGAACAGAAGAGGTAAAATACAGTAGTCTCAATTAATTATCTCAACTGAGAGTAATGAATTTCATTATACAGCCAGACCCTGCGGTGAATGAAGTGAAGGTGTTATTGGAGGGTGTAAAGTAAGTGTTTTTCAGAGGCCCTGGTAAACCATCTCACTCCTCATTTTAATTAGTAAAGTACCTCTAGTAGAGGTTCAAACCAGCCTTACACGGCTGATGACCTAACAAAATGTACTTTTTACTTAACACAACTGTTTACGCACTCCAACCACTAAAACATAAATAAAACTTTTAATAAATAAACAGCTAAAAACTTCAATTTTTGTTTTATTACTGAATATTTTAATTCAAATTTGAAAGACTGTAGCTCCGTAACTGTTGGATTTGGAAAAAATACAAACAATAACCATTATTTTTCATTTATGGAGAGTAAGCTCTAAGAACAGTAAGTACAAGTTACACGAAATTAGGGATTCGAATACCAAAGTGTGGGTGGAATTCTTAAAGATCTTTCGTGACAGAATTATGAGATCAGCTATAGTGAACGGTAATATTTATATGGGGTCATTGTTGTCTTTTTAAAGAAAAAGTTAGCGGGTTATCAGGGACCGCATGAATCAGGGTAGAGAAATAATTAATAAGGGTAAATATTATTGTGCGAATTGATTCACACGGGATATTCAATATTTTATAAATTAGTTTAAATTTTAATAGTTATCAACATTAAGGTAACGAGGTTGCTAATGACCTAGAAGTCGATGATACCTTAAATATGAAAACAAATAAAAAATTAGTTTTGTAACAAATAAAGAATATGACTCGTATTTTTTTTTAGAAATTTTAAGGTTAATTAGGGTTAACAAATATTTCATCCTAAAATTACAATACAATGGCAGAATATTTCCACAATAAAAATGGATCATTAATAAATAATATTAATAACTAACGGTACAGGGAAATAATATAACATTTTATACTGTTACGGAATGAATTGTGATTCGCGAAAATTATACCACCCAATTTATTAGATCATAATTTCATTGTATCGTTGTGATTAAGTGTAGACTCGTGACTGCACGTTTTTAACTTCAATGTAGGTTGAAACAAACCATTCTCTTTTTTTTAATAATTCTAACAATACAAAAAATACTTGAAACTAATAACAATAATTAGTAATACAATACTATAAAATAAAAAAGAAAATTTAAAAAGAACAATATTCTGACCGGAATACATAATTAATTTAAAACAAAATACAAATTGTATTGTTATCATAAATTTGTATTTTTTCTCATTAGAGATATAATATTAATAAGACATGAAAAAATGAAATATAGGGACAAATTGTATTAATTCACAATATTTTAAACATTTATATTATTTAAATTAAATTCTAAGGTTTAAAAAAAGGTTATGAGGTGAATAGAAGATGGAAAACAAGGAAAGGGGTACATAGAAGAAACGTTGGGAGAGAGAAAAATATCATAGAGCTATTAATTTAACGATATAAAGGATCACTGAATATCAACAGAAAGAAACATAAAACACCGATAAAAATTTTATGATAACTGTAACGAATGTATAAAACATAACGGTTGATGGAAAATAAGAAAATTAAGTGAAAATAATAGGCCCCTACTTAAATACTGGAAACAAATAAATTGGTGAAGAAACAGAAGTTGAAAAGATCATAGACAATATGATTCCGTTGTTATTTACGTCATCATCTGAAAAGCTGGTTTTAAACCTCTAGGATTTGAATGCTAGACAGTGGTTACCAGTGTACTTTGATGGTTAGGGTTCAATTAACCATACTCTCTCAGGAATGGTCGACCTGAGTCTGTACAAGACTACACCTCATTTACACGTCATCCTCATCTCATTGGGTCATGGGGTCGATTATTGTTCTGAATTGAACGGATTGCAACGTACACAAATTAGGGATTACAAAAAAAATTTCTAGTCTTCACTAAGTAAAACGAAGAGTAAGGTGGTTTACTTTGCCTTCCTCACTGCGTGGAAAAGTATGCTTATCAACACGCCAACAAGCCCTCTGAAAAGCATCTACTTTACCCTACAAATGACACCTTCACTTCGTTCACTAATGGGTCAGAGTGTATAATGAAATTCATTACTCTCAGAAAAGATAACAGAGACTAGTGTCTTTACACCTCTACCTCTTCTGTTCTTAAATCCTTCAATTGCCTGACCATGTGACAAGAAACAGAACTATTTTTTGTAGCCTAGGAACTAGTGGATCGAGTGGAAATAATTAAATACTCCACCTGCCTGTTATGGGGAAAATAAGAATCTAACCACGTAATAAATATTTTATTTTTTTTTATTCCTAATTTGTGTACGTTGCAATCTGTTCAATTTAGAACAATAAGCAACCCCATGACCCAATGAGATGAGGATGATGTGTATGATGTGTAAATGAGGTGTAGTCTTGTACAGACCCAGGCTGACCATTCCTGAGAGAGTATGGTTAATTAAACCCCAACCATCAAAGTACACCGGTAACCACTGTCTAGTGATCAAATCCGTATAAAAGTAAAGACTACCTTTCCTAGGATTTGAACCAGGAACCTTCGTCTCCGAAAATCAGCTGTTAAACAGCTGACTTTGGCGACGACTTTACCTCTAGAACAACCCAGTGGATACGTAATAAATGGTTCAAAAAATTTTTTAAAAATTGCCAATTGTTCGTTCAGTTCACATAAATCAGAGTCAAAGCTTAAAATCATGAGTTATAATTCTGCTCTCCGTTTATGATTTGATATTGGACATTTATCAATAAATTCAGTGTTGTAATTTTCAAAATCATTTCCAAATTTTTAGTAACTACTATCAGTTGATTTTCATGACTGGTGATATGTAAAAGTCGCAGATTATATTAACACAAAAATGTATTGACTTTACTTTCTTATGAAAAGAGTAGCCAGTCATCGAAATAGGGGCCAAAGAATTATTCGATTTCAGAAACTGGTAATTGTCCCGTTAAAATTGATAAAACACTGGAAACAAAGGGAATTTGATTCTTTACATCGCCTTTTGACTTTGTTTTTTCTTAATTTGGAATTACCTGCGTCATATAACTTAATTCCTATTCCAAATAAAGATGAGTTTTTTATAACTAAATAAGTAAAGTTTAATATCTAGACCACCAAGCAAAAAATCTAGACCGGGCAGCGCTCATGTACCCTAACGGAGCCATTCCAACCCTCATTCAAACACTGTTTTAGCTGGTGGCACCTAGTTACGATCCTGATTATAGTTAAGTTCGTAAAACACAAATTAGAACAATATTAGGTAAAACAAACGAATGTCGGACACCTCAAAGATAGCTAGGGTCTTTTCCGTTTTCTGTATGCCACTATCAAATCCGAATTCCCTGAAGGGTTACAAAACTCTCTCACTCCTGCGTCTAGCGCGCCAATCTGACAAGCAATATTCCTGCGTAATGTCAACTCCACTCCGATAAGATGTGACAACTAAAAAAACCATTTGTGAAACACTCACACGACTTTCTCTTCCCAATGTAAATAATTAAAAAATATAACGTAATAGTAATTTAGTAATAGCAAAAAGTTAAATTAAAAATTAAACGTAATAGTAATAGCAAATTTATTTATTTTTGTCATCAGTCTCTCGACTGGTTTGAAGCAGTTCTCCAACCTGTTCCATCTTGCGCAAGTCGTTTCATATCTACATACCTGTAACACCCTACATCTTTTGTAATTTGCTTTATATATTCTAATCTTTGCCTTCCTCTACAATTTACTCCCTTAATATTACCCTCCATTATTAATAGCCCAATACCTGGATGTCTTAGGATATGCCCCACTAGTCTATCCCTTCTTCTGGTAAGATGCTTCCATATACTTCTTTTTTCATTCACCCGCCTAAGAACCTCTAAATTACTTATCTTGTCCACCCACCTAATCTTTAACATTTTCCTATAACACCACATTTCTAAAGCTTCTATCCTCTTATTTTCTACAGCCCCTATCACCCACGTTTCACTTCCGTATAATGCTACACTCCAAACATAATGTTTTAAGAAATTTTTCCTAATCTGTAAATCAATGTTTGTAGTCAGTAAGCTGTTTTTCATTTCAAAAGCTTTTCTAGCTTGAGCAATTCTACTCTTGATATCACTAATAGCAAAATAAAAACAATCAAATTAAGAAATAAAACAACAGAACGTTTAACATAATGCTATATAAATATATATACTGGGACTGGGAAGGACGTGTGTACGCCTGCGTGAGTGTGTCTGTCTCAGTTAGAGTATTCAATAAGGGAGGGAGTGGGAGAAATGAACAAGTGTGCAACCCTTCAGGGAATTCGGATTTGATAGTGGCATAAAGAAAACGGAAAAACCCGATAGCTACCCCAATGTCTCACCATGGAAATATTAGACATAAATTAGAATAACTAATAAAAAACTATTAAAATATGCAACGACGTTTTCTTTAGCTTCACCTAATTGAATAAATGCACAGATACATTTTATAAATAAGATGAATAAATAATTCACGAGCGCTTGCTCTAGTACCGATTAATAAATAATGAGTTACTTAAGACTTTAGTGTTTAATCTATTAAAGCCAGAGATAAATTTTATTAAATAACAACAACTATTAAATTAGTCTAAAGGGAATATCAAATTAACTACAGTTTAGTTTGAACGAATACATACGAAGATCATTAATAAAATGGTACAAGAGCATTTCTTGCAAGTTACAAAAACATTTTGTGTGTCATATCCCAAGTGTATTATTATCTATCTGTTTTCGTGACAAACATTCTGCAGGCATGTCTGTTTCTCACCCTTGTCTTATTTCTTCTCTTTTTTTGGTATTTTTTGTTCTTCTTTAATGACACAGTGGATAGATTATATTCTTGTAAGATTCGACCGCACCCTCAAACATCCCTAAAAACATGTATGCAGCCAAGACTCCTGGCTCCTTCCGAACAGAAAACCGTTTTAACCTTGAACCAATCCGTCTACTATTAACACAGGCAACACAAAGATAAATATTTCGGTATGATAAGATTTCTTACTGTTTAGTGTTGCAATTCACCGTACTGTACATTTACTTTTCGTCTGTTTAAAACGTTATTAAAACTAATTTTAAAAACCGTTAATTCATGGTTTACCATTTTTCACAAAGATTGTTTAACTTTACGAAAATATTTCTTTGAAAAAAATTACCAACTTGCAAATAAGCGATATTTTTAACACTACAGTAAATTCCCGGTTAACTGCTCCGTTTAATCGAAACGGATCCCATTTTAAAAAAAATAGGTTATCACTGTAATTTATTTCAATACTGCATATAATGCACAGTACTGAATTTAAATTTAAATACATCGTGAGAAGTAGCTACAGAACAGTGTTCAATGAAATAAATACGAATATAAAGTTTAAGTCATCATCTATCAAGATTAGGCTCAGTGGCCTGTTCCAGCTTTCATTTCTTTTTTGGTCTTCCCCAGTCTCGCTTCCCCTTTGGGTTTACATTTCCAAGCTCGTAAAAAAAATCTGTGTCCTAGTATGCGAAATAAAATGTTTGAACCAGTTTCTCTCATATATTCTTAATGTTTCACACAGTGACTGAACATTTACCTCTATAAAATTAAAATATTCTAGGAATTTTTTCCCACCGGGTTGGTCTAGAGGTAAAGTCGTCGCCAAAATCAGCTGTTTAACAGCTGATTTTCGGAGACGAAGATTCCTGGTTCAAATCCTAGTAAAGGTAGTTACTTTTAACGGATCTGAATGCTAGACAGTGGTTACCGGTGTACTTTGATGGTTGGGGTTCAATTAACCATACTCTCTCAGGAATGGTCGACCTGAGTCTGTACAAGACTACACCTCATTTACACGTCATACACATCATTCTTATCTCATTGGGTCATGGGGTTGCTTTATTGTTCTGAATTGAACAGATTGCAACGTACACAAATTAGGGATTACAAAAAAAAAGGAATTTTTTTTAGGTTGCCCTACGTTTTGTTGAACAGTGTAAGGAATCTTCACCATCAGACGTAGTTAACTCTAATAAAACGACGGCGGGATATTTCCGCAAACCATTTTCCATTAAAAATTTTAAGACTTTTTAAAAAATTTGTGAATAATATACTGTAATTAAATTAGGATTATTTTGTTATCTTAAAATTGCTGTATTTTCGTTTGCAATAATAATCAATCGTTAAAACAATATATTTACTTCTACTGTTTTTAAACTAAAAAACTATGTCTTAACATGTTATCCGAAATCGGGTCCGCCCCCTATATTTCGGTTATGTGGTATTTTACTGCATTAAAATAAAGGTAACGATTACAAACATTCAGGTAATTAAAACAACAGAAAACTATAGAAACTTTAATAATAAACTGTTTTAACAGCATTTTCCAAACAGAAGTTGTGTAGTAAAGAATGATTAAAGAAAACAGTTAAACGAAGCCTTAACCAAACCAATTTTTACCTTATTTAATTTCAATATTTTATTACAGAAAGATATAACGCAAATATCTGGTGTGAAACATTTACACGACTTTCTCTCGACAATGCAAATAATAAAACATAAAGTTATCTATGTTTAAATCATAAGTAAAAAATATAAAACGAAAAACATAACCAAATTTTAATCACGAAAGAATGACGTAAAATAAGAATCAACCTTTGTAGAAGAAAATGCTTGAAATAGAAGTTGTAGATTTTATTTCCTACAACTTCAATTATTATGTATAGATGTCGTAAAATGCATACTAAGGCTGCAATATTAAAAAATCGCATTATTTTACCGAGTTTGATGAAAAATTACAGAAAATAACTAATTGATCCAAAACTTAAGAATAGTACAAAAAAATGCTTGAAATAAAAGTTGTATATATTTTTAATTAAACTTTCTATAACGTTTTCACTAAAACGCATGGCCGGAATCTTAAAAAAAATTCTAAGAGAGCACAGGCCCGCAAAGAATTTCAACAGACATGGCACTTACCCTATCTCGTAGAACATAAAAAAATGTAGTAAATGAGGTGATTTTTAAAAAAAAAAACATAAAAGCTGTTCATGAGAAAACCCCAAAAAGTAAACAATTGCACAAAGAAAGTACTACTTCCGGTTCATCGAATTACGTGAAAACGTTCATGTCGGGTCCCGTAGTGCTGGTACCTAACTTAAGTTTCAAATTTCAACAAACACACATAAAAGGCAATCGCTAAAAACATGTTTTTTTGGGTTCAGTGGACCTGAAAACGTGCATATCCCGTGAAAACTCGATTTCAAAAAATCGACATAAAACAATACTTTCCCTACATAATAATGTAGGGCAAGAAGAAGTAAAAATTTATATTATCCTATTATACAAAACATTATAACTTAGAATATACGAAATTTAGTTACTTCATAATTATTGTGTGAAGGGATAAAAAAATTTAATTCATTATTTTGATCACTACCCCAGCCCAGTCATCTGGTAGAAAAATTCACTCATTCAACCGGTTACTTAAATTTTTATTGCAAAAGTTTACCAACGGAAAACAAGACACGTAGTATATTTTAATGCTATTAAAAATAACCTCTAAAATTCTCTTAAAATAAAAAATAATAATTTGATCGATGTTATTTAAGCAGACTTAAAAATATGATAAACTTAAAAAAATAATCTTGTAATGTAATATAATTTGATTCACAGCATGTTTCAATGAAATAAAATTCCTGTTATGTTTATCATACCTTTATATGATGTACAGTATGATTTGACACCTGTCAAGGTACAACATCGATGTAATTTTAAACTTCATTTTATTTTCAACTGTAGTGTTTTGTGTCGTAAAGACGACTACCGTTGTGAAATAAAATAAAATAAGATATCGTATATCTATTGATCGTTGTAATTATCCATTATAAAAAAAATCCCAGTCGGGTTTTATAATATAATGTAAAGACGAAGCACACCTGTAAAACCTAGCCAAACCAAACAATAAGTACCTTCAGTAAACTTCAAAACATGAATGCCATTAGTATTAAGTTTCATCACTAAAAATAATGGCTCGAAGATTATTTATGTAAATTTGTTTTGCCTACTTAACATATTATATTTCACATTACAATAATAGGTTTTCAACTGTCGATCAGTTGTAAACTATTTTTAAATATCATGATTACGACAGCTTTTGTTAATACAACAGATCTAATTGGCTGCCTCCGTAGCGTAGTGGTTACCACGCTAACCTACAACGAGGAGATCTCGGGTTCGATTCCCATCTAGGGTCTGAAAACTTTCACAGTTCAAAACCCACTGTACCTACTGTAACCTACTACCTACGGTTACCTACTGTAACCCACCGTAGTCTTTAATAACCACGTAGTCCATACGACTTTCAATAAACTAAAAAAAATTATTTATTAAGTGCCCAATCTGCATTTTAAGAGTTCATACAGAAAATATTAATTCCTTTATTTTCTCTTACCTATATGAATATATAGGAAGAAAAGTACTGCTTTCATGTCGATTTTTCGAAATCGAGTTTTCACCGGATCTACACGTTTTCAAACCCACTGAACCAAAAAAACATGTTTTTAGCGATTTGTCTGTGTGTGTGTGTGAACAAGATATCTCAGGAACGGAACATCGTATGAAGTTAAGACGTGAAACTTAAGTTAGATACTACTACCGGACCCGACACGAACATTTATATCAAAATAAGTCAACCGGAAGTAGTAGTTTATCGTGTCATTTTTCACTTGATTGCGATTTTTAAAAACGACTCCAACGATTTTTTTTTTAATCGCCTCATTTACTACAATTTTTATTCTCTACAAGATAAGGTAGACGCCATGTCAGCTGTAATTCTTGGGGAGGCTGTTCTATCGTAAAGAAAAACGGTTTTTTAAGATTGCAGCCTTAATATGCATTTTAGCGCAAAAGTGTACATAATAAAAGCTGTAGACAATATAAAAAGCTACAACTTTTAATACGAACATTTTTTTTGTATAACGCTTAGTTTAGCGGTAATTAGTGATATGTACATCTGCGAACTCATGCAGAAAGAAAATGGTATGTTTGCTTGTTTCTTAACGGCGTGAGGTACAAAAAAGTGCAAGGGACCAAAAAAATCAGGAAAAGGAAAATTATAAAAATATATAAAAGAGATGGTTTACATTTGCCTTCCTCACCCAGTGGAAAAATAGCCTACGCTTATCAGCATGCCAGGCCCTCTGCAAAGCATCTACTTTCCACCCTGTAAATGACACCTTCACTTCATTCACCACAAGGTCTGAATGTATAATGAAATTCATTTCTCTCAGAGTAGATAACTGTGACTAGTGTCGTTTACACCTCTACCTCTTCTGTTGTTAAATGCTTCAGTCATATAATTCGCTGACTATATTATAAGAAATAGAACTATATTGTGACACTTATCGCTAAGGTCCGTTTAGGGATCTAGGTTATAAAATAATTAATACACTAAAGTTTACAATTACAAATATTTATTACACTAAAAGATTTACAAAATAAATAATAAACTAATTAAAATGACGTATTACAATAAATAACTTAATAATTTACTTAAAATAAATAATAAACAATAAATAACTTAATAATTTACTTAGCACTACTTACAATCAATTTTATAGAATACACATACAAAATGAAACTGAATACACAAAAACTGAATTTAATATAACTAAACAATAACTTAACACAATACACACGCGCGCGCGTACACACACACACACACACAAAGACAGTATAACAATACCTCGGAACCGTTAACCTGATGTAACGCCCGATAATCACTCGTCAAAGATCAAACGAATACTAACTCTGACCGTGCTCGGGGGTCTCTTTTTATAATGAATCAAAAAGGATCTTCCCGAAAAACACCGAACTTCGATACAAATATTAAAGTACAAAAAACTCTTTATAAATGAGTGCTAGAAAAATCTATTGTAAACAAGTCAACTATTGTAAATAGAAAACGTAACCAACCGGCCCCTTCATAAATATCTGTACAACAATAGACACAATAGCGCAGTCCTTCCAAACAACTTTCATGAATAGGCAAACTTTTATTGTTACTATTGTCCCATTGTTAACCATTCACTCTATTATCTACTCTTCACCATTGTATGAATGAAATTCTAGAAATTACGCGAACCATGTCTTCTCCGATAATTTCACAATATTTTTGAACTAGTAGATCGATTGCAAATACATTTAACACTCCACCTGCCTGTTATGATAAAAAATATAAATAATAACAATATTTTAAACTTTTAAACTATACTTATAAATGTTCAAGTCGAACAATCTTTTTTAAAAAAAATTTTTACCGTAGAAAAATGATTGCAAGTACACGCTGCGGTGACAGATAAATGACTGCTGATGGTTCGCGTTGTGTTCTTTGTAAAAAAAAAATCAACAAACTTCATAGGTTTATACGCACTCTTAGGTCTTTTGTTTAAATCTTAATTTTTTTTATCATCCATTCTATACAAGTGAAACATCAAATACTACTAAACATTATTACAAAAATAAACGGAACTACATTAAACCTAAACAATATTTCCTATAATCGTAAATCTAAAAACGTTATCAGAAGACGAAAACCAGGAGGGAATACCAAACATCACGGAAGAGGACATATGAGATTTTTTTTTAAAGCTTCCATTTCATTCAAATAATATATACACAAAGCAGTAATGTTCAGGCAATATGCCAGCGAATAAATATTTGTTGTCAAAGTAAACTGATTTCTTGGTTACACTTTACACTTTACACCATCTATTTTCTATAGCGAATAATAAATCACCCGAATTGAAAGAAACCGAATCGATTTATAAATATCATTAACAATTTATGTAAGTCAACACAAATCGATATACTAATTTATATTTTGTTTGTAAAATAATTAAGTAAAAATTTATAAATTAGTGTTTCCGGTTTTTTAAAGTTATGATAACCGATTAATAAAATGTAGTAAAATATAAATAATTTAGATACATTTAAATCATTATATTAATTAATAAAGTTTTTTAAGATATTTACAAAATAAATCTAACTAGTACAGTACAACCTCGTTTATCCAGACTAACTGGGCCAAAAACCAATCCGGAAAATAAAAAATCCGGATAATAAGTAAAAAAGATCCTTAAATACGAAAAATTACATCGAGTTGTATAAAAGACTTTCTTTTGTTTACGTCTGACTGTTTTGCAATTTCTGCAAATGGAGACGATGGAAAATGATGAAATATGAAAATGAGGCATGAAATAGTGCCAGACCTGATCGGAAATCGAACCAGGGACCCGGGCGTAGAAGCCAGTTGCGCTAAAAAAACATTAAAAAATATACAAATAAATTTTCACATAATTTTTTAACGAAGAATTGGTCAACTGCAATCTGTTTCAAACATGTGTGGCGTTTGAATGAAGCACGTTCACCCCAAACGCTTTATTATATATTTATTTAGATATTTCAAAAAATAAGGCTGGGAATCAAACCAAAGCCATTCATACTCAACGTAAATCGATTTAAACAATTTTTGTGGTAAAATGTATTGTCAACTACTGAATTATAAACAACGCAGGTGTGATTATAATTTTAAAAAATTCAGTAAGATTAAAACACTTTAGTTGTTATTTTTTTTTTAAACTGTTCTTTATATAAAAACACATGAAGTTACATTTCTTTACTTTAAAAATATATTCGACTAAAGCCTATACATTTTTACAGAAAATTACAGAAAGAAATTTTCATATAAAAATCGAATAACCGAAGAACGACTTAAGAGAGTAAAAAAAGATGTACGCCTAGTTGAAGACTTAAAGTAGATGTAGCACTTAAGTTCTCAATTTCAACGCAATATAAGAAAATTAAATTTCTAAAGAATTCTAGACTGTTTTTATTATTGAAAGTCACTTTGGTAGTCAAAATATTTATTGGTGTGCCCTACTTTCAAACTTTTTAGATCTCGACCGCCTACATCATTTTATTTCATTTTTAAAGCTCTCCCACATAAATATTGTTTATATTTCAATATTGAAATATAAAGCTTAAAGTGAAATATGATAAAAATATTATGGAAACCACTAGTAGGATGGTAAACAAAAATAATTTTAACATTGTTCTAAGCTCTTGATCTAACGTGAATGAATTAAAACCCTCCACTTTTACATACCTCAAAGATTTCTACATTTTTCCTTTTTTAAATTTAATATTTTAATAGTAGTATCTCGAATAACTGAAATAATAATTCGTTTATGATTAGTTTCGATAAAATTTTTCCCGTATAATCGATCACATTTGATTGTGAAACAACTGTTTTGAATTTCTATTACATATTTTGTATAAACATGTTTCTGCTAAGTTTTTGTTTGTTTTGTTAATAAAAGTTGATCACCTTCGAGGCGTAATCACTAGCGCCTACAAAGCGAAAGGTCCTGGGTACGATTCCCGGCTAAAGTCTGTAAATTTTAACACGTTCCCACCATTACTAAACTAAAACCCACAGTAGCCGCTAATGACCAAGCTGTCTATGTGACTTAAAAAAAATCGACATACTTAAACTTTTGTTTTCTTTTGAATTGATATTTACATCACTTTTTTCAAAATTAAATTCTCTACAAATTTTGTCGAAAACTAATATTTAATTATTGATAATTTAGCACAGTAAATTTATGTCTAACCTAAAAAGTGAGTTTTCGAACTCAAAGTTTTGTGTTTTATGCCAATTTTCTCAAAAACTACTTAAATTACAGTTCTGGGACCTATTTTTTTTCAATTGCTCAGTTAAAAATCATGAAACTTACCCTTTAATTGGGGTACTTGGAATTTCAGCATTGCATAATTTTACCAATGGAGAAGAAATTAGGCTGACATATTTCGCTAAAGGCAACTCAAAAATAAAGCGTTTCCAGACCTATATTTACATCAAGTTTTTTCTTATTTTGAACTCTAGAATCAGTTCTCAAAGTATTGTCTTTCCTCCTGAATCACCTAAATACCATACTGTATAACTTTTTTAAAGTGAGAATAACAATTTTATGTATCTAACTATCGTAGTTTGCTTTGAGCATCGCAAGCGAATGTCTGGTCAATCTCCTATTTATAATAAGTTCAGAAGCAAAACCTCTCCATTCCGTACATCAAAATTTGACAAATCTTAACAATGTACAACAACATTTAATGTTATTCTTTTTTTTTTAATATCAAATGCATGTACGTTGCAATCTGTTCAATTCAGAACAATAAGCAACCCCATGACTTAATGATATGAGGATAATGTGTATTACGAGTAAACGACATTCTTGAGAGAGTATGGATAATTGAACCCTAATCATCAAAGAACAGCAACTACTGTCCAGTATTCAAATCCGTACAAAAGTTACCTAACTTGTATCTGAACAACGGAACTATCCTTTCCAAAAATCAGCTGTTAAACAGCTGACTTTGGCGACGACTCTACCATTAGACCAAACCTGGTGGGATTGATGTGATATTAAAGTTTATTTTTACTTTCTCTTGCCTATATGAATATAAGAAGGAAAGTATTGTTTTCATGTCGATTTTTCGAAATCGAGTTTTCACCGGATCTATACGTTTTCAGACCCCCTGAACCCAAAAAACATGTTTTTAGCGATTGGTCTGTGTGTGTGTGTGTGTGTGTGAACAGAATATCTCAAGAACGAAACATCGTACGAACTTGAAACTTAAAACTTAAGTTCCATACCACTACCGAACCCGACACGAACATTTTCATCAAAATTGGTGAACCGGAAGTAGTAGTTTATTCGTGTCATTTTTTACTTTTTTGCGATTTTCTCAAAAACTGGTCCTACGATTTTTTTTTAAATCGCCTGGTTTACTCAGTTTTTTATTCTCTGCAAGATAGGGTAGGCGCCATGTTTGCTGAAATTCTTGGTGAGGGTGTTTTCTCGTAAAAACGTTGTTTTTTTAAGATTACGGCTTTAATATGCATTTTAGCGCAAAAATATATATTATAAAAATTGTAGAGAATTTAAAATCCTACAACTTTTATTTCAAACAATCTTTTGTATAACGCTTAGTTTAGTGGTAATTTGCGATTTTCTGTTTATTTCTCACGAAAATGTGTGAAAAATTAATTTTTTTACGATTTCGGTCTTAGTATGCATTTTACGACAAAAGTGTATATAATTAAATTTATAGAAAATTAAAAGATCTACAACTTTTATTGAGAGCATTTTTCTCCACGGAGCCTAGTTTAGTGAGAAAGAGTGATTTTCCGTATTTTTAAGTCAAACTGAGGTCGATTTTCATTTTGGGTCTTTCACTCATGATTAAAATTAGGTTATGTTTATTGACGTTAGTTTTTTGTTTATTTCTAATGTTTTATTACTAATGTTAGAATTATTGTTTATTATTTGCATAGGGAAGAGAAAGTTTGTGAGTGTTTCACACCAGATTTTTTAATTTTTTATTTTTTGGGTAGTTTATTAAAAGCCGCATCAACAGTTTGGTTATTCGCGTCTACGGTAGGTTATCTAACTTCATTGGTGGGATTCGACTTTTTCGAGACCCTAACCGGGAATCGAACCCGGAACCTCCGCGTTAAAGGCTGGTGCGTTACCACTACGGTACGGATTTTTTTTGGGGTTTAACGTCCGACTGCTCTTCAATTACTGCCAATGCAGACGGTGAAGGATGAAATAACTTTTTGTAACGTACGAAAATATGCCGCGCTTGAATGGGATTCGAACCCAAGACCGCTTGATGAGAGGCGAGCACGTTACCAACTACGCCAATACGACCGGCCTACGGTACGGAGGCGGCAAAACAAAGTTTATTTAGTATAACTTAGTAAACCGAATACGCCCATAGCAGACAGGTGGAGTGTCAAATTATTTACATTCAATCTGTTCTTTGCAGGGCTAAAATAAATAGTTCTGTTTCTTATCGCATGGTCAACTAATTAAATGATTGAATCATTTAAGAACAGAAGAGGTAGAGGTGTAAAAGATACTAATCAGAGATGTCTCCTCTGAAAGTAATGAATTTCATTATACAGCCAGACCCTGTGGTGAATGATGTGAAGGTGTTATTTGCAGAGGGGAAATGTGCTTTTCAGAGGGCCCGGCATGCTGATAAGCGTACTTTTCCACTCAGTGAGGAAGGCATTGGTAAACCACCTCACTCCTCGTTTTACTTAGTAAAACCTCTACAGGTTCAAACAAGCCTTTCGGCTGATGACCTAAACAACAACAGTAAACCGAATGAGTACATGAGAAAGACAGATTCACATTTCACCTGCACGCACTGTACTAAAACAATTTACATCAAAACTCAATAGATTTTTGTTACAAAAAAATATTATTTTTCAAAAAATGTCTTTAGAAAACGGTCATCTGTTATATTTTCTGTTTTACTTCAACAACAGGTGTACCGGTTAAAAAACATTTTTTATTATTTTTGTTCTTTACCATTTTCGTTTGTGATCATGTAAAAGGATTCTACACGAGTCCTTGTTATATTTTAGTATTTTATTTGATAAGATACTCGCCGAAAAGTTGTTTTTCTTGTTATATTCTAAATAATGGGAATCCTGTTCCCGTCTTTGTAGTTGTTCTTGCATATTTTATGTTAAATTTATACTACGTAATATAAGAGTACATGTGTATAAGGATCGTTAATATGTTAGTTTAAATAAGCTTACTTATAATCCTGTTTAGTACTTTATCATATAAAATTAACTTATTAAACTTACGAGATTCAAATTTAATCCATCAGTTCATTTAGTGAAGTCATCCTTTTTGATACTTATAACTTAATTTATTAGTATAATACATTTACTTAGTTAAAACTAATTCGTTACAAAATATTTAAAAAAAATATCTTGTGAAAAACTCAAATGAATTTTTCTCGCCAGGGTAAATATTGAGAAATAACATAAATTTTAAAAACCCTTTTTATGAGACGAGTCACATGGCTGGTGAAAATTTGTGAAAAGGCTTACCTTTGACTAATGACAAAAACTATTATAGCTTAACGAACTAGAGACTGCAGATGAAGGCGGATCATAGTGGCCTAGATCACAGCACAAAGCCAATTAATTTTCGCTAATCGTATCCAGCGTTGTCACGTTGTGGTCCCACTGTGAATGACAGCCTAACAAAAAGTCAACTGGAGTTGGGTGGAACAGAGTGTGACTTAGCGAAGGGGAAACCTCACACCCGACCTTAGCTGCTATTGGCTAGATCTCATCTGCAGTCTTTAGTTCGTTGGGGTATAGTGATTTCTGTATCTACTCTTCCAAGAGGAATCCAATGACACTATTTTTGTTTCCAAATTCCAACTTTGATTTCTTTACTTCTGGTTTTGAGAGTTCCAGTCGAAACTGGAACTTCAACCCAATCCAGGCTCACTAACTTTTTGTGTAGATTACGAATTCGAAAATCGTTTGTTGCTATCTCTTGTAGTTTCTGACATCTGGGTATGACGTTCGGTTTTCGACAAAAGAAGAATAATAGACAATTGACGCAAAATTAGGCTATATACAAAAACATGGTTGAAATAAATGTTTTTTAATTCGCTATAAATTTGATTTTATTCACTTTTGTCGTGAAATAGTTAATAACGCCATTCATGAATGAATGACGCACAATGAAAATTAATTTTTGTAGAACTTAATACGGAAAATCACTAATTGACGCTAAATTAGGCTATATACAAAAACATGCTTGAAACAAAAGTAGTAGGTTTCTTAATTTGCTATAAATTTCATTATATTCACTTTTGAAATAAATAATAAGGTGCCGGCCGCTTTGGGGTCGTTGGTAACATGCTCGCCTCTTATCATGCGGTCGTGAGTTCGAATCCCACTCAGGCACGGTATATTTTCATACGTTACAAAAAATCATTTCATCCTCCATTGCCTCCATTGTATATAGTTACACCCCAACGTCGTCGCTAATGACCTTTGCAGTTGATGCGATGTTAAATAAATAAATGATAAAAAAATAATAAAGTCGTAATCTAGTAAAATCTAATTATTTACCAATTTTAATAAAAACAATACATAAAATCACAAACTGACGCTAAACTAAGCGTTGTAAGGAAAAATATCGAAAAGAAAAGTTGTAGGGTTTTTAATTTCCTACAACTTTAATTATACACTATTGGTCTAAAATGAATTTTTAGTCAGCAATTTAAAAGCAAATCATAATTTTACCACAATAGTACAGCCCCCAACAAATTCAGCAGTCTTGGCACTTTTCGAGCTTATATAAAATTTTAGTATATGAGGTAAGTTTTGAAAAATTCATTGTAGTAAATGAGGTAAGTTTTAAAACATTCATTTGAGCCCTTCATGAGAAAATCGCAAAAAGTTAAAATGTCAGTATTTTGCTCACTAAAATCGGTAAAAAATATTGATTTTTAAAAATTGCGGCCTTTATGAGCTTTTTAAAGCAAAAGCGTATATAATTTGAATTAAAGAAAATTAAAAAACCGACAACTTGTATTTCAAACATGTATTATATTAGAGCTTAGTTAAGCGTCGATTCGTGTTTTCCCGTAATTTTAATTCATTAAGCCTAAGCTATCGTCTGCATTAGCAGTAATTGCAGAACAGTCGGACGTTAAACGAAAAAATAAAACAAATAATAAACTATCGTAGTCCAAAAGAGGATGATTTTTATTAGCTTCATTCTAATTTTAGATTTTTAATTTTAAATTGTTTACTCATAATTAAATATAGGTTATATTATATTGTTAATTATTTATATTATCAAGAGTATGAATTTTAAACCAATTTTAAACCGTGTGAATATTTAAACCAGATTTGTTTTAAATATGTTTATAAAATTTGAAAACACCGCAAAACAAAACATAAATCAAAAAATTATTAACATAACGTGCATTTTATAGAAGAAGATAACATTTATAAAAAAATCCATAAAAATAATGATCTGCATAGATAAAAATCGGTAAGCGATGCTAATAAAATGAGAACAAAAATTTATACATTACGGTTAGATAAAGTGTTTTAATCTTTTGTTAATCTACAAGGTTTATTATAAAAAAAAAAATTAGAAAACTAAAAATAATCGTTCAAGGTTTGCTTCTTATGGAAGCGTAACATTGTAGGTATATAAAAAATAATAATAATAATATAACGGTTTAACGGAACAAAAAAGTGGATAATGACCTGACAGAAAATGTACCGGACTTAATATTGTTAGTGTAGTCGCATTAAGAAACAGCTACCAACTACAAGATATGATCTTCAACATAAAAATATGGTATGCAGTAGTATACGTAGTACAAACTAGGAGAAAATGAAATAAAAACGAAGGGTATCTTAAGGGCAGCTGTTTTATGAAAAACACTATACTATATAGTATATTTAATAGTTTTGTTGAGTTCTTTACCCCAAGAAACGCGCCCTAAAGGTTTTTCTCAAAAAAAGATCATTATGAGGGTCGAACCCCCACTGACCTGGATTCAATTTCAATTACTTAACAACGTGTTTTTGTTGTTTATTTTCTTTTACAAAAATAATACATATAAAATGCCGACATGGGTGATAAAAGCAAACCGATAAAACAAAAAATGCTCTTTTAAAAAGTTTTGTATAATATTATGTTATTTGAATTTCCGCATTTTTTGATTTAATTTTGCGGTAGCAGTTATGATAAAATAAAAAATTAAAAAACAATTTAGTAGATGGTAATGCTACAACAAAACAGTCAAATATAGAACAATTTTCCCTGTTTCAGTCAATACTTTTTAATTAAGATGTAAAATAAAATTAACCCTATAGCCGGCAATAACATTTTTTCTAGACCGGGAGAGAATTTCTAGCATATGGGTCTCCGAACCGTAAAGAAATCATTAAAAATTTGCCATAAATCACACACCTTATTACGTGACGTATCAAAATAACAAGAACACTTAGGAAAATAGAATAAATACATTATTAAAATTTTAATTTGACAGTTAGGGATGCTGAAGCTATTTCAAAATAATTTTTAGTCAAACATTTTTCTAAAATTTCAGATGACACTACTGTTCAAAACTTTCTTAACTCTCTACTTTCAAAATTCATTACATACGAAACGTTACTTATAATGTTTATTTCAAAATAAAACCAAAAAAACTATTCTATGTTCAAAACTGAAAAAATATATACAAAAGCACATCATGTAAACCAAGAAATAACCAAATTCAGCTCTAAGATAGCGTGGTTTCAACAGAGAAACACAGGCAGATTATGCAAGTAAAACTATTGTATTATACGTAAAAATTTACTTTATACATTACTAAACTATGTACAAAACAACAACGCTGTCTGCAGATGAATTTAAAACTAAAACGACAACATTGCAATGCTATGAAGCAAATCCGATTTTGCGACGCGACCGGTTTAAGAAGCGGTAACATCGTCTCAAAATCAACGATTGACGGCTCTAGGGTCATAGATAAATTTTAAGAAGGCTCCAACCCATCCTGCTCGATCCCTATTTCAATAATTTGGTGTTCTTACTGTAAATAATATTCATAGGAAAACAGTACTTCTCTACACACACAAGTACAAAGACAAAAATATTGTTTTTTTACAGCGTAATTAAGGCACCAAGAGAGATGAGGCTGGATTGGAAATGGAAGTGAAACAAAATACATCAGGAGGTCAAAAGGTATTTGATCATAAGCCACTAAAATTTGTTTACCTTTTTGACTCCTGATTTACCTAAAATTACTTTTACTACAACGATCGGTGTCATTAAATATTAACTTAAAAAGTATTCCGTTGGTCTGGAAATTGGTTGAAAGACTTTGAAAAATTTGTTAAAAACATTTATTTATTAAAGGATACCTACGTATATAATATCAATTACATTTTTCGTTTATTATTTTACATTAATTGTCGCTAAAACTAGATTTCAAATTGAACAATCATGAAATTATAATATATAAAATTAAAATAGACACACCATTCATTGCAATGTGGTTGTTTGACATGTACCAGAATACAGCCATTATATATCTCTGAATACTTTCGATTAGAAACTCTGAATAATTTGGATATTTGAGATTAAAATAATTAGACGATTATTTTTTTTAAATAATAATTTATTGAAAACACAATATTTTTTTTTATTTTAGGCAAGCATTTTTTATTAATAATCATCATTAAAATAATTATATTTCCTTATGGATCAGAAAATAATTATATTTGATGGTAAATTCAAAAATAATTTTTAATCAATATTTTTTTGAATAAATAATATAATGGACTTTATATATTAAAAAATATATGTATATTTTTAATAAATATACAATTTTAATAATCTAATAACCTACCACTAAGGAAAACCGTTTAAAAATAAATTTAAATAAATAAATACAAAAAAGTGAAAATATCTTGACCAATAATCTTAGAGGTTATAAATGATTATAGATGATTGCTTATCATTAAGTTGTTTCGATGTAACTATCTGAACTGCTACTTGAAGTAATTTAAGCACTGTAATTTTATTAGATCAGTAATTTACGCAATTTTGTAATTATAAAATAGTATTACATTAAGGTACATGAATTCATTGAAGCGTGTGCTTGAACAAGACAAGAAGAAATTGTATAATTTATTAGATGCAACATTCGAAGCAATTTTAAAGGAATTATAATCGAAATATAAACTTAACCAGTTTAAGTAACTAAAAAAAATCTGGTTTACACACTTAAACGACTATCTTTTGCCAATGTATGAATAACATAACCTAATTTTAATCGTGAGTAAATGACGCAAAATTAAAATCATCCTCTGTTCGGGTTAAAAATACGGAAAACCACTAAGTGACGCTGCACTAAACTCTGTAGAAAAAAATGCCTAAAATAAAAGTTGTAGGGTTATTAATTTTCTATAACTTTAATTAGGATGAACACATTTCTATTGTTAAATACACTAAGATCACAATGTTAAAAATCTGGTGTGAAACACTGACACAACTTTCTTTTGCCAATGCAAATAATTAACAATGTAACCTAACATTAGTAATAAAACATTAGAAATTAACAAAACCAGTAACCTGAAAAAACGTAACGTTATTTTAATCATGAGTGAAGGACGCAAAATGAAAATCAACCTCAGTTTGGCTTCAAAATATGGTAAATCACTCTCTTACTCTAAACTATGCCCAAAACGGGCAGGTGGAGTGTTATTTTAATTGCACTCTATCTGTTTGGTCCAAGGCTAAAAAAATAGTTGTTTCTTATCACATGGTCAGCCACTTAAATGACTGAACTATTTAAGAACAGAAGAGGTAGAGGTGTAAAAGGCACTAGTCAGAGTTATCTCCTCTGAGTGTAATGAATTTCACTATGCAGCCAGACCCTGCGGTGAATGAAGTGAAGGTGTCATTTGCAGGGTGGAAAGTGAGTGCTTTTCGGAGGGCCTGGCATGCTGATAAGCATACTCTTTTAACTCAGTGAGGAAGGCAATGGTAAACTACCTTACTCCTCGTTTTTACTTAGTATAACCTCAAGAGGTTCAAACCAGCCTTTCGGCTGTTGACCTAAACAACGACAACAACTCTAAACTAGACTCTGTAGAGAAAATGCTCTCAATAAAAGCGGTGGATCTTTTAATTTCCTATAAATTTGATTATATACACTTTTGTCGTAAAATGAGTACTAAAGGTGAAATCTTAAATTTTTTTTACAGATTTTGATGAAAAAAAAAACAGAAAATCACTAAATACCGCTAAACTACGCGTTAGACAAAAAATATTTAATTTTCATTTTTGATTCTCTACAACTTTTATAATATACATTTTTGCGATAAAATGCATTTTAATACAGCAATCTTAAAAAAATAGTTAAACGATAAACAGCGTCCCCAAGAATTTCAACCGACATGGCGCCTACCATATCTTGTAGAGCATAAAAAATTGAGTAAATAAGGCGATTTTTAAAAAAATCGCAAGAGCTGTTTCTGAGAAAATCGCAAAAAAGTAAAAAACGACATGAATAAACTACTACTTCCGGTCAACCGAGTTTGATGAAAATGTTCGAGTCGGGTCCGGTAGTATAGTATCTAATTTAAGTTTCAAGTTAAATTTCGCTCGATGTTCCATTCTTGAGATATTCTGTTCACACACACACACACGCACGCACGCACACAGACCAATCGCTAAAAACATGTTTTTTGGGTTCAGTGGGTCTGAAAACGTGTAGATCCGGTGAAAACTCGATTCGAAAAATCGACATGAAAACAAATCTTCCTATAAATCCTTCCTATATATTCATATAGGCAAGAGAAAGTAAAACGATCCCGTTTTCTACGATTTTCATAAACAAAATACACAAAGATACTAATTTACGCTTAACTAAGCGTCATAAAAACAAATGTTTGAACTAAAAGTTGTAGGTTATTTTAACTTTCTACAACTTTAATTATATAATACTTTTCGCCTAAAATGCATTAAGGCCGCAATCTTAAAAAAAAACTACTTTAACTTTCTACAACTTTAATTATATAATACTTTTCGCCTAAAATGCATTAAGGCCGCAATCTTAAAAAAAACTACTTTCTAATACGAAAGTACAAATTTTCAGTAGATGTCTTTTACCCTATCTTGTATAGCATAAACAATGTAACAAATGAGTTAATTTTTACAAAAATCGTTGCAACGTTTTTGATGAAAACGTTCGTGTTTACTTCCAAGTAGTACTTAAGTTAACTACCAAATTTAAACTTCGTATAGTATTCAGTTCTTGAGATAATTTGTTCACACGAACACGAAACAAAAACACACATACCAATCGCCAAAAACATCTTTTTTTGTGGTTCATTCGGCCCTGGATAAGTGTATATGAGGTGGAAATTTGTTTTATGTTGAAATCAACATGAAAACAATACTTTCCTCTCCAATACATTCATACAGGGCAAGAGAAAGTAAGGAATTATTAGATCACACATGGGTACGTGAAAAATAAAATAGAATATATTATCTTATTAAAATATAAAATTAACATGAAGCAATTATTCACTACCGTTAAAATTTTGTATTAGGCCTACCTACGTACATAAGGGGACAGAAAATATTACAAAAATAAACCAATGTCACAAAAAAACGATGCCCTTTTTGCTTAGAAAATTAATTGAGACAAAATAAAACAAAGTTACAACTGTACGGAACATTAAAATTCAAAGTAACTTACTAAATAAGTGAATGATTTCCATTTAAAATTGTCACTTTCATGTAGTACTATTTTCAGCTTAAAGTAGTTACCCTCTTCCTAAAATACAGCGTTAAGTAGACGAAAATATCTGGTGTGAAACACGCACACGACTTTCTCTTGCCAACGCAAATAATAAACAATTTTACGTAACATTGGTAATAGAACATTAGAAGTAAACGAAAAACTAACCTCAAAAAACATAACCTTATTTCTTAATCATGAGTGAAAGACGCAAAATGAAAATCAACCTCAGTTTGGCTTAAAAATACGGAAAATTTATTTTTCACGCTAAACTCGGCTCTGTAGAGAAAGAAAAATGCTGTAAATAAAAGTTGTAGATCTTATAATATCCTATAAATTTGATTAATACACTTTTTTCGTAATATACATAATATGGCTGAAATCTAAAAAAAATCGACTTTTTACACGTTTTCGTGAGAAGAAATCGCAATTTACCACTAAACTAAACGTTACAAAAAAATATTAGAAATATAAGTTGTAAGATTTTACATCCTCTACACCTTTTATTATATAGATTTTTTCGCTAAAATGCATATTAAAGTCGCAATCTTAAATTACAAAAACAATTTTTTTACGAGAAAAGAACCTCCCCAAAAATTTCAGCAGACATAGCGCCTACCTTATTTTGTAGAGCATAAAAAATTTAGTAAATGAAGCGATTTTTAAAAAATCGTAGGAGCCGATTTTTTTGAGAAAATCGGAAAAAAGTGGAAAATTACACCAAAAAAAGTCAAAAATGAAGTTAGAGGAAATGAAGTAGAGGATCCGGCACAAACATTTTCTTCAAAATCGGTCAACCGGAAGTAGTAGTTTATTCGTGTCATTTTTCACATTTTGCGATTTTTTAAAAAAACGGCTCCTACGTTTTTATTTAAATCGCCTCATTTACTGCACTTTTATCCTCTACAAGGTAGGATAGGCGCCGTCTGCTGAAATTTTTGAGAAAGTTTTAAACAATTGCGAACTTAATATGCATTTTAGGACAAAAGATTACATAATAAAAGCTGTAGATAATTTAAAAATCTATAACTTTTATTTCAAACATTGGTTTTTATAACGCTTAGTTTAGCAAAAATTTGTGATTTTCTGTTTCTCTTACATGAAAATCTGTAAAAAATTGATTTTTTAAGACTTCCACAATGCATTTTACAACAAAAGTGTATTATAATAAAAAATATTGGAAATTGAAATATCTAACAACTTTTATTTCAAGAATTTTTCTCTACAGAGCCTAAATTAGCGTGAAGAGTGATTTTCCGTATTATTAAGCCAAACTAAGATTAATTTTCATTTTGCAACATTCACTCATGATTAAAACAAAGTTATGTGTTTTGAGGTTAGTTTTTTATTTATTTCCAATGTATTATTATTACTAATGTTAGGTTATACGAGGTGTGGCTGTTAAATAACAAGACTGACGTTGTAAAAAAATTTATTTTTATCTTATACATAATCACTTATTGTCACCTTTAATATACACTACTTCTCTATCCCTACAACGCTCCATGCGAATTTTCTATCCAATTTTCTACCCAAAATTTTTGGAAACGATAATAACATGTGATGAAACGTGGTTTTTTACTTATGATCCGGAAACGAAGCGCCAATCCATGCACTGGAAGAGCGGAACTTCACCGAGAGTCAAAAAAGCTCGAATGAGCAAGTCAAAATTAAAGCAATGATGATAGTTTTTTTATATCCATGGGATTGTGTACTTTCACTGGGTTTCTCAAGGTCAAACAATTAATCAATATTACTACCTTGAGGTACTTTCAAAACTACGTCAAAGAGTAAGGAAAAAACCCCAAAATATGGAAGGATAAATCATGGGTTCTCCACCAAGACAATGCGCCAGCTCATTCCGCGTTGTCTGTCAAGAGGTTTCTAGTCAAGTACAGCATCTCAGTGTTAGAACATCCACCTTTTTCACCAGATCTAGCACAATGTGACTTCTACCTGTTCCCTAAGGTGAAATCTGCATTAAAAGGGACAAGATTTGAGTCTGTGGAGGTTGTTAAAGAGAAATCGGCAAGTGTCCTGAAGGAGCTGACAGAAGATGACTTCCAGCTTTGTTTCCAACAATGAAACATTCGCATGCAGCGTTGTAGGGATAGATAAGAAGTGTATATTGAAGGAGACAATAAGTTATGTATAAAATAATAATAAAATTTTTACAACGTCAGTCTCGTTATTTAATAGCCATCCATAACTCGTAATGTTCATTATCTGCATTGGCAAGAGAACGTCGTATGAGTGTTCACACAAGATTTTTATAATTAAGATCGGTCTTGAAATTCAATTAATCTTACAAGAAGAGATGTTGAAATTAGTTTAAAGCCATTACAAAGAGATTTCAAGATGGTAACAGTTAGAAACGATGAGTGTTACCAGTTCATTTCGAGTCCAGTGATATAGTGGGTTAGTACAAGATAGTAGGATAGGGGGTTGGTAAGCGCCCTACGTGGTTAGTACTCAAGGGACCTTTAAGAAGGAGTCCCATTTATTTCGGTTACTCCTAACGTAAGATTGTGGATATATACGGTATAGAAAGGGGGATTTTCTAGGGAGAACGAGGGGAATTGGGGAACGGGGAATGAAGCTTCAAGTAGCAAGTAAAGGCAATGCAAGCCTTTCACAGTTTATTCCATCAATCAATTGATTAATGTCGAATGTTGCTATTCAAGTTGAGTGTGCTTCTTGCTTCTTGTTTTGCACAACGGCTCTCTCCCTCCCCCTTCAAGTCACTATATATCTAAAGTCCTTACGGCAACTCCATTCAGGTCAAAAGATTCTTCACCTTTTTTTCCACACTTAATCTAGTTAACTTTAAAATATACCAACTGATTTTATTTTTGCCATTGATTAAATTTATTAGAAGAAATCCAATTTACCGGGCTGTATCTTGACCATACGAAATACGATTTATCGGACTTCCACGAAATAAATTACATTCCATTTCACTCTACAGTAATTATTCTATACAATTGTTGTGGATAATTAAAGTAAACTTAAATAAGAAAAATGAGATTACTCTGAAGTATACAATCTTGAAAAAATGAATTTTAAAAGTATAAATAAAATTTTCAACGGGGAATTCTTTAAGGTAAATACTTTAAAAAATCTGGTGTAAAACACTCACATAACTTTCTCTTGCCAATGCAAATACTTAACAATATAACCGAATATTAGAAATAAACAAAAAAACTGACCCCAATAAACATAACCTAATTTTAATCATGAGTGAAAGACGCAAAATGAAAATCAACCTCAGTTTGGCTTAAAAATACGGAAAATCACTTTCACGCTAAACTAGGCTCTGTAGAGAAAAATGCTTTAAATAAAAGTTGTAGATCTTTTAATTTTCTATAAATTTGATTATATACACTTTTGTCGTAAAATGCATATTAAGGCCGAAATCTTTGATTATCGATTTTTCACACGTTTTCGTGAGAAAAAAAAACATAAAACCTCTAATTACCGCTAAACTAAGCGTTATACAAAGAAATGTTTGAAGTAAAAGTTGTATGATTTTAAATTCTCTACAACTTTTATTGTACATTTTTGCGCTAAAATTAACATTAAAGCCGCAATCTTAAAAAAAATGTTTGAACGTGAATACAGCCTTACAAAGAATTTCAGCAAACATGGCGCCTACCCTATCTTGTAGAGCATAAAAAATTTAGTAAACCAGGCGATTTAAAAAAACAATCGTAGGACCAGTTTTTGAGAAAATCGCAAAAAAGTGAAAAATTACACGAATAAACTACTACTACCGGTTGACCGATTTTGATGAAAATGTTCGTGTCGGGTCCGGTAGTGGTTTTCTTGTTACTTTTGTACAGTGCTTAGAAAATTCAAGTTTTTCTCGGGAAAGCAAGGACTCATGGTAATTTAAAGTTAAGATAAGTTATTCTACACACTTTTTTGTTATGCAGTATACAACAAGTTGTTTTAATAAACATTCTTACCACTAAACATTAAGTGATTCCCATTTCAATAAACGTTCCTTGGTAAGTTAACTTAACTAAGTCTTAACATAAAAAAAGAAAAATCTTATTGTTTTGGGACTAGAAATACATTACTCAAGTCCCTGTAAAGCAAAATTTAACATTTTACAACATATATGTCAAATATTTACACTGAATCTGTTAGTTGCAGGGCTAAAATAAATAGTTCTGTTTCTTATCACATGGTCAGCCAATTAAATGACTGAATCATTTAAGAACAAAAGAGGTAGAAGTGTAAAATACACTAATCAGAGTTATCTCGTCTGAAAGTAATGGATTTCATTATACAGCCAGACCCTGTGGTGAAAGAAGTGAAAGTGTCATTTGCAGAGTGAAAAATGTATGCTTTTCAGAGGGCCTGGCATACTGATAAGTGTACTTTTCCACTCAGTGAGGAAGGCAATGGTAAACCACCTCACTCCTCGATTTACTTAGTAAAACCTCTACAGGTTCAAACCAGCCTTTTGGCTGATGACCTAAACAACAACAACATATATATTTTTCCCTGAAGTACTGCCCTATGAAGGGTTAAAACACGTTGGCTACATCATACATACTGCTGGTTGTATAGATTTAAAGTTGTAATAGTTACTAAATAAAGGTAAAATAATAAAAAAATATACTAATAAAATGTAAAATGGCATGATTTCAATGTTTAATGAGGCTTTACAAGTTCATTAAAAGAAATTTTATTAACATTCATAGAAACCAAGGTACAGTTAGTAAAAACAAAATAATAATTAAATCTTAATTAATACATAAAAAATGTATAACTATATTTCAATATTATTGAAAAACATAAATCATTGCAAATTATGAACGATAAAAAAGCACACCCAACGTAATTAAATAGCTGAAACCAATTTAAAGACAAAAATAATGAAGAGATAAATTTTTATATATATGTGAACTTTGGTTTTATTATTATTTTTCAATTATAATGCAAATATGTTTATAAAAAAAAGTAAAATATAAAAACGTTAAACTTAAAACCTTGTAATAAAGAAACATTTTAAAAGGACTTAACATAAAAGTCTGTTAGAACAAATATCGTTTGTTCTTAGTCAATTAACAGTAGGTTTAAATTTAGTAAATGAGGAATGGTTGGAGGTACTTGTAACTAAATATAGAATACTAATAGAGAAAATAAGAAGAGAAAGAAAAATGTCGGGAGTAGAACAAAGAGAGTATAACTAGAATGAGAAAATAACGAATACGGTTCAACTAAATTACGCCGGAAGAAGAAAAATCTGTAACGTAGCGTTAACTTAATTTCTTTTCTACCGGTTGCTGGTTGAATTGTGCTAAAAATAACATAGAACTGTCGTAAATTCCTTACGACATACATTAGCACTTTAAGTCAACAGACTGTAATGTAAACAAATCGGTAAAATAACCGAAAACTTTCATAAGCCAAGAATAACATTTAAGTTAAGTAAAATTTAAATGTTATAACTTTAAAAGAAATTTATTGAAAACACTTATAAGATTTACATAACAACTTACTCTTTCAATAATTTAAATTTATAAACAATAAATAATCATTTCAACGACTGCCGTTAAGTATCTTAAATAATACAAAATCTTTCAAAAAATAAAACGAAATGTACAAATGTATATAAAAACATTAAAAATATTTTTTAAATCTCTTATAATACTTATATACTTAAAACGTCAAAAGCTAGTTGGCACTTTTTCAGTTTTAAAAACAACCTACAGATGTTTTAACTTAGTACTTCCATTCATATATCTAATTTTATTGTCAACTACATTGAATAAATATTTACATAAATGTCAAAAAACATATAAAGATCTCGTATATTAGTTAGTTTATCCTTTCCAAGCGAATCACTTTTAAAATAAAATTCTTAGAAAATTAATTTAAACAGAAATAACATTTGTTCGAAATTATGTTACAGAATTAAAATAAAATAGTTTTTTTCATTTTATACACCTTCATTTGGAGACTCCTCTTAGGTTCTTCCGCCCCTTCACCGTCGGTAAAATTTCCTCCTCCGTTGTCGAAACCGTTGACAATTTTTCTTAAAAGGTCATAAAAGGAATAGGGAAAAAGAGGGGTTTTGGGAAGATGAAAGGTAAAATACTGTGACAATATCGAAGAAGGGCACGGTTCGCGAAATTTCTAGTAGTACTTCATTCATAAATAGTATAAAGAGGATAATAGAGTGAAAAAGTAACAATAGGGTTAGTTATAAAAGGATACCTATTCATAAAAATTATTTAAAAGGACTGCGCTATTGTATATGATAAGGTCTTTGTTGTACAACTATTTATGAAGGGTCGGTTGATTACCTGTTTACATTAAATAAGACTTCTCTAGAAACGACTTTTATATCGAATTTCGGTGTCTTTCGGGAAGATTCTTTTTCTGATTCACTACCTATACACACATAGGTAGGCAAAAGAGATATAGGCAGGCCACGGAAAAGGTGGCAATGATTATTACCATAAGGATAAAAAAAACAAATGTTATAAGATTGAATTAAATTTATCATTGATAAAATATTAAATTGAATTACATATTTAATATTGAGGGAACTGTTTTCTAAAATTATTAATATAAGCTGAATGTGCTTTGTGTATAATTATTGTAAGTAGTACTAAGTAAATTATTTAAGTTATTTATTGTGTTACGCCATTATAATTAGTTTATTATTTATTTTGTAAATCTTTTAGTTGTAATAAATATTTGTAATTGTAAACTTTAGTGTATTAATTATTTAATTACCTAGATCCCGAAACAGACCTTAGAGATAAGTGTCACAATACACTCCTCCCAGCATCAGGACATGAGGACGGGTGAATCGCTACAGCCTTGAAGGTGTCATTTTCTCACTAGGACTGTAAACGTGCACCTACCAAGCCCAGTCCGTTTTTCAAACTGGTGCCCGAAATTCATTTCCTCGGGTTTGTAGTGTTCACTACAGCTACACTACATAAACTGGGTTAGAAATAAATTAACACAAATATATTTTAGTTTTAAATGCTTTTAATTTTTACTTGATAAATGATTCTATGAATATTGAATTTTAACAACAAATTGACTCTACTATTTTATTTAATATAATATCTCAGGGATTTTAATTTATTATTATTTGAGTATAAAAATTTTTATTTTACTTCAACAATGAAAATCTTAACCTAAACAAAAATTACAAATAGATCTTTAAATTTTAATTAAATCGAATACTGGTCTTTATTGGTTAATTATTAAAATTTTATAGATGATTTATAATATTGTTTATCGATCATACCGGTTGTTTAATTTTACGAAGTTCGCTGAAATATAATTGTATTGTTGAGTTGATGAATATGGCGTCCTAACAGTATTTGAATTCTTGTAATTTTACATTGATTTCTTTAAATAAATTTTGAATGTTCGTTTTAAATAAATAATAATTATGATGTCTTACTTGTTCCTCTATTCATTTTTATATAATATGTTAGTCTTCTTTGAAATTTTGCTTGATATTTCTGATTTTAATTGGAGCTCGTTACAGTGTGGTCATCTCATCAATCGTCTCGTCCCGCACCGACGCTATGGCCGGATCCTACTTTCATCACTTTAGATTTTAAAATTTGATTAATAATTTTTTATTGTTCGTAAAAATTCAAATTATTGTTTTAAACGACGTTATTTATTTTATTATAATCATTCACATCACTTATTTAATTGTTCATCTCCGTTTTTTGATTCTTTAATTATTTTAACAATACACAATTTAGTTACACTTTTGACTCACGCCAATCTTGATTTGAACCTCGCTGTTGTTTAAATATAATCATATAAATTTTATCAATATTGATGATTAACTGGTATGAATAATTAAACATAGAATATAATTTGGATTATGCCAGTATTATTAATTTACAAAATTTACTCATATTATTTAAAGAAATATTATAAATATATACCAAGTATCTTGATAATAGTTTTACTTGTTATTAAAAATGTAGTGGTTAAACTGGTCTGTGTGACCGTGACCAATAATCCAAATATAGGCCAATGTCATGCTACATTTATTCCCCCACTATATTAAAAAAAATTAGTTTTATTTTCAAATAAAAAATTTTTTTTTTAATTTTAAATTAATAAACCATAAAAAATATACATTGAATTCAAATTACGTACTTAATATCTACAATTTTGTTTATTGAGTATCATTTATTGTTTATAAACTAACTCTTAAAATTACTTACGAAAACTATAAATTATGAACATGAAATTTTATTTAAGTGTTGTTATGTGAAGATCTATTAGTGTCTATTGGTTTTGGTTTAATAGAAATAAATGATAAAATACCTATAGATATACAAATACTTAGAAAATAAACTGTAACACACTGATTGTTTTCTTAATCAGCTGATACTTAAAAATAACAAAAATAAATACTTTATATTACCATTCCTCCTTGGAAATTTTAATTTAATTATAAATATAAACATTTAAATTAACAAACATAACATATAAATACTTAATACTACCTAAGAAACAAAAATAATCACTTTGTAAATAAACAAACAAAATTAGGTTATGTCACATCTTGACATATTAGTATTTTCCTAATATTTAAAATAATAAACCTTCTTATGTAATTTTACTTATAGACTAACATAATGACATTATTTTACTTAAGTTCTATGAATTTCAACTCATTCTGTTGACTTATATTAATATGAAGTGAAATTTTCCAAATTAATTTGGCCTACATTGTAACATGTCCCTGTCATAATGAACAAACAATCAAACACCTATTATGTTATAATTTCCAATTAAATATGCTTTAAATAGCTAAATTAAAGAGTGTTTTAATATTAAACTTAATTTCAATTCAACTTATAATGATTTATACTCATTATTATTGTACAAAATCAGAGAATTTGATGATTTATGATAAATATGTAAAATATCTTAATTTTAATAGTATGTTTATAAATTTACACTTCTACTATACATAATATTAAACTTTTAAAATAAATAAATGAATATAATTACTCAATGTTAATAAATTATACCTTTTAAATTCATAATATACAAAAATAAAATAAAATCTACTTCTGATACATACTCGTCAGCTTAGGTTATAAATTAAATAAATTATCTTTGCAGTTTATTGGTTACATTATTCTGCTCAACATATTAACTTATTTCTAATTATATAATCTATGTATAATTTAATGATACTATTTATTGTTTAGTGTCATTACTTGGCTTCATTTACCTCAAAATTCAGGTTTAATATATTTAGTCAGCTTACTAACATGAAAATGTCCAATTATTTTATTTGATTTGATATCGCCTATTTCATAAGTACTGTTCCCAAATTTTTTCAGAATTCTATAAGGTCCTGCCTTTAAAATATAAAATTTACTGATCACTTTATCAATCAATGATGACTTATGATCTAATCTTAAATACACTAGATCATTAATCTCAAAATACACAAATTTTGTATGTTTTTTATCAAAACATTTCTTATTCTGCTTTGCTCGTTTAATTATTTTTTCAGAAGCTATGTCACCGCCACCCTTTCTAATTAATCATTTACTGTGTTGCCGGCTTTGAGTACTTCTTCCGGCCTTTGTCGGCGCGATGGGCCCTTTAGCGGCGAAGCGACAAAGCCTTTAGCGGTGCCCGACAATCCTTTCGGCTCCCTTCCGCTAAAGGGCTTTGTTGCCAAGGCCGAGCGACTCACCGCCCCCTACCACAGCGCTCTCAGTAGCTATAAAAGCGCAGTGCACTGAGCCGCTTTTGATTGCGCTCTACATCTCCGACGAGGATCGACCGACTACATCCACGAGAGAAAGAAGGAAGATGCTCTGGGACTTGCAGCAGCCAGCAACGCAGCAGCCGTCGCCGCAGCTCTCGCAGCCGCCGCCGCCGCAGCAGTCGCAGCCACACGCTGCCTACACTGGTCTCCTTCGAGACCAGCACAACGGTCCTTCTCAGGACCAATTTAACAAGGTTTTAACCGGCCCTTCTCAGGGCCATCAACCGGAGCCACGGCTCTCTTCGCAGCCACGCGCTGCTTACGCCGGTCTCCTTCGAGACCAGCACAACGGTCCTTCTCAGGACCAATTTAATAAGGTTTTAACCGGCCCTTCTCAGGGCCATCAACCTGAGCTACGGCTCTCGTCGCAGCCACGCGCTGCCTACACCGGTCTCCTTCGAGACCGGCACAACGGTTCTTTTCAGGACCAATTTAATAAGGTTTACACCGGCCCTTTTCAGGGCCACCAAAATGATAAGGTTAGCCACGAAATGTCACCATCCGGTGACAAGTGGCGCCCAACGTGGGGCAAAGATATGAAAATGTATTTCATACCGGATCAGCACCTGAGAAAATAGAAAAAATGGCGCCCAACACAACAAATCCGTTTCTACAGGACGACTGCAGCTCGAACGCTCTAGACAGCTTTGTAAACGCTCTAAGTGCAGCAATCAAGTCGGCTACGGCCCCCGCACCGGCAGTAACAGCAGTTTTTTCGGGGATGCCACACGAGATGCCGGAAGAATTTATAAGCAGAATAACCAGCCAGCTCCAAGCCAGCCGTGCTACCTACGAAGAGTGGGCCAGCATATTACGTCGGCAGCTACGAGGGGAAGCAGAAAAGTGGGCCTCCAGTCACCTCACCGAAAATCTGCAGTACACAGAGATCTGCAGCTTGTTAGAAAAAAGGTTTGACAACACGACGGTGAAGAATACCCTGCTCGCCGATTTTTATGGCAGAAAACAGAGAAATGAACCAGCCGATATTTTCATCCTCGGGAAAAAGAAACTAATGCACAGACTACTGCCCGAGTTCACCGAAGAAGCCATTCTCCCGATGCTGTTAGAACAACTACGGCCAGAGTTAAGAATGTGTCTACGGTTTCCACCGCCTTCAACACTGGAAGAGTTGATAGAAAGGGCCGCAACCATAGAAGAGGACATCAAGCAGGCACACATATCTAGTTCGGCGAGGAAAGAAGATGCTCGTAGGGGCAGTGAAGCACCGCGATGTCATTTCTGCCCAGGACGACACTTCCACCGAGACTGCCCGGTAAAGAAACAACAGACGGGAAACGCCTAAGCGGCTCGGTCGAAACTCCGCGACCGGGCCAACTCAACCAACTTGGAGGAGATTTACCGAGAATTATCGTAAACATCGCCGGGAAGACAGTCCGAGCGGCCATAGATTCAGCGGCCAACTATAACTTTATCCGTGAGGGTCTTGTTAATGGACCATTAACCGGCACACCGACTGACATTCGTCTCGCTCTAGCTGACCAGCGATGCCGAACGAAGGGATCAATGAAGCTCGATGTCGCGATCAGCGGAGAACTACACCAGCTGGAAGCAATGGTCGTAACCGGCCTCCAAGAAGAACTGCTCTTGGGTTACAAGTGGTTACAACAAGCAGAAGCGGTGATGGATTTTCGAAGGGGCTGCCTGCACATCGGCAATAACACCCGAAAAACAATATTCTGGGAGGACCGAGCGCCAACAGCAGCACCAGAACTGAACCCAGCTCAGATCAAGACGACTGCAGACCTATACACGAAGCAGCGCCTCATAGAAGTACTTGACCGTCACCGAGAGCTGTTCCACGCCGGGAAGCTGAAGACAACAAACACGATGAACCATGAAATCAAATTGAAACCAGACAGTAAACCGTTCCGAGTACCAATGTACCGTTACTCCGACGAAAAGAAGAGAGTCATCCGCGAGCAAGTTGAAGAGATGCTCCGCCAGCAGGTGATCGAGCCCACAACGTCTCCCTACAGCTCACCGGTGGTCATCGTTAAAAAGAAAGATTCCACGCCACGATTCTGCGTCGACTACCGGAGACTAAATGAAATCACTGAAGACGTGGACTCACCACTGCCGCTCATCTACGAGACCATCAAGGACCTCGGCGGAGCTAAGGTGTTCTCGACACTTGATCTTAAGTCTGGGTACTGGCAGATACCCCTCGAGGAAGAAGCCAAGCGGTACACGGCGTTTTCCGTACCTGATGGAGGAAGATATCAATTTCGAGTAATGCCTTTTGGACTAAAGAACGCACCAAGTACTTTCCAGCGGATGATGCAAGACGTTCTCACGGGCATGCTAAGGAGGTTTTGCCTCGTGTACCTCGACGACATCATTGTGTTTTCACCAGACTGGAAGACACACTTGCAACACCTGGACTTGGTTTTGGAACGACTACAGCTCCACCAACTGACCTGCTCATTGGAGAAGTGCCACTTCGGGAAGGAAGAGGTATCGTTTCTGGGCCACATTATTACACCGAAGGCTAACAGCCCACAGAAGACCCATCTCACCGCTATCTGCCAACAATCGGTCCCGCAGTCAAAGAAAGACGTGCAAAAGTTCCTGGGCTCCTGCAACTGGCTACGAGAGTACGTTCCTCATTTCACCCAGCTATCGACACCGCTCTCCGATCTTCTAAAGAGCAAGAGGTGGCAGTGGTCACCAGAAGCAGAGAAGTCTTTCAACGACATTAAGGCAGCATTCAGTAAGCCGTTAGCTTTGTCACGGCCAGATTCATCCCTCGAGATGTGCCTTCAGACAGACGCAAGCATGAAGGGGCTAGGAGCGGTGCTCTACCAGAAAGGACTCGACGGGGAGAAAAAAATAATTTCATACGCCAGTGCCAAACTGTCTGACACTGAAAAAAAGTACCACTCCAACGAGTTGGAATGCCTAGCTGTTGTCTGGGCGATCAGAAAATATCGCCCTTACCTAGAAGACAGACATTTCACACTGATCACCGACAACAAGGCCCTGACTTGGCTGAGACAGGCGTCCAACCAGAAGGCGAAGTACGCGAGATGGGCCCTGCTCATTCAGAGTTTCAAATTCACTATGATACACTGCCCCGGCAAAGACAATGAGCTGCCTGATTTGCTTTCCCGAGAGCCCGGCGAAGAGAACACAGATGGAGTAAGAGAAGAGCCTCGGCTACAACCACAACATCAGCCGCCCCCGCAGCAGAAACAAGATGTTCTTACGCTACAGGTCATCACCGGGGAAGGTATCCATCGGTTGGTTCAAGAGGCACAAGAAGAAGACGAACTATGTCACCGCTGGAGACAAAACGCTGGAGAAGCAGCTGAAGCGGGTGTCCGAGTGGACGAAGACGGACGAGTTTGGATGCTAAAGCAAGCAGCTAGGATGTACGTCCCACCGAGCGCCCGTAAAGAAGTAATTCGGCACTACCATGATTCACAGGACGCTGGCCATCCGGGCGCCGAAGAAACGTTCCGCGCCATCGGTACGCGATATGGTTGGGTAGGCCTCACCACCGAAGTCCGCCAGTTTGTAAGAAGCTGCAGAGTGTGTTCCACCTGCAAGCGAGGGAGAAATCCACCAAACGACCGCCAGAGACCTCACATACCGAAGCGCTGCTGGAACACCATTGGACTGGACGTAATGGGCCCGTATCCAGCTACAGAACAAGGGAACCGGTTCATCATCGTGGTCACAGACTTGATGTCCCGCTGGGTGGAAGCTAAGGGAACCCCAAAGGCCGACGCAGCTACACTTGTTGCTTACCTAGAAGACGACAGAAGACCTACCAGGAGAAGAGGTTTCCACGGCAGCCAGATGGCCAACAACTACGGGACGGACAAGCTGTCTGGATACGGCATCATCCAAACACGGCGAGAGACCGGCGTTGCGTTGGATTTGAACCAGTATACGAGGGCCCATGGACTGTAGCAAGACATCTCGGGGGCCAAATTTATGAAGTGGACCGGAATGGAACTGCCTACAAGGTTCACATAAAGGACACGAAAATCGCCGAGGATGAGCAGCTGGACGCTGCGAATCAAAGCACAGAAGAGGAACAACCATCAAGCACAGACAACAGTAGCAGCACCGACAATGAAAACACCAACGCTGATGAAACACAGCTGGCAGAAGAGGTGGAAGTCGATGGACCTGTCGCCAGTCGCCTTCGAGCACGACACTAGAAGCTCACCCGGCAGCACAGTTCTTGGAGGGGGGGAATTGTCACCGCCACCCTTTCTAATTAATCATTTACTGTGTTGCCGGCTTTGAGTACTTCTTCCGGCCTTTGTCGGCGCGATGGGCCCTTTAGCGGCGAAGCGACAAAGCCTTTAGCGGTGCCCGACAATCCTTTCGGCTCCCTTCCGCTAAAGGGCTTTGTTGCCAAGGCCGAGCGACTCACCGCCCCCTACCACAGCGCTCTCAGTAGCTATAAAAGCGCAGTGCACTGAGCCGCTTTTGATTGCGCTCTACATCTCCGACGAGGATCGACCGACTACATCCACGAGAGAAAGAAGGAAGATGCTCTGGGACTTGCAGCAGCCAGCAACGCAGCAGCCGTCGCCGCAGCTCTCGCAGCCGCCGCCGCCGCAGCAGTCGCAGCCACACGCTGCCTACACTGGTCTCCTTCGAGACCAGCACAACGGTCCTTCTCAGGACCAATTTAACAAGGTTTTAACCGGCCCTTCTCAGGGCCATCAACCGGAGCCACGGCTCTCTTCGCAGCCACGCGCTGCTTACGCCGGTCTCCTTCGAGACCAGCACAACGGTCCTTCTCAGGACCAATTTAATAAGGTTTTAACCGGCCCTTCTCAGGGCCATCAACCTGAGCTACGGCTCTCGTCGCAGCCACGCGCTGCCTACACCGGTCTCCTTCGAGACCGGCACAACGGTTCTTTTCAGGACCAATTTAATAAGGTTTACACCGGCCCTTTTCAGGGCCACCAAAATGATAAGGTTAGCCACGAAATGTCACCATCCGGTGACAGCTATTTTCAAGTTTATTTGATACTGTAATTCTTTGTTTTCATGAACAGATTTATCTGTTATTTGTGAAATATACTTGTTCCAAAATCTATCACTTTTCTGACCAAAATGTAAATAATATGGTGTGAAATTAGTCACATCATTTTCTGAGTTATTGATTGCTTCTACAACAAAATCAAGATATTTAATCCAGTGGGTGTGTTTGTCAAAGATACAAGTTCTAAGTAATTCTATAATTCTTTTATTGTATCGTTCAACTGGGTTAGAATTAGGATGTCGTATTGAAGATAACACATGTTTAATACCACGATTAAATAAAAATTCTTTCCAATTCTTACTAATAAATTGTGTTCCATGATCTGTCAAAATTCTGTTAACATTACCATGTTTTTCTAAATACATACCCAATTTCCTAATAGTACTTAAGGTATTAGCTTTTCTTAAAGGATAAACAGTTACTAATTTACTAAAACAATCTACAATAACTAGTATGTAGGTAAAATTACCTTTAGACCTAGGTATGGGACCAATAAAATCTATACTGATTAACTCATTGCATTTATCTACAGTTATATGGCCTAATGGTGCTAGATTTATAAAATTATCATACTTGCATTTCTGACATACTTCACAAGTTCTAATTAAGCTTTTAATAATCTTGTGCATTCCCTTAAAAATAAAACTTTCAAATAACATTTTAAATAATTTTCTACTACCTAAATGTGAATACCTTAAGTGTGTTTGCCAAATTAAAATCTTGTACATTGAATTAGGTATCATTATTTTATAATCATTATGAACTAATTTATATAAAACATTATCATGAATATAATAAACTGATTTTAAATTTTGAATAACATTATTATTTTCTGATTTATTAGTGAGTTTATCGATAATTTCTTTTAATTTAGGATCTTCTGTTTGTAATTTACCAATATTTTTAAACATACTAATTAACTTTTTATCTACAATGAATTTAAATGAAACTAACCTAAATGTTTGTATCTTTTCTACCTGTTTGCTTTGAAAATTCTTATTGTCTGTTCCTTTACAATGTTGTATATTCAAATCATAATTTTGTAATTTAAGTATCCATTTAGTTAATCTTGAGTTTAAAAATTTACATGTGTTTAAATGTGTTAAAGCAAAATTATCTACAAAAACATTTACTTTATAACCTATCACATAACATCTAACCTTCTCTAAACACCAAACTAAAGCTAAACATTCCTGTTCATAAACAGTATAATGCTTTTCTGATTCTTTAAGAATCCTACTCAAAAATGCTATTACTCTGTGTTCTTTATTATCATCTAACTGATACAACACTCCACCTATTCCAACTGAACTACAGTCTGTGTTTAAATAAAAATCTCTATCATTCATTGCATGATTAAGCATCATGGTATCTACAAACTTACTTTTAATTAATTTAAACTGTTTCTCACATTCATCATTCCAATACCATTTAATTTTCTTACTTGTCAAATGTAACAAAGGCTGTACTAGATTAGCATATTGCTTTATGAAACGGTTATAAAAATTAGTCATTCCAATAAATGATTTTAAGTTTTTAGTATTCTTAGGTGAAGGAAAATCTAATATTGCTTTAGTTTTATCATTATTAGTTACAATACCATCTTTGTTTAATTTAAAACCCAAAAAATTCACTTCACTAGCTACAAAATTTGATTTTTCTAAATTAATAGTTAGACCACAAGTTTTAAGCCTATGAAATATTTTATTTAAATACAAAATGTGCTGATTGAAATTATTTGACAAACACAGGATATCATCTACAAATATTAACATGTTATTATTTAAATCTTCAGTAAAAACTACATTAAGACATCTAATCAAGGCTGCTAAACTTAATTTTAAACCAAAAGGGACTACTGTATAACAATACTGTTTAGTTCTATGTATAAAACTGGTAAATTGTTGGCTATCCTTATGTAATGGTACCTGCCAAAATGCTGATTTTAGATCTAAATTTGATAATAAATTACAACCTGTACATCTTTGTAATAGTTGTTCCATTGATTCCATAGATAAATTATCAGATACCAACTTTTCATTAAGTGGTCTGCCATCTATACATAACCTAATTGACCCATCCTTTTTCTTAACTACTACTAATGGATTTATAAATTCAGATTGACACTCAACAATTATTCCTAACTCTAACATAGATTTGATTTCATTATCTACAGCTTTCATATAGCTTTCAGGTACTGGATAATTTCTTTTTACTACAGCATTTTTATCTTTTAAATATAATTTGTACACATATTTATTGCATCGACCTGGGTACTGACTAAAAATTTCTCTATTATCCATAAATAATTTTACTAATTCATTTTTCTCAGTGACACTTAAATTATTAATAATATTAACCTTATTATGTATTATTTTGACAATATCAGATCCATCATTGACTGTCCTGATATTACAAACTTTTGTAACTATTTCATCAGTTTTTATTCCATTTTTATTCTTTAAATTTGGCCTATCATGAATAATAGTTGTGTTATTGTACCTACTATACCCAATCGCGTTGTTATTCAAATTATCATGTTCTGCTTTACATGTTATGATACAATTATTATATTTACACTTGATCTGTTCATTTTCCTCGTACATAAACTCTACTCCTTGTTTTTCAACTGAATTATTAAACTTAATAGATTCATACTTGTCATTTACATGTAGTTTTATTGATTTATCTTGGAAATCTATCACACAATTATATTTAACAAAGAAATCTGAACCTAATATTATTGGTACTATTAAATTTGGTACAATTATAAAATTTTCAATAAAATCTAAGTTATTCAGGTTAAAAGGTAACAAAATTTGTTTGTTAATCTTTGTAATTGTTTTATTGTTAGCAATTTTTAATTGTATATTATTTATTGGTAATACACTTATCTGTTTCTTAAACTTCCCATTATTTATTTGATTATACATATTTAAACTAACACAAGATAATTGTGCTCCACTGTCTAATAGAACATCAAACTTTATTTTGTTAACTAAAACACTTACTTCTGGGCATACATCACATGGATAACTTGAATTCATTATATTTACATGAAAAGGTAATTCACAGAAAAAATTCGGTTCTGGAATCACTGAGCTAACTATACCCTTTCCAAAATTATTAACTTTAACAGGAATTATAATATCAGGCCTATTCAATGATACATCTGTATTGTCAGACACCTGTACAATCATTTCAGGCTTTACATGTTTTTTGTATTCTCTGTTCTAGTTTGTTCATTATCACTCTCATCACATTTTTGTATAACATTAACGTTAGCTTCAATTGGATAATTAGGCCTATCCCTAGTATTCCTATTATCACCTTGTTTATAACTATCTAACCTGCTCTTAATACTAGTAACCTTATATTCACTTTTATTCTGAGTATTATGGTTTCTATTATAATTATTATTATTTGGCCTACTATTATTATATTGTACATTTCTATTACTGTTATTATATGGATTGAATCTGTAATTATTATTATTATATCTAGGTTGTTGACTGCCTCTGTTATTCTGATTATTATTATTATTATTATTAAAATTACTAACTTGCCTATTCCTGTAATTACTATCCCATCTGTTACTACTATCATTCTGATTGATTCTTTCAGTGTTCGGTTTGTATATGTTTCTATTTTGTTCTGCATTATTGTTTTTATTCTCCATCTCATCAAAGTTTTGTAAAATTAGTAACATTTTACTATATGAGTCTACTTTCTGAACTAATACAGCAGCTTGTATTTTTTCATTGAAGTGCTTTGATAGAGTTATTATCCTTTCAGCCTCACTCATACTTGTCAGTGTAAACTTTGCAATATTATATTTATTTTGAAAGTATCCCACTAAGCTAAGTTTACCTCCAGTTCTGTACCTACCTATTTCTAAATCTAATCTCACCCTTCTTTTTACATTTTCATTCCAATATACTTGCATGAATTGAACCTCAAACTCTTCCCAACTATTCACTTCTTGTGATATTGTCTGCAACCAAATACCTGCACTCTGAACAAATGACATTGCCAAAAGACTTCTAACAATTTTCCATGGACCTAACCTATAAAACATTTCTCCATATAAACATAGATAATCTTTTATTTTTTCGAATTCGAATAAAGGATTTCTACTATTACCAGTAAACTTTGGAATTTCTTGGTTCTTTAAGCTATTAAACATTTGATTACTATAGTTGTACATTCCATATTGTGAATTCATACTCTGATCTACTGCATTCATCGGTTTTTCTTCTATATTTTTCTGTAATTCTCTTAATTTTTCATTTATATTTTCTATCGTTTCACAAAACTCACTATTATCAATACCTACTGACTTACCTTTCTTTAGTTCCTCTAATTCACTGTTCACTGCTGTCATATTTTGTTTTATTTCATTTCTAACATTGCCTAGTTTATTCTTAATCTCATCCTTCACTATATTTCTAACACTACCTACTTTGTTTTCTATATCTGACTTAACCTGATCTAATTTACTATTTACTTCACTCTGTACTGTATTTATCTTACTATCTACTGATTTTATTTTACTAGTAAGTTCCTTATTAACTATACTTTGTTCTAAATACTTTTTATTTGCATCTGCCTTTAATTCAACAAATTTTTCTCCTATTTCTGATTTCATATCTAACATATCTAAACTTTGTTTTTCCAATTTTTCATTTAAACCTTTTTCTAAATTTGACATTTTATTGACTAATTCTACATTTTGATTATTTATTTCATCTTTTAATTCTGTTTTTAAATCTAACGTTTGTTTATCCATCTTTTCATTTAAATCTGTTTTTAAATTGTCCATTTTTTCATTTTGTTTTACCATTTTTTCATCTAAATCTAATATATCTACTTTTAATTCTGTTTTTAAATCTGATATTTGTTTTTCCATATTTTCATTCTGTTTATCTATTTTTTCATTTAGATCTATACTTAACTTTAGCATCATACTCATCATTTGGTCAAATTTATCCTCTACCGTACTTTGCCTATTTTCATTATCACTATTATCGCTATTATCGCTATTATTATCTTGGCCTAATTGCCTGCCTGACCTTAACTCTATACTAGCCATGGTACTCAATAAACAAACTCAAACAATAATAAATAAAAATAATTTTAGGATTCTTTTAATGTTAATTTTAATTAATTTAGAAAGTACAACACGATTTTAAAAATACAAAATGCCTAAACGTTGCGGCGCCAAAATTTATGTAGCGTTCACTACAGCTACACTACATAAACTGGGTTAGAAATAAATTAACACAAATATATTTTAGTTTTAAATGCTTTTAATTTTTACTTGATAAATGATTCTATGAATATTGAATTTTAACAACAAATTGACTCTACTATTTTATTTAATATAATATCTCAGGGATTTTAATTTATTATTATTTGAGTATAAAAATTTTTATTTTACTTCAACAATGAAAATCTTAACCTAAACAAAAATTACAAATAGATCTTTAAATTTTAATTAAATCGAATACTGGCCTTTATTGGTTAATTATTAAAATTTTATAGATGATTTATAATATTGTTTATCGATCATACCGGTTGTTTAATTTTACGAAGTTCGCTGAAATATAATTGTATTGTTGAGTTGATGAATATGGCGTCCTAACAGTATTTGAATTCTTGTAATTTTACATTGATTTCTTTAAATAAATTTTGAATGTTCGTTTTAAATAAATAATAATTATGATGTCTTACTTGTTCCTCTATTCATTTTTATATAATATGTTAGTCTTCTTTGAAATTTTACTTGATATTTCTGATTTTAATTGGAGCTCGTTACAGTGTGGTCATCTCATCAATCGTCTCGTCCCGCACCGACGCTATGGCCGGATCCTACTTTCATCACTTTAGATTTTAAAATTTGATTAATAATTTTTTATTGTTCGTAAAAATTCAAATTATTGTTTTAAACGACGTTATTTATTTTATTATAATCATTCACATCACTTATTTAATTGTTCATCTCCGTTTTTTGATTCTTTAATTATTTTAACAATACACAATTTAGTTACACTTTTGACTCACGCCAATCTTGATTTGAACCTCGCTGTTGTTTAAATATAATCATATAAATTTTATCAATATTGATGATTAACTGGTATGAATAATTAAACATAGAATATAATTTAGATTATGCCAGTATTATTAATTTACAAAATTTACTCATATTATTTAAAGAAATATTATAAATATATACCAAGTATCTTGATAATAGTTTTACTTGTTATTAAAAATGTAGTGGTTAAACTGGCCTGTGTGACCGTGACCAATAATCCAAATATAGGTCAATGTCATGCTACAGGTTCGTAACTTCTTCTTCGTCACTTCATGAATTAGGCAGCTCGGGCTGTTCCGGAAACCATCTCTTTCTGGGGCGCCCAGTACTCCAGTTACAGATAGGTTTGTACTCGTGGGCTTACCGGGCAAGCGATCCTCCCTTATCCATTCCAAACAGCTGCACTAGTACCTCTTGAAAATTTTCATTTTCTCAACTAGGGTAGTAATGCCCATCTCAGGAAGCATATCCGCATTTATTGAACTAGGTTACACAGCAGTTTGTGACACAATGTTTACAATTTTTGGTTTGAAACTCGAGTTCAAAATTTTTTTGTAAAACCAAAAAGTTGCAAAGTATTTTTGAATTTTTCAGTCAATACAAACGTTCAGATTTTTCAAGTTTTGACTTTTTTCCTTTTTTTATGTCTAGTGTTTTTCAAGATGTAGCGAGTGGAAGATGTAATTCAATTTTCAAGGGCTTGTTATATTTTGGCTATTCAAATTTTAGAACCTTCTCTTTTGATCAAGCTATTTTAACAGTTTTTGTATCTTTCATAGTTCTACACAAAATCTGTAACAAATTTTACATCACTAGCAGACAAGAGCAATTTAAATAGCTTGTTTAATTCTGTAGACTGAAGCTATTGGACTAATCGTACGCGACACGGATACGATTCAATTTTTTAGGAGCTTTCTGAACACTCAAATATGACAAACCAACTAGCGAGGAAAGTTTTCGTAAACTTTTCCGTGGAGAATCGAGCAATCTCGTTTTCACCAATATATTTAATTTGAAATGATTCTTTTACACTCGCGTACGATTTCGTAGCAAAATATTGTTCAAGAATGAAAACTCGTTGTTCTAGAGTAAAAGAGATTCTGTTCGTAATACGACCGGAAACGGCACAAAATTTTACACAGCTCAAGGAGAATTAACTCACACTGACGTATCTATACTGGTTGAGTAGGGCAACCAACTTCGTGTCAAAAAACGAAATTAGCCTTTCTCAGAAAAATTTCTTTCTAATTGATAGTAGGCCTAGTAGAAAAATGTGTGCTTGTAGTATGTGTTTCAGGTGTTATAATTTCTTGGCATGTCTTATACTCACCCGGGAGTCTCCTTGGACGCAGTAATAAAAAAAGTGTACCAAATTTTAAACTATACGAGTGTTTTGTATTCAAAAGTCTAAATTTCCCGGGCTATATACAAACTAAAGAAAACATCTCACACCAGACTATAATTAAAATAATTTTGATTCAAACAGCGTCTGAACGTTTACTAATGAAATACATAAAATAAAAAATAAAATCTAAAGTAACATATACTAAAAAAATATTGTAAAAAATATCATAGACATACGATAAAATATACTGGTAGGGCATGCATATATATATACCTGTACACTTACCAACCATTATGAAGACGATGTATATACGAGTACATGGCAAAGATTATGACGGTTGTAACATAATTTTAAAATTCTTGAGACAAGAATTGTACACAGACAATGGGCTATAATATTTGTCCGAAGTACGTACAGTATTTTAATTATACGCGTGATAGGACGTGCTCACGACTCCCACTGCCTTAACTCTTCACAATAAACCGCGTATTATAGGTAAGGTAACCAGCACGCACGCACGCACACAAATACAAACCGATATAAAAGACTACAACAGGTATAACGTTCATCTGCATACATTCTTTTAAACATTAAGGGGTAATAAACTATAAAAAACTATCGTTTAACTAACTACATGACAAACTTACTTTTAACTAATTAACATAAATAATGTTATCATTCTTCAAAGTCTAAATCAATGAACCCTAGAAAAAAGTAACTATACATATGCAGGTAAATACTACCATTAATATAAACGACATAAACTAAAAATGGCATCAGGTAATCAAATTATCATTAATAGGTATAGTGGGCACTAAATATGTAAATTAATTTAACATTAAATAACTCATAGAGTTCTTTCAATTATTGTTAATTTAAAATTATTTTTTTTTTAAATTGTGTTCAACTGAGTCTTTCCCACTTCTGTTGTTGTTTAGGTCATCAACCGAAAGGCTGGTTTGAACCTCTAGAGCAGTGTTTCCCAACCGGGAAAGGGTCCCGGAAAGATTACAGGTGGGTCGTGGCACGCTCCAAAAAAACAAGTGCTTGTACACCGCAGTGAGCTTTGGTGCTGTCACCGGATGGCGACATTAAGTGGCAAGTTGACACCTTTAATCTATGGCAGGCCTGAAAAGGGCCGTTTAAGTGGTGGTCGTCTTGATGGGAGGCGTCGGTCGTTGTCGTCGTGGCGATCGAGGAGCTGAGCGTCACCGGCTTGTCGTCGTCCAGTGGAGACATCATCTTCTTCCCTCGCAGAAATGCGTCGATGGCTTCGTCGGGTCCGGTGGGCGTAAGGCTCGCTCGAGGGATCGCTCGAGTCAGCGGACGATGACGGTCCGGTCGACGGCTTACGGTGACAGGTCGGCAAGCGGAAGCATCATCTTCTCTCTTGCGGGGTCATTGATTAGTCTTCGCTGGAGTCCGGTAGCCGTGTGCCGATGGTGGATGTCTTGTCGATGCTGTCTGGATTGGAATTGAATTCTCTCGGCTCTGTGTAGCGCTCTTTATAAATAGTTGCCGAGAGCGATACCAAAAACGGCTCATATGATTTTGCTTAAAATCGCCGAATTTAGTAGATTTTTACAGGCTCTAAAAGTAAGTGGAATGTCTGCTGAAATTCGTGGGGTATGCTCTCGTACTAGCGAATGATTTTTTTACGACTTGAGCATTAATATAAATTTCACCAAAATTGAAAATTTGAAGTATATTGACTTACAATTCTTTGAACGCCACCGAGTCTCTCTTTAAAACATATAAAATTAGAGAAGTAGAAAGGATTGAAAAGATAGAAAGCAGGATAGTCAAAAAATGCATAAAAAAGAAAAATATAGAAGGACAGTGGAGGATAATCTCAAATGAAAAAATAAATAAAATAATAATCCCGGTAACAAAAGAATTTCTTCAGGAAAAAAATAATTCTTGGGGCCCACACTTAGTGCAGAAAACCCCAGACTTGCTAACCAAATTATAAACTTTTGCTGGAAAATAACAACAAAACTGAAATGGATAAAGAAGTCCAACAGGTCATGGAAGAGTTGAGAATTCCAAGGGAGGATCTGATTATAAAATCTGGAAAATACGACGAGCTAATTAAAATTAACATAACATTTTTTTCTCTTTAATTCTTTATTTGAATACAAATAAGTTTGTTTATTTCAAACAAACTTCAGGAATGTTTAGACCAAATCCAACCATGGCTTCAAAAATGGAGAGTGAAGATCAATACTGCAAAATCGCAGCATGTTACATTTACAATGCGGAGGAATAATTGTCCACCAGTAAAACTTGGAGGTGTTGATTTACCACAAAGTGAAGTTGTAAAGTACCTGGGTATGCATCTTGACAGGCGGTTAACTTGGAAAACCCTTGTGAGAATGAAGAGGAACGAATTAAATCTGAAATACAAAAGGATGTACTGGCTGATTGGTGGGAACTCTTCACTCTCTCTTGAGAATAAGTTGCTACTTTACAAAATGTTACTAAAACCAGTCTGGTTGTACGGCGTTCAACTTTGGGGAACTACCAGCAGAAGTAACATAGAGATAATTCAAAGGTTCCAAAATAAGGTTCTTCGGGCTTTAACAAGGGCACCATGGTTCGCAAGGAATGCAGAAATACAACATTATTGCAACCTTCCTGATGTAATGGACGAGGTCAGGCGTTTTAATAGAAAATATCAGGCAAGACTTGAAAGCCACGAAAACGAATTAGCCATAAATCTTCTAAATAATGCAGAAGAAGTTAGGCGCCTGAAACGTTACCATGTTTTGGACTTGTCTGAAAGAGTTTAAATGTATATAAAATTTTAGTGAAAAGTATTCTATTTTGTAAAATGTAAATATCTTTGTACATAGTAATTTTCTCTTTGAACACATGAATAATTGATGTAATGAGAGGTACTCAGGGTAATGAGGCCTCAACTTGTGATTTGTATATTCAAAAGATTTGCTTATAGTTTATTTTTAAAAAACTAATTGCAAATAATGTTATTTTGAAAAAAAAAAAATTCTTTATTTACAATTGTAAAATTTTACAACAAGCAAATGTGATGTTATGATATGCAAATGTAAATGACATGATGATAGGCATGAGAAGGGTAGGGCCCCCATTGGTGCCCCCCCCCCCAAGAATGAAATTTGTACATCAAATTAGCAGGTCTCTACCCCAGCGTCTTTTAAGGCGTCTAGGGGGATTATCAGGTAAATGGACGGTGGAAAGTGAACGCACCAGGGGGTTCTCGTGTTCGTGTGACTTGTCGTGAAAGCGTTTGTATAGGTATTCAATGGAATTTTGTACAAGTGGTGTTTTCAAATCTGTATGTAAGGTTTTGTTGCTTAATGCAACAATAATGCTTAAAGCGTAATGTTTTTGACTGGAATGCTTGAATTCGTTGCAAGTTAGAGGGATTGGTTGAACCGTAAATTTGGGACCCGTAGGTCCACATAGGTTTTAAAAGAGAACAATATATGCGTAATTTTTGTGCCATTGGTAATTTTGATCGTTTATGAAGTGGGGAATATAGAAGTTTAAGTCGGGAATTCAGTAATAAACATTTCCTAACATTTGAACCGTAAAATAACGTAACATAACATTTGAGCCAAAAACTAGAAAAGAATTCCAGAGAGCGTATTCGGACGAATACAGGTGTTAAAGGTCGGAACGCCTCAAGATTTGAGCGAAAAGCAAAGAATCAAGAATAGAACAAGTTACACGCTTCGGAAATAAGAACCAATTACAGAATGGACTGGCCCAGAAATTGGACTTAAGTGATCCTATGAGGTCATAGAAGCCAATAAATAAATAAATACAAAAAAATAAAATAGATGATAAAAGTTTATAATTTGAATAATTTTATCAAAACAAAAATCTGTTCGTTGTTATAGGAACAACGATGGCACCAGGGTTCATTGAGCGAATATATTCGCACGAGACAACTAATTTTAATTAAATATTTCATTTCAATGCTAATAAAATTGAATAAACATTTATATAAAATCGTGATTTAATACAGAAAATTATAAAGCATTTTCTGGTACAATACATAAATCACTATGAAAGCATATACAAAATAATTAAGAAACACGATGAAAACTACATACGTTTAAATAGAATTGAGATAGAAACACAAAGTTTCATCAATTTAAATGCAAATATTACAAGAAATAATAAAAAGGGTCAGAAAGAGCTTTTAAAAGGATAGACAAAGAATGGAAATGTGAAAGAGTAGAATTGATTAAATGAGATTCAAAAGAAAGAAAAAAGGAAGGTACAGTTTAAGAGAAATTTGTAATTAATTTATTTTACTTTCTAGTTCCAACTATTAAAATGTAAATAACTGGAGAAACACGCCAACACGATTATATTAATAAATTCTAAAATAGTATGAATTATAATACTAATTTAAATTTGCTACAAAGGTATCTTCTAAATTATACGTTTTAAACAGTGTTAAAATTTGTCTCTTTTGCATGCAGTGCGCTTTATTTCATGTTAATTACTTCGTTTACAGTTCTATAATATTATGAAAACACAGCCTTAATTAAATGAAATCTAATCTATATTAGTAAAAAAAGGTGTGTAACAATCACACGAATTTCTCTTGGCAAAGCAAATAACGAAAATTATAAACTATGTTTAATCATTAGTAAACAAAGAAAAATGAAAATCAACCACTGTAGAGCTTAAAAAAAAGAAAAATTTCAATTGACACTAAACTAGGCTCTCTAGATACCGTACTAATGGAAATCAAATTTGTAGGTGTATTTTATTTCCTATAATTTTGACTATAGCTAAACAATTTTGTCGTAAAATGCACAAAAAGACAGCAGTCTTGAGAGTAAAGTCCCTCCAAGATATTCAGCAGACATTGCGCTTAATCTATCTAGTAGAGCATATGAAATGTAGTCAATTAAGCGATTTTTTAAAAAATCGTTTGACCAAAAACGTGAAAAATTGCACGAATAAACTCTTACTACTTTCGGTTTATCGGTTTTAAAGAAAATGTTCCTATCGGGTCCCCTAGTGGTACCTAACTTAAGTTCCTAGTTACGAATTCGTGCAATATTCTGTTCGTTCTTGAGATATTTTGTTAAAACACACACACACACACACACACAGAATCCAATCGCTAAAAACATACTTTTGGGTTCAGGAGCCTGAAAAGTGTACTTTCGGTCAAAACTCTGTTAAGAAAACTTGACGAGAACTTAATACTTGCCTTCCACTTTTTCCCCATCAGTCTCGACTGGTTTGATCCAGTTTTCCAAGCTGTTCTTTCTTCTGTAAGTCATTTTATATCTACATACCCGTAACACCCTACATCTTTTGATATTTGCTTTATATATTCTAACCTTTGCCTAACCCTGCAATTCACTCCCTCAATATTACCCTCCATTATTGATAGACCAATACCTGGATGTCTTAAGATATGCCCCACTAACCTATCCCATCTTCTGGTAAAATGTTTCCATATACTTCCTTTTTCATCCACTCGTAAAAAAACCTCTTAATTTACTTATTATGTCCCCCACCTAATCTTTAATTATTATAACACCACATTTCAAAAGCTTCTATCCTCTTCCTTTCTATAGCCCCTATCACCCACGTTTCACTCCCGTATCATGCTACACTCAAAACGTAGTATTTTAAGAAATTTTCCTAATCTGCATTTCCTTTCTTGTTAGGTATAATAACGTAAATTCCTTATTATATTCACGTGGGCAAGTGAAAGTGAAAACAAAAAAATCTAAGAATTTCAATGAACAATGTAAAACGATCTAAATCGTAAATAAAAAAACAATATTCCGGAATACAACAAACCAGGGGAAATCACTAAGTACAAGTACAGTGATTTAGAACCATAAATTACATCGAATTGCAAAGGATACGCTCCCGGTTTTGATCGTAGTCCTGATCAAGAAAATGTTCACACGAGGAAAACCACTAATACTGTTATAAGTGGTCTCACAAATTATTTTCAGTCAAATTATAATATAAACTTTTTCACGCCACGAGAAAACCTGATCTTTTAGCTTTAAAATTAGCTTCAATTTATTAAATTTTAGCAATTAAATGAATTTCAGGCTTAATTAAATATTCCTTAAGATAAACGAGTCCATGACATCTGTTATTTTTTTTTATTTTTTTTTTTTTAGGTTTCTCAATAACTTTTTGCAAATTACGGCAAATTTTGCTTCGGTACTCTTATGGCAACACTGTTACTTAACTATTACCCTACAGTTATAATAAGACTATGGTTTACCTTTATTTGTCCTACATCAGAAGTGAAGGCATAAATTTAAGTTTCTTACCTGCAACAAGAAATAAATAATCACATAAAACTAATTATAACAAATAGCCATTACTTCGCTAATCATGTAATAATAATAATAATAATAATAACTACCAAAGTGGACACGTGCAAATTCGCACAGTGTTATTGGGTGTCAAACTATTATCATTAAATAAATGAACAAATCATTAAATAAAGTTAGCAACAAAATTAACCGTAAACTATAACTTAAAATAAAAGAACTTTACACTCCTTCTCTATCCCTACAACGCTCCATGCGAATTTTCCATAGTTGGAAACAATGCAGGAAGTCATCTTCTGTCAGCTCCTTCAGGACACGTGCCGATTTCTCTTTTACAACCTCCACAGACTCAAATCTTGTCCCTTTTAATGCAGATTTCACCTTAGGGAATAGGTAGAAGTCACATGGTGCAGATCTGGTGAAAAAGGTAAATGTTCTAACACTGAGATGCTGTACTTGGCTAGAGACCTCTTGACAGATAACGCGGAAAGAGCTGGTGCATTGTCTTAGTGGAGAACCCATGATTTGTCCTTCCACATTTCGGGGCGTTTTTTCCTTACTCTTTGACGTAGTATAGAAAGTACCACAAGGTAGTAATATTGATTAATTGTTTGACCTTTCAGGAACCCAGTGAAGGTACACAATCCCATGGATATAAAAAAACAATCATCATTGCTTTAAATTTTGACTTGCTCATTCGAGCTTTTTTGGCTCTCGGTGAAGTTTGGCTCTTCCAGTACATGGATTGGCGCTACGTTTCCGGATCATAAGTAAAACAAACACGTTTCATCACATGTTATTGTGGTTTCCAAAAAATGTGGGTCATTTTCAATCGCGTAAAAAGTGTCAGTACAAACATTTTTGCGAGCTTCATTTCAAACATTTTTGAGCGGCAATTGTCCTGAAGGAGCTGACAGAAGATGACTTCCAGCAATGTTTCCAACAATGGAAAATTCGCATGGAGAGTTGTGGGGATAGAGAAGGAGTGTATATTGAAGGTGGCAATAAGTAATTATGTATAAAATATAAATAAATTTTTTTACGTCAATCTCGTTATTTAATAGCCACACCTCGTATCCTTTATGCTTGTTGTTTAGGTCAACAGCCGAAATGTTAGTTTGAACCTCTAAAGATTTTACTAAGTAAAACGAGAAGTGAGTGTAATAAAATACTTTTATATATCTTTAATAAAAATGATTATTATTTTATGTTTCTCATACAGACTGTTCTCTTTTAGATCCCAAACCCAACTCTCTATTTTTTTACAATAATTTCTTCTCCTTTCTTCTTCTTAGTTGCCTAGCAGCGAGATTTTGTTTGTATTAAATTTATTTTATTAATGTTAAATAATTTTGAATATTTAATTTAAATCAGCTGGATTTATTTATATTCAAACTTAATAAACCAAAATAAACAGAGCCAGCTGTCATTGATTTATTTGTATCTTTACAAATTAGTTTTTTTTATTTCCTTTAACCAAAATTATAATTTAAATTTTGAATTTGTTTTATAAATTTAAATGTCATAAAATGTAGCCAAAATGTTTTAAATATGTCCTGCTAAGCAACTTTACAATATTTACTACTCAAACAAATATTAATAAAACACAACTTAACAGATTATATTAACAGATAAGTAACAGAGAATAATTAAGTAATAAACAAACAGGAACACAACGTAACACAATCAAATATACCTAGATAAATTTTTATATGCTTATCGTGATTTTTTTATGTAACCATAATGTACATAGACTGCTATGCTACATGAGGTGGTTTACCTTCATCACTGAGTACAAAAGTAGCTATGCTTATCAGTATACCAGGCCCTCCGAAAAGCATCTACTCTGCACCTTACAAATTACACCTTCACTTTATTCACCACAATGACTGGCTGTATAATGAAATTCATTACTTTCAGAGGATATAACTCTGATTAGTGTCGTTTACACCTCTACCTCTTCTGTTATTAAATAGTTTTGTCATATAATTGGCTGATCACGTAATAAGAAACGGAACTACTTTTTGTAGCCCTGAAACTAGAAGATCGAGTGCAAATAATTTAACAGATACATTTATTAACAATTAAATATTGACAATTCTGTATCCATGAAATCGTAAGTTCCTAATTTAATAAAAAATGTATTATTTATGAATACATAAATTATACGACACCAAGTATATACACTGCAACCTGCCAGACGAAATGCACGCAGGTTTATACAAAACAAACCTGTAAGCTAATATGTCCAGGTTCTGTCACCAGCGTTTACTGTGAGATGTCTGATTAAAATATAATCACATATTTTTGATAGCATGTTACCCATCTCTGAGCGCCCTGCTAACAAAAATCTGCGGCTAGCGTTCATTGTGCGCTTACCCTATGACTTGAGTAAGTTGCTTTAATAGGTATCTTTAATATTTATATTCCTTTATTTTTATTCCATGGGATTGTGTATCTTCACTGGGTTCCTGTAAGGTCAAACAATTAATCAATATTACTACCTTGAGGTACTTTCTAAACTACGTCAAAGAGTAAGGAAAAAACGCCACGAAATGTGGAAGGACAAATCAAGGGTTCTCCACCAAGACAATGCGCCAGCTCTTTCCGCGTTATCTATCAAGAGGTTCCTAGCCAAGTACAGCATCTCAGTGTTAGAACATCCACCTTTTTCACCAGATCTTGCACCATGTGACTTCTACCTGTTCCCTAAAGTGAAATCAGCATTAAAAGGGACAAGATTTGAGCCTGTGGTAACTGTAAAAGAGAAACATGCTAGAAAAAATGCGATTATATTTTAATCAGACATCTCGCAGTAAACGCTCGTGACGGAACCTGCACATATCAGTTCACCGGTTTGTTTTGTATAAACTTGCGTGCTTCTCTGCTGGCAGGTTGCAGTGTACTTGGTATCGTATAATATGTATTCATAAAAAATATTAAATTTTTTATTAAAATGGCAACTTACCATGGATAGGCTACAGAATTGTTAATAAATGTATCTGTTAAACTATTTGCATTCGGTTTGCTAGTTTCAGGGCTACACAAAAACTAGTTCTGTTCCTTATTACGTGATCGGCCAATTATATGACTAAACTATTTAAGAACAGGAGAGGTAGAGGTGTAAAAGACACTAATCAGAATTATCTCCTCCGAAAGTAATAAATTTCATTTTACAGCCAGTCCCTGTGGTGAATAAAGTGGAGGCATAGCGTATAGAAGAGATCTCTTCTATACGCTATGGTGGAGGTGTCATTTGCAGAGTGCAGAGTAGATGCTTTATTTACAGTAGATTTGCAGATAGGAAGGAAAGTATTGTTTTCATGTCGATTTTCTTCATGTCGGAAATTCTTGGTGATAGTGTTTTTACGTAAAAACGTTGTTTTTTTTAAACTGCGGCTTTAATAATATGCAATTCACCGCAAAAAATTATATAATAACCAACAAAGTTTTTTTTCATATTTTTCTTCAAACACTTTTTTGAGTTTAACAGATTGTATAGTTTTATGAATATACCTACTGATAAAATTTGAGATCTTCCTTAAAAAATCTCGTGTGAAACACTCACACAACTTTCTCTTTCCAATGCAAATAATGATAAATATAACCTAACATTAGTAATATAACATTAGAAATAAACAAAAAACTAACCTTAAAAAATATAACTTTATTTTAATCATGAGTGAAAGACGCAAAATGATAATCGACCACGGTTTGGCTTAAAAATTTCGGAAAATCACACTTTCACGCTAAACTAGGCTCTGTAGAGAAAAATGCTTTGAATAAAAGTTGTAGATCTTTTTATATCCTATAAATTTTATTATATATTACACTTTTGTCGTAAAATCCATACTAAGGCCAAAATCTTTTTAAAAAATCGATTTTTCTCACGTATTCGTGAGAAAAAACAGAAAATCGCTTATTACCGCTTAAATATATAAGCGTTATACAAAAACATGTGTGAAATAAAAGTTGTAGGATTTTAAATTGTCTACAACTTTTATTATATAAATTTTTGCGCTAAAATGCATATTAAAGCCGACTAATCTTAAAAAAAAAATATTTTTACGTGAAACCAGCCTGTCCAAGAGTTTCAGCAGACAGATATGGCGCCTACCCTATCTTGTAGAGCATAAAAAATTTAGTAAACCAGGCGATATTTAAAAAAAATCGTAGGACCAGTTTTTGAGAAAATCGCAAAAAAGTAAAAAATTATACGAATAAACTACTACTTTCGGTTGACCGACTTTGATGAAAATGTTCTTGTCGGGTTCGGTAGTGGTATGTAACTTAAGTTTCCAGTTTCAAGTTCGTACGATGTTCCGTTCTTGAGATATTCTGTTCACACACGCGCGCGCGCACACACACACACACACACACACACACACACACACACACACACACACACAGACCAATCGCTAAAACATGTTTTTTGGGTTCAAGGGGGTCTGAAAACGTGTAGATCCGGTGAAAACTCGATTTCGAAAAATCGACATGAAAACAATACTTTCTTTCCTATATATTCATATAGGCAAGGGAAAGTAAAAAAACACAAATAAAAAACAATGGAAATAACTGGATAACGCAGTTAATCTAAATAAACTAACCTGATTACAAAATATGATATAAAAACTTAAATGATTAATACAGATTAAACGATAAATGTTACTCATTTCTACAGTAGGGTATAATATACGTATGTGCAGTACAAAATTTGTGCATAATTCTAAATGCAATTCAAATGGTAAGAATATTTTGATTTTCCACCAGCCACAGTATTTATTTTATACAGTACAACCTTCTTCTTCTTCTTCAGAATTTTTTAGACATCATGAGAACATTTTAAAAAATCTGGTGTGAAACACACAACATTCCCTTGCAAATGCAAATAATTAACAATAAACCTAACATTAATAATAAAATATTAGAAATAAACAAAAAACTAACCTCAAAAACATAACCTTATTTTAATCATGAGTGAATGATGCAAAATGAAAATCAACCTCAGTTTGGCTTAGAAATACGGAAAATCACTCTTTCTCTCTAAACTAGGCTCTGTAGAGAAAAATGCTTTAAATAAAAGTTGTAGATCTTTTAATTTTCTATAAATTAAATTATATACACTTTTGTCGTAAAATGCATACTAAGGCCGAAATCTTAAAAAAATCAATTTTTCACACATTTTCGTGAGAAAAAAAAACAGAAAATCGCAAATTACCGCTAAACTAAGCGTTATACAAAAAATTGTTTGAAATAAAAGTTGTAGAATTTTCAATTCTCTACAACTTTTATTATATAAAGTTTTGCGCTAAAATGCATATTAAAGCCGTAATCTTAAAAAAAACAACGTTTTTACGTGAAAACAGCCTCACCCAGAATTTCAGCAAACATGACGCCTACCCTATCTTGTAGAGAATAAAAAATTGAGTAAACAAGCGATTTTAAAAAAAATCGTAGGACCAGTTTTTGAGAAAATCGCAAAAAAGTGAAAAATTACACGAATAAACTACCACTTCCGGTTGACCAATTTTGATGAAAATGTTCGTGTCGAGTCCGGTAGTGGTACGTAACTTAAGTTTCAAGTTTCAAGTTCGTACGATGTTCCGTTCTTGAGATATTCTGTTCACACACACACACACACACACACACACACACACACAGACCAATCGCTAAAAACATGTTTTTTGGGTTCAGGGGGTCTGAAAACGTATAGATCCGGTGAAAACTCGATTTCGGAAAATCGACATGAAAACAATACTTTCCTTCCTATATATTCATATAGGCAAGAGAAAGTAATAATATTACTTAACCTTACATTCCTATAATAAGTTTTATTCAAATTATTAAATTTCAATCCATCAGGTTGGCCTAGAGGTAAAGTCGTCGCTGCTAGTCAGCTGTTTAACTGCTGATTTTCAGAGACGAAGGTTTCTGGTTTAAATCCTAGTAAAGGTAGTTACTTTTATACGGATTTGAATTCTAGACAGTGGTTACCAGTGTACTTTGATGATTGGCATTCAATAAATCATACTTTCTCAGGAATAGTCGGCCTGGGTCTGTACAAGACTACACCTCATTTGCAAGCCATTCACAGAATTTCACGCCAGGATATCACGATGAAATTTGATTTTAGTTTTATGGAATTGAGTTTCTGTAACAAAGTTGCAGCGTGTAATAAGGGCCTTAATGAACAGCTACAAAACTTTATGGGTTCGAAATTCCGGTTTCGACCGGAAGTAGCTTACTTAGCTGTTTTTAAACTTTCTCACGAAAGCTAAGTGAGCTTGACCTCAATCTGAGATAGGACAACCCCGAGTTGAGTGAACATGCAATGTGACTTCTCGGGCCGGGTCCTTCTATTTAGAACAATTTTCCACTATACTTTAACGAACTAGAGACTGCAGATGAAGGCGGAGCATAGTGTCCTAGATCACAGCACACAGCCAATTGACTTTTGTTAATCGTATCCTGCATTGTCACATTGTGGTCCCGCTGTGGATGACAGCCTAACAAAAATCAGCTGGAGTTTGGTGGAACAGAATGCGACTTAACGAAGGGGCAACCTCACATCCGACCTTGGCTGTTATTGGCAAGATCTTATCTGCACTCTTTAGTTCGCAGGGGTATACAATTAGTAGGCGTACAATAACAGGCGATATAAGTGTTACCTAACGTCTCATGAAAGGGATTTTTACTTTCTCTTGCCTATATGAATATATAGGAAGGAAAGTATTGTTTTCATGTCGATTTTTCGAAATCGAGTTTTCACCGATCTACACGTTTTCAAACCCCTTGAACCCAATAAACATGTTTTTAGCGATTGGTCTGGGTGTGTGTCTAGTGTGTGTAAACAGAATATCTCAAGAACGGAACATCGTACGAACTTGAAACTTGAAACTTAAGTTACATACCACTACCGGACCCGACACGAACATTTTCATCAAAATCGGTCAACCGGAAGTAGTAGTTTATTCGTGTAATTTTTCACTTTTTTGCGATTTTCTCAAAAACGGGTCGTACGATTTTTTTAAAAATCGCCTCATTTACTACATTTCTTATGCTTTACAAGATACGGTAGGCGCCCATGTCTGCTGAAATTCTTGGAGAGGCTGTTTTCTCGTAAAAAGTTTTTATTAAGATTTCGGCTTTAATATGCATTTTAGCCCAAAAATTTCTATATAATAAAGGTTGTAAGAGAATTTGAAATCCTACAACTTTTAATTCAAACAATTTTTTGTATAACGCTTAGTTTAGCGGTAATTAGCGATTTTGTGTTTTTTTTCTCACGAAATCGTGTAAAAAAATTATTTTTTTAAAAGATTTCAGCCTTATTATGCATTTTACTACAAAAAAGTATAATAAAATTTATAGGAAATTAAAATATCTACAACTTTTATTTAGAACATTTTTTCTCTACAGAGCCTAGCTTAAGCGTGAAAGAGTGATTTTCCGGATTTTTAAGCAAAACTGAGGTTGATTTCCATTTTGCGTCTTTCGCTCATGATTAAAATTAGGTTATGTTTATTGGGGTTAGTTTTTTTGTTTATTTCTAATGTTAGGTTATATTGTTAATTACTTGCATTGGCAAGAGAAAGTTGTGAGTATTTCACACGATATTTTTACTTAAGAATTCTTCATAAAAAAGAAGAATCTTCATACGAGAATGAACAAGTACTAAAACAATTCAATTCTTCATTTGGTTAGTTCCCGAGAAGAAAAAACGAAATAATAAAATAAAAAAAAAATGCTTTGAAGTTAATAATAAGTGAAAGGTATTGAATTGAAATGAGGAGAAAGAGTGAGAAATTGACTAAGTACTAGTAAGAGTAAGGTTTTAGACCGCACGAAGTGAAAGAGGACTAGTTAAAAGTACAGCAAAGGGAGATCCCTCTTTACTTATAAAATAAAATGAGGTCGGAACTATTGTATAAGGACAGAAAAAAATACGCCCCATTCTGATTCATTTATATAAAATATTACATACGGAAACAGACGGGATGCTCTGTTAAGATAGGCACGCTAGCTATTGAGAAATGCTATTATATGACTGTATATTACAGAATAGAACACCGTGAGCTTTATTATCATACAAAATGAAGTACGGTAAAACCTTTTTCCGTCTTACAGTTACCGTTTTTTTAAGCACTAAGTTACACATCAAACTCATACGCAGTACATGTTATATAAATTACAATTTCAAAAAAACCACAAAATTCACTACTACAGACCATATGATTAGTCCACATAATGTAGCTAACTGAAAAACGGATATACTCGTCAGAGAAAGAAAGCATAATAAAGAAAAAATATATACATAAAAAGATATGAAAAGAGCCAGGCCAGACATTCTATTAAAACCATTTCCCATAAAGGAAAAAAATTACATATACAAGATTAAAACTGGAAAAGGTAATTCTTTTGTGGTCAAAAGATATATGAGAATTTTCAATTTTATTCTTAAGCAGTTTACCTACAGTAGTAATGTTACTTAAAAAAATGTATTAGGTACTGAACAAAAAGCTATGAATTATAAAAGTTTCGATATATCGATGTTTATAATAAAAATTATGCTATATTAAAAATATTTTATAGAAAAATAGACACGAGTTATATTTTCTGTTATTTTACAATAAAAAATAAAACTTCAGAAAAGGCATACTCCGCTTGTACTCTTTTCTCCTCCCCCACTACTGTGCATTCATACTATACCCCCTATTGTCAATTATTGTTTAAGCTCCTCCAACTACAATACAACTTCCTTTATCTGAAATAAAAAGGGGCAAAGGGCATTTCAGTTAAAAAGTGTAAATTTTTTCTAAGTTCAACGTAAAACAATGAAGGAAATTAAGTAAAAAAAAATACAATTTTAGGTTATAAAACATACTTTTAATAAGCATGTTAATGTTCCTACATATAATATATACCGAGTGTCCCGGGAGAATTCTGCTAAACTTTAAAGGTCTGTCTTTTTATTAAAATAATGAAAAAAGTTCGTATAAACATGTCCGAAAGTACTTCATTAGCGAATTACAGCTGGCGTAAAATTTCGCCACGATTTCAGTCCCCAGGGGAAATTCAGTCGTTCTGAATTTTTTGGGGACCTCTTTCAGTGACATATGGATTTATATGATATTAAAGAAATTATAAAGGGCGTGACAAAGCAAAGGTGGGGGTATGACCACGCCTCCTTTTAACAATATAGGCGTGTCTTACATGACATAAAATTACGTAATATCTTGAAATTCAAAATATAAGTTTCTTAATAAAGAGTACTATCTGTTCATTCCTTAAAAATAAAATAGGTGGATTTTTATTAAACTAAAAATTTTTTATAAATTAATTTTAACTGTTTTAATTAATGATGGTTACACTGGAAGCTTCGTGCATGTAGTCTATGTTGTGGAAGTAAATAAATAGAACATAATAGTGAAAATTGCACCATAATTTATAACAAAGACCGTAGAAATAACTGTCATCAACCGTTTAATTTATGGTAACATTAGAAAATAATGAGTAATAACTTAAGGGTTAAAAGTTAGTATTTTAGTATTAATTTGCCAAAGGGTCACAAGCTTGCTATACACATTTATATGGTGTATGTACATTAAAGACAACGATTACACATTTATTATTAAACAGCGTGAATCATTCAGGTTAAGAAGAGGTGGGAGGAGGGGGAGGAGGTGTAGTAATTAGAACTTTGCATGCAATTCTCTTTTTCACTTTTGAGTTATAATGTTAAAAGACACGCCCATCGAAATCAAAGTGATGTCAGTCCAACAACGAGTAGATGTTTAAATTTTGTTTTGTTATTAACTGCGTGTGATTATATGTATGCGTGTTTAAAACCATTTTGTATACAATTTACATTTAATTTATCAATACAAATATATACAATAGATAAATGTATTATATTAATTTTGTTTAATGTATTCAATTATTACAATTTTATTAAGTAGTAATGAGTAATTTTTTTATTACTACAACATATTAAGACATTCTACTTTATATTTATGAATTATTTATGCGAATATTTAAAAAGTAATATCTCATTTCCCGTTGAAATATGGCGGCCATTTAAGAAAAGTGCTATTTTAGCTCCCCGTGAAGATTGTGGGATATGATTTTCGGTTGAACTATGCATTTTTACTTTCTCTTGCCTATATGAATATATAGGAAGGAAAGTATTGTTTTCATGTAGATTTTTCGAAATCGAGTTTTCACCGGATCTATACGTTTTCAGACCCCCTGAACCCAAAAAACATGTTTTTAGCGATTGGTCTGTGTGTGTGTGTGTGTGTGTGTGTGTGTGTGTGTGTGTGTGTGTGTGTGTGTATACAAAATATCTCAAGAATGGAACGTCGTACGAGCTTGAAACTTAAAACTTAAGTTACATACCACTACCGGACCCGACACGAACATTTTCATCAAAATCGGTCAACCGGAAGTGGTAGTTTATTCGTGTAATTTTTCACTTTTTTGTGATTTTCTCAAAAACTAGTCCTACGATTTTTTTTAAAATCGCCTGGTTTACTCAATTTTTTATTCTCTACAAGACAGGGTAGGCGTCATGTTTGCTGAAATTCTGGGTGAGGCTGTTTTCACGTAAAAACGTTGTTTTTTTAAGATTACGGCTTTAATATGCATTTTAGCGCAAAACTTTATATAATAAAAGTTGTAGAGAATTTAAAATCCTACAACTTTTATTTCAAAGATTTTTTTGTATAACGCTTAGTTTAGCGGTAATTTGCGATTTTCTTTTTTTTCTCACGAAAATGTGTGAAAAATTGATTTTTTTAAGATTTCGGCCTTAGTATGCATTTTACGACAAAAGTGTATATAATTAAATTTATAGAAAATTTAAAGATCTACAACTTTTATTTAAAGCATTTTTCTCTACAGAGCCTAGTTTAGAGAGAAAGAGTGATTTTCCGTATTTCTAAGCCAAACTGAGGTTGATTTTCATTTTGCATCATTCACTCATGATTAAAATAAGGTTATGTTTTTGAGGTTAGGTTTTTGTTTATTTCTAATATTTTATTAATAATGTTAGGTTTATTGTTAATTATTTGCACTGGCAAGAGAAAGTTGTTTGAGTGTTTCACACCAGATTTTTACAACAGTATTGTGCCAAGTCTACTACAAGTAGACTCTTGCATTTATAATAACAAATAAAACAGAAATGGACTTGTGATGGAAATATAAAATTTTATAAATTTGGTTGAGGGGCAACTAGTCTCCAGAGCGGCTTCTTTCGTGGCGAGCACTTGATAGTATTGAATCGAAAGTTTGCTAAATGCAAATAAAATTTGACTGAGAGTACGAGTCGGTTGGGATATGAATGAGCAAGACCTCACTTCATTTTTTATCCATTTTGTATAATCATTTCATTATGGTATAGACCAGAAAAATATACTATACTTATAGCGTATTCCTAAATCATCATCATTTGTCAAGGATTAGGCTTAATGGCCTGTTCCGGTATCCATCTCTTTTTAGGTCTTCCCAAGCCACGCTTCCCTCTCGGTTTATATTTCCATGATCGCAGAGAAAGTCTGTGATCTGGCATGCAATTATATTCCTAAATTATGCCTCCAAAATTATACTGTTTTATATATTTAAGGTTATTTATTCTCGTTTTTTCTATCTAGACCTTTTGTTGCAGAACCTCTAGAGGCTTTATTAATAAGTAAAACGAGAAATGAGGTGGTTTACCAATGTTCTAGTCATTGAGCCTAAAAGTATGCTAGGCCTTCTGAAAAGCATCTACTTTCCACTCTGTAAATGACACCTTCACTGGATCTGGCAATTCTGTAAATTCACACAGGATCTGGCTGTATAATAAAATTTATTACTCTCAGAGAATATAGCTGTGTCATTAATGTCATTTACACCTCCAACTCTTCTGTTCTTAAATGCTTAAATCATATAATTGGCTGACCACGTGAAAGAAAACAGAACTATTTTTTGTAGCTCCGGAAACTAGCAGATCGAGTGCAAATAATTTAACACTCTACCTGCTTTTTACGGACAAATAAAAATGTATAATTATATATAATTTAAAAAATATTATATTTTTAGTAGTACTATTTTTAACTTAATAATGCGTAGCAGTAATTTAATAAATTTCTTCGTATCCAAATTGATTCAATTAATTAAAAGAAATTGGCCTTCAGTTAATAGTTCAAAAGGTCAGAAGTATATTCTATTTGAATAATTAATTTTAATCATTTCCGATTAGATTTTACGAATCGGCTTATCTTTAAAAAATTAAAAACTCGATTCAGAAATTAACTTTAAATTTTTAAACATCTTTTATGAGACCCAAATCAGAGACAATAAAAATGTATAAAATCAACTTTTCTGATCACCATGCATGAAGTAGCTACAGATAAAAACATTAAAGAAAGTGATGAGACGGTTCAACTAGTGAACTCGCGATTAAATAATTTTTAATAATACGGAATAATCATATACGTGCATTGTCTATGTTTTAAAATTCTAAGAAAATGTAAAACCATGTTATACCCACACACGCGACCACTATCAGCAGAAAATGATCGGCTTACAGGCATTCAAACACTTCAGTCTAGTTTCAATGGCCTTTCGGAAACAGTGAAACTTAATGGCCAACTCCTTTTAGTGTCTATAGTGATTAAAACACCCGGCAAACGCACAAAACACCATTATTAAAGACTATAAACATCACAGACCGACACCGTAAACATCGCGCGTCGGCTGTCGCTGGTGACCAGATGACGTCAGGGGGCGGGGCTTGTCACTGCGCATATTGTTGATTATCCCTACCTTCTAGTAAAGTACCCCTGGTCATACCATGGAACCTTCATCTCCAAAAATCAACTGTTAAACAGCTCTTAACTAAAGAAGCACACATTTTCACTTTCTCTTGCCTATATGAATATATAGGAAGAAAAATATTGCTTTCATGTCGATTTTTCACCGGACCTACACGTTTTCAGACCCCCTGAACCCAAAAACATGTTTTTAGCGATTGGTCTGTGTGTGCGTGCGTGCGTGCGTGCGCGCGCGTGTGTGTGTGTGCGTGCGTGCGTGCGTACAGAATATCTCAAGAACGGAACATCGTACGAACTTGAAACTTAAGTTACATACAACTACCGGACCCGACACGAACATTTTCATCAAAATCGGTCAATCGGAAATAGTAGTTTATTCGTGTAATTTTTCACTTATTTGCGATATTCCCAAAAACTGGTCATAACGATTTTTTTTTTAAATATCGCCTGGTTTACTAAATTTTTTATGCTCTACAAGATAGGGTAGGCGCCATGTTTGTTGAAATTCTTGGTGAGGGTGTTTTCACGTAAAAACGTTTTTTTTAAGATCACGGCTTCAATATGCAATTCACCGCATTATTTTTAAGCCAAACTGAGGCCGATTGTCATTTTGCGTCTTTTACTCATGATTAAAATTCGGTTATGTTTATTGAGGTTAGTTTTTTGTTTATTTCTAAGTTTTATTACTAATGTTAGGATTATTGTTTATTATTTGTATTGGCAAGAGTACGTTGAGTGTACGTTGCAATCTGTTTAAATTAAGAACAATAAGCAACCCCATGACCTAATGAGATGTGGGGTGATATGTAGCCTATAGCGTGTAAATGAGGCGTAGTCTTGTACAGACTCAAACCGACCATTCCTGATAGAGTATGGGCAATTGAACCCCAACCATCATAGTACACCAATAACTACTGTGTAATATTTAAATCCGTATAAAAGTAACTAGGATTTGAACCAGAAACTATGGCCTACAAAAATCAGCTGTTTAACAGCTCTTAACTAAAGCATATAAATATAAACTGAAGAAACAACATGTTAGGCTATAAATAAAAAATCTGGTGTGAAACACTCACACAACTTTCTCTTGCCAACATAAATAATTAACAATAAACCTAATATTAGTAATAAAACATTAGAAATTAACAAAAAACTAACCTCAATAAACAAAACCTTATTTAAATCATGAGTGAAAGACGCAAAATGAAAATCGAACTCAGTTTGGCTTAAAAATACGGAAAATCACTCTTCACGCTAAACTAGGCTCTGTAGAGAAAAATGTTCTAAATAATAGTTGCAGATCTTTTAATTTTCTATAAATTCTATTATATACACTTTTATTATAAAATGCATACTAAGGCCGAAATCTTAAAAAAAATCGATTTTTCTCACGTTTTCGTGAGAAAAAAACAGAAAATTGCTAATTACTGCTAAACTAAGCGTTATACAAAAAAATGTTTGAAATAAAAGTTGTAGGTTTTCAAATTCTCTACAACTTTTACTATATAAATTTTTTCGCTGAATTGCATATTAAAGCCGCAATCTTAAAAAAACACTTTTTTTACGTAAAAACAGCCTCACCGAGAATTTCAGCAAACATGGCGCCTACCCTATCTTGTAGAGAAAAAAAATTGAGTAAACCAGGCTATTTTAAAAAAAATCGTAGGACCAGTTTTTGAGAAAATCGCAAAAAAGTGAAAAATTATACGAATAAACTACTACTTCCGGTTGATGAAAATGTTCGTGTCGGGTCCGGTAGTGGTATGTAACTTAAGTTTCAAGTTTCAAGTACATACGATATTCCGTTCTTGAGATATTTTGTACACACACACACACACACACACACACACACAGACCAATCGCTAAAAACATGTTTTTTGGGTTCAGGGGGTCTGAAAACGTATAGATCCGGTGAAAACTCGATTTCGAAAAATCGACATGAAAAAATAATTTCCTTCCTATATATTCATATAGGCAAGAGAAAGTAAAAACACGTAGGCCTACTACAGACTACATTTTGAAACTTATTACTGTTATTATTATAACTATTTTAATTAATAATATTGTTTGAAAACACATTTTATAGGTAAAAATCATGATAAAAAACTAAAAATCAGTTCGGAAAATTCTAAATTTCAGATTAGCGGGATTGTTATGGTATTTTATTCTAAAAAGGAATCTTAAAAAATTTGATTTCTAAAATATTTAAACAAAAGTCATCATAGTTTTTTCTTACACAGGAATTTGTAAATTTTTTCTGTTCACATACGTACTGAAAAATTTACAGCATTTTCTTTGAGATTAGATTCACACATTTTTTATTACAACATTCTCAAGTAATCCGAGTTTAAAGAGGGAAAAAGAGACGGGAACAACTGTAATAGTGCACAGTAGTTCATTTTCAACTGAAAGTATGACTGCGTAAAGGTTTTTTTACAGTAATGGAAATGCAAGGCTAAAAGTCGTAAACCAGAGCACAGGTGTAGTTGCCGTCGGGCGCCATTTTTATTTTATAGTCCCATTCTTTCCGGCTCGACAACATGATGGTTCGTTTTAAACGCTGTGGAAAACGTACTTTACTTCTTCCTAGTGGGGTTATAAAAGAAAAAGGGGGAAAAGAAGTATTCGTTAAAAGGTTGGGGGGATACGAATAGGAATATGTAATAACCTGAAAAAAGACATCACTTAACGTTTGTTAAAAAGTTTATTATAGATTTGATATTTACACAACCCTTTTTCGGAGAAATTTTTAAAAGGTCAAATATGAATATAAAAACTATAAATATTCATAGCCAGATTAACTGCACCGCGTAAAAATACTGCGAATTAACTTACACGCACTTCGACCCAATTCTATTGTAGAGATAAATTTTGCAATTTAAATGTAAACTAGCTAATTGGATAATATGAATTTATTTACAAAACTACGTTGGTCGTACTGAAATAAATAAAGTTTTCAGATATTTTTTTTGTTTTAAAAATTAACAAAAAGCTGATATATTAGAAATTTATCATACCGAAAATAAATTTTTTGTATAATTCAAGCCTGTTTTAGTCTAAAGTTACATACAAGTTAATAGCATTTTAGTTTCATTATCGTGTCAACCATTTCTTTAAAAACTAAAACTCCAATCAGCCGCCATTTTTGATACAAGTATCACAGAGAATTTTTATTTATGCCGTTTTTCTTGTATTTAAAAGGCCTTTAAAATGATGTACCACACAATGGGTGTTTACATTTAAAATATTTGAGTTACAACCCCTAGGCCACCCCCGTAGAAGGGGTTGAAATTCAGTTGTACGTCAAAAGGTAAAGTATTTGACCAATAACTTATCCTGAAAGTTACAGTATTATATCTACAACAGTTTCCAACTTATTGAAGGGTTCCCATACATATTCCTCACCCTGTATTTGCATTTAAAACATAAAAAAACATGTATAATTATCAGGTAATAGGAGGAATCAGGTAAAATGGTATGGCCACCTTCGTCGAATGAATACGGAGAGAATACCATTGAAAATCTTTGAATGGACTCCAAACCAGCATCAGAAGCGGGGTAGCCAAGGAAAATATGGATGACCAATGTTCGACAGGAGATGGAAGGTAGAGGATTGCGAGAGGGGGACTGGAGAGATAGGGAGCGATGGCGGAAGGGATGCGAGAAGCGACTCTAAGGTTGCAAAACTTGCTTCAAAAAAAAAAAATATTTATTTATTTCTACAACATGTAATTACTTTTTCAACATAAACAATTTACATTTTTATACATAATTCCTAATCTAAGTCTAAGAATTCTATTTGCCTGCAAAAGAAAGACAACTTTGTCTGCTGGGGGAAAGCCGTAGGAATAAATTCTAGTACTTACGGTTGTTTAGGTCACCCGAAAGGCTTATTAGAACGTCTAGAGGCTTTACTAAGTAAAATGAGGTGTGAAGTGGTTTACCTCATATGCCTTCCTCACTGAGTTGAGAGCGTATGCTTATCAGCACGCAAGGGCCTTTGAAAAGCATCTACTTTCCACCCTACAAATGCCAATTTCACTTCATACACCACATAACGGGTGATTCAAAAAGAGCGCCGGTTTTTAAACGGCTGGTAAATTTTTGTTTATCGGTTGGCAACAATGTTAGACCTCATTTCTATTTCGGAGAACATTCCGATTGACGATTCAGTTGTAGTTTCTCTTGTTCGCAGTGTAGTACTCTCGCAGTCTGTGTCTAACCATGGAGAAGTTTACTATTGCACAACGAGTGTTAATCGTCAAAACATTTTACCAGAGTGGAGAGAGTTATGCGGCTAATGTCAGGCGACTTCGCGGTACTCTAGGACGTAATGAAGCACCGAATGAATCAACAGTTCGCAGGCTCATGAAAAAGTTTTTTGAGACGGATTCAACAGTCGACCTTAAAAGTTCTGGACGTCGTCGTTCTGGCCGAACTGAGCAGAAAGTTGCGTTGGTTCGTGACAATGTGGCTGTTAGCCCAGCAAAATCAATACGTCGCCGTTCTCAACAATTGGGTTTACGATGTTCTTTTGTACGGAGAATTCTTCGGTACGATCTCCAATATCACCCGTATAAAATTCAGTTTCTGCACGAGAAACAATGTTGTTGCTCCGTGAACGGTTCCAGGATCGCATCATTTCTCGTAATTCCGACCATCAATGGCCACCAAGGTCGTGTGACTTGACGCCTTGTGGCTTTCATCTTTGGGGTCATCTGAAGTCATTGGTGTATGCCAATAAACCCCGAAACATCAATGACTTGAAGGAGGAAATTCGACGGGTTATCGGGCAAATGGAAGTCGAAACTTGTCGTGCAGTAATATCCAATTTCATGGACAGAGTTGATGCGTGCCAGCGCAGTAGAGGAGGACACATGCATGACATCATTTTTCATACATGAAATCGGAAGGTAAGATGAACTTGTTGATGTATTTATTTTCAGTTTTTCAATAAAATAAATCTCTTAATTTGATATATCAAAACCGGCGCCCTTTTTGAATCACCCTATAGTATGGCTATATAATGAGATTTTACTATCAGAGGAGTTAGCTCTGACTAGTGTCTTTTACACCACTACCGTTTCTGTTCTTAATTGTTTCAGTCATATAATTGACCGACCATGTTATAAGAAATAGAATTATTTTCTGTAGCCCTGGAACTATAACAGATCGAGTGCAAATAATTTAACACTTCACCTGGCTCTTACGGCAATATTTACTATTTAGATGTATTATAGAAAGATGTTGTTTCATTAAAACGAATACAAACGGTACTGTTAAATACTACTGTCGAAACAATACGAGTATAGTCCGTTTTTTCTTAGTTGAATACTGTTATAAACAAACTGCGTATGTGTTAGTGTCTGTAAATACACACACACACACAAACAGGCGTGGCCTTGGGTGAATTCTCTGCAGCCTTACCGGTGATCTAAAAAAAAACACCCACTCATTGTATTTTGTCAGTTTTATACACAAATTATTCTCATTTCAAGTGTCATTATCAGTTATTTACAGATTGGTGTAATGTAATAACAAAATAAATCTTGCAGTATATGAGTCAATCACATTTTGGAATACGTGGTGCGATGTCTTCAAGATTTCGTGTGAGATTTGATGTAAAATTTTATTTATTCGTATTAATTTTCGTGCTTCTTCTTAGTTTTTGGGAGTTAGTGCGTGGTTGTCTCCGTGATTGTGCGACAACACATGTATTGACGATGGCGGTGAACTTTCTTCTTCCGGCAGTAGGCCTATTATGAAACATAAAATAGGGAAACTCTAACGAAGCAGGGAAAAGACAATCGTTATTAATGTTTTTCAATAAGTTCGCTAATAAAATATATCCTAAGAAATTAAAGAGAGAGAATCACTTACAGCTGAATTTACCGGTTTATCATGTTCAAGTGTTTAGAGTACGTTTTTCGTGCAAAAGTATGCAACGGCATGAAAGGTACTACGTGCGGGCGTATTGTAAGGAAAATTTTTTGAACACTGTTCTCTTCATTCCATTCGCCGGATGGCTTGTTTACGCTAAGACTCGACTAAGAAAAAAACCAACTGTAGTTCGATTTAGTTATTACATCAACAATACATAACAATTTACGATATAGATTTTTGATAATATCTTTAAAATTTTTCTACGTTTTCAAAGTTCAAAATATAATTTATTTATAAAACATATAAATTGATCTTTAAGAATTAAAAATATATGTAATTAAACTAAGAGGACGTGTATATTAAATAATTTTATTATTTAATCTATAATTAGGCTACTTTTAATTAGAACATGGCAAGAAATTACATAAAAATATAAATCCAAATAAAAATAATACGTAACCTGAATCAGAAATTTAACTTTATAGATATACTGGTATAAATAAAAATAATATATAAATGTATTAAACTTGCAAAGTTTAAAATCATGATTAGAATATCGAATGTGGTCATATCATGAATAAAGTACGCGAGCATAGGAAAATTAAATTCATCTTATATTCGAATAGAGTGTAAGCAATAAAACCAAGGATATAGGTAGTATTAAATAGCTGTTTATTACCGTATGTGTCGAGCATTTTGCATTTCACAAGCATATTTCAATATTATCATATTTCATATCAAATTCTAACTGTGAACGATAAGCAAAGCTAATAATTTTCTAACAGAATTGTCGAGACATGTCATTTTCATTTCCACGCCTCCGCAATTTCTAAGGTGTGGAATTTAAAACCTTTAAAAGTCGTTGCAGAAAAAAAATTACTTATTTATTTAAATAAATCATTCGTAACTATAAAACCCACGTTGTATGACTAAGATGTAATTTTGTACAATATTTTAAATTTCTGTTGATTTTAAGTTAAATTCTTTAGTTTAATTATTGTACAATTAACTCAAGAACCACTGAAGCTTTTTTTTTAGAAACTATACTACGAACTTTCTTGTAGCAACAAAACTTATTTGTCGTTATTTGAGGACTAGTACAATATTTGGTGGCAATTTTTTAAATTGTCATTTATCATTTTCATTAGTTCGTCCATCACATCCAGATGTCTGAAGCAACAATAAGTTTTCGGATTCGTAATCTACACAAATGCCCATAACAGGCAGATGGAGTGTTAAATTAATTGCACTCGATCTGTTGGTTCCAGGGCTACAAAAAATAGTTCTGTTTCTTATCATATAGTCAGCCAATTATTTGACTGAACTATTTAAGAACAGAAGAGGTAGAGGTGTAAAAGACACTAGTCAAAGTTATCTCCTCTGATAGTAATAAATTTCACTATACAGTCAGACCCTGTGGTGAATGAAGTGAAGGTGTCATTTGCATGGTGGAAAGTGGGTGCTTTTCGGAGGGCCTGGCATGCTGATAAGCATACTCTTTCAACTCAGTGAGGAAGGCAATGGTAAACCACCTCTCTCCTCATTTTACTTAGTAAAACCTCTAGAGGTTCAAACCAGCTTTTCGGCTGTTGACCTAAACAACAACAATCTACACAAAAAGTTAGTGGGCCTAAATTGAGTTTGAAGTTCCGGTTTCGACCAAAGTGGCCCAAAATCGGAAATCAAAATATCAAAAGTCGGAATTTGGAAACAAAAATAGTGTCATTAGATTCCTCTTAAAGAGTAGATAAAGATATCATTGGGTTTAAAATACCGGTTCAACCGGAAGTGACCCATAACCGGAAATCAAAAAAAATCAAAGTCGGAATTTGGAAACAGAAATAGAATGTCATTCGATTCCTCTTAAAGAGTAGATACAGAAATCACTAATGGTTTTTGCCGTAAGCCAAAGGTAAGCCATTTTAAAAATTTCCACCAGCCAAGACACATTTTATTTATTTATTTTTTTTGTTTAACGTCCGACTGTTCTGCAATTACTACTAATGCAGATGGTGAATGATGAAATGATTTTTTGTAACGTATGAAAAAAGCCGTGCCTGAATGGGATTCGAACCCAAGACCGCATGATGAGAGGCGAGCACGTTACCAACTTCGCGCCAAGAGACACAGAATGTTTAAGACACCAATGGTTTAAATCTGTGAATCTTACATAAAATTCAAGAATGTATTAGAATTGACAAATTTAAATATTAGACTTTAGATATTTAGATATAATTGACAATATTATTCCAGATTTTTTTTCACAAAATATGCCCAGGCGAATATAAATAACTTGGAAAAAACTCGGGATTTACAAATACGGAAATATGTAATCAAGATTTCTCAAGCGAATAAAAAATATACATTCAGAGAATATACTTAAAATTTTAAATTAGGTAACCACACAAATTTTTTCAGAAGTAGTTAAAAAATTAATTAATTTTCCTCAATTTTACAAACCGTTAACTTAAATACTATATACTAAAAATGTAGGCGTACATTTACTACGAGAATATAATTATTAGTACACCAATTACTAATAAACTTATTTACGTAGGTGCTAAATCAAATGTCAAGTAAATGTCGTGTTAAGTAAGGCTTAACTTAACAAATTTCTGTGTGGGTTAAAACCGATAAGCATTTTTAGTAATAATTATATCATAAATATATTTTAGTATCATAATATAAAATTGAACTTAAAAAAAACCGGAGAGATTAATAACCAAAATGAGAATATACATATAATAATGTATTAGAAATAAATAAAATTTATTTATATCATGTCATGTAAAAGTAAACGTGTAGGTGGAAAAATTATTTCCTTAATTTCCTTAATAATATTCATTCAACCGCAGCGTGAAAAACACAAGCAATATTATTATAAAAACTACAATTTTTTTAGCTAATTTAAATAATCTGTCCATAGAAAAAATTACTTAAAAATATATGGGGTAACCACATTAACTTTATCGTAAATCTTTCTCAACAAAATTTCATTTCACTTTTATTATTTTGACTGATCTTGATAAAACAACTAAATTGTAAACGCAATCTAAGAAAAGAAATTCACTGGTATTATTATTATTATTAAATAAAACAGGTGAAATTTTTATAATCATTCATATTTGGCATATTTGTCAAATATTATGGCTGGCGTTGGTGCAATAATGGCTTCTATGTAACTGGCTTCTATGTTGAGGTCCTGGGTTCGATTTTTGGTCAGCATATTTCACTCATCTTTATTCTATCATCCATCTCATCGTCTTAATTAACACTAATTGCAAAACAGTCAGACGTAAAACAAAACAAAAATTCAAATATACTACGTTTATTTAGCTCGTACCACAATTTAGCTCACTTGAAAGAAGATACGTAGAACTAAAAAATTACTTCTTAGTTACTTAGAAGTATCATTGACTCCCTTCGGTACGCATAAAACGAGAAACACACACCGAACTTAAAATTCCATGTTATTAAGTACAGTCAACGTACACTACAAGCGATTCCACAGAAAAACTGACAAACGTAAAAAATGTATTCGTACCCGACGTTCCACAAAGCAATTTATTGGCAAAATGGAGCAGACTATCGCTTCAGGATTGACGCAAATAATACATTACCATTAAATACAAATAATATGTAAACATAATGCCCAAAACGGGCAGGTGGAGTGTTATTTTAATTGCACTCCATCTGTTTGGTCCAGGGCTAAAAAAAATAATTCTGTTTCTTATCACATAGTCAGCCACTTACTCGTATATGACTGAACGATTTAAGAACAGAAGAGGTTGAGGTGTAAAAGACATTAGTCAGAGTTATCTCCTCTGAGAGTAATGAATTTCACTATGCAGCCAGACCCTGTGGTGAATGAAGTGAAGGTGTCATTTGCAGGGTGGAAAGTGAGTGCTTTTTGGAGGGCCTGGCATGCTGATAAGCATACTCTTTCAACTCAGTGAGGAAGGCAATTGTAAACCACCTTACTCATCGTTTTACTTAGTAAAACCTCTAGAGGTTCAAACCAGCCTTTCGGCTGTTGACCTAAACAACAACATGTAAACATAAATTATATTTATATAATTCATATAACATATCAACTATAGTTATATTCATAAATAAACTAACACACTTTCGAGCCAAACTTATTCATATGAACCGCTGCATTGGGTATACATTATTTGTGCCATTCAAACAGAAAAAAACATAATATATGACTTTTCTTAGTTTAATTATAGTCGAATGGACACCTTGGTCATTAGCGACTTCAGTCGGTTTTAGTACTGTAACGGTGGGTTTTAATGTGTTAAAATTTCCAGACTCTAGCCGGGACCTTTTACTTTGTAAGCTACCGCTCTAGTCAATATGCCACGAAGGTGGAAAATATGACTTTCCTAAAGGACTTGGAGAACAACAGCAGTCATTAATAAGGCTTCAACGGTATATTTTAAATTTTTGTTTAATTATTTTTTATAATAATTTTAATTTTTTAATAATTTAGATGATAATTTATTTCGTTAATTTAATTTTTTAATAGTTTTCAAAGATTTATTTATTTTGCTTAAATTTATTTATTTAATTTAGGAATGGGTTATGAATCATTCATCTGTTAGGAATTGAATTAAGCAATCTCTGCTCCATCTTCTACGAAGCCTTCTTTTTGGATTCCCTAGTAAATTCAGTGCAATAGAATACGTATACAAGAGTCTCAATGGAATTGAATTCTATTCTTAAATCAAAGATGCAATTTCAGAAATATTATATTCACACACACAATTAGTGTGTAAATCTGTATGTAAAGTTACATTTGATTTTTTTTTTAGAACTTCTATCTAAAATTAATGAACCAATTTTCATGCGGGTTATAATAAAAAAAAACTGTACTTGCTAAACTAAAATGTCGCTAACATGAGACTAACAAGAAAAAACGAAATTTCCACAAAAACCGAATCCAATGTTAAAGAAAATTTGACATTTCTATTATGAATTTTTTAAACTAAAGTTAATTTTTGAAATACTTTACCAAAAAGGGTGATATCAACCAATCAGAGATAGAGATAGGAGTGGTATGATAATTATCCGCAGATACGATCGAAAACAGGAATGATTTTTTCCTTAAAAGTCAATCGAATAACTCGGTAATGAACAACCTCGAAAGATATGGGATCACAACTTATTTAGGAAATTTCAGATTACTTAGAAGTTGGAACAGACAAATAGGCCTAATGTTTATAATGATGAATAAAACTAAAAGCATCAGTATTTGTTATAAGATTAAAAAGAAATACTTACAGAAGGAACTTCTTTTGAAACATTTTATATTGCCTTAAAGTTGTCATGAGATTTGAAAATCGGTAGAATATCAAGTATATCTTTTCAATCGATACCAACATTGTTTCATTCTCAGGAGAAAACAATTAAGAACAACGGAACTTTTATAACTAGGTAAATTTAAATTTAAATGAACAGTAAATTACCAAGAAAGTAAAAAAAAGAACTTGACAAATAAAGTAGCTAACTTCTTATAAAACTAATTTTACTACTTCAACGTTTACTGCGAAATATTCAATCAATACACTACGGAATAGAGTTGGAAACCCCCTTTTCATTTAGTATCGACTCCGTAGTTAGGCTGTAATTAGCATGAACAGAGTTAAGGATCTAAAGGGGTTCGTCCAACGCCCGGTGCGGTATGGTGGTGTGGTGTTGCCGGTGCCAGTGGTGAATCAGCCCGCCGTGGGGGTTAACTTATCGTATTTTCAGTAGAAATAGGGTGCAGTAGGATGTAGAAGGTGAGGGACGGTTTTGCAACACGACAACGTGTGTATCTTAACAATGAACAGTTCGGCCTACCTACAACCCTTTTCTATTGAATAATCCAGTAGTTAGAGCTTACTAATTATTCTAACGCGTGCGAATATCATTAGTTTTACACGCAATAGTTTTGGTAAACCCCGAAATTCTTTGTTCAAAATTGACAAGAAAATAAACTGTTGTTGTTTAGTCATCAGCCGAAAAGCTGGTTTGAATCTCTAGAGGCTTCACAAAGTAAAACGAAGAATGAAGTGGTTTACCGTGCCTTCCTCACTAAGTGGAAAAGTATGCTTATCAGCACGCCGGGCTTTCTGAAAAGCATCTACTTTCCAACCTACAAATGACACCTTCAATGACTACAAGGTTTGGCTCTATAATTAAATTCATTACTTTCAGAGGAGATAACTCTGACTAGGGTCTTTTACACCTCTATCTCTGTTCTGAAGTGCTTCAGACATATAATTGACTGACCATGTGATAAGAAGCAGAACTATTTTTGTAGCCCTGGAACTAGCAAATCAAATGCAAATAATTTAACACTCCACCTGTCTGTTATGGGGAAAATAAAATAAACTGAGAATATATAAATAAATTAAATTTTTCAAAATATTTCTAATTTCATTTTAGCATTTTAGTACCGAACTCGGATACGTACTAGAAAGAAAATATCAGCAGTACAATATAAGAAATAGAGTATTCAATATAATGTTACTTGTCTGAAAATATGGCTTCCAAACATGAAAAATTACAAAGAAAACCAAGGAAATCTTAAATTTATTTTACATTAAACATCTTTTTTCAAATTCATATCAGGTTACGGGTGACGAGTGGCGAGAAATATAGAATATAAGGTATGTTCAAAAAGTTCGCGAACTTTTTTTTATAGCGCTCCTACAATTAGTTTCACAAAGATCCGCCAGAGCATTGTCTTCATAAAAACATCATGAGTAACATCCATTGTAGTTTTTTGATATCTTGCTTGGTTGCGGAAAAACAGCTGTTTGTAAACAGAAACAGGTGTGTTCTACGTGTTAGTCTAAGTTAAAAATGAGTGACTTACGTGAACAGCGTTGTAGCGTAAAACTCGGAAAATCTTTCACGGAAACTCATGAATTACTTGTAAAGACTTACAGTGACGATTCCATGAAAAGAACGACTTGATACGATTGATTTAAAAGTTTTAAAAATGGTGTCAATCAGTGGATGATGATGATCGTTCTAGGAGGCAGTCAGGGTCGACCGATGACGATCATGTAGCCAAAATCAACTCTTTGGTGCGTGAAAATCGACGTTTGGCTGTAAGAAAACTTGCTGAAAATGCCAAAATTTTAATTGGTTCACGCTACGGAACTCTTACTTAAAATTTGAAAATGCATCGAACGCCGCAAAATTTGTGCCTCACCTGATGACCGAAGACCGGAAACGACATCGTACTGAAATTTGCCAAGATTTTTTTGAACGAGCTGAAGAGAGTGAAATGGTTTTGTGTACGAGACCCTGCAACTTCTTCTTGTTCTCCAATATCAAAAAAACCCTCACAGGATAAAAGTTTTACCACGATTCCCGAGATTCAAAGTACGCGACAAGAGCACCTGAAAAACGCCATTCCAGAAAAAGCGTTCCCGGATTCCTTCCGACAGTGAAAACACCATTGGGACACGTGTGTTGGGGGGCAGATTACTTTGTAGGGGATACTGAAACCCCTAAGCTATAAATAAGTCAAGTACTTTATTTTTTTTAAAGTTCGGGTACTTTTTTAACAGACCTCGTACAGCAAAACATGTTGCAAAAAATGATACAGAGTTAGCGTGGTCCTGATTGACGTACATCATGATTAAGGAATCACCCGGACTGGTGCGAGTTCTGTTACCCTTTCCGTCGCGCACTCAAAAAAACGCACGTGGGCTTAATTGTAGTTAATGTTCTCCTAGAACAAGATACCTGATAAAAGTGAGTGAATCAGTCAGTAAGTTAGCACGAATTTTCAAATTAACATTGGTAAAAATTTCAGTAAATTGCAAATACAGAAAAAAATGGACATAAATTAAGAAATGTGGTACAAAACTTACGAAACGTTAACCAAAATAAAATCTTACAATACGAGAGTGATCAATAATAAAAAGCTTCATGTTAAATCAGTAAAGGGAGACTGAAATTAATGAATATAGGTACCAAAGTGAACGATGCTAAAATTATGAGAAATGGATATTAAAAAAATAAATGTATAAATTTAAAAATGCGACGATCAATTTTAAAATAAAACAAAATATTGTGTTAAGAAAATCGGTATTGTATAAGAAGAATATAAATAATGACAAAAAGAAAGAAAACGAGCGAAAGCAAGACAAGAATAACATTAATCATTTTATATTTTATTATTTAACCATTTAAGGAATGAAGTTAAGTTCGTTTCATTCTATTTTAGTCCTTACGTTCTTTGAAAGATAACAGAATTTAAGTATATATAATCGAGTAAGAAGTACCTACCAAAAAAACCAGTGTGTTAACTGTTAAAAGGACAGAAACCGGAGGAGTACAATACAACTAAAAACAACTACAAAGAAAAATAATGGAGGAAGACTTTTAAGACCACCTGGCAGAACATAGAATGCCCAATTAAAGAGCAATAATTCAACAAAAGAATCTTATCATTTGACAAAGAGGAAGAAGAAGTAAAAAAAAAGAGAGGATGGAGGGGGAGAAAGAGAGAGCGAAGAAAGGATAAAAGAAAAGGAAGAGTAATACAGAAGGTGAATACGATGAAGAAGTGACGAAAACCGAAGATAGTTATACCTTTATGCAAATTTACACGCGCACAACTCAAATAAACTGGCATACCGCATTACTGTCCATTATAACATGCAAACTAATAGTATAAGACCGAACATATTACATAAACAAGGTCTACTACACATAAAATCTTTTAACCTTTTATGACAAAAAAAACATGGAGTATTCTTTTTTAAAAAGTTTAAATACCGACATGATTATCTTTTAAGACGCTACTATGAGAGACCTGCCTACTTACCATTTTACCATTAAATATTTTTATAGTCTTTTCAAACATTGTTAGTGGTTATAGTTATTGGAAATCACTGGTAAAACGTTTACAACAACGTATTCAATAAATTTTTGTTTATGTTGCACATAAGTAAACTTTTATATTTATGGTCCGCCTACTTTTAGAAAATCATATTTAAGAAAATAAGGGAAATTGACGTTAATAAGCAGAAGAGGAAACTTATTCATATGTGAATTAATTAGGAAATTTAATTTATTTTCAAAGTTTTAATAGCCAAGTCAGAAGAGAAGTTCAAGAGAGCCATTTTTATTGTCTAGAATTTGTATACAACTGGTGCATGTTGTTGTTTAGGTCATCAGCTGAAAGGCTGGTTTGAACCTGTAGAGGTTTTACTAAGTAAAACGAGGAGTGAGGTGGTTTACCTTTGCCTTCCTCACTGAATGGAAAAGTATGCTTATCAGCATGCCGGGCCCTCTGAAAAGCACATATTTTCCACTCTGCAAAAGACACCTTCACTTCATTCACCACAGGGTCTGGCTGTATAGTGAAATTCATTACTTTCAGAGGAGGTAACTCTGACTAGTGTCTTTAACACCTCTACCTCTTCTGTTCTTAAATGATTCAGTCATTTTATTGGCTGACCATGTGATAAGAAAAAGAACTATTTATTTTAGCCCTGCAATGAACAGATTAAATGTAAATAATTTGACACTCCACCTGTTTATTATGGGCAGAACCGGTGTATATCCACAATAAAAATTAAAATAATTGATTTTATAAGAAGAGTGCTACATCTTTTTAATATTACTCTATACACTTGAGTCGTAGAGGCTTAGACTACATCAGCGACACAAGAGAAATTACAGACTTTCGAGATGTAATTGTATAGAAGAATCCAGAGAATCTCTTGGGTAGGTCATGTAATAAACACAGAAGTGTTTGAACGGATGTGGAAGGAGCTGTAAGTTGTGAATACAGTAAAAAAAGGAAGTTTGAATATCCGGGTCATGTGATGAGGAACGGGAATAAATACCAGCTTCTTCAGTCCATTCTTCCGGGTGAGACGTGGACCGGATAGTAGATGGATTTCCCGGCTCAAGAAACTTAAGTGTGGTTCTCATAAACAACTCCAGAGTTGTCCAGCCAACATTTTGGACGGATAAGCAGAAGAAAAAGGAACAGGAGAAAAAAGAGGAGGAGAAGGAGCAGAAACAGGAGGAGGAGAAGGCGTACAAGAAGGAGGAGAAGAAGAAAAAGAAGAAAGTTTACACATTGACCGACGTCTTACCTGGAATACTCACATTGACATATAACCAAATTTTTTGAAAAACTTGATTAACAATTATTTCCTATATTCAGTACAGGCTCACGTCGATTTATTTAAAATTATTAACATACAAATCTGTACTCCGTCCTTTAGAAACTTACAGCAGTAAAATCTCAGTTCAGAAGATTAACATCCGAAACCAACCGTTACCAAACTGCAACATACAGGTATCCTATCTAAATGACTACGCATTATTGCCAATCTCCCCTGATACACCAAAAATGAAACGTTACAGAATGGTTTAAAAATATCTCACATCAACGATTTTTCCTTTGCTTACATAGACGTTTCAAAAAACTTTCAGAAAACAAAAAAACAATCTTAATTCCTGAAACTCACCTCAAAACCTACAAAGATGTTTTTATAGAAATTAAAATAGATATATGACGTAAGCTACTCGACTTTGTATTGGTATTCCTCGGGTTTTACGGTTGAGTATTGTTCTCTTTAAAGTAATTTGTCATTATTATAGTAAATTTTTGTACAACGCGGAGGTCCTGATTTCGATTCCCAGCAAAGATCTGAAAATTTTCACAAGCCAAAACCCTCTGATTTAGTTGCACAACACACCGTAGTCGCCAATAACCAAGGCGCTGATACGGCTTTAAATAAACTAAAAAGAAAATTTGTCATATCATTTTCCATTGCCATTATCAAATTTAGTGGCTATGAATATTTACAGTTGTATCTACACAAATATTTTTTTTACAAATAACATTAGGTACCTATTAAAATCAATTTTTTAAAAATAAACTATAAACAAACTTTTGAATTTACAAATCACAAGTTGAAGCCTCATTACCCTGAATACCTCTCATTATATCAATTATTCATAAGTTAAAAGAGAAAATTACAAAGTACAAATATATTTACATTATTCAATATGGAATACTTTTCATTGTAATTTATACACAACCCACCGGGTTGGTCTAGAGGTAAAGTCGTCGCCAAAATCAGCTGTTTAACAGCTGATTTTCGGAGACGAAGGTTCAAATCCTAGTAAAGATAGTTACTTTTATACGGATTTGAATGCTAGACAGTGGTTACCAGTGTACTTTGATGGTTGGGGTTCAATTAACCATACTCTCTCAGGAATGGTCGGCCTGAGTCTGTACACGACTACTCCTCATTTACATGTCATACACTTCATCCTCATCTCATTGGGTCATGGGGGTTGCTTATAGTTCTGAATTGAACAGATTGCAACGTACACATATTAGGAATTAAAAAAAAAATTATACACAAATATAAGTAACTAAAAAATTACAGCTAATAATTTCATCCGTTAATGAGCTATAGGTATTACTGTTTTCATAAATGAAGAAGATTTTAAACCAATAACAATGTTCGTTACACATTTACAAGTTTAATTTCAATACCCTTGTGTTTTCAATTTTGTAAAAAAGTTATCGGTATTGTTAAGCAGATTTAAAGCCAGGAAATACGGATGATGGTTGAATTTTCGAATCATTAAGTTTGTAAATAAACTTTAACGAACAATACATGCGCTAAAAAGTTTCCGTACATGAGTATAAAACGATGAATTAATCCCGTTTTTTACATGATACAACAACAGTTTTTTTTACTTTCATAAAAAAATTATATATGATAAAATACAGTGAAGCTTTACAACGGAAGACAGAAGAGGTTTGATAATCTTTTCTTCAACACCTGAAATCATTTATCAAGTGTAATACTTTGAATGGAGCCAATATTTCTTGACAATGGTTACAAGGATTAGCGTCAAAATAAATTTATTATTTTACTACAATACATATATTATTTTTCTGTTTCCTTAGTTAACCATTTATTATTCCAGCTATGGTTGCATAGAGATATTTTTTAACTTAAATAAAACAATGTCTAACGAACTGAACGATTTCAATAAATGAACAACAAATCAAGAACATTTAATTATGTCAACATTGTTTTGTTAATTAAAACAAATAACTGTATTTTGTTTTAAACCTTAATGTGTGACGTTGCTATTTGTTCAATTAAGAACAATAAAAAATCCCATAACACAATGAGATGAGTATGAATTTGCCCTGAGTTTAAAAATGTCCAAATTGGATTTAAGACAAGTCCTGGTTTGGGACAGGTTTCTTAGTTTGTAGTTTTGAATCTAGGAATTCAGTTTATATTAAATAAGTTTCATTAATACACGGTATGACACGGTTGTTTTCTTTCTAACCATATTACATCGTGTTGCTACGCTGGTTTCTGTATTGGAAATAGTTCTCACTAATTCTTTTTAGGACAATAGATTTATTTCATTACATCTCCAGCAGTTCTTTGGATTAATGTATCAACAGATTTGAACACAACATGTTTTACATACTATCATTCTAAAATAGAACGAAACATGTAAAAAATTAAGCTGAAATTGAAAGAGATGAACCAAAAATGACCTGAAATAATTGTTAAAATCGAGTGTAAGGACATCAGAACTTTTATTTTATTTTTAATTTAAAGTTTCACCATCTTGGTTATTAGCGACTTTGGGGTTTAAAGAATTGGGTTTTAGTATGTAATAATTTCCAGATCCTAGCGGGGAATCAAACTTGAGACCTTCCGCTTGAAGGACGCAAATTTAAAAATTAAATCTACAATAGGCCCTACAAAATCTGGTGTGAAACACTCACACATTTCTTTTGCCCATGTAGATAATGAACCTTAAAACCTATGTTTATTCATAAGTAAACAATGTGAAATGATAAACAAAACCTAATTTTAATCATGAGTGACTGACGCAAAATGAAAAAAATCTCAGTTCCGGTTTAAAAATACGGAAAACCACTAATTGACGCTAGCATCTGTAAAAGGAAATGCTTGATATAAAGGTTGTAGATTTTTTTATTTTCTAAAACTTTAGTTGTACGCACTTTTAACGTAAAATGCAAACTAAGGCCGCAATCTTAAAAAATCCCATTTTTTACCGATTTTTATAAAAAAAATAAAAAAATAGAACATCAATAATTGTTGCTAAACAAAGAGTTGTACAAAAAACTTTTTCTAATAAAAGTTATAGGTTTTTAAATGTTCTATAACTTAGATTATAGCCTACACCACTTTTGCTTTAAATACATATTAAGGGCGCTATCTTTAAAAAAAACATTTTTTTCTACGAGAGCACAGCCTCCCCAAGAATTTCAGCAAACATGACGCTTGCCCTATCTTGTAGGGCATAAAAAGTTTAGTAAATGAGACGATTTACAAAAAAACATTCTAGGAAGCGTTTTTGAGAAAATTGCAAGAGTAAAAAATTGCACGAATAAACTACTACTTCCGATTGACCGATTTTAATGAAAATGTTCGTGTCGCATCCTCTCGTGGTACTTAACTTAAGTTTCATCTTTCAACTTCGTACAATATACCGTTCTTGAGATATTTTGTTCACACACTACACAGACCAATCACTAAAAACATGTTTTTTTGGGTTCAGGAAGCCTGGAAACGTGTATCTGGTGAAAACTTGATTTCAAAAAAATCGAGATGAAAACAATACCTTCCCAATATATTCATGTATGGCAAGAAAAAGTAAAACTTAAAAAGGAAAAAAATTCTTTTGCTATTTTTACAAATAACGTTATGAATTTGGTAAAGTAAAATTGAAAAATTTATAAACAATTGTTTTGAAAGACAAAGTTAAAACAGAACAGTATTTCATTTAAGTAAAATTTGTCACCGATGAGTTTTATCATATCATATTTCAATTAGATGTCAGAGTAAGTAAGTTTGAATAACTTATACCTGTTATTATTATACGGTAAAGTTTAATTTAGAAGCACTATGATACTAATTAAGAGTTTCTTGTTTCTTATTCTCAGAACGTCAGATGTTTCAAGTCAGAAACAATTCACTGTTACACGGACTTGATCTAACATTCAGACTGTATTAACCTACTTATTTAAACGCTTAAGAAAAGTGTTTAAAGTTTATATTTTAGAGATATTATAATACGACACAAGATAAATCGTCTGGAATATCATTAATAAAAAAAATCTTTAACTTAATCTAAATTTCAGCAATATATTTTTCATTTCCAATTACAGATTTCAGTTCATTTGATTATCATACTGATAGAAAAGAAAAAAAAAACTGATGAAAGAGAAATAAACTAAGAAAAGAACTAAAGCCCTTTTTACTTTCTCTTGCCCCATATAAATAATAGAGAGCGAAAGTACCTATTGTTTTCATGTCAATTTTTCGAAATCAAATCCTTCTTTATGGAATTGAGTCATAGGTTACCACGAAACGCCACGAAAGTAAGATCCAAACAGCTGAAATGAGGCTTTAAATTAGTGTTAAGGACTGTTTGAGGCTGGATCTAATACGTAACGAAGAAATTAGAACTGAGTTGGGTGTGTTAAGTCTGAATAAAAAAGTGGAGAAGTACCGCAATCAATGGAGGCTTCTTCTTCTCTTCTTTATCTGCCCCTTCTGCCTCTCAGCGTAGGGTGTGCCATTGCCTCGATCCATCCTCTCCAGACACCTCGGTCCATCATCATATTCCTCATCTGCTGCCAGTCTTTTCCTCGAGCCTCCCCCAACCGCTCCATGTACTCTTGATAGCTCTGTCGTGGTCTGCCCCTCGGTCGGCGTCCTTCTGGTTTTGCTTCCAGGAATTGTTTTATTTTCTTCGATTCATCCGCTCTACTAGCATGTCCCAGCCACTTCAATTGTTTTTCTTCTATCAGTGTATTCACAGGTCGTACTCCCAGGTCCCCTCTTATTGTTTCATTCCTGATTCGGTCTCTCTTATTCCTGCCCACTATTCTTCTGAGGTACCGCATTTCTGCCGCAGTGGCTCTACTCCTATGCTTGTCCAAAGCAACCCAGCTTTCTGCTCCATACATCAATGTGGGCAAGAACACTGCTTTATATATTTGCAGCTTTGCAGCTCTGCTCACCTCCCTCTTGCCCACAATTGTATTACTTATGGCATAGTACACTTGATTTCCCTTTTTTACCCGATTAAGGACTTCCTGGTCAATTCGCCCATTCCTGTCTATTATCACTCCAAGATATTTATACTGTCTAACTTGGTCCATTCTCCTTTCACCACACTGAATCTCCATCTCCTTCTCCTCAGCCCTCCCAACATGCATGACCTTGCTCTTGTCCACATTCAGTTGCATACCCTTTCTTTCCAGTTCCTCTTTCCACTCTATTACAGCACTCTGAAGTTTTTCTTTTGTATCTTGTATCAGAACAATGTCATCTGCATAAAGTAGGGCCTGAGTCATGATTGGTCGAAGTCTCCAGTATCCCACTGTAGCTCTTCGGGTTCGTCTTTTACAAATTTTATGCACCTCATCCATGTAATTTATAAACAGCAGTGGGCTCAAGCTGTCACCTTGCTTAATATCCTTCTTCAAGTTGAAGGGATCTGAGTATTCTCCATTGAGCCTAACGATTCCTTTTGGTTCATGATACACACATTTGATGGCTCGTATCAATTTATTTGGGACATGTTTTGCTTGCAGAGCTCTCCAAATTTCTTTCCTGGGCACTGAGTCGAACGCTGCCTTCAGATCAAGGAATGCCAGGAATAGATCACACCCTCTGTCCAAACATATCTCTATGATCATTCTTAGGCTGAACACGTGATCATGGGTCTGCCTATTAGGTCTAAAAGCAGCTTGTTCCTCCTCTATTTGATGTTCTAGAACCCCTCTTAGCCTTCGTTCTAAAACCCGAGTATATATTTTATAGACTGTACCGCTCAAGCAAATAGGTCTATAGTTTCCACACTCATACTGGCTGCCCTTCTTATGTATGGGTATGATGATGTTTGACTCCCATTCTGATGGTATTCTCTCACTTTGCCAAACAAGATTGAAAAGCTTTGTAAGAGCCTGAGTCAATGCTTCTCCCCCATATATAATGAGCTCTGGTACAATCTCATCAATCCCAGCAGCCTTGCCTTTTCTCATGCTTCCTACTGCAGCACTCACTTCTTGAATTGTTATGTTCCCACACAATTCCTCTCTCTGCTGCTCATCACCTTCCATCTCAGGCAGTAGTTCCACTTCTTCCTCCTCCTCCTCTCCATCAAACTTGTCTGCATAGTGCTGTCGCCAGGCTTCCAGAACCACTTGCTGTTCACTAACTAAGACTCCATCTGAATTTCGAATGCTTCGCACATCCTTCACTCTTCTTCCTCTCAAGCCCTTCACCACTTTCCAAAAGACCTTGTGATTATTGCTGAATTTGTCTTCCAACTCATGTCCAAATTCCTCCCACGACTGGATTTTTGCTGCTCGGATCACCAGTTTTGCCTGCCTTCTACACTGAACATAGTTTGCTCGATCCTCCTGTTGTTTACTAGCCAAGTATGCCCGCCACGCAAGTTTCTTTCTTTTAACCACATCCTTCACTTGCTCATTCCACCACCTTGTTCTTTTCAATTTTGTATTAATTACTTTCCTTCCACATGCTCGGTCTGCAGCTTTCATTATTCTGTCTTTAATTTCTTGCCACAGTATATTGGGCTGGTTAAGGTCCTCCGGTAATGACCTCAGCTCCTCTACAAGTTCTTGGCTGTATGTTTCTTGTGTTAGTTGATCTTCCAGTTTTCGTATGTTCAATCTATTATACCTCTTTGCACGCTCCTTTACTGGTATTTTAAATCTTAGATCCATCACCACAAGCCTATGATCCGTATCCAGTTCAGCACCTCTAATCACTTTAACGTCTGTAACTCTTCTCCTCATCTCCACATTATACACAAAATAGTCTATTATACTCTTTGCTTCCCTTCCTTCAGCCTCGAATGTTATTTGGTGTACTACTTTATGTTTGAACCATGTGTTCCCTACCAGCAGGCCATTGTCCACACTGTTATGTTCTCCTGCATAAGGACCCATCACTCCATGAGAGTGCTCCCAGTCATTTCCAATTCTGGCATTCAGATCTCCACCTATAATCACCTGTCTTCCTCGGCTGAGAATTCCCTCTACTTCTTCATGCAATGCTGCATAGAACTCCTCTTTCTCCTGAACATTCGAATCTTCAGTGGGAGCATACACCTGTACAAAAGTCAGCTTGCTCTCCATGTCTAGATCAACAGTCATCATTCGTGGGCTTTTTGCTTGCCAGTCACTGACTCTATTAAATGTCTCAGGTGCCATCACTACTCCCACTCCTTCCTTTGCACGATTCTGCATGATCACTCCTGAGTACACCATCATATATCCATCCTTCAGCTCCACTCTGCCACTTCCCTTCTTTCTCACCTCACTCAGCCCCAGCAATTGCACTTTGTGTCTCTGCATCTCCTCCACCAATTCCACCTCCTTTCCAGTCAGTGTGCGTATGTTCCAAATTCCAAATCTTATCTTATTTTTCCTAGCCAGAGCTATCTTCTATCTATAATCATTATCACCATTCCATGTCCCAAATCTAGTATTACAGCATTTCCATTTATTATTCCGAGTATCCAGTCCTGTTCCGAGGCTTTGTGTTGTGCTTTGAATCCGTTTTTAACCAACGTGTGGGGGATTAGCCCAACACGCTGGGTTGGAGTACTTCTTAGTCTGGCTCCTACCCTTTGACCTGTCCGGCTTGGGTGGCCCTACCAGTAGTTACACTACCGCCGGCATAGCTCGCAGGGTCATAGGAACACGCTAGCCCCTCCACCAACGACAAGGTCTTGTACTCCCCAGGAGGGGAATCAATGGAGGCAACATTTGGAAATACCGTTCAAAGTTACGGAATATGTTCCAGTTGGAAAAAGGGCGGTGGGAAGATCTCGAAGATAGCAGTAGTCGAGATATACGTTTTCAGACTCCCTGAACCAAAAAAAACCATGTCTATGAAGAAAATAAATCTCAAATAAATGGTTAATAGGTCTATCTAACTTAATATACGTTTTAATTTTATACGATATTCCGTTCTTGAGATTTTATTTCTTCACAAAAATGGTTTTCCCCATCTTCTTCGAGGACTTCCCACCTCCCTTTTATCATAATAACAATAATAATACCCACCTCTAGGGCCTGGGTAATATTATTAGGTAAACAACTCTTAGCAGAACACTTTTATAGTGTTTAAAATATGAAAAAGCAAAAATAAATTACGAAAAAAAATTAACAATTAATACTAAACATTTTCAGAATGATTGTATCTTAAAGTCAATACCAGCGTCCCTAGATAATTTTATTTTCATTTTCGGTTTTTGAATCAAGTTGATTCGGCAACTATAAATTGAGATATGATATTTTCGTAAAATATCAATTTTCACTCTTCTCCCTTAAGGAGGGGTTGTGATTGTCACAGAATTATGAAAAATTTAGCAAGAAGTTTTTCTTCGGGTCCCCAATGATCAGTTATAATATGAGCTTCCTACTCCTTAAAACATAAAATATTTTTTGGATAGACTCCCCCTTAAAGAAATTTTCAATTTTTTCCACGTCATCTTCTGTTGCTTCAAAAAAAGTTAAACTTTTGGATGTAAAAGTTAAACTTTCGGATGTAAATGTAAAAGTTAAACTTTTACATTTTCTGATTAAAGAATAGAATTTTTTAAAAAAGATGTAAACCAATAGCTATCCAATGAAAAAAAAATTTTGGATTCAAATATTTGAAATTTGTGCCCGTAACAGCCAGGTGAAGTGTTTAATTAAGTGCACTCTATCTGTTGGTTGCAGGGCTACAAAAAATAGTTCTGTTTCTTATTACATAAACAGCCAATTATATGATTGAATTATTTAAGAACAGAAAAGGTAAAGGTGTAAAAGACGCTAGTCAGAGTTTACGTCTCTGAGAGTAAAGAATTTCACTATATCCCCAGACCTTGTGGTGAATGAAGTGGTGGTGTCATTTGCAGGGTGGAAAATGAGTGCTTTTCGGAAGGCCTCGCATGCTGATAAGCATACTCTTTCAACTCAGTGAGGGAGACAATAGTAAACCACCTCACTCCTCGTTTTTACTTAGTAAATCCTCTTGAAGTTTAAACCAGATTTTCGGCTGTTGACCTAAACAACATTTGAAATTTGACAAAATTCTGGAGGGTTATATTGTTATGTGCTACGTAAAGCCATATTTCCGACAATATTCCAATTGAAACAGAAATCAAGCCTATGACGAAATTGAAGGCGAATCATAGCACTTTAATAAATTCTTTCGGAATATGAAATTTATTATTTGAAACAAATACGATAATAATTAAGGCTCTAATATTGAATACTAAGTAATAAACCTAATTTTTTTTTTAGGGCTCCCAAACTCCCCTACACCCCGCCGTCTCCACCCCTACTATGGCTGTATAACTTAACGTAGTCATTCTTTCTTCACTAGAAAACAGTCAGCCACCGAGCCCAACATACACCACATAGACACAAATAACATAAAAATACATAAAATAACATACAGATCACGCAGTATTTACAGCCTTCCTTCACAGTATCCTGTATAGTTTTTCTTTAATTTTACCATCTCTGTGAAACAGATCTACCTCTCCATTTATTTCATTGTTCCATTTATTCATTTCATACTAATAAAAATAATTATACCAAAAACTGAATGAAACCCTAAAATCCAAATAGGAAACTGAAGCGAGAAAAATCTCCTAATAAAGGACTAATAGGATTTAGGATAAAGGCTTGGCATAAGGAATAACAGTATACGAAAGGGAAATACGTATAACGGTGGGAGGGAACAAATGAAGTGACTAGTTGACATGTTAATTCCAAGTTAATGACAACCCGTAATCCTGATCAAGCTGTCCAGTAGGCTTAAGCCGACAACACTCTCTTGTTATCCTATTTTCAAGAGCTTATGTAACTACATTGCATTGAAACACTGAACCAAGAATCAAACAACTTATCTAAAAATACTTTTTTGGAACTAAAAAAAATAAATAAATTTAATTAGATGGTAGACAATACACCCAATATTAATTTTCGTAAAATACTAATTGTGATTTTAGTTGCAGTGTTCCCAAAGAGCGTATTTGGGACCAATTATGAGAAAGACTTAAATTCGTACCAAGTGTAGAAGTTTTTTTTTTGTAATCCCTAATGTGTGTACGTTGCAATCTGTTCAATTCAGAACAATAAGCAACCCCATGACCCAATGAGATGAGGATGATGTGTATGACGTGTAAATGAGGTGTAGTCTTGTACAGACTCAGGTCGACCATTCCTGAGAGAGTATGGTTAATTGAACCAATCAATGTACACCGGTAGCCACTGTCTAGCATTCAAATCCGTATAAAAGTAACTACTTTTACTAGTATTTGAACCAGGAACCTTCGTCTCCGAAAATCAGCTGTTAGACAGCTGATTTTGGCGATGACTTTACCTCTAGACCAACCCGGTGGGTTCAAGTGTAAAAGTGAGTGAATTTTAACAACATCTATACATATTCAAGTGTACACTTAACTACTTCGCCACGCAAGGACAGATAGATGGAATATTAATATTAACTGTTAAATCATCACTAATTTTTCTTATAACTTTTTAACATACAAACGTTGTGGTATCAATTTGAAGTGATTACGGTTTCAGAATTGTCACTCTTTTTGAAGTATCCTGCCTGTGACAACTACTTAACTAGTAAATCTTACAACTCTATGAATTATCTTAAAAATTACAACGCAATTTAATTTTTAAATCTATGGGATAGTTCGGTGAATATAGAAATACTGTAGTCCTTTCAATATAAAATCTAAAACTTTTATTTCAAACATTTTTTGTACTCCGCTTAGTAGGTAAAGCGGATATTGGTGATTTTCATTTTTTTTCATCAAAATCGGTAAAAAATGGGATTTCTTAAGATTATTGTCCTAGTATGCATTTCACGAAAAAAATATATGCTACCTATAATCAAAGTTATAGAAAATTAAAAACCTACAATTTTTATTTCATTAATTTTTCTCCACAGAGCCTAGGTTAGAGGCAATTACTGATTTATCTGTATTTTTAGAACAGAATATCCATTTTCATTTTGCGTCACTCACTCATGATTAAACAGAGGTTATATGAGTTATTTAAATTGGCTAAAGAAAGTCATGTGAGCGATTTCACACCACATTTTTAATATGAATAAATAAGTATTCTAATTATTATGTAGTTTACGATTGGAACGAATAGTTCGTTACAAGAATAATACAGAAAACAATAAAAATTCCTATAAATAAATTTTAATAATAGATCCAACAATCAAAATTCAATCCTAATATAAAAATATTAAATATTTCACAGACATGTTACAGCAGTGTTTTTCAGCTTTTCCATAACTTTTTAAAATTTATTAGAACAATTATACGAATGACTGAAGATGCAATACTTTCTGAAAATTTTAATAAATTTTACAAAGTTTAATTTACATTTTATGCACTTTGATGGAGTATTCATCGTAACATTTCAGTAGAAAGTACCATTATAAAAAAACGTGAAAAACGGGTGACATAACAGCTTTAAACAGGTGGAGGAAAAATTTAATATTTTAATAGTAAAACTTCTTTTTTTTTAATTCGTAATATGTGTACGTTGCAATCTGTTCAATTTAGAACAATAAGCAACCCCATGATCCAATGAGATGAGGATGATGTGTATGACGTGTAAATGAGGTGTAGTCTTGTACAGACCCAGGTCGACCATTCCTGAGAGAGTATGGTTAATGGAACCCCAACCATCAAAGTACACCGGCAACCACTATCTAGTATTCAAATCCGTATAAAAGTAACTACCTTTACTAGGATTTGAACCAGGAACCTTCGTCTCCGAAAATGAGCTGTTAAACAGCTGATTTTCATTTTAACAGCTGAAACAGTCGTTTGGCGACGACTTTACCTCTAGACCAACCCGGTGGTATAATAGTAAAACTAACAATAAAAATCACTGAAATATTGAATAAATGAGAAATAATATAATTAATTTTATATAGATTTATTAAACAGATTCAACTTTACAAAATTTACCACATAGAAATATAATATGAAATGACATGCGAATGGCATATAAAGCGCAGACAGAATTAGTAAATAAGCTTAGATTTCACGTTACTATCCCCATAGGCCTATTAATACAGCATCACTTTGATAACGAAATTAATAAATCCGTAATACCTACATTATAAAACCCATTTAAACATTATGGTCAGACTATAAAAGCATTTATTCAATTTCGCAACAGAAAATCAATAAAATGACGACAAAATTAATATACCCAAAAGGTATAATTCATGTAAGCTTAATAAAATAATTAACCAATAAAGTAAAACAGGAGAGAAGTGAAAATAGTATAATAAAGGTTCAAAAATAATAAAGGTGTGATATTTTGATGATTAAAACCTATTGTTTCGCGGAAAAATACATTCCCTGATCATAACTAATCACTTTAAATACTTTATAAATTACATGTTGTTTAGGTCATCAGCCGAAAGGCTGGTTTAAACCTCTTTACAGATAACGCGAAATGAGCTAGCGCATGTGCAAAAACGGAAGGAGCTACAATTCCTTGGCTTGAAGAAATAAAAAAAGACATAACAGAACTAAATCTAACAATTGCTGATGTCAAAGATCGCACACCGGTTTACAAAGAAACAATTAAAGACAAAAACAAAATTTTATCAGTAAGAACAATTTAAACGAAAAGAACAGGTTTGTTCAGACGAATTGAGAAAAGCAAGATCCGACAGAATGAAAAAGTATTGGCAAGAAAGAAATGAAAATGAAATAAACTGCCGAAGAAAAAGAACTAACCTAAGAGACTAAGACTAAAGTGATTCTTTGTGGTCATAAAATGAAAAAAAAAGTTCAAAAAAAATCCAAAATATTGTGCATTGTAGGCCTAACTGTTAGCGTATTTACAAAATCATATCTTTAATGATTAGGCGTGATATTTTGATGATTAAAACCTATTGTTTCGCGGAAAAATACATTCCCTGGTCACAACTAATCACTTTAAATACTTTATAAATTACATGTTGTTGTTTAGGTCATCAGCCGAAAGGCTGGTTTAAACCTCTTGACAGATAACGCGGAATGAGCTAGCGCATTGTCTTGGTGGAGAACCCATGATTTGTCCTTCCACATTTCGGGGCGTTTTTTCCTTACTATTTGATGTAGTTTAGAAAGTACCTCAAGGTAGTAATATTGATTAATTGTTTGACCTTCAGAAACCCAGTGAAGGTACACAGTCCCATGGATACCATAAAAACAATCATCATTGCTTAATTTTGATATGCTCATTCGAGCTTTTGTGGCTCTCGGTGAAGTTCAACTCTTCCAGTGGATGGATTGGCGCCTCGTTTCCGGATCATAAGTAAAAAAACACGTTTCATCACATGTTATTATCTTCTACCTGTTCCCTAAGGTGAAATTTGCATTAAAAGGGACAAGATTTGAGTCTGTGGAAGCTGTAAAAGAGAAAGCGGCACGTGTCCTGAAGGAGCTAACAGAAGATGACTTCCAGCACTAATTCCAACAATGGAAAATTCGCATGGAGCGTTGCAGGGATGGAGAAAGAATGTATATTGAAGGTGACAATAAGTGATTATGTATAAAATTAAAATAAATTTTTTACGTCAGTCTCGTTATATAATAGCCACACCTCGTATGCATTTTAGCACCAAACTGTACATAATAAATATAGTAGAAATTTTAAAAACCTACAACTTTAATTTCAAAAATTTGTTTGTATAACGCTTAGTTTAGCGGTAACTAGTGATTTTGTGTTTATTTTTTCATGAAAATGTGTAAAAAATGAATTATTAAATATTTCGACCTTAGTGTGCATTTAACGACAAGTGTACCCTATATAATCTTAAATTTATAGAGAATTAAAAGATCAATAACTTTTCTTTAGAGCCTAGTTTAGCGTGAAAGAGTGATTTTCCGTATTATTAAGCCAAACTGAGGTTGATTTTAATTTTGCATTATTTACTCATGATTAAAATTAGGTTATGTTTTTGAGGTTGTTTATTTCTAATGTTTTATTACTAATGTAGGGTTACATTGTTCAATATTGGCATTGATAAAATATAGTCGTGAGTTTCACACCAGATTTTTTAAAGGAATGTGAATTATCAAATTTTAAAAATCGGGGTAATTTATTGATATACTTTCTCCCCCATAAGTAAGCTTTTGTTCAAACAATTTTATAGTGTGATTAGCCACATGATAATCGTTTTTGTTTCTTGTGCTATGATAATGAACATTGAAGATCTTCACGGGTTAGGCATTTCTTCCAGTTCCGGCACCCACTTTTTCTTCGGCCTGCTAATATCTCTGTTTCCTATTGGTTTATATCTCCTTGCTAAATCAGGTAAGCGGCGTTCTGGCATTCTGGCAAATGGTCGACCTATTGGGCACGATACAATTTTATTTTTTGTTGAGTGAAAAAATTCCCAATTCTTACTTTCTTTTTATATTCATTTTTGATCCTGTCTAGCCTTGTCCAACCCTTGACAGACCTTAGGAATTTCATTTCTGCAGTTTGGGTGTTTCGTTAATTTCTTTTCCTCATCACCCAAGCTTCACTGCCGTACGTCAAGGCCGGAACTGCTGCCGTCTTATAAAATTAGTTACATATAAAATACACAGATAAGATAGAGATGAAAAATGTAATAGGAAAAGAAAAACACGAAGGAAGATAAAACAGGAGCAACATGTGTGCTCCGTGTAGAAAATTAAGAAAAAAAACCACGACAAAATGTTAAACAGTAAAAAAAAAAAAAGTATAAAATCATCCAATATTCAATAAAATAAAATTACGATAAAGAATAAGTAAACAAAAGAAATACAAAACGACGAAGATTTTAAACTTTGTAAACTCGATTAAAAGTTTAAATATTTACTAAATAAATAAAAAATACAACAAAGAAAAAGAGAAAAGATCAAACAAGTTTATATAAAAGATGAAAACACAAAGAAATTTTGATTAAAATCCAAAGTAAATTAATTTCGGTTAATTAGTAATTAATTATGCATTTATAAATTATAAAAAAGAAAAAAAAGACTATAAAGGGATGTTATAGTGTAAAATTAATTTTTTCACAAACTGTTGCTTCGGTGAAAAATCAGAACGAGATGATGGTTTGTGTAGAAAAAGAGAGCTGTATAAGTTAAGATATAAAGTAAGAAAGAGATAGATATTGTGTAGTTTATATGAGGAAAATTACAAGAAGAAAATTGAGAGAAGTCAGTTTTTCTTTTGGGGTAAAAGAAGTTAGAATTATAATAAATAATGCAAGAGATGTTACTATATATCTTCATCGAGTAATGCTAAAGGGGAATAGGTTTGGCGTTTCGGAATATTAATAATTGACCCAAGGTATATAGACTGTGTTAGTGGAAGCAGTACAGTAGTAGGCCTATGTTAGCTCCGATAGATATTTAATTCAACGTAGCCAAGCTTTCCTTTTATGTTTTTCTTTAATCCCCTATTCGCTCTCTTTCTCCTTATTTACATTCTCTTATCTTCTTTCAACTCTTTCAGTTTGTTATTTTACCCAGAACAATCCTTGTAACTCAATCGTAATTCGTTATTTCGGTTTAATTCTTCCATCACCCCCTCCACACTTTGTTTCTAGTTTACCCCATCGTTTTATCAGTTACAGTAGGACCTCGGTAATCCGAACATTTTACAAAACCTTTCGGAAAACAATTTGTTGAAATTAACGGTCACTTATATACTCATCCATAAAATAACTGATGCTACAAGAAATTGTTTTGGCTCAAGGACATAGGGGAGAGGAACCAAATATGGATTACCATTTTCATTTTTTCATTTTTCTGAGTTTCTTTGACTTTTTTGAAATTACTTGAATTTTATATAAATAGTAGAAATAGTTTATTTCACAACAAAAACATACAAAATCTTAAATTTACAAATATAATTTTTTTTATTAATTTTCTTTAGCGATACTTTTTACAATTCACAAAATAGGATCTTAATATGGAATACACTGGGTTATAATTTGGAATACTTGGAATAGATACATAATATTAGCGTACATAATTTTTAAAGCACCAAAGTATTAGTCCAATCAGTTTATTCACAGTAATCGCAGACAAAATACAACCTTTCACCACTGGTGCATTGTTCATGATATCAATTATTACACCTCGAGAATTGAATCCACTTCTCACCTTTTTTATCTTCATTGTAATCACCTTGACAAAACACGTCTGTATTTGGTCTGTTTGAATCCGGCAGTTGTTTCTGTCGGTACAACCAATGGTGCGAGATCAGGATTTCCAACGTCCTGTCTGGAAAAACACTAGTATTCCATAATAAGACCCTATTCCATATATGGCGCCCTTCCACTACAGTGTACGTTATTTTTAAAACCACACTTTCGAGACCTTAAGATTTTACACATTCATTTTTTCCAAAGAGAATTAATTTTTTAAATTAAAATTTATCCTCTGTTTCAGATCACGGTTGAAAGCTTTAGAAGAAATATCCGGTCCCAAAAATATTTCTTGGTGATTTTGAAAAGAATACATTACTGAATGGATTATCAACATTGTGTTAAATATAACCATATATAACTGTACATAAGAGAACCGAAGAATGTAACGAAAAAACTCTTTATCAACAACACCATTTTACAGAAATAGAATTGAGTGAAATGCAATTTATCGACCGCAGATGTAACATTCAATTTAAAAATCTATAACAGGAAAACACATACAAAATGATGCAAAAACAATTACAATCGTTTGACTGAACTGGAGCATAAAATTTTATCCGATTGGCATAAAAATTGTCGTAACAAATAATGGGAACATTGACCGAATTCACCAATTTGAATCCAATATGAAATGAACGTTTAAGAAAAATTATAAAAAATTGTTTCGAAACCATAGATAATTTGGCAACGATCATAAACATTATTAATCTTATCATTTTTGTAGTACGGAAATCATTTGAAACTTCAAATTTCCATCATCCAAATATTTAATTATAGCCGCCATATTAAAATACATTCGTATGAAGAAAAAACTACATTAAAACAGCAATGCGCCCGATATTGCAGAGGCCGCGATTATATTCAGTTGGCAAAATTCCAACTGGCTGCCGTGCTTGTTTTGTGGCACAGCTCGATGTATCAAGCCGCGGGCGGTTTGTATTCTATCGTCTTGTAACAACTACACACCCCTTTCTACCCTTAACAAAATACATCGTAAATAGGGGATGATATGATTTAACGTTGTCATCATCAACACCTCCAGTTTATTCAACACTTGACATTTCATCCCTCTTTTCCAAAAAGTTTCCACCAACTTATAATATATTCCGATAGCATTTTCCTCACTCGAATAAAAAGAGTCGACAACAAACAATAGGGACATGAAACATAATTTACAGCTTCGATTTTAATATACAGAATATAAAAAAAAAATTTAATTTTCTGTTTTTTATGATCAAGTTTGATACATGGATGACAACGATTGTGTTATTTCAGGATTACTATGGAAATATTATTAAAAAAACTCCTAATAAATTATATTACAAAAGCCTTTTGATAAAGACATAATATAAATGTAGTCAAGGATTCTTCAGTGAAAAAAATTATCAAAAAATATCTTACAAATTGGAAATTTTCGCCTCAAAATTTTGATTTGAAAGGAACTAATTACTGATCTGGAATACACAATAAACCGTTTCTAAAGTGAAAAAATTATCAAAAAATATCTTCCAAATTGGAAATTTACGCCTCACGCACTCTGATATGTGGGAACCAATTAATGATCTGGAATACACAATAAACCGTTTCTAAAATATCAAAATCTGGTGTGAAACACTTACACAACTTTCTCTTGCTAATGCAAATAATAAACAATATAACCTAACATTAGTAATAAAACATTAGAAATAAACAAAAAACTAACCTCAAAATATATAACAGTTCGGCTTAATTAATACGGAAAATCACTCTGTGACGCTAAACTAGGCTATGTAGAAGAAAATGCTCTTCATAAAAGTTGTAGATCTTTTAATTTTATGTATATTTTGTCATGTACACTTTCGTCGTAAAATGCATACTAAGGCCGAAATATTAAATAATTCATTTTTTTACAGATTTTCATGAAAAATATCACTTACCACTTAACTACGCGTTATACAAAGAAATGTTTGAAATAAAAGTTGTAGATTTTTAAATTGTCTACAACTCTTACCATAAACCTTTGCGCTAAAATGCACATTAAGGCCGCAATCTTAAAAAAACCATATTTTTCAACGAGAAACAGCCTCCCGGAATTTCAGCAGACATGACGTCTACTCTACCATGTAAAGTATAACAAATATAGCAATTAAGGTGATTTTTAAAAAATCGTTCGAACCGTTCTTGAGAAAATCGCAAAAAAGTGAAAAATGACACGAATAAACTACTTACTTCTGGTTGACCGATTTTGATGAAAATGTTCTTTTTGAGTCCTCTACAGGTATCTAACATAAGTTTTAAGTTTCAACTTTGTACGATATTCCATTCAAGAGATATTTTGCACACGCACGCACACACCCTTCCCCCCTCCCACTCTTTCTGACCAATCGCTTAAAACATGTTTTTATTGGGTTCAGGGAGGTCTGAAAACGTGTATATCCGGTGAAAAGTCGATTTCGAAAAATCGACATGAAAATAAGCTATCAATTTTTCCACATTTTCCGTATTGTATTTACAAGTGACGCGGGGCTGTTAAGATGTTCGTTATGTATTTAGATTTCCCGAAGAAACTCTACAGTCTATTGCTCTTTCAAAGTACCTGGAAACGTTTGACAGGTTGCCAACGTAAGCAATATATTTGATCTTTATATCACTCAGATTCTCAGATAAAATGTACTTGGTTAAAAAATTGTTTATTTTCTGTGAAATAAATTTATATTATACATACATATTATGAGTGTAATGAATTAAAATTTATGCGAATTAATTATTAAGTTTAATCTGAGGTTATATGTTAAGGCGTGGTTAAAAGCAAAGCTGAACAGTTTGAGTTAAGTGGGGCGTTATGTTAAGGGGGGGAGGGGTACATAGAGGACGACTACGACATGTCGTTAAAATACGACGACAAGGTATATCATATGATGTTAATATGAGGAAACAGCTTTAGTAAATTGAAATGTAAATTCACATATATTTAACAACGTATATGCACAGGAACAGAGGGAAGATTCACATGTAGATAAACTATAGCGGGGTAAAGAGGAGAGAGGAGAAGAGTTGTGTAACAGGAAAACGACTAAAATATTGAAGGGCGGGGGAACAGTCGTGTATCACTTCCCTTTCCCCCCTTATGGACACATAATATATAAAACTCAAAACACCCCTTCACCACTCCTTCCATAATATATATTTGCAAGTATACATTGCATGGTTTTTTGGGGGAAGGGGTACGAAGTGACTGGAATCTAAACCCCCTTTTATATCATAGTCCCCCCCTCCCGATGTTTCTGTATACAAAAACCAGCGGGGTGCTATTATTTTATGTGTTCTAAAAACCACGGACTGCATGTTTTCACCACCATAAATTATAACATACCTTGTAAAATGTATCGGCCCGCCCTAAGCTTATTCTACCCCTTTCTATTTACATACTTTTTCTCTATTTTCTTTCGAACCCTTTACGTCCGGTACCCATTTCCTTCAGTTTTAAATTGTGTGGAATATGAATTATATTAAGTATTTTATTTGCCCCCAAGTCGAAGAGAATTCACTCAACCTTCCATGTCAGAATATAATTGTGTTTAATATTATTTCTGTCATAACATTTTGTGTTCAATATTTATTTTATATTCTCGAATATTTATACCTGTAGGGTATTGAATTTACTTTTGATTTCATCAAATCAACATTTCTGTCATCATTGTTTTAGATAAAATATAATGAGAGTCTGTCAACTTACATAAAGGGTTGATATAATTTCTCCCTAAGCAACCCTTTTACCGAAGTAATTCCTATTGTAATTTATTAGTATGTTGAAAGAAAACACGGGCGTATACAGAAAAGGGACTTTAAAGGGGTTCAAAATAGGGAAAGATACATTTAGTTAAACTATAATTATATAGTATTACAATAAAACACTTTACTTAACCACGTTCAATAACCTACAATATCCACGACAGATTCAACGAATAGGTGATTTACTTAATTTACAACCAGGGTTAAGAACTTCGATACGGGAACCACGTTGTCAACTATTTTGCATAATTGTTTTTTATTTCAAACAATACAATGATTCGAAATCGTAATGCGGGCATCTAGATTAAAATATTCTCCAATTTATCCACTGAATATCATATAACTAACCTAGGAGCTTGTGATATGAGACATGACTTTCTAGATACCCAGTGTTTCTAGCAAAAAGTGGAGAAATGGGGTTAACCTATACATTAAACAGGTTAATAAGAAGCTAATCAGTAAACATCGTACGCTATCGTAATTAATGAAAACATTAATCCGTACTTTTACTTTATTAAAAATGGAGTAAAAAAATTTCAGTAACTTTGCACAAAAGTATTGTAATATTAATAATTTTTTTTAAATGCAGTAGAACTTGTAATATCCATAACAGACAGGTGTTAAATTATTTACACTCCATCTGCTAGTTCCAGGGCCACAAAAAATAGTTAATTTTCTTATCACATGGTCACCCAATTATATGATTACGCACTCTGATATGTGAAATGGTAATGGTGTAATTTACACTAGTCAGAGTTATCTACTCTGAGAGTAATGAATTTTATTATAATTATACAGACCAGACCCTGTAGTGAATGAAGTGAGGTTATCGTTGGCAGGGTGAGAAGTAAATGCTTTTCAGAGCGCCGGGAATGCTGATAAGCATACTTTTCTACTCAGTGAGGAAGACATGGTAAACTATTTCACTCCTCGTTATATTTAGTAAAACCTATAGAGGTTCGAACCAGCCTTTCGGCTTATGACCAAAACAACAACACTGTAATGTGTCCATAAAATACTATAGGTCATTTGTTTTAGGAAGAAGCTTGTAAGTGGAGGGTGAGTAGGTAGAGTAGGGATAGTTTCAAAGGGGAGAGTGTTGTCTCCTTCTCACTTAATGATCATTCCCTCTCTTTCTAACTGTATACTACTGTTACAACTATGAGGTGCTACCCCCACCACTAAACAGAACAGCTCAGCGGCACACAGCGTTGGAGGGAAAGCTTCTAGCTAGAACAAATGACCTATAGTGGCATGTTAATTATTTGAACTCGATGTGCTCGTACCAGTTCTACGAAAAATAGTTCTGTTTCTTATCACATGGTCAGCCAATTAAAAGACTGAATCATTTAAGAACAAAGGAGGTAGAAGTGTGAAAGACATTAATCAGAGGTATCTCCTGTGGCGGTAATGAACCGTCATCAGCAATCATAAGTAATTTAATCATAAGCAATAAACTTAAAAAACAATCTTAAAATAATTTAAATGACTATACACCTCTTTACCTCTTTTATACAGCCAGATCCTTTGGTGAATGAAGTGAAGGTGTCTTTTGCAGGGTGGAAAGTAGATGGTTTTCAAAGGGTCGGGAATGCTGATAAGCATACTTTACCACTCAATGAGGAAGGCAACGATAAAACACCTCACTCCTCGTTTAACTTAATAAAACCTCTCGAGGTTCAAACCAGCTTTTCGGCTGATGACAGAAACAACATAAATAATTTAATTTCGGATGAACAACCTCGAAAGTAAGTAAAAATCTCTATCAAATGCGTTTTATAGAAACATGTAACGTTTTATCGAAAAAATATCCATTTCATTTTAGTTACATACACAGAGAAACCAACCAAGTTTTCTTGTAATTAATGAAGGCATAAACACAATAAAAGAAATGCTAACAAATTATACGGTTAATTCCAAGGCTACTAAAAATAGTTATGTTTCTAATCAAATTGTCAACCAATTATATGACAAAATTTATGAACGTAAGAGGTAGAGTTGTATAACTAATCATTTATCTCTTTTGAAAATACTGAATTTCATTATACAGCCAGATCCTGTGGTGAATAAAGTAAAGGTGTCATTTAAAGGGCGGAAAATATGTTATTATAAGAGGGCCTGGGATGCTGACAAGCATACTTTTCAACTTATGAGGTAAGCATTGGTAAACCACCTCACTCCTCATTTTACTTAGTAAAGTCTAGGTTCAAACTAGCCATTCGGCTGATGACCTGAACAACAAAAATATAATAATTTCAGAATGAACTACCCGAAATTAAGAAAAAAATCTATCAAATAAGTTTCATAGAAACGTGCAACGTTTTATAGATACTGAAGTCACAAGATTGCCTTTTGCGTATGGATGGGCTGTGAGAAAGGGAAATGAAAAGTTGAAGTGCTGCCAACCTCAACAGTGAGACACTATTCGTACATTTCCCTACCGTGCAGTTTTTACATAATTTAGTAAGCTGTGGTTTATTCCAAACAAATATTTTCTTCACAAACCTTATAAGAAATAAATGTGACCTGTAATATTGTTTATAGCTTAATTATATGACTAGAAATTTTTAATTTACTGTAATTACCAGCTACCGAATTCCATTGGAACAAAATTTTCTAAGAATGAATCGCCTTCTTTACTATCGCTGTCACTGGCGTCTTCACTAGTTACCCTAATCTACCTAACCGTTTTCTTTTTTTACAAGGTGTCAACAAAACTGTTGATAAAGAATTAGCTTCTTCACTGTCTTTAACTTCCTTCTTTATATTTCGAATTGTGGAAAGAGAAACATCACAGTAGTTAACCGCTCGCTCACAGCTTTTGTTAAGAGGCACGCTTTTTGTATAGCTTCAACTTCACAACATTTTATTACATTGCATATAATATTTCGTTCAGCGCTGTGAATAGTTCGACCACGTTTTCGAGAAACCGACATTTCTGTTAACGGTAACAAACAGTTATATTCGTACATTTAACCTCTTGAGGGACAAGTTAATTTTGAAAATCAATCATAATCTTGACCCACCGGGTTGGTCTAGAGGTAAAGTCGTCGCCGCGAGCCAGCTGTTAAAAGCTGATTTTCGGAGACGTTGGTTCCTGGTTCAAATCCTAGTAAAGGTAGTTACTTTTATATGGATTTGAATACTAGACAGTGGTTACACGTGTACTTTAAAGGTCGGGGTTCAATTAACCATACTTGCTCAGGAATGGTCGGCCTGAATCTGTACAAGACTACACCTCATTTAGACGTCATACACATCATCTTTATCTCATTGGGTCGTGGGGTTGCTTATTGTTCAGAATTGAAAAGGTTGCAACGTACACAAATTAGAAAAAAAATTATAATCTCGCTCTGAAAACCGTGCAATATATTATGAATAACAGCTGATGATGTGACAAGAGAGCAGTGCAAAGGTTTTTGGGAACATATATGTCAGGGGCGTTATTATGTTATATGTTCAGGGTCTCTTATTCAACGACCCTGAACATATTAATATGTGCCAATTGGGCGTTAAAAGTATTTAAAAATATCAAGCTGTTCTGTTATATGTGCTGTGGTGTTAATGTCCACATATGTGTCGATGTGCTTTAGGTTAACCTACAAAAGGTTCCACGATATAGTCACTGTACAATATGCTCTGGGTATAGTATAAGTTGTTATGTTTGTCGTACTGAAATTAAAGCAGTCGCGTATGAGCACTGATGCTTTTCCCCCTTTACCCCTCGTAACAAACAAGACCAAACTCGTGATTCAAGTGACTATATCAACAAAATATCCATTTCATTTGAGTTTAATACAAAAAGAAACCAACAAAGTGTTCTTGTAATTAATAAAGCCACTAAAACAATGAGAGAAATGCTAACAAATTATATGTGATGTAATTTATAACAATTAACAATAATAAATTTAATATCCTTTACATTTTAGAATATTCAGCGAAAATACATGAGATACTTTATTTAAAGTGTTAAAATCGTACCGAATACTTGGAACAGGGACGGGACGTTAAGAAGACTGATAAGAGATGCTTATTCAAAATAAGAAGATTTGAATAATAGCCTGTAAAGGAAATGAAAACGAAAACATACCGAGAGAGTTGAAAACTGAGAGGAGAAGTAAATTAGATGAAGTAGACGAAGAGGTATTATTGTATATACAGGAAGATATGTATGTATTTTAAACACATCTTATGTCTACCTAAATACTAAATAGATTCAGGTTGTATTTAATTTAACTACGTCAGATACAAGGAAGGATTTTTGGGGAGGGGGTTTCAGGATTGGGTACATAACAGTAAGAACCGTAATATACACAGACTCCAACTTCCAACATCTACACACACCTATTGATCCCTTTTTCACCTCTTTTCGGGAGGATGGGGAAGAAGCCTCTGTTCACCTATTCGTAGATGTACCGCCTTCATTAGGTAATTAAATCAAATAGTATTTTCATCAAGGGTTTCCTTAACATAGAAACGAAACCCTTTCTCTTTCCCTCTATCTTTGTCGCACAATTGTAACACATCTCTCACAATCTCATCCCGAAATTTACGACTGGCAGACACGTCGTAACTTTCTTATACCCGTTGGATGAATAGCCTTTCTACACATTTCTCTGTACGAAAACAAGAAGAGTACTTGAAATTTATATTACAAATAACATAAATTCTTTCCAACTCAATTATATCTTTCAAATGATCATGAAAAACGTTAACAAATATTTTAATTTAATTTAAAATGGACAACCTTAAACCTAACAGATTACAGCGGAATTCACAAATAACTTAATACTTTCTCTAGCCTTGCATGAATATACAGGAAAGAAAAGTAGTTTTCATGTCAATTTTTCGAAATCAAGTTTTCACCGGAAATAAACGTTTTCAACCTCTCTAAATCTCAAAAAATCATGTTTTTAAAAATTGATGTGTGTGTGAACAAAATATTGTAAGAAGTTGAAACTTGCGTACCATCAGAGGAGCCGACAAGAATATTTTAAATAAAATCGTTCAACTGAAAGTAATAGTTAATTCGTTACAATGTTCAGTTTTTCGATTTTCTCAAAAGTGGCTCCTCCTATTTTTTTTTAAATCGTCTCAGTTATTACATTTTTATTCTCTACAAGACAAGTTAAGCCAAGTCTGCTGAAATTTTTGGGAGGCTATGTATTCTCGAGGTAAAAAAAATGGTTCTTTAACCCTTTCAGTACCGAAACAATATTTAAAAATGTGATCTTAAGTGCCATTCAATTTGAATAAGGGTACAAAAAGTACTTATTTCGAAAACTTACAGGTATAAGCCTGCTATTGCCGACCAAAATTTCAACGTTATAGAAAAATAAAATATCCTGATAAAAATTAATTTTTATATTGTGTTCATAAAAAAAAGAAATTTTTCAACACTAAAAATATTCAAAATAGTTTTTTTTTAAGTTAATTTAGTCACATCAACAACAGTTTAATTTTTGTTTAAAAGTATTTTTGGAAACGTTCGGTTAACCGGACGTTGGTAATTCACGGATGTCCGGTAAACTGGATGTTATAACTACGTAAAATATATCGACGTCGTGTTTCCCGGACGTTGGCACTGAAAGGGTTACAGATAGCGGCCTCAGTATGCATTTTACGGCAAAATTGTGCATAATAAAGTACATAAAAATACATAAATTAAATTTGACTTACTTTATTATTGTTAAAGATACGACAATCGAACATATTATAATCTGAGCATTACCTGAAACAAAACAAACATAACTAAATTAGAACTACCGGAAAACATCTAAAAAAACAAAACATAACCTAACTGAAGAACTATACCTAAAAATTGGAAAAAAAATTGGATTTTGGTGCCAAAGCCTCTGTGCAATTTGATATAAATCATTTGGTTTTACGGTAAAAAATACGGAATTTATATGGGTTTTATAAAGTAATGATCTGCCCATAACAGACAGGTGGAGTGTCAAATTATTTACACCCAATCTGTTAGTTGCAGGGCTAAAATAAATAGTTCTGTTTCTTATCGCATGGTCAGCCAATTGAATGACTGAATCATTTAAGAACAGAAGAGGTAGCGGTGTAAAAGACACTAATCAGAGTTATTTCCTCTGAAAGTAATGAATTTCATTATACAGCCAGACCCTGTGGTGAATGAAGTGAAGGTGTCATTTGCAGAGTGGAAAATATGTGCTTTTCAGAGTGCCCGGCATGCTGATAAGCGTACTTTTCCACTCAGTGAGGAAGGCAATGGTAAACCATCTCACTCCTTGTTTTACTTAGTAAAACCTCTAGAGATTCAAACCAGCTTTTCGGCTGATGACCTGAACAACAACAAAGTAATGTCAGGGTAAAAAATTCACTAAGCGACTCTTCAGAGAAGGGTAAATGTTTTAACAAAATGTTTACTTCTGTCAGAACAGTTTTGACAAAGGTTGGTAACATAGCAGCTGTCATTCATGTGGCTTCCTATAAGGTAAGGTTAGTTTATTGTTGTACCTTGGAGTTTTGGAAAACGTTTTTGAAAGGTCTCGTGAGTGGTTGTGAATATAATATTCATATTAGTGCGACGCGCCAATTTCCGTAATATAATATTTTTTACAAAGATACAATTTTCTCAAAAACTATTGACTAAGCTGGTTGTAATTTTCCTTGCCTTTTCCCTAATGCATACGTTATGTACGAAACTAAAAAAAAATTATAAAAAAATTTGAGTAAACAAAAAAAAAATTAAATTGTTTTTAGTTACAAGTACCAAATAAATGTCATAAATATAAGGCACACAAAAATTAAATCTCTAACTAAACAATTTGTTAGAAAAATGTACCTCAATACATCAAATTTAAAATGCGCTAGATAGGGGGTATGATGATCACCTTCAAAGATAATAGGGGTCTTTTCTGTTATTCCCCCCCCCCCCAAGCATAATTTTTCCCATTTTGTAAATATTTCGTATGTAACCTTACAGTATTTTTAACGATAAGAACGGGGAAAATATTTAAAAAAATCCTACACGAATATTATTCAAGTTAAGGTTAAATAGGCCTATAGGTAGTTTAAATATATTGCTTTTTCTCAATATTGTTACTGTATATAATAATGAAATTAATTTAACATAATTTAATGAAATATTATTAAATAATTTAATAATTGTCGACAAATAGTTTAAGGTTAACTTGAAGGAAAAAGGAAAAAACTTTAACGTTAACTTGAAACATAGAAATAGAAATATAATTATATAAATAGGTATGATTTTTTAAAAATATTTTCCCGTTTTTATCGTTAACAATACAGTAAGAATACCTAAAGTCCAGCCTCTCTTAGTCTGCTCCAAAACAAAATTTTATTTGTTTAATGTAAACAAATAATGACGTCACTGAGCATGCGCATTATATCAAAATGTGTACACGCTGATTAAAAAGTAACAACAAAATACTTTCAAAAGTACTTAATTACAAAATACTTTTAATTTTTTTTAAAATGAAATTGTTAGGCCTAGATCATATCATGATTGATGTTTTTAGTACTTTACGTACCTATAATTTAAAAAATAGTTAACTTAATAGGAATACGACATCCGTAAAGTCGCAGACTCTAGCGTGCACCCTGTAGTAGGTGGCTTTTGTTTGTTGACAGTAGGAGCAAACTAAGAACGGCTGAAATTAAAATTAAAATATTCGTACATACGAAATTTCACAATATGTGAAAAATTATGCCGGTGGGGGGGGGGGGATAAAGGAAAAACCCGAAAATAATTAAGCACAGTAAAACAACAAAATTATTTCATAAAATCAGGAATCATTCTCAAAAAAACCCATACGAGCAACACCAAAGCCATTATTACTTCATGTGGTAGTATTATGCCTTAAGATAATTTCATACACAAAACTAAATTTATACCGATACGAAAAGAAAACAATTAGATAAGTAAATTGATGGATGTCACATTAAAACACAGTTTATCATTAAAAGTAAACATGGAAACGTTTTAAAAACGTAAAGTAAATATAAATAAAATGTAGTGATATAGTTTACTCATTGAGTGAAACAATAATAATAGTCTATTTAAATCATTCAGTCAATTAAATCATTAAGTAATTTTAATAACGGAAGCCTAAACTAATACAAGATTACTTAAATTACAAGATTACAAGATTACTTAAATAAATATAATTATCAAGAAGTGTTTGCAATATTCCAGAATATAATTTTAAAATAATAACTATTTCACTATCAAGTCAATATTTTTGTTAATAGATATTGTGACAATATTAATCAATGGTTGTCGGCTACTTTTTTTTTTAACGTCCGACTCTTTTGGAATTACTGCTAATGCGACAGTGAAGGATGAGATGATTTTTTGTAACGTATGAAAATATGCCATGCCTGAATGGGATTCGAACCCAAGGCCGCATCATGAGAGGCGAGCACGTTACCAACTACGCCAATGCGGCCGGCTACTGTGTTGTGTGCGGGTGTGTTGTTTAATCTGGCGGCGCTAATTGACTAATTTTTACTTTTTCTATCCGTATATGACCATATAGGGAAGGAAAGTATTGTGTTCGTATCGAATTTTCGAAATAGTTTTATCCGGAAATGCACATTTACATCCCCTTGAACCAAAAAACATGTTTTTAGCGATTAGGCCAAGCGCGCGCGCGCGTGTGTGAACAAAATATCTCAAGAACGGAACATCGTACGAACTTGAAACTTAAGTTAGATACTACTACCGGACCCGACACGAATATATTCATCAAAATCAGTCAACTGGAAAGTAGTTAATTCGTGTCATTTTTCACTTTTTTGCGATTTTTTCAAAAACAGGTCCTACGATTTTTTTTAAAAATTGCCTCATTTATTAATTTTTTTACGTTCTACAAGACAAGGTAGGCGCCATGTCTCCTAAAATTCTTAGGGAGGTTGTTTTCTTGTAAAAAAAAAATTTTTTTAAGATAACGAAGACATGCATTAAGATATGCATTTTAGTGTAAAAATGTATCATAAAAGTTGTAGAGAATTTAAAATCCTACAACTTTTATTTCAAACATTTTTTGCATAACGCTTTGTTCAGCGGTAATTAGCGATTTTCTGTTTTTTCTTACGAAAATGTATAAAAAAAAGATTTCTTTTAAAGATTGCAGCCTTAGTATCCATTTTCCGATAAAAGTGTATATAATCAAATTTATAGGAAATTAAAAGATATACAACTTTTATTTAGAGTATTTTTTTCTACAGAGACTAGTTTAGCGTGAAAGAGTGATTTTCCGTATTTTTAAGCCAAACTGAGGTCAATTTGCATTTTGTATCATTCACTTATGATTAAAATTAGGCTACGTTTTTGAGGTTAGTTTTTTGTTTATTTCTATTGTTTTATTACTAATGTTAGATGATATAGTTAATTATTTGCATTGGCAAGAGAAAGTTGTGCGTCTGTTTCAATTTACATTTTTTCTACAATATTTAGTTTAATGTAAATTAGTCACTTTGTATTTTTCTCATAGAAATCTGGATAAGCATAAAGATTGCGGTCTAAATATGCATTTTACGGCAAAAATAAATTTATTAGAAACAACAATACAATTTCTAAGTATTGTTTTCATTATTTTAACATACATTACACCTAAACAAACAAAAGAAATCTTATCACAGGATTAACAACTGATAATAAGATCTTAAAATCACTTCAGGTGTTTCCCATATTCGCATGAGTAAATAATATGAAGATAAACAAAAATTAAACTTATCAATATATAAACAACAAAGACCTTGTCTATGTAATAAAAGGTACAGCAATAAAAGATTTAAAACATAAAGTCATTCACAATACTAAATCTTCACGATAAGATAAAGTCAGTCTTCAAATGCATTTAACATGTTGTGTTTCAAGGTAAGTAATTTTAGGTAGAAACAACCATTTCGTAAACGGGAAAATGTTTCAACATTCTAAACTTTTTTTTTTATTCCTAATTTAAGTACGTTGCAATCTGTTCAGTTTAGAACAATAAGCAACCCCATGACCCAATGAGATGAGAATGATGTGTATGACGTGTAAATGAGGTGTAGTCTTGTACAGACCCAGGCCGACCATTTCTGAGAGAGTATGGTTAATTAAACCCCAACCATCAAAGTACACCGGTAACCACTGTCTAGTATTCAGATCCGTACAAAAGTAACTACCTTTACTAGGATTTGAACCAGGAACCTTCGTCTCCGAAAATCAGCTGTTAAACAGCTGATTTTGGCGACGACTTTACCTCTAGACCAATCCGGTGGGTTAATTCAAAACTTGTTACAATAATTTTCCGTTCAACCGGATTTTTTGAGTACGGACAAACGAAAACCTGGATGAATGAAAAATTAAATTTAAGTAATTCGTATAAACAAATTACTTATTTAATACTATTAGTAATTTGTATTAAAAGATGAACTAACTTAATGATTACGGTCGAGTACTGTCAATGGGTAGCGATCTCCTCAATTTCTTAAAATTGTCAAGAATTGTATCCTTTTTTTTATCAAATTTGCTAGTTGTTAATTTCATACAGTTGCAAATAAAAATATCTGGTATAGTCAAAAGAAAGTAATTTATAGGTTATTATCATTGTAGTACTTATAATTCTGAACTAAAGAACCTAACCATGAAATTGCTTTAATAAAATAATCTTAAGTACGAATGTACGACGAGATTATTTCAATTAATAAATTAGCATATGAAAATACCAATTTACCTATTCAATTTAAAGCACCCAGTTAACTTAAGCGCTGCAAGACATAATCCATAGATTTTCTAAACTTTATTTGCCCACATCGAAAATCAAAAATTTTCTACCAACCCAAAATTTTTAAACGTGCATGATGTGTATTTGAGTTGAAACTGACAATTTAAATTAGAGTAATTAAAACACATTTGGAAGTATTTTTAATTAAAATGAAACGAAATGACATTTATTTGCTGTAAATCGGTTTTATTTTTTATTTCATACTACTGCTTGTAGAATAGCTATGCTCCTCCTGAATATTACTATTCTAAGGTCAAGTTTATTAAGTCTCTTGTTAAAGAGTTCAAAGAAATCATTTTAAATAATCATAACTAATCATCAAAATAAATAATTTCTAATTAAATTTAAAATATCCTAATTCAAAATTAAATATTTCAAGCAAACTTTTAAGAAGAAAATATAAAAATTAAAAATAAATATTCCAGAAGCCCAAGATCCAAATTTTATAGAAGATAAAGCAATAAAACATAAGAAAGTATCATTTTAAATAAGTAATTTGAACCAATTAACTAATAATTAAAAGAAAATAGAACATCAAAATTTATTTAAATTATTGAACCAACTGCAAAAATTTGATGATATTTAAGTAAGCAGATGAAAATTTGAAGGAAATTGTTAAATACTATAAACCGATTGTAACAATGCATCCATGCCTTATTTGATTCCCAATCGATGGATGGACAAGAAACCAACTAGAAGACTACAAGAATTTAAGAATAAAATCGTAACTATAAACTCTTAACTTATAATTGAGCTCATTAAACATTATTAATAAATTTCAGATATTTTCAGATCAATATATATTGCAAATTTTATACAAGTAAAGTCATTAACGTAATTATAATTATATTTACAGAGTCATCAATAATTAATTATAAGACTAATTCAAGAAAATAAATTTTTGTGTAGTTAATTTAAAGTTTTCGTTTCATTAAATTTCATTTATTTTTACATTTTTCAATTCTTCTTATCATTTCATTTACAATTTTACATGCTTATATTATAATACGAGTAAGTATTTAATTTTAAATAACTGGAAAACATCATTTTTTGACTCTTTTATTTTTAATCGGATATCGCCTCTCTGGAACGCCTGAACGCTCAAAATTTTCAAAGGGGCTTTTACCTCCCAATTGACTATTATACAAACGACCCTTATAGTTCTGTACAAACAATCATGTAACAATAATTTCGTTTCAACATGATAACAAAATACTTCAAAAATCTAAAAATTCATTTGGTAATCCGGAATTTCGGATGAACACGTTCGATTAAACGGGAAATTATAGTAAGTGGTAATGAAAAGTGGAACAAACAGAACTTTGGAGTAAGTGCAAATGAAAAGACGAGGATATGAAGTTACTTACTTAAGACTTAGAAAGCTGAATTAAAAAAATAACAAGATTCACAAAATAATTACTATTAAAATATATTATTAAATTCTTTAAAATTACAGAGTAAACATAAATTATTTTTCCAAAGAACTAGCAAATGAATATATTTTAAAATTCGATAAAATAAGGAATGAGACTTTAATAGTCTTATTTTAAAGAAGTTTATAACAATCGTAAAACGAATTTACAGCACACAATATAAAATTCATGACAATATTAACGCCAAATTGACGAGACATTTTTTTTAAAGAAAAACTAACCCAGGTATATTTCAATTAAATTTTTAATTAAGTTGTTTTATTAAAGGTTTTTACAGGGTAAGTATAAAGAAAGTTGATGTTGGAATATTTTTATAGTTATCTTTTGAATTAGCATAACAAAGAAGATTCGTGAGTAAAAGTCAGTGAAGTGTTAACTGTAGCAGTTAGTAGGGGTGCCGTGAGAATTATTGTCCGACAGAGAGTACGTTACAGCAATATGAAACTAGTCGTTGCTGGTTTAGAGTGATTTTGTAGAATTTTTATTTGGTCTGAGCTAAAACGGAGTATTAAGCAAAATTCTAAAAACTTCGGTTTAAAACAAGTAATATTTTGTTAATTTAACTAGGCACAAAGCTTAAACTACGGAGTGATGTTTTTAGCCCTGTTACCAAACTTTTAATGTCTGGTAATTTTTTCTAAAAGAAAATTTTGTTTTGTGACACAAAGTTGGTAGCCCTACTAAACCGGTGTAGATACGGCAATGAGAGTTGATTCTCCTTGAGCTGTGTAAAATTTTGTGCAGTTTCGAGTCGATTTACGAACTCAATGTCTTTTACCCTAGAACAATCGTTATTTAAATCTGGAAGCTGAAGCTCTTGGACTAATCGTACGCGATACAGTTACAATTTAAATTTTCTAGCAGCTTTCGGAACACTCGAATATAACAAACCAATAACTTGCGAGGAAAGTTTTCGTAAACTTTTCCGTGGAGAATTGAGAAATCTTGTTTTCACATTCTCTAAAACGTCATTATGTCAAGAGAGTTGGTCGACCACTACGTTTTCTGTCGCAAACACTGTCTCTCGCGTGGTCAGCAACCAGGGGGTCCGTTTTACTTACTCTCTTCTCGGGTGAGCCTCTTGACGCACAAGGCGCCCGTCATCATAAATATTTAAACTAAAAAGTTGGGTTATAACAGTCGAAGGAAAAGTCACAATTAAAATATAAATTAAAGATTAAAATATAGCTAAGACCTGCGCCATAATATAATGAAGTAAGTGCTCGACACCATTAATTTGTTACCGGCAAGAAAAAATTTGGTGAAACGGCACCAGAGATTCAGACCTATGCAGGATAACTTCCTTAATTAAAGTCTGTGAGGAAGGCATATGTATATCATCTCACTCCTCATTTTACTTAGTAAAACCTCAAGAGGTTCAAACTAGACTTTCGGCTGATGACCTAAACAACAACAAAGCAACATCAAGAAATTCGTAATATTAAAATTTTGATAGTAATAATAATGGTAATAATAATAGTAATCAAAATAGATAAAAGGAAGATCAGTTATAAACTAATTCATCAATCATAATATAGAAAATTAATCCACCCTCCCTGATTTTATCAGAATAGCATCACTAATTGATAAAACTTTAAAGTAAGATCTAACACTCGACAAAATCCCCTTTTCTAATTGCATTGTATAGCTACAAGGATAGATAGCACGCGTTAGGGAAGAAGACAATACAGAGTCAATTACAATAATTGCGAAGAACACTCGTTATCTTTTATCAATACTAATTCAAAATGGATCACTAACCATTCGGTTTGGCCTTATTTAGATGAGAGATCCTATGGGCAAAATTACGGTCTACGAATCTCGACCAGTTTTGGATGACTAATAATAATAGTGGTATAATGACTTTATGAGAAAGGATCGAATTACGAGAACGGTTCTCTTTTTCTACATCTAAAATACTTACGACCTTTTAATCTGATTGCATATTCAAAACCAGAGATAATCAGAGTTGAATGGGTAGTCATTATTAGTTTAGTTCTGAAATAAAAACAAGATATATGATGGAAAATTGTTTTGGAACGAAATCAGGGTCGGTGTTGAATTACGCCCTTTCGATGAAGAAGTAGTATTAGTACGAAACTCAACTGCCCAGAGAGCGTTGTTATCACATCCTCCTCTCTGGTCTGTATGTGTGCTATTATAAAATCATTCGACTCGAATCCATTGTCAAAATCCCGTTGTTAAAAATACTCACCTTTCATTGGCATCATGATCCCCTCCCTTATGCACATGACAGGTTTTCACAAAGCACTCTTCTGAAAAGCCCTTTTTCAAGGGTGTGTTGTCGCTGATATGAACTATCTATGCCAATGATGTTGTAGTAATACCATAACACGTTCATCTACAGCAATAATTCCATTGGTCTCAAAAATAGAAGTTCTAAAACAGCTTATTATGGAAATTTTTATCAACCAAAAAATTCTTACAAACTTTAAAAACAATCTTATCAATACAGAAGATAATTTTTTCTAGACTAGATATTGATCAAAGTATTCCAAGCTGATATGAAAAAGAATATTTAAAAATATCAACGTTGTCATCAATCATGGATGAGGGTGCAATTGAACCTGTTTCGGGGTCTATCTCTTCCTCGGTCTCCCAACTCCTCTTGCACTTTTGGTTCATAAAGAAATTTTATCTAATCCATATCCATATCCTATGCCCAAAACGGGCAGGTGGAGTGTTATTTTAATTGCACTCTATCTGTTTGGTCCAGGGCTAAAAAAATAGTTCTGTTTCTTATCACATAGCCAGCCACTTATATGACTGAACTATTTAAGAACAGAAGAGGTAGAGGTGTAAAAGACACTAGTCAGAGTTATCTCCTCTGAGAGTAATGAATTTCACTATGCAGCCAGACCCTGTGGTAAATGAAGTGAAGGTGTCATTTGCAGGACGGAAAGTGAGTGCTTTTCGGAGGGCCTGGCATGCTGATAAGCATACTCTTTCAACTCAGTGAGGAAGGCATGGTAAACCACCTTACTTCTCGTTTTTTCTTAGTAAAACCTCTAGAGGTTCAAACCAGTCTTTCGGCTGTTGACCTAAACAACAACAACAACATCCATAATTATCCTAAAAACATAAAATGATCTAACACCACAAAAGAACAATCCAAGCTGATATGAAAACTCAAATTCGCAAATATGTCAAAACTTGTTAAAATACAAATAAAATGCAAATATCTCAAATATGTTAAATCAAATTTATTGGGACATTTGGAATTAAGTCATTACTTAAATAAGGTGTTACATGCATTCAAAGGTAGTCCGTCCTGTGACAATCTTTCCATTGTCCTTTATATGTCTTGATGATCTTATTTAGTGGTTTAGTTCCACATTTCTCTTTTATCACCTCATTCCTGACGTGGTCTTGTGTCGTATATTGTTTAAGGAACTTAATTTCTGCTGCTTAGATCATTGACTTCTGTTTCTTGTTAAGTACCCAGCTCCACTTTGATACAAGTGTCAGTGTGGCCATCACCTTGTAAAACTGAAGATGTGTATCCTTTCTTGTTTTGCCTTTCACGTTTCAGCAAATAGCTCCACACATCGTATGTGGAGGTATCACGATATCTTTTTTGCACATCTTGATCATACATATAGGTTACATCACATTCCAAAATGGTAATTAAAATTTCCTACCTATTCCAATTTTTTATTAGTGATAAAGATTTTAGTGTTTTGTTTAATATATGCTATATATGTGTGTGTATCAGAACCAAAGATTAAAATGGTAGGAGCTTAATTAAAAAATGGAGTCAAAAGGACGGTTAAGGTGAAATGAAAGGACAGAATGTAGGCCTACAATAGAAGAAAGAAGGTTCATTGTAGGAAAAGATGGATAAATGATGTCACAAATATTTTTATTTTTATTGTAGAACATTGAAAAACCACAAGAAGATGGGATAAAGAAAATTAATTAATGTAAAGTAGAATAGAAATTTATTGAATTTCTGGATATGTATACTTAAATAACATAGTTCATTTAAGAATAAAGGTGTACGACTGGACCGACTCAAATAAATCTGGTGTGAAACACTCACACAACTTTCTCTTACCAATGCAAATAATTAACAATAAACCTAAAATTAGTAATAAAACATTAGAAATAAACAAAAAACTAACCTCAATAAACATAACCTAATTTTAAATTCATGAGGATATTGAAAACGCAAATAAAACTCGTCTGCGATCAAGAAAGCCATCTACAAAAACTGCAATTACTGCCAAAGAGGAAGCATTTAACATACCCAGTGCATGGCAGCAAGAATGGGCATCAAAGCAGCAAGAACAAATCCCATGGTTTTCACAAAAACCACCAGGTTTTGGACTACCTCGTAGAAAATGGTCAGCTCTAAATAGAATAAGAACAAAACACGGTAGGTGTGCTGATTTATTGTTTAAATGGGGCAAAATACCATCGCCTTTATGTGAGTGTGGTCAAAGACAAACTATTGATCACCTAGTGAAAGAGTGCAGAATAACTGTCTTTTAAGGAGGGACAAGAGCGGATTTCCTGGTGGCAACTCCAGAATCAATAGCCTACTTGGACAGACTGGATGTCTGTATATAGATTTAAGCATGTTTTCATAATTACGTACTGTATGTACATATTTTTCATGTTTTTTTTTATGACTTTTTGTTTCCCAAACAATCATTAATGTTATTTCCCATCCTTATAGACAGAGGGTCATATTTGATCACAATATATAACAATTATGATACTGATTTTTAAATGTCTTGAAAAGCCATACGCTAAATAAATTTAATCATGAGCGAAAGACGCAAATGAAAATCAACCTCAGTTTGGCTTAAAAATACGGAAAATCACTCTTTCACGCTAAACTAGGCTCTGTAAAGAAAAATGCTTCAAACAAAAATAGTACATCTTTTAATTTCCTATAAATTTTATTATATACTTTTTTGTCGTAATATTCATACCATAGTCGAAATCTTAAAAAAAATCAATTTTTTCCATGTTTTAGTGAAAAAAGAAACAGAAAATCGCTAATTACCAATAAACTAAGCGTTATACTAAGACATGTTTGGAATAAAAGTTGTAGGATTTTAAATTTTCTACAACTTTTATTTTTACAGATTTTTGCGCTAAAATACATATTAACCCGCAATCTTAAAAAAAACCAATATTTTTACGTGAAAACAGCCTCACCAAGAATTTCAGCAGACATGACGCCTACCCTTATCTTGTAAAGCACAAAAAATTTAGTAAACGTGGCTGTTTTAAAAAAAAAAAATTGTAGGACCAGTTTTTGAGCGAATTGAAAAAAGTTAAAAATTACACGAATAAACTACTACTTGCGGTTGACCGATTTTGATGAAAATGTTCGTGTCGGGTCCGGTAGTGGTGTCTAACTTAAGTTTTAAGTTTCAAATTTGTACGAGATTCCGTTTTTGAGATATTCCGTTCACACACACACACACACGCACGCACGCACGCACTGACCAATCGCTAAAAACATGTTTTTTGGGATCAGAGAGTCTGAAAACTTGTAGATCCGTTGAAAACTCGATTTCAAAAAATCGAAATGAAAACAATACTTTTCTTCCTATTTATTTATATAGGCAAGAGAAAGTAATAGGTACGTCATTTCCACTTCAAAAGATATATTCAGATCATAATGGTCATGAATACAGAGGTCAGTAAACTAACAAAGGACATTTAAGAACCCAATACAAAGCAGTACAAAGAGATGCAAATTGAGAAATTAATTCTATTGTGTCCGATTTAAAGTGGACAAATTCTGAAATTCCAACAACAAATATCTGGTCATATTTCAAAAAGTACAAAAAATAAAAAACTAATAATAAACCGAAACCGATAAAATTCAATTCAAAGCTTTTTTGTCCCCCCATACAATAAAAAATAAATAACGAAAAATAAGATTTCCTTTGTGTTCTATTTAAATGCGTATTCATGATTACCATTCAACTTTACGAGTAAAAATACAAAAAAAACAACACAGATGTTCAAAAAAATACATTAAATAATACACACTATTTATGTACTATATGTTTATAAACAGTAGTAAATAATACAGGAAATTGTTACCTGGTAGGTTAAATAATTCAAATTTATTTTCCTAAATAGGAAAACAAATTCTGATTTTCGTTTCCTCAAAATTCAATGGTTTTTTTAAAAATAGAAACGAAATAAGTTAACACTCAATCGAAATACTTCATATGAGTAGAAAAAAAGTAGAAAAACTATTATAGAACTAATTTCAAAGTTATTTTCCCAAATACGAAAACAAATTCTAATTTTCGTTTCCTCAAAATTCAATGGTAGGCTATTTTTAAATACAGAAACGAAATAAGTTGACTCACTCGAAATACTTCGAATGAGTAGGAAAAATAGATAAAAAACTACGCTAAAATTAATTTCAAAGTTATTTCGCCGAATACGAAAATAAATTCTGATTTTAGTTTCCTCAAAATTAAATGGGTTTTGTAATATAGAAACGAAATAACTTAAAGCTCATTCGAAATACTTCAAATGAGTTAAAATATAATAAATAAAATTATATGCCCAAAACGGGCAGGTGGAGTGTTATTTTAATTGCACTCTATCTGTTTGGTCCAGGGCTAAAAAAAAAAATAGTTCTATTTCTTATTACATAGTCAGCCACTTATATGACTGAACTATTTAAGAACAGAAGAGGTAGAGGTGTAAAAGACACTAGTCAGAGTTATCTCCTCTGAGAGTAATGAATTTCACTATGCAGCCAGACCCTGTGGTGAATGAAGTGAAGGTGTCATTTGCAGGGTGGAAAGTGAGTGCTTTTCGGAGGGCCTGGCATGCTGATAAGCATACTCTTTCAACTCAGTGAGGAAGGCAATGGTAAACCACCTTACTCCTCGTTTTTACTTAGTAAAACCTCTAGAGGTTCAAACCAGACTTTCGGCTGTTGACCTAAACAACAAATAAAATTAATTTCAAATTTATTTTCTCAAATACGAAAACAAACTCTGATGTTCGTTTCCCCAAAATTCAACGGTTGTCTTTAATACAGAAACTAAATAAGTTAAAACTCATTCGAAATACTTCGAATGAGCATAAAAAAACATATGATAGCAACTATATTGATAAGTCCATTATTATTATTAATTTTGCAATGCAAAAATGTGAATGAAATTATGTTAATTTTTAATGGGCAGTTCAGATATAAATACTTGTTATTGTCTGTTATACTAGCCTATAAGTTATTTCTTTCCGTTTTTGTTTTATACAATGAAAGTGCAATCTCTTACATGAACAATTGTTAAGTTGTTTTATAAATACAAGTATACTAAAAACTATTACGATTAAAATTGGACGATTATTTGAAAGATTAAATTGAACTATTAGGGATAAATTAGTTTTAATATACGAGGTGTGGCTATTAAATAACGAGACTGACGTTGTAAAAAAATGTTATTTTAATTTTGTACTTAATCACTTATTGTCACCTTCAATATACAATCCTTCTCTATCCCTACAACGCTCCATACGAATTTTCCATTGTTGGAAACAGTGCTGGAAGTCATCTTCTGTCAGCTCCTTTAGGACACGTGCCGCTCAAAAATGTTTGAAATGAAAGCTCGCAAAAATGTTTGTACTGACACTTTGTACGTGATTGAAAATTACCCAATTTTTTTGGAAACGATAATAACATGTGATGAAACCTGGGGTTTTACTTATGATCCGGAAACGAAGCGCCAATCCATGCAAGAAGACCCGAACTGGAAGACCCGAACTTCATTGAGAGCAAAAAAGCTCGAATGAGCAAGTCAAAATTTAAAGCAATGATGATTGTTTTTTTGATATCCATGGGATTGTAAAGCTTCACTAAGTTTCTGAAGGTCAAATAATTAATCAATATTACTACCTTGAGGTACTTTTTAAACTACGTCAAAGAGTACTAAGTAAAAAACGCCCCGAAATGTAGAAGGACAAATCATAGGTTCTCCACCAAGACAATGCGCCAGCTCACTCCGTGTTATCTGTCAAGAGGTTTCTAGCCAAGTACAACATCTCAGTGTTAGAACATCCCAACTTATTCACCAGATCTTTCACCATGTGACTTCTACCAGTTCCCTAAGGTGAAATCTGCATTAAAAGAGACAAGATTTGAGTCTGTGGAAGCTGTAAAAGAGAAAGCGGCACGTGTCCTGAAGGAGCTGACAGAAGATGACTTCCAGCACTGTTTTCAATAACGGAAAATTCGCATGGAGCGTTGTAGGGATAAAGGAGTGTGAATTGAAGGTGACAATAAGTGAATGTGTGCAAAACAAAAATAAAATTTTTTACAACGTCAGTCTCAGCCACACCTCGTAATGTCTGCCTATCGTGGTTAATGTTTACGCTGTTTTCCTGTTTTTTTTTAGTCAGTCCAAGCGAATGTCTGGTCAGACTCCTATTTGCGTTCTTCGTAGTAAAATAACTTATCTATTTCCTGCTCAAAAAAATCTGTAAAATTTTTAACTGGTCACATTTAGGCTTAATATATGAATTTATTTTGATTTACCTGACGACCTAAAATATTTTCTAATCTTTCACACAAATTAATTTCCACTATGATTTTGAATAACTATGTAGTTCATACGACCATAATAACAATATAAAAATTGATAACAATATGAAATTGATAACATCGGTCGAGACGAAGTGAAATAGATATGTCCAGGTTTTGATTCCTGGTTTAAATATTAAAAACTTATCCAACGGTTACCGTTAAGAAAAGAAACCACTAATACACCAACATCGACATTTACAGCAACAAAAAAAACAACTTAGAATCTAATTTTTTAAGTATATTATAATATTTATTTAATATGATGAATACAAAAGTACAGAAGTCTGGTACCAGAACAGGAGCGTGGGACGGATACCTCTAAGTCATACCTTGAATAAATATTTGCAAAAAAATGATATAAAAAATTCAAATAATTAATTCAATGTCAAAATGTCAATTTGAACCACTTTCCGAAAAAATTATCGCTAATTTAATACAGAGGTATTTAAAAAAAAATAAACACCGCCCAATAAATTGTAGATGATTAACGAAAAATATTTCAGTTATCTTTGAATATCTTCCTACATACAAAAAGACATGATTTATTCAAAAACATTTTGAATATTTAAAACTTTTTTAAATCGGAACAGATTTTTAATGTGGTCAACCACATACATTTTATATTAAATATCAAGACAATTAATTCAGTTCACATTCAAAAAATTTAAATTAAATATTATAATTTATATTCAAGATGAGCTTTTTTGAATACGTAGGTTATATAATTTGACTAAATTTTATATACTACATGTAAATAATGGAGTGTCATATTTGGTTCATTTAAACAAATCACGTAGGATAAATGACACTCCTTTCTGGCAACAAATCAAAATAAATTTCAAATAGTTATTTAAAAATTTAAGGAATTAAAACAAAATTCACATACCAAATTTTTAAAAATAGTGCAACGAATAAATATTTATATAATATGTGAGAAACAAAGTACATGTTATTGTGAGATCATTTCCTAAAATGATACACATTTTCTTATGTTAATGTCAACGAAAAATTAGCCTAAGTGAAGTTTCTTTTTCTTTTACGTCTGACGGTTCTGCAATTTCTGCTAATGCAGCCAGTGGATAATGATGACAAAGAAAATGAGGGATGAAAAATGCCAGACCTGACCGGGAATCAAATTCGGGACCCCGCCGTAGCGTGCCAGTTGTGCTAACCACATGTAGGGTTATGTAAAATTAAATTATTGGTAGCAATTTTTTAAATTGTCAGCCATTTTCCTACGTCCGTCCGTCACACCCAGATGTCAGAAACTACAAGAGATAACCAAAAACAGTTTTCGGATTCAAAACAAAAAGGTAATGGGCCTGGATTGAGTATGAAGTTCCGGTTTCGACCGGAAGTGGCCCAAAGGAGGATATGATGTAGAATTAACTGCAGTAACCAATTTTTTCAAAATTCTTCTTAGCGTCGTCTTCAAGAACCATAATTTCACTTTAAATATAAAAATAAGGCTCCTGCTATGCTACGTCTTCTACGACCTCTTTTATGGGGTAGTCTTGGATCTTAAATAAGGCCATCATAAAGAAAATGCAAGCATTCGAGATGTGGTTGTATCCAAGAATTCATGAAATTTCCTGGACGGCGCGAGTGACCATAATGACCATTTCCAAAGAGTTTCTAGTAAAATTATATAATAGGCTAAATACTGAAACATTCTACAGTGATATTCTAGAAATGGTTGAGGAATTGGACTATTTATCGTAAAAAATTGTATACTTATGGGATGAAATGTATTAAATACGAAAAATGAATAGCGACGAATTAAATATTTTTAATAGAAATTCTCGGAAATTGAAACTAGAATAAACGTTAGTTGTTATTTTCATTCCTTCTACTAAGTCCCCAAAAAATGGAAAAAGTGTTACAGTGTTATAAAGGTCTTGATCGTTTGGAGAAATTATTAGACCGCAGGTATGTGAAAGTTAGCGCCTTTGTAGTAACTTAGTCAGATTTTTAATTGTGAAGGGAATGTGTTGTCGGGCCGATTCGAAATAACGTCATTACGGGACAGGTTCTGAATTACTTTAATAGTGCGTATGCGTACGGGTGGTAGCTCGTGACTGTGGAGAAAAAACATTTATATTTTGATTGTTAATGGCAGTTCCTTAATTATCATCAAGTTTAGTTTAAGTTTAAGTCTTAAACTTAATTAAATTGGAGTAATCTAGTTATATATTGTTAGTAGTCTAAGTTTAATTATTATTAAGTGAGTCAATAAATAATTCTTATAAGTTTAAAAAAAGTCTGTTTATTACGTATTATCACCAGATACCAAACGAACCTCATTAGAATAAAATGCAGCAAAGGAAGAAAATTGTTGTTAGTACTTCTACAACTACCGGGATAATTATAATAAATTCATAAATTTAAAAAATACAAATAACCTAGTTTAAAATTTGCATTTAAGCAAAAATTATATGCTCATTTACTACATCAAAATAATGATCTAAAAACACTATTAGATAAAAAAAACTAGAAAATAATTTATCAAGCAATGGCAGCTGGGTATGCATTTCGTGCATATACAGATTGTTATGGTAGTCTTAGCTGTTTAGATATCAGATGGTAACGGGTGAGACGAAATGAAATGACTTTATTTTATGACAAAATTAAATTTAATCTTTTTTCGTTGTACTTTAGGTACAACAGCTGAAAGGCTGGTTTTAATCTCAAGAGGTTTTACAGAACGAAGAGTTAAGTGGTTTACCAATGCCTTCTTTACTACATTGATAAGTATGCTTATCAGCATGCTGGACCCTCTGAAAAACACATATTTTCCACCCAGCAAATGACAACTTCATTTCATTCACCACACATTCTGGCTGTATAATAAGATTCATTACTTTCAGAGGAGATAACTCAGATTACAATCTTTCACAGTTGTTTTGTTGGAACGATACCTCTGACCTTCGACAGAGAGATTGAGCGTGGGGGACAATATTATCCACCGGCTGCAGTAAAAACTAGTAGTCATCGAACAATCTCTTGTTTACTGCGACACACTCCCTCCCTGTCATGTGGCTTATTAATTCGTGATTTAAACTAGGTTCTAAAAAATAATTAGTGTGTGTTTGAATTTGGTAAAAGAAACATACAAATCATATTACACTTCCTTATTTGCTACTTTTAAAATAGAAAATGTAATGTCACTGTGTAATGACGGTTTCTCAACAATTGGAATAGATAAATGGCAGGCTTTGTGTAGCAAAGTAAAACAAGTTGAAAGCGAGTACTTCCAGAGTTTGTAGTAGACAACGTCTTAGATCGTTTCGAAATTAATATTGAAGAAAGTAGCTGTGACGAATTTAGCGAAGGCAGTGAAAATGATCAATTTGATGGCCATGTAGATGCCTGCGTTTCTTTATTTACTTAATTTATATATTATATTCATGCGAGGATTTACAGCCCCAGAAGTATCTCGCTTCCTAAGCACCACCTTTCTCTGTCTCGCCAGTCCCCATCGGAGAGCCGCCGCAAAAACATTTTCTCCTGCACCCCATCCAACTATGTCACTTCCGGGCTACCCCTCCCTCTTCCACCGGCTGGCGTCCACTCCCATACCCTCTTTAGCCCCTTCCATCCTCTGCAAATGGCCAAACCATTTTAACTGCTTTCGGGATATGGTATCCATGATAAATCCTTGAACGCCGATTCTTTTCCTAATTTCAGAATTCGGAATTCGATCGATCCGTGACACACCACAGCTCCGCCTCCAGAAATCCATCTCCACCGCTTTTAGGCGATCCTTCTGTCTCTTTGTCAATATCCACACTTCCGCAGAACAGGTATTGCTCGAGTCCCAGCTCCGTGTAGTTGGAAGAAATGCAGTGCGTAGTTATAGTAGTGGGAGAATGAATGAGTTAGTAGTGTCTTACAGCTGCTGCATTTGTAGTGGTAGAGTGTACTAACTAGACTAAAAAAATATTCTTATCATCCGGCGCATTAATTTAACAAATACCTACCGGGTTATTAACTTGGTCGGATTCATAATATTTAACTTTCTAATTTATATCAAAATATGTAAATTAATGAATGAAAGAATGAATGTAATAAATACAAACAAATACGTTATATTATATACGGAAAGTTTGAAAACGAATGTTTTGTATCAAGAGTAATACAACAATCGTTCTCCCAGCATGCGTCACTCATTCAATAGACTATACCTCACCCATACCCTTCACCCCGCCACTACACAGAGCTTGGGACCACACAATACACACACTGTCCAGGATAGCATGATACATACTTATATTTTTACTTAATTTATTAATTTTTTTAAAAAGTGGCATTTTACAACTTAAAAATTTTGAAATCTACGTTGCAGCGGCTAAAATAATGTAAGTTTACTTTAAAATTAATTGCATATAACTATTTTAGATTTTTACTATAAAAATATTAATAATAAAGTAAGGTAATTTATAAAGAAATAGAACTAATCACTGATGCAATGCGCAAAAAGAGACTTTCTTTCTTTACGCATATCCTCAGAACTCCAGAAAACCGATTATTAAGAAAAATTGTAGAAAAATTAATGTGTGCAAAAACAGAAGGAGCTACAATTCCTTGGCTTGAAGAAATCAAAAAAGATAGAACAGAATTAAATCTAACAATTGCTGATGTCAAAGATCGCACACCGGTTTACAAAGAAACAATTAATGACTAAAACAAAATTTTATCAGTAAGAACAGGTTTGTTCAGACGAATTGAGAAAAGCAAGATCCGAGAGAATGAAAAAGTATTGGCAAGAAAGAAATGAAAAGGAAATAAACTGCCGAAGAAAAAGAACTAACCAAAGAGACTAAAGTGATCCTTTGTGGTCATAAAAAAAAGTAAGGTAATATATATGTAGGTAGTACAATAATATGATACGGGCATTAACAAATGTAGTACGTAATACTGTATTGTCAAATATGACAAGAAAGTACAGTATAAAAATTATATATTTTATAATATATAATATATATATTTTATATTATATAAAAAAGAATTTTTCTAACACTCTTAGTTACAAGTAGTTTCTAGGCCGCGCGCACAGCCATGGCTACCGTTTCACCGAACGTACTGTACACCTCTAACTCTTATGATCTCAATTGATTTAGTCATTTAATTGGAAGATCATATGATAAGAAACAGAACTATTTTTTATACCCCTGGAATTAACAGATTGAGTGAAAATAATTTAACACACCACCTGTCTGTTATGGGAAACCAATGTAAACAATAAAATTGACTACCCAATAATAAGTAATAACTTGTTGTTGCTGTTTAGGTCAACAGCCGAAAGGCTGGTTTGAACCTGTAGAGGTTTTACTAAGTAAAACGAGGAGTGAGGTGGTTTACCATTGCCTTCCTCACTGAGTGGAAAAGTACGCTTAACAGCATGCCGGGCCCTCTGAAAAGCACATATTTTCCACTCTGCAAATGACACCTTCACTTCATTCACCACAGGGTCTGGCTGTATAGTGAAATTTATTACTTTCAGAGAAGATAACTCTGACTAGTGTCTTTTACACCTCTACCTCTTCTGTTCTTAAATGATTCAGTCATTTAATTGGCTGACCATGTGATAAGAAACAGAACTATTTATTTTAGCCCTGCAACAAACAGATTGAGTGTAAATAATTTGACACTCCACCTGTCTGTTATGGGCAGAAGTAATAACTTATTAAACCAAAATAAATTTATATGTATTAAATTTTGAAAAATCGAATTTATTTTGGTACAGTCGGTAGTAGCAACTATAAGTGTATCCTATTAAAATATTTGGTGCATTGAATGTACCAAATAAAGGTACATTGAAAGGTGAATTAAAGTGTTACCTTAGTTGCTTTTATGCATGCATATGTACATGATACATGGTTTGTAGCTTCCAGCAATAACTGCACAATATTTCTTATGCAAACTGCAACCAGTAGTACTATTATTATTATTTTATTCGTACTAGTAGTATGAATATATATTTAGATAAAGATCAAACCAGTAAAGAAGACTTCAGATTTTATGGCTGTTACTGCATTTATTATTGATAATTTATTCTACAGTGGATAAAGTATGAAAATTAATGAAATGTGATTGCTTTTTACCGGTGGTTGACATGCGAGTTTAGTTACTCTTAGTTAAGTTTAGAGGTTAGGTTGTTCTCGTAAATTATTCATTATAAATTAGAATAATGAATGTAGTAATGAATAATAAACAATATTATTGTATGTAAAGTAATAAAAACAAAATTTGGTGTGAAACACTCACAAGACTTTCTCTTGCCAATGAAAATAATGAAACCTAAAATAGTAATAAAACATTAGAAATAAACAAAAAACAAAATCAATCATTAATCATGAGTGCATGATGGAAATTGAAAATCAACTTCAGTTTGGCTTAAAAATGTGAAAAATCACTCTTTCACGCTAAACTAGGCTCTGCACAGAAAATTATAACTTTTGTCGTAAAATGCATACTAAGGCTGAAATCTTTTAAAAAATCGATTTTTTAACACATTTTCGTGAAAAAAAACAGAAAATCGCTAATTACTGCTAAACTAAGCGTTATAAAAACAAAGTTAAAATAAAAGTTGTAGGATTTAAATTCTCTATAACTTTTGTTATACACATTTTTGCGCTAAAATGCATATTAAAGCCGCAATCTTAAAAAAAAACATTTTTTTTACGAGAAAACAGTCTCCCCAAGAATTTCAGCAGACATGGTGCCTACCCTATCTTGTAGAGGATAAAAAATTTAGTAAATGAGGCGATTTAAAAAACATTGTAGGAGCCGTTTTTGAGAAATACACAAAAAAGTGAAAAATGACACGAATAAACTTCTACTTTCGGTTGACCGATTTCGATGAAAATGTTCGTGTCGGGTCCGGTAGTAGTATCTAACGTAAGTTTCAAGTTCGTACGATGTTCCGTTCTTGAGGTATTCTGCACGCACGCACGCACACACACACACACACACACACACAGACCAATCGCTAAAAACAAGTTTTTTTTTTAGTTCAGGGGGTCTGAAAACGCGTATCACCGTTGAAAACTCGACATGAAAACAATACTTTCACTTACTTGCAGGAATGCAAATGCTCCCATTAGAATACATTAGGATTAATAGACAGCTTCAGGTTTCTAGGATGCCAACAAAGATTGAAGTAACATGTCGAGTTTAAAGATCACGTAACTTTCATTTTGACTTATATTTATCCTTTGATAGATGTTTTCCGTTATTATGTGTTATAGAGACTTAAACGACGAACCAAAATCAGATAAGGTGGATCAAGATCTTCAAGGTATGGGATTACAACAGATTGATAAGATATCAACTACTATAATAGACTAATAGAGAACGACTAATAGAGTACTGTTGTATTTAGGTCATCAGCCGAAAGGCTGGTTTGAACCTGTAGAGGTTTTACTAAGTAAACCGAGGAGTGAGGTGGTTTACCATTGCCTTTCTCACTGAATGGAAAAGTACGCTTATCAGCATGCCGGTCCCTCTGAAAAGCACATATTTTCCACTCTGCAAATGACACCTTCACTTCATTCACCACAGGGTCTGGCTGTATAATGAAATTCATTACTTTCAGAGGAGATAACTCCGATTAGTGTCTTTTACACCTCTACCTCTTCTGTTCTTAAATGATTCAGTCATTTAATTGGCTGACCATGTGATTAGAAACAGAACTATTAATTTTAGCCTGGAACGAACAGATTGAGTGTAAAATGACACTCCACCTGTCTGTTATGGGCAGAATAGAGTACTATACAGACTAATAGAGAAAAAACACAAGTCTTGGTGAAACTAACAAATGGAAATTGTGAAGTGTTAAAAGGTGAAGTACTTTGGTTATGTTATGAGTCTCAGAAGATACAAGTACAGTGGAAAATAAAAGAAAGATATCAATAATTAGTTTTAAATTTACTTTAATGATTGCATTCCACAATTTAGCAATGACGAAATTGCAAATATAGAGCATTAAAAATTACATAAATAGCTATAAAAAAAAAATTTGCAGATGAGGTTTTCAGAGAAAATCAAACGATTGTACGAATCGAACAGAAATATAAAATAGGTCTATCTTGTTTGTAAATACGTTTTCCTGTCATTCTTGAGTTCTTTTTCCGTAACTGCTATTATGTTTCATTTTTCAAAACGAGAAAAGATAGGAAACGTGAACATGGTATATTTCTGTATATATTTTCCTTTATATATTTATGAATTTTTTCACGGTTGGTGCGTTCACTCTTAGTCGTTGGACGGAGATGGTTTAACGGTTACAAAAAAAAGACAGAAAAGGGGGGTTGAAAGAAATGGTGGGTGCGGTGGCAGGTTGAGATCTTTAGGTAGGTATGCGTTGATGCATATTTTAAATTCGCATTCAACTGGGATAGGAATTATTCCCGTAGGACTCCATTAAAAGAATGGATCTATGACGTCTCCTTCACAATTTATTCCATCTACTTCTTTCCCCTCTTCATCCTTCCCCCCTTATATTCTCTTTAAAATTTATACACATAAATTTATTTGTTTAGTCTATTCAATTAACTATTTTTTACTTTTAAAAATATTTTATTCTTAAAACATATTTCTGGTTAAAATATAATACCTAAATGTATTCTGCGCGTAGATTTAAAACACCTTAAATCGTTAAAGTGTACTTTGAATACAGGAAATAATCTACAACTCAAACTAACTGGGAAAAAAAAACTAACAACAAAAACTTCTTTAATTTTAGTAAGATTGGCTTTAAATTAAACTATCTTCTCAATAAATTTTTGCAGTACCTTCAAATATTTTTACATTTTTTTAAGCAAAATCGGGTCCAATTAATGCAGTTGGGGATTAAATTACGGCAAATGTAATGGTTACTATACTGAATTCACAGAGTCTAGAGACAAGTATCACCAAATACATGCGTTGTTCACGTGATATTTGTACTGCCGTTTGCCTAACTGGCGTCGGTTATTGGATAATGAACCGCACGTACGTCACATGTGTACCACGAATTTCTTCCTTGCTGATGATCAGAATTTTGTCTTACTAGCATTTTAAGTCCTTTTCTATACACGCTATTTACAGCAGATATTCCTGTAAATGAACATGTAACAACAGCAACTTTTGCCGATGACACTGCTATTATTGCATCTGATGCCTCCCCAGTCCACGCTTCTGAAAAACTACAGCAACATCTAAATGCCATTCAAGACTGGTGCCAAAAATGGAGGATCAAAGTAAATGAACAGAAGTCTGCACACGTAACCTTTACGATGAAACGAGAATCATGTTCACCAGTAACGTTTCGCAACAACGTAATTCCACATTCAGATGATGTGAGATACTTGGGCATCTATCTAGACAGGCGATTGACGTGGAGAAAACATATATGGACCAAACGGAAATAACTTGGACTCAAATTACGACAACTATATTGGCTTGTTGGGAGGCGATCACAGTTGTCTTTGGAAAATAAATTAACACTGTACAAGGTGATGATAAAACCAGTTTGGAGTTATGGAATTGAACTCTGGGGCACAGCAAGTACATCTAATGTAGAAATATTACAGAGATTCCAATCGAAGTTTCTTCGACTTATATGCTGTGCACCTTGGTATGTGCCTAATGAAGTACTCCATCATGACCTGGGCATACCTACGGTGGGAGAAGAAATTAGCAGTCGGAGTGAAAAGTATTTAACCAAGTTGGACACTCATTCCAATCATTTGGCTATAAATCTTCTTGATGACAATATTGAACATCAAAGGCTCAAGAAGGCGAGAATATTAGATCTTCCATTCCGTTTCACCTGATCAAAAATGTTTAACCATCCTTTGAAGATCAAAAACACAAAATTATATGGCGGTTGTCAACTCTTATTTATTAATAAACTAAATCTTGCTAACTCTCATTAATCTAAAATTAATCATCTAATGAATTTTCTATCATCAGTATCACACCTTCATTCACTTCATCCGTATAAAAAAAAAAAAAAAAAAAAAAAAAAAAAAATTGTACGTCACCAGGACCAAGAAGAAACCCTTCATCAACTATAACCAAACGATGACATGGAAGCAACGCTGCTGAGCGCTGTCTTCTTCAAGTTTTATTCATCGTCAACACATTTACTGAAAGTTTTTGTTAAACTGTTTGTAAATAATTCTTACTGTTAAAAAAAAAAGTATTGATGTAACTGGATGTTAATGTTCAATTCCAGTCTCATTTTTGTACAGATGTATACCACGAATTTCTCCCCTGCTGACGATCATAAATTTTGACTTACTAGTGTTTATGTAACTGGAAGCGCTCGGAGTTATGGACTTATAGAAGAATTCTTAAAATTTCGTGGATGGATAAAATATCAAACATCAGTGTACTTCAAACACTTGATAAAGAAACGGAAATAATGTGCACAATGAAAAGAAGAAAAATTAGAAAATCTAGGACACATCTTTAGAAACAACGATAAGTACAATTGCTGAAATTCATTTAGCAAGGAAATGTACAGGGGTAAGACAGGCGTCGAAAGTCGACGAAAATCCTGTCTAAAGAACTTAAGAATCTGGTTTGCAACTTTTCAAAGCAGCAGCAAATAAAATTATCTTTGCCAGAATGATTGCCAACATTCAGTAGCGGATCGGCACCAAAAGAAGGAGGAGGAGGAGAGGGAGGAGGAGGAGGAGAAAAATACTTTTTTTTGCTTTTACGTCTGTTTTGCAATTTCTGCTAATGCAGACGGTGGATAAAGATGATAATGAAAATGAGTGATGAAAAAATGCCAGACCTGACCGGGAATCGAACTCGGGATCCCGGCGTAGAAGAAGAAGGAGAAGCATAAGGAGAAGAAGGAGGAGGAGGAGGAGGAGAAGGAAGAGGAGGAGGAGCAGGAGGAAGAAGTGTTCATGTTCAGACCATACAGTAGGCTTTTTTCTGTAATTTTACTCATCAAATTCTGAAGTCCTTCTATTGTATCAGCAAACACGATTGTACGATCTGCATATCGCAAATTATTGATTCGGGTACTATATATTACAATGCTTTCTTCTAGGTCTTGTAAGGGGTTTTTTTTAAATGTGTTCTTAGTAACGGATGAACAGCATGGGTAAAAAGTATATACAGCCGTCATACCCCACGAATGATCTCTACCTTGCTCCGTACGTTAACTATCTAGTATTAAAACCGCTGACTGATTCCAATGTAGGTTGAATTTAATTCTTAGATCTTTACCATCGATTCCTGTTTGCCGGCCGCATTGGCGCAGTTGGTAACGTGCTCGCCTCTCATCATGCGGTCTTGGGTTCGAATCCCATTCAGGCATGGCATTTTTTCATACGTTACAAACTATCATTTCATCCTTCACCGTCTGCATTAGCAGTAACTGCAGAACAGTCGGACGTTAAACCAAAAAAAGAAAAAAAAAAAAAGAAAAAAGATTCCTGTTTATTTGAGTGACCTCCATCATCCATGTAAGACATAAATGGAAGATGGAGATTTTATCCTAAATACTATTAAACTTAAATACAAAAATGAATTACAATTTCTTTCTAATTACATTACATTATAATTAAGTAATATTACAAGGAATTATAATTTACATTTAGACAATTTAACCAATTTAAATAAAACACAACAATTGACAACTACTTATAATAAGGAATTAGATATCTAGTACCATAATAGCAAGTGTATAAATTACATACATGATACAGAAACAGTAGTACAAAGATAAAATCAATAATTTCAAAGAATAATAATAATAATAAAAATAAAAAATAACATCAAGACCAATTTAACAACATATTACAGCCAAGTACATAATCTATAATAATAAAAATAATTATAATCACAACGTTTGTAATAAATATATCATAAATAATACAAAATATAATCAATGTGCATACAGGGTGACTCGGAAATTAAAACAGAAAAATATGTCAAGGAATGATATTACAATAAAATACAACTCGGATAAATTGGTACATCGCCATATTATTAAATGAAATAATTTCAAGCTATAACAACTTGATTGGTGACAATTTTCAAAATTGTCATCTATAATTTTCTGATAAATCCGTTCATCACATCCAAATGTCAGAAACTACAACGAATAGCATATCTCTTGTATAATACTTTTATACGGATTTGAATACTATTGTGCTCGCCACGAAAGAGTACGTTGTGTTTGAAGAGCTCTACTTCAAAAATGACCAAACGAAAAAATTGTAACGCTACAGTAAATTAACACTCAACCTGTTTTTTGCAGGACTAAAATAAATAGTTCTCTTTCTTATCATATTATATCAACTAAATGACTGAATCATTTAAGAACAGAAAGGGTAGAGGTGTAAAAGACACTAATCAGTTATCTCCTCTGAAAGTAATGAATTTCATTATACAGCCAGACCCTATGGTGAATGAAGTGAAGGTGCCATTTGCAGAGTGGAAAATATGTGGTTTTTAGAGGGCCAGACATGCTGATAAGCGTACTTTTCGACTCAGTGAGGAAGGCGATTGTAAATCACCTCAATCCTCGTTTAATTTAGTAAAACGTCTACAGGTTAAAACCAGCCTTTCAGCTGACGACCTAAACAACGCAGTAAATTAAAGTCTGTTGTTTCCTGCGTTTATTCGTTTAACTTACAGTATTTATTTAAAAATTTGTCGGAGATACAGAAATTCATGCATAAAAAGCACCCAGTTCTAAGCCGGTTTTCTGTTAGTGTGCTTTTTAAGCTTCTGTTACTTTAACCAGGCTTTACATAAAAATCGGTGTTTAAGTATATTAAAAAACACAGTTTTTTCTGAAATGTGAATATTTAAAAAGTAAAATCTTATTTTCCGTTTTAATATTGCGGTCATTTAAGAAAAGTAGTATTTTGGCTCCACGTGCAGATTGGGAAATGATTTTTCGACTAAACTACGCATTTTTACAACAGTATTGTGCCAAGTGTAGTAGACTTTTGCATTTATAAATTACAAAAAACAAACAGAAATCAAAATGTGATGGAAATGGAAAATTTTATTAAATTAATTGATGGGCAACTAGTCTTCACATCGGATTTATTTTGTGGCGAGCACTATAAACAGAGGTTAACTGTGTACTTTGATGGTTGGGGGTTCAACAATTTTCTGATTGACCGTACTCTGTCAGGAATGGTCGGCCTAAGTATGTAAAAGACTATACCTCATTTACACGATATGTTATAAACATCATCCTTATATCCATGCATTGTAAAATAGCAGCAGTCTATGCTCCAGAATGTCAATGATCTAAAATCAAGCTTAATAAGTCAATTGTTAAAGAATTCAAAGAAATCATTTTAAATAATCATCAAAATAAAATAATTATTAATTAAACTTAAAATATTCTAAATCAAAATTAAATAAATCAAGCTAACTTGTAAGAAGAAAATATAAAAATTATACATAAATATTCCAGAAGCCAAAGATCCAAATTTTATTAAAGATAAAGCAATTAAACATAAGAAAATATAATTTTACATAAGCAATTTGAACCAATGAACTAATAAATAAAAGAACATCAAGATGTAATTTAATTATGGAACCAACTGCAACAATTTGATGATTTTAAAGTAAGCAGATGAAAATATAAAAGAATTTGTTAAATACTACAAAACCGATTGGAACAATGCATCGATGCCCCATTCGATTCCAATCGATGAACGGGTAGGAGGTCAATTAAACTGCAAGAATATTCAAGAATAAAATCGTAACAAAAACTATTAATGTATATTTTGAGCTCATTGAACATTATTAATCAATTCAAATACTTTCATACCAATATATTGCAATAATTTTATACAATTAAAGTCATTAATATAATTAGATTTATAGATATAGCGTCATCCATAATTATAAAATGATACGTATCAAGAAAATCAATCTTAAAATTTTGTAAAAATAAATTTTGTTTAGTTAAGACTAAACTAAACTGTGAAGAGAAAAAATATTTATATATATTATACAAAATCAAACTTTATGAACTGTGAATCAACATACTGAAACACAAAGTTGTTGACGATAACACGATGATAGAGATGAAAACGACATCGATTATGAGATGACGATGGTTAGGAGTTGAAGTGAAAAAGATAAATAAATAAAATTTAGATGATTAACAAAATCGTAGAGGTAAGTCTAATGGTTTAAAACGTTTCACTCTGTGAGTATCTTCGCTGTTGTCAAGGAGGTCAATCGCTAATGGATTCTGATGGTCTTCTAGTTTTTGTAAATGTTTCTCGCTGTTGTTTAATCTCTTCTTTTATGAAGGCCAGGTTTAGGTCATTGAGTAGTATTTCATGGGTTACGTACCATGGGGCTGCAGTGATTAGTCTCAGGCATTTTGACTGGAACCGCTGCAGTATTTCTATATTTGATGAACTAGCTGTACCCCATAGCTCTAACCCATACGTCCAAACTGGTTTGATTATTGCTTTGTATACGAGTACTTTATTTTCAAGAGAGAGTTGAGACCTATTGCCCAAGAGCCAGAACAACTGACGTAGCTTCAGCCCAAGTTGCTTTCGTTTCGTTCATATATGACATCTCCACGTGAGTCTTCGATCTAGATGTAAACCCAGATATTTAACTTCCTCCTTCTGTGGGATTACTGTACCGTTCAAGCTGACCACTGGACATGTTGGTTTCTTTAATGTAAACGTTACGTTTACATTAAATCTTCACTAATTATTAATCTTCACTCTCCATTTCTTACACCATTCGTAAATGTTGACAAGATGGGTTGTTTATTTTGTTTTTGTTTATTTTTTTTGTTTAACGTCCGACTGTTCTGCGATTACTGGTAATGCAGACGGTGAAGGATGAAATGATTTTTTGTAATGTATGAAAATATGCCGTGCCTGAATGGGATTCGAACCCAAGACCGCACGATGAGAGGCGAGCACGCTATCAACTACGCCAATTCGGCCGGCATTGGTGTAGTAAGATGGGTTTGTAACTTCTCCGAGGCACATATCAAACATATTAGGGGCACGTAAAGTAACATCCAAGATTGCGTAGGACAATAATGTAAAACAATTTTAAATTAAATCCTCCGTTAAATATTTTACCGTTTCCGATTTTTGGGACATCCAGTAGATACATGTAAACTATAGAAACATAAAACGTATACCTATGTTCAGTACATACAACTAATAAGGATAACTACGAATGTTTTTCTATACATAATAGGCTGGTCAGTTGCTATTATCAGGTAGCTAAACCAATGAAATGTATATTATATGTACATAATAATACATAATGGGTTTACTGGTTATATAAAATAGTTTGAATTATGTTCAAGAGAACTCCGCCGTTATGTTGGTATTATATACTATTAAAGTATCAGCAATAATCGTGAAGTACCTTGCCTTATTACGATAGATACGTCTATTACATATATTGTAACGCTACTGTGGAATATAACCTATAACACGGTTGTAATAATAATAATAAAAATAATAATAATACGCAAAATTTTATATCTAATTTGTATTGATAATAAAAAAATCTGGTTATTTAATCTGGTTGTTTATTACATGATTCAGTACGGGAATTTTTTTCATATTAATAAATTAATTAAACCGTTTTCAAACGTTTCTACAAGTAATTAATATAGGCAATAATTAATTAATATAGGTAAGGAAGATTAGTATTTAATGAAATGGGAGCCAGTACCTTACTGTTGCAACAAAGGTGTGAAACACTCACAAGACTTTCTCTTGCCGATGTAAATAATGAACAATACAACCTAACATTAGTAAAAACACATTAGAAACAAACAAAAAGGCTAACCTCAAAACACATAACCTTATTTTAATCATGAGTGAAAGACGCCCAATGAAAATCAACCTCAGTTTGGCTTAAAAATACGGAAAATCACTCTTTTACGCTAAACTAGGCTCTCTGTAGAGAAACATTCTTTAAATAAAAGTTGTAAATCTTTTAATTTCCTATAAATTTGATCATATACACTTTTGTCGTCAAATGCATATTAAGGCTGAAATCTTAAAATAATAGATTTTTCACACGTTTTCGTGAAAAAAAAACAGAAAATTGCTAATTACCGCTAAACTAAGCGTTATACAAAAGAACGTGTGAAATGTAAGTTGTAGGATTTTAAATTGTCTACAACTTTTATTATATCAATTTTTGCGCTAAAATGCATATTTAAGCCGCAATCTTAGAAAAACAATTTTTTTACGTAAAAACGGTCTCTCCAAGAATTTCAGCAGACATGGCGCCTACCCTATCTTGTAGAGCATAACAAAATGGCGGAAGCTCCAATATTAGGGACATATGAGGAATGAAATACGATATTCGTTACTACAAGCCATTATGCAGGGGAAAATAAATGAGAAATTAAGACCTGGCACAAAGTTCGATTAACCAACAAAGCAGTCAAACGCACAATTGGGGTTTGTTTCAGATGAACTAAGGAAAATAAGATCTGAAAATATGAAAAAGTTTTGGAACAGCAAGAAGAAGAAAAAACTGAAGAAGAACCATCCAAAATGACTAAAGTGATCCTATGTAGTCATAAAAGAAGAAAAAAAGGTCAGAAAAACTATTTCACACAGTAAAGAACAACGGGAAAATTCCTATGATGATCTCTAACTATCGGAAATATTAGATAACTGGAGAAGAAAAAATTTAACAATACTCTTAAGGAGTTAAAAAAACAATTCATTCAACCAAAACCTAAGAAATCCAGGTAAGGGTATTTATATATAAATTTTAGGAGATGCCTGGAATCTTCTTTAGAAAGGGAGGGGAGACCGGGGCTAGTAGGCGCACTTGTGATAAATCTGTTGTTTAGATGTAGTCAGTCCTGAAACTTGGATTACTATTTCCGGCACTGTGAGTATTTCATTGTGTTTTGAGCCGTTTATGAAAGCATAACAACTTTCCACATTAATTGTTTTGTTTTTTACCACAGGTAAGTAAAATTTCGGTTTCTCTGTTATTAATTTGTAATACAAAAGTATGGTTAAATATTCCATTAATATTTGTATCATTAAATTCACCAGTTTTTTGTGGTTTTTATTGTGCCAAGTTTAAGTAAATTGATTGCTTAGTTTTTTAACTACGCCATCGTTTTGGAAAAACGATGGAGGGGCTATTTGGCGCAACAGTCCCGGGGCAAGTTGGCTCATGCGCCAACTTTCCACAGGATAGGTGAAAGTTCTTTAGAAGCTGAAAAAATGCAACAAGGATAAAATTTCTAGGAAGTCTCCTGCCAAAGATAAGAAATGTGCTAAAACAACGGCAAAAAAGGAAAAGAACAACGTATCCAGTCAGACGAGGACGGCACACTATGTTTGTATTGTCTTTCATCTAACAAAAAAAAGAAGCAAACCAGGAGAGCGTTAGGTAAGGCGCACCTCATGTTGTATGTGGTTGTGGGTCCATGAAGCTGAGCAGGAGAGCCAAAAATTTTCTTTAGGTGCGCTAATTGATATTCATGTAACGACATTGAATAGTCCTTTGTCATATGATAGTAGGTTCCTACAACGGTTTAAAGTTTCCTAATGTTTATTAGTGTATCCAAAATTAACCCAAATAATATAATCTGTTTTTTTGTTTTTTTAAATAGTTTTGTAGTTCGTTTGGTTAAAATGAGTAAACCTATTTAGACTTCCGATAAGCAATAAAATACAGATTTTTAAAACTGTAGATTACTAGAAAATTTAATTTTGTTTTCATTACCTGTTCTGGTATTCCAGTTTTATAATATTAGTTTATCAATAACTTTCATTAAAATAATTCGTTCCAAATGTTGTTTTATTTCATTAGCAACGCCACACACCTGTATATAACTGTTTAATGAATGAATAAAAACTTGCGCAAATTTACCCCAGGTACTGCACCAACCAACCCCGAGGTTGGGGTAAGTTGGCGCATGGGTTTTAATGACTTGAAATGTTTATAACTCACAAAATATTTAAATTAAATAAATTAAGACTTTAAGGCTAATATGTTAAGGTATGTCATCAGCATTAAATATAACCTCAAATACTTCATAAATAGCTCATAGAAAAATATATACGTAAAAAGTGCGCCAACTAGCCCCCGTCTCCCCTAAATCATTCAGAATCATCGGGTCTCAACTAAACAAACATACTCGTAGAAATTTTGCTTCAAGGAATGTTTAAAAAGCTCCAAATAGTTACTACCATTACTTATAATAAATTGAAGCAAACATTAACATAATAGAATTAGGATTAGTAATTAAACCAAGGTATTAATAATTATAACAACAAAACATAGAGGGATTACATACAATGCACTAATACAACTATTTACGGTGAATATTGAAATATAATTGAGGACTCATTTTATACCCGGTATATATTGATAACAAAGTAATAGGGAGTATAATATGAAACGGCTACATAACACGGTATAAATAACGTCTATTCAATAAAACGTTGAACAATAAAATTAAACTAAAACGCTATAGTGTATGTACTTAATAAAAATATTGTATTACCATAGAAAATTATTAAAATAAAGTTTAACCATTGTTTTGTAACCACATAATGTGTATTCAAAGTATCTTAAGTATATAGGTACTACTAAAACATCGGGTGTGAAACACTCACACGACTTTCTCTTGCCAATGCGAATAATGAACAATGTAACCTAAAATTAGTAAAAAAAAAAAATTGGAAATAAACAAAAAACTAACCTTAAAAACATAATCTAATCTTAATCATGAGTGCAAGACGCATAATGAAAATTAACCACAGTTTGGCTTAAAAATACGAAAAATCACCTTTCACGCTAAACTAGGTAGTGTAGAGAAAAATGCTCTAAATAATAGTTGTAAATCTTTTAATTTCCTATAAATTTGATTATATACTTTTGTCGTAAAATGCATACATACTACGGCCGAAATCTTAAAAAGATAGATTTTTCACGTTTCGTTAGAAAAACCATAAAATCGCTAATTACCGCTAAACTAAGCGTTATACAAAAAAAAGTTTGAAATAAAAGTTGTAGGATTTCTATATTTTCTACAACTTTTATTGTATAAATTATTGTGCTAAAATGCATATTAAAGCCGCAATCTTAAAAAAAATTAATTTTTTACGTGAAAACAGCCTCTCTAAGAATTTCAGCAGACATGACGCCTACCCTATCTTGTAAAGCATCAAAAATTTAGTAAACTAGGCGATTTTTAAAAAAATTCGCAGGCCAGAGGTTTTGGAAAAAATCGCAGAAAAAGGAAAAATTACACGTATAAACTACTACTTTCGGTTGATCAATTTTAATGAAAATATTCGTGTCGGGTCCGGTAGTGGTATGTAACTTAAGTTACACACACACACGCACCAATCGCTAAAATCATGTTTTTTGGGATTTTTCATTGTTTTCTTTTGGGGTTCAGGGGGTCTGAAACGTGTAGATCCGGTGAAAACTCGATTTCGAAAAATCGACATGAAAACAATACTTTCCTTCCTACATATTCATATAGGCAAGAGAAAATAACAAAGTAATAGGAACTATAATATGAAAGGGCTATATAACACGGTAATATATTATGTCTATTCAATAAAACGTTGAACAATAAAATTAAACTAAAACGCTATTAAGTATGTAATAAAAATATAATATTACCATAGAAAATTATTAAAATAGGATTTAACCATTGTTTAGAAACCACATAATAGGTATTCAATGTATCTTAAGTATATAGTTAGGCTACTACTAAAAAAAAGAATCACAATGTAAACATTATGAATGAACTTGGTACGGTTGAAAATGTGTAAAAAAAATAGGTTAGAAAAGTAGGCGGGTGAAGTAGTAGTCGGATTTAGGGCGTTAAGAGGAAGCGACAGGAAGTGAAAAGATCTCCTTTTTACGGGTTAAATAAAAATGTTAAAGTTATAGGGGTTATATGAATTTAGAATAAAAAAAAAACCTACCTTTAGGTTAAAGGGGTTACTTGGACGGTTTAGCATGACAATAGATACCCCAGTCGAATAAACGGCACGTTATAAAACCCCTCTACTAAAACATCCTTGCTACATATAGGCCTAGAAATTCGTATTTAAGGGTAAGCTACGTACAACATTTGCACCCCAATGTGAGTTAAAGGTATACAATAGTAGATAGATATATAGATATATATTTTGAGTTGGTGAAAAATACCTGCATGCGCGCACACGGTATAGTAAACAGGACATTCAATATATTTATACAGAGTACAGTAGTATCAAAGTTTGGCCAGTCACCCTACAGTACTCTATTGTCAACATTGTACTGTAACGCACGTATAAAACCAAGTCTGCCATGTTTATTTTTTACTGAATTCACTTTACCGTGCATTATTCTATTGAAAATACGAAAAAATCTACCATTTGTACCGCTAATAAAAATACAATGCAACTTATTTGAAAAGAAATAGAAATATTTGAAGTTCTCGTACACTAAAAAAAACTAGAAAAAATAGTCATACTAGATAAATTTATGAAAAAAAGCTTCGGGGAAATCTAATAAGTTAATTTTTAAATACACGTATTGTGCGGTTCCAAGCTCCGTGTATTCCGTGAATTCCAAGCTCCGTGCTCGCCTCTCATCATGCGATCTTGGGTTCGAATTCCATTCAGGCACGGCATATTTTCATACGTTACAAAAAATCATTTCATCCTTCACCGTCTGCATTAGCAGTAATTGCAGAACAGTCAGACGTTAAACCAAAAAAAAAAAAAAAAAAAAAAAAAAAATCCGTGTAGTTGCGGGGTGAAGGGTACGGGTGAGGTATAATGAATGAGTGACGCATGCTGAGAGAACGATTGTTGTATTACTCTGATACAAAACATTCGTTTTCTAACTTTTCGTATTTAACATACTTGTTTGTATTTATTATATTTATTTATTTACATATTTTGATATGAATTGGTAAGTTAAATATCATAAATCCGACCAAATTAATAACACGGTAGGTTATTGTTAAATTAATGCGCCGGAAGATAAAAATATTTTTTTAGTCTAGTTAGTACACGCTACCACTACAAATGCATCAGCTGTGAAACACTACTAACACTCTTTCATTCTCTCACTACTTTAACGACGCACTGCATTCCTTCCAACTACACGCAGCTGGGACTCAAGCAATACTAGTTACAAGGAAATTAATTAACACCAGTACTCTGCGTTAAGGTACTTTAAAAAATGAGAGTTTCTGACTTAAAAATTATTGCAAATATAATGGTGGAATGCAAAGACCCCCAAAAAGAAAAAAAAATCAACAAAAAGATTTAAAGCCGCAGATAAAATGTGGGTAAAAAGAAATATTGCTGAATATAAAACTTAATTTCAGTAAAATAACATCTAAAGGTTTTATGAACGTATTAGAGTGGATGAGAACCGGTTGTCAAAACAAATTGTTAAAAACACTAAATAGACCTAACTGTGACGGATAAATGGTTAAAAGAAGTCAGAAAGGATATTGAGAAAACCTGAAAGAACCGAACCAAATTCAGACAAATAATTATGAACTTTAAGGGCCTCCATGAAAAGCAAAAACACAACACAGAGTGGTCAGAAGAAGGGAGAAAAGCATATAGAAAACGAATGCTGAGAATGTGGGCTGCAAAATGCGCTTCCAGAAACGTCTACAATCACCTCACGTGGTCTACAATTTGAGAGAACTTCTAAAAATTTAACGAACACCAGTATAGAATGCATAACAACCCGTTGAAAAAATAAATTTTCAAGACGCTAAACAATAGACCTAACTACGGTGTCGGATAAATGGTTAAAAAAATCAGAAAAGTTATTGAGAAATCGGGAATTAACCGAGAAACGGAATGAACCGAACCAAATTCAGATAACAACTTATGGACTTAAATGGGCTGCAAAATGAGCTTCCAGAAACGTCTCGTCACCTCACGTAGTCTAAAATTAGCCCTACATGAGAGAAAAAACAATTAAAACCATATCGAACTGGTTTCAAATTTTCTTACTGCTTGTTGAGATTGGATTCCACATGATTGAATTCTTAGGAAAACGTTATTTTAATGTATTATTCCCTAGATAAGTACGAAAAAAATACCGGGTGGACAGATGAATGGAGAAAATCATACACTGAGCGAATGGTGAGAATGTCGGCTGCAAAATGAGCTTCGAAAAACGTTAAGACACCTATCGTGTTCTAAAATTAGACCTATTCGAAAAATAAAACATTTAAAAAGATATTAAACAGGTTTCAAACTTTCTTTTTGATTTTTGTGTAATCCATATGATTGAATTCTTGGGGAAAAAATATTTTAATGTATCCCAAAGAGATACAAATAATCGGTGTTTTCCAACTACATTTGTTTTTATCGATTTTCTAAAGCTTTCGGTTTATCCGGATTTTCAATTTACCGGATCATTTCTGGTCCCAATTAATCCGAATAAACGAAGTAGTACGGTATTAAACTTAGAAACTTGCAACGTTTGGTCTAATAGAAACGATAAAATAATGAAAATTTTGTAAATTACAGGATAAACAATAACAAAACATCAGTTCGTTCCTAATACGACTAAACAGAGAATTTTTTTAAATACAATGAAAACTACAACATATTTTTTTATAGCTAGAGAATAATAAGTATGCTTTATACATCACATGACCGAAGAAAACCTCCCAGGAGAGGAACTTAGTAAATTTACTTAATTTGTTTCACTGTATTGTAATTTTAATATTCGGCAAGTGTTAGAAATATAAGTTCGGTAAGCCACTACAATATAAAAATCTTGCAAAGGTTTCAGTTTAAACTGCTCAAAACAGTCACAACACCTTTTTTGGTTTAACGTCCAACTGTTCTGCAATTAGCCTACTGCTAATGCAGACGGTGAAGGATGAAATGGTTTTTTGTAACGTATGAAAATATGCCGTGCCTGAATGGGATTCGAACCCAAGACCGGATGACGAGAGGCGAGCACGTAACCGCTACGCCAATGCGCCGGCAATCACATCACCCTAATGTATAAAAAACTACATTCTACAGTGATTCAAATATTCCAAAAAAATTTTAACTTTATTTTAATTTTACTTTTTTTTAGTTTCAATTAAACAAAAAATACACATTCAGTACAAAATACCAAAGAACACTTAAATCACAAAAATCATCTCGTCATCTTACTTAGATAAATCAAAAAAAAATTATGAATATTTCAAAACAAAAAGATAAATTACTTATTTTCAAAATTGAATAAATAACTGATTTAAACATTTTAATTTTAATATAATTTCTAAAAGTTACTTATAAACGCCCATTAATTAAACATAAGCAATTAACACAGATATTAAAACGTAAAAATACAAAACAATGTTTCATCTATCCATTTTAAAAACAATGCGGATAAAAGAATAAAACGAACGTAAAAACTTTAATCAGTTTGACAATTAAAAATACATTAAACTTTTTGCACCCGGTGCCGTTTAAGTTGATAAAGAAACAGAACAAAAAGAAACGGGAAAAATAATAAAATAAAGAACAGTTGGGTAGAGAAGAAAAAGGGAGACGAATTACCTTGGAACGAAAAACGAAGTTATAAAAAATATTCAGTATAAAGAAAGGGGAAAGTAAACTCTCAGAACGAATTATACGCGAACAGACGTAGAATAAGTTAGGGTTCGAGTTGAAAGAAAATTTAAGCAGCACAAAATTAACGATTAAATGATAAATTAAACTTGAGTAAAACATTAATACGATAAAATTTTAATAAACTTGTAAAGTAATTAACATTTTACGAAACAGTAACTATTCATGTAATACGTCATAGAAGTAGAAGAAAAATGCTTCGTACGGCCTCGATAAACATACTCATCAATAACGATATGTTTCTTGCCAATGTGAATGACGCAAGATAAAAACCACCTAGTGTAGAACTTGAACATAAGTAAATCACTAACTGACTCTAAACTAAGCTAGCTATAAAAAAATGTTCAATATAAAAGTTAAAGACTTTCTACTTACTCTTGCCTATATAAATTATATAGGAAAGAAAGTATTGTTTTCATGACGATTTTTGAAATCGAGTTTACACCGGATCTACACGTTTTCAGACCCCCTGAAACTAAAAAACATGTTTTTAGCAATTGGTCTGTGTGTGTGTGTGTGTGTGTGTGTGTGTGTGTGTGTGTGCGCGCGCGCGCGTGCGTGTGTGTGTGTGGGTGTGTGTGGGTGTGTGTGTGTGTGTGTGTGCGAACAGATATCTAATGAACGGAATATCGTACGAACTTGAAACTTACAACGTAACTTAGATACCTTTAGAGGACCCGATACGAAAATTTTCATCAAAATCGGTCAACCGGACGTAGTAGTTTGTTGTTGTTTAGGTCAACAGCCGAAAGGCTGGTTTGAACCTCTAGAGGTTTTACTAAGTAAAACGAGGAGTGAGGTGGTTTACCATGCCTTCCTCACCTTGTTGTTTAGGTCAACAGCCGAAAGGCTGGTTTGAACCTGTAGAGGTTTTACTAAGTAAAACGAAAAGTGAGGTGGTTTACAATTGCCTTCCTCACTGAATGGAAAAGTATGCTCATCAGCATGCCGGGCCCTCTGAAAACCACATATTTTCCACTCTGTAAATGACACCTTCACTTCATTCACCACAGGGTCTGGCTGTATAATGAAATCCATTACTTCCAGAGGAGATAACTCTGATTAGTGTCTTTTACACCTCTACCTCTTCTGTTCTTAAATGATTCAGTCATGTAATTGGCTGACCATGCGATAAGAAACAAGAAACAGAACTATTTATTTTAGCCCTGCAACAAACAGATTGAGTGTAAATAATTTGACACTTTACCTGTTTGTTATAGTAGTAGTTTATTCGTGTAATTGACGGGTTCCCTAGTCAGTTTTTGTTTTTTGTTTGTTTAACGTTTGACTGTTCTGCAATTACTGCTAATGCAGACGGTAAAGGATGAAAATGATTTTCGTAACGTATGAAAATATGCCGTGTCTGAATAGGATTCGAACCCAACACCGCATGATGAGAGGCGAGCACAATGCGGCCAATGAGCACAATACGCCAATGCGGCCGGCAAAACAATGCAGTTCAATCAAACGCAAGTTGGCCTATATTCACATAATACTTATCCTCTCTGAAAAGAATAAACGTAAAATTTATTCGTAGTAAATGAGAAAATTTTGAAAACATCCGTAGAAAATCTTTTAGAATGAGATAATTTTTAAGTTGACGCTGTAATATTTCCACTTCAAGAAGCTCTCTCTTACTTTGTAAGATCAGAATCTTACTTTCAATGATTTTAAGTTTGGAAGTGAATGTTTTCCGCCAACTGACTTCCGTAAACATGAATTTTTAAGATTAATTAATGGACGAATTGTTTCACAAAATATATTTCATGTTATAAAAATATTACTGACGTATAAAAATGAACATTGTTAATAACAGTTTTCTATTCACTATTAAGATTTTTCTTAAGGAATGTAAAAAAATCGTTAATTAGCTTTACTGAAATTCATTCTAAAATAACAAAAATAAAGTTTTGAATAAAACATTAAATTCATCAACTTTTAAATCAATTTAGAGAATTACAGCCAAAAAAATTAATTTGAAAGACAATGGTATGACTTGAGACATGAACGACATTCCTTTAATTTAAACCTATTAATTCAATTGTAATGCATAATTTATTCCATCATACTTTAATTATTGGTTTAATTTAATATCCCTAATTCTTGATTGTCTTTAATTTAAAATCTACCCCATTTATAAAGGGTTACTTAAGTTACTAATCCTATAATACGTTCTTTATTCTATTTCGGTTTGTATTCTTACTCTTTGCTATATTTTTACATTTTTTTTCTTTTCGATGTAAATAATGATCAAAAATGTTTTTAATCCCTAACCTGTGTGCGTTACAATCTGTTTTTTTTTTAAATTCAGAACAATAAGCAACCCCATGACCCAATGAGATGAGGAAGATGTGTATGACGTGTAAAATAAGAAGTATAGTCTTGAACAGACCCAGGCCGACCATTCCTGAGAGTATGGTTAATTAAACCCTAACCATCGAAGTACACCGGTACCGCTGTCTAGTATTCAAATCCGTATAAAATTAACTATATTTACTAGTATTTTAACCAGGAACCTTCGTCTCCGAAAATCAGCTGTTGAACAGCTGACTTGCGGCGACAATTTTACCCCTAGACCAACTCGGTGGGTCATATTTTTACATAATAATCAAATAAGGAAATAAGGGTGTTAACAATATTTCTACCACTTGGAAACACTTGGCAGTTTCTTTAAAATTGACAAAAATTCGATTTTCTTGATAACTGGTGAAATAAATGGCTAATTAAATAAAACGCACAACAGTTTTCTCATTGCACATTTGATGGAGATCTCTATCAATGGCCGAATAATACCTAATGCAAATGAAGCCAAATAACCTAGATAACGTTACGATACAAAGCTACTCTGGAAGCCACAAATAAACATAAAAGAGAAGAGTTCGGCAAGAAATACAATAAAATGTATTCGTTGATTGGAGGAAATCCTCCGTCTCAATCCACAATAAGCTCCTATGCTACAAACCGATTTTAAATTGTGTTGTTTACTACACAGTTATAGGTACAGGTTGTGCCAGTCAGAGCAACATAAGAATTATTTAAACGTTTCAAAATAAAGTATCAAGGAATATTGTCAATGCTCCATGGGTAATCAAAAACGCAGAACTCCATGAAGAACTGAAGGTAGAGTTAGTTCCACATGAAGTAAAGAGATATGCACAGAAACATGAAATAAAGCACCACCAGCATGCGATTATCTAAGTTACAAAATTTCTCGACAACTCAGAAGTAGTATCGTAGGATCAAGAGAAAGAAAAGGACCTTTGAGTTAATTGTAGAATTATAATGAAAAATTTATAATTTGTGAAATGCACAATATAAAATTGTACATATTGTGAAGAGAACAAGAGCTGATATTAGGAACTGTTGGCTTTTAAGAATTCTGTTTCAGTAATTTTAGGTTAGAAATATATTTCTCATTCGTCCCAACTAACTAGATTGCAGTAAAAAACAATCATACTCACTGCCCATGTGTTCAATTTGACAATAAAATTATCCCTAAAAAATAGAATGATTCAAATTTTTAGGTTTACAGTTGGATAGAAAAGTCTGTAGGAAGAAACATTTCATGATCGAGATAAAAAGAACTGAATATCGAGCTAACACAGATCAATTTAATACTAGGAAATTCACCCCTATCCTTAGGGAATAAATTTTGTTATCATACAAATGTTTGTTCAAACCTGTTAAGATGTACGGTATCCGACTATGGGACACTTCTAGAAAAACGTAACAAAAAATGGTAAAGTCCATCTCTGTACCTGAAACAAATAAAGAAATAAAAGAATTAGTCAAAAGTACCTTAACCAACTTCAATTCCATCTACTAAGTAATAGAAACTGATGCATTTGAAGAGAAGATATATTTTAGAACTAGCAGATAAATTAAAGTTCTATTAGTTTATAAAATAATACGAGTTAATTCAAATTAAAGTAGAATCCATTAAACAGTAAATGTAGTTATTCTTCACATGTTTTTGTTAAGGTCATCAGCCAAAAGGCTGGTATTAACCTGTAGAAGTTTTACTAAGTAAAACGCGGAGTGAGGTGGTTTACTATACCTTCCACACTGGGTGGAAAAGTACGCTTATCTGTATACCGGGCCCTCTGAAAAGCACATATTTTCCACTCTGCAAATGACACCTTCACTTCATTCACCACAGGGTCTGGCTGTACAATGGAATTCATTACTTTCAGAGGAGATAACACTGATTAGTGTCTTTTACACCTCTACCTCTTCTGTTCTTGAATCATTCAGTGATTTAATTGGCTGACCATGTGATAAGATACAGAACTATTTATTTTAGCCTTTCAACAAACAGTTAATCACATTCTTCACATATGAAATTAAACTACAACAATTTAAATTAAATTAAAAAGTAAGCGCCGCCTACATAACTAATAGATACAGCACTATACTACGCTGTGCATTGCAAAGAAGACAGTTCCGGGTTCGATTCCCAACAAGTCTCTAATATTATTACATGATAAAATCCACCAATTCCGTACCGTAACACACAATTAGTCTTTAATAATTAATTTAGTCGATGCGACCTTAAATAAATTAATAAATGTCTTGAATAAATTAATCTTTACCATTTAACCTGGAGTATAGTCTACACAAAATTATTACTGGTTTGTCACTAATGAGTGATAAACTTCAGAAATTTTTCACATGTACGAGGGTGTACCGAAAAGAAACCGAAATTATTATTAAAGTTATTTATTTTCAGGTTTTTAACAAAACAACCTTATCCCCTTCAAAATACTCTCCAATACAACTAATAAATTTATCCCTACGGTGCTCCAGTGTTCGAAACATTTTTTGTAGTCATCCTTAGAAATCTGGAAAAATCAGTAATCCGGTATCATGTAAGTCCCGAAGGTGCCGGATTAAAAAGAGGTTACTGTAAAATTTAACAAGTATATTCTAAAACAAATAAAAATTCTTATTCTCTCTGTGGTGTTCCCAAGTTCAATTGATAACACCGATTGTAAACAAATCTCTAATAAAAATGTTGTAAACAGGTACTATTTTAAAATTGAATCGTTTGAATAATTAAATTTATTTAGTTCAGGTATAAAAAAATATAGAACAGTCGTTAACCGAATCATTAAAAACAAAAAAAATATATATATATATATTATTTTAATATAATATTCAAAGCACGAAGTAATTTTTCAATAATTAATTGAATTTTGCTTGGAGGTACAAGAAGAATATTTTAACACAACGAATACATTTTAAAATAAAAAAATATATAGAGTAGTCAATTTTAAGGTGTACAAGCAACAAATAACCCGTTCTTTTAGTTCATAGTGCTATTACTACAAAGAACACTCATTTACCAAAAGACTATTTTCACCTTGCAAGGGTGTCCAACTGAGCTCGAGTCGAGGTGAAACGTATGTTTCTCAGGCCGATAGTTTATACATATTGAATGAACACGAAATAACATTTTTTCTTTTTCTACTCCTTTTGCCGGATAAAAATAACACCTACTTTAAAACTAAACGTAAAACTTGATGACGTATTTCTAGATATTATTATGGCATCATCTCCGCAGGGGTTTTCCCTTACCTAATACAGTTTATACATTATTCACTCATACTTGAGCAATTGCTATTAAACTTTATTTTCATCTGCCGGTACAATGACTAATAACATCAATAAAATATGCTATTTACTCTCCATTCTTTATTTGATTATACTGAATTAATAAATTACATCGGATTACATTATATGTATTATGTTACATATTAACCAAGTACACAATGGAGAATCAAAGAACTGTATAAAATTAAACAGTCTTATTTTTGCAGACGAACTACCAATCGTTTATAAGAACACGGAAACAACAATAGAATAAATCACCGTGTTAAAAAACAAGCAGAAAAATCTGGTGTGAAACACTCACACGACTTTATCTTGCCAATGCAAATAATTAATAATGGACCTAACATTAGTATGAAAACATCAGAAATAAACAAAAACACCAACCTCAAAAAACATAATCTTATTTTAATCATGAGTGAAAGACGTAAAGTGAAAATCAACCTCAGTTTACCTTAAAAATACGGAAAATCTCACACGCTAAACTAGGCTCTGTAGAGAAAATGCTCTGAATAAAAGTTGTAGATCTTTTAATTTCCTCTAAATTTGATTATACTTTTTTGTCGTAAAATGCATAATAAGGCTGAAATCTTTTAAAAATTGATTTATTTTTACACGATTTCGTGAAGAAAAAACAGAAAATCGCTAATTACCTAATTACCACTAAGCTAAGCGTTATACAAAAAAAATTTTGATATAAAAGTTGTAGGATTTAACATTTTCTACAACTTTTATTATATACATTTTTTCGCTAAAATGCATATTAAAGCCGCAATCTTAAAAAAACACATTCTTTGAAAAACAGCCTCTCCAAGAATTTCAGCAGACATGACGCCTACGCTATCTTGTAAAGCATAAAAAATGTAGTAAACCAGGCGATTTTTAAAAAAATCGTAGGACCAGTTTTTGAGAAAATCGCAAAAAAGTGAAAGATGGCACGAATAATTTACTTGATTGACCGATTTTGATGAAAATGTTGGTGTCAAGTCCGGTAGTGGTGTATAACTTAAGATTTAAGTTTCATGTTCGAACGAGGTTCCGTTCTTGAGATATTCTGTCACACACACACACACACACACACACACACACACACAGACCAATCGCTAAAAACATGGTTTTTTGGGTTCAAGGGGTTATTAAGTTCTCTTATGTTAAGACATAAGATGTCTATGACACTTAAAAAAAGAAGGTGTACAGCTTACGCTACACTAATTAGTGTTATCGCCTTTCACCGTACTGAACCTCAGGGTACAAAATAAGCTTAATATGAAATCGTCAAATAAAGGGCAAAAATCTTCATGGAATCTAACATATTGATTATTATCAGCTATACTTTTTAACCCCACAAAGAACATTACACTACTAAACGTAATAATAATTTTACTAAATAAATCTTTAACTGAAATTAAGTCTTCGTTTGGGCGGATAACCTAAACTGCAATTGAAAAATTAAAAAATAAATTAAATTTTAAACGATCATCTTAAGAGATGAAATTAAAGAACTAAAATGTTTAAACGGTAATTTTCAGTTTTCTCTTCAGTTAATTACATCCAATACCCATATTTTAAGTTACTGCAATAAATCGTTCATTTCTGTTACTTATGAGATAATTTTCTAATGTACGAACGAACGTTAGTTCTGCACGAATAGGAGAGATCCGTGCATCAATAAACTTACACGATTTTAAGCAGTAATTTTTAGCATTTTCATTTAAATATACGTCTCCTATTCCTGTGAAACTTTTAACATTAAATATTAAATAACCTAGTGAAAGGGTGACTAGAACTAGGAGTAAATTTCATTTTAAAAAACCAGCTCAATAAAAATCTATTACAGTTTGTATAAAACAGGAACTTAACTTAAAAAAAAAACTGGCGCGAAACTCTAACACGACTTTTTCTTGCCAGTGTAAATAATGAATGTTTAATCTTGAGTAAACAATGTAATATTTAAAAAATAACCTAATTTTAACCATGAGTGAATGACGTTAAATGAAAATCAACTTCTGTAGAACTTTAATACGAAAAATCAATAATTGATGCTTCATTTACGTACGCTCACAACCAATTAATACTATTTTGGCAGAGAGGCGCAAAACTGAGTGTTTACTACCATTTAAAAAAACATTCCTTTTTTTTAATTCATAAAATTTATTGTAAATACACTTATACGATAGAAAAAATGGAGGCGTATATTTTTTTCCCAGTGAATTTTCAGATACATGGAACCGTTAAAAATGTATTTCAAGTTTTTCTGACAATTCCATTTTTCTGAGTTTTTATATATTTTTTCGTTTACACCGTCGTTTCTTTTTTCTACCCCATAGAATGCAGGGGAATTTCAATAATTATATGCAACTCATACGATATAAATATTAAGAAATTACTTGCAATGTAACTTTTTCATACCAAGCCAATTGTAAATTAAAATTTTTTTTGAAAGAAAACGTCCTGTTCTGTTCAAACGCGTGAATAAAATTCTTCTTAATTCATTACGTTAACCTTCTTGACATTTATAACAGGCACGCTTACAAAATTTCCTGCATTCTGTTCGGTAGAAAAAAAGAATCGACGGTGTTAAAGAACAAATATCAAAAATTTCAGAAAAATGGAATTTTCATAAAAAGTTGAAATACATGTTTAACGGTTCCATGAACATGAAAATTTCACTGCAAAAAATATACGCTCCTTTTTTTTATTATATAAGTGCACTTACAATAAATTTTATGAATTAAAAAATAAAATGTTTTTTGAAACAGTAGTATACACCCAATTTTCCGCCTCTCCAGCACCTCTCTTCTTTCCACAGACAAATAGTACATACATTTATTTATAATTACAAAATTTCAAACTAGCCATAACCAATAACCTATGATGTCATCACACCCTGCCACATAATGGTTTGTACACTGAAACTTAACCTTGATTATTTACTAACTTGTGAGTAGATTATCGGTTGTAATACACAGTTATACAGGCTAGATTTTATATATAAAAATCAGTCCTAAAGATTATTGGCTGCTATTTGCAGTTTTAAATGAAAGGTTATTGGTCAGTATACGGATTTAATATTTGACACAGGTTGTAATGGCGTCACAACATATTTTAACAGATTACAGAATAGTCGGTTAGCAATTTCGTAAATATACCGGTTTATTCAGAACTATACAGTAATCTCTCGTTGGTTCATTCTATAGCTAAAAATAAGAAGAAAAGTTTATATAAACATATACCCGAAAATGCTTCGTTAGCGAGTTATGCGGATCAAAGATTTCGCCGAGAAATCAGTACCCTCGGTGAAATGAGACGATTTAGACATTTTTAAGGCTGTAATAAAGAGACAAATCTGATAGTTTCTTGTGGATTTTACCTGATAAATTTAATAAAATTCTTCCCAGTAATGTACCTTCATCAGTTTTAAAGATATCTTATGAAAAATACTAAAATTAGGGCTAAAAGATAACACATTATTGTCTTCAACGTGAAATTACTTGGTAAATGGTAAATAAATGGGTATTTTTTTTAGATTAAATTTGTAAAAAATTTATTTCTTAAAAGAGTCATATAATTAACAAAAGAAAAATTTAATACTAGATATAGTATAGTCCTGAGTCACCTGTATAAATATACATCTTTGATCAATAGGTAAACTGTTAAAATAGCACATTTTATTGACATTTAAAACTTAAATTAATTCAAATAAAACGGCAAAATTGAAATTTATACGAGAATGTGAGATTATATCGGTAGATGATAAGAAAAAGGCTTTTAACTAATTTCATGGTGACTTGCGAGCAAAAATAAGTTCATATTCGGATTCAGCACACAAAAAAATATCGTTTTAAAAAAAAACTTGTGACAATCTGTGACGGGCCCTGATTCTAAACAATTACCTCTGTAAGTAAAATTAATATGACATTACATTTTGCATTGAAAGTTTAAAAAATCTGGTGTGAAACACTCACACAACTTTCTCTTGCCAATGTAAATAATTAATAATAAACCTAACATTATTAATAAAATATTAGAAATAAACAAAAACTAACCTCAAAAACATAACCTTATTTTAATCATGAGTGAATGACGCAAAATGACAATCGAACTCAGTTTGGCTTAAAAATACGGAAAATCACGCTTTCAAGCTAAACTAGGCTCTGTAGAGAAAAATGTTTTAAATAAAAGTTGTAGATCTTTTAATTTTCTATAAATTTAATTATATACACTTTTGTCGTAAAATGCATACTAAGACCGAAATGTTAAAAAAATCGATTTTTCTCACGTTTTCGTGAGAAAAAAAACAGAAAATCGCAAATTACCGCTAAACTAAGCGTTATACAAAAAATTGTTTGAAATAAAAGTTGTAGGTTTTTAAATTCTCTACAACTTTTATTATATAAAGTTTTGCGCTAAAATTTATATTAAAGCCGTAATCTTAAAAAAACAACGTTTTTACGTGAAAACAGCCTCACCGAGAATTTCAGCAAACATGGCGCCTAACCTATCTTGTAGAGAATAAAAAATTGAGTAAAATAGGCGATTTTAAAAAAAATCGTAGGACCAGTTTTTGAGAAAATCGCAAAAAACTGAAAAATTATACGAATAAACTACTACTTCCGGTTGACCGATTTTGATGAAAATGTTCGTGTCGCGTCCGGTAGTGGTATGTAACTTAAGTTTCAAGTTTCAAGTTCGTACGATGTTCCGTTCTTGAGATATTCTGTTCACACACAGACACACACACACACACACACACACACACACAGACCAATCGCTAAAAACATGTTTTTTGGGTTCAGGGGGTCTGAAAACGTATAGATCCGGTGAAAACTCGATTTCGAAAAATCGACATGAAAACAATACTTTCCTTCCTATATATTCATATAGGCAAGAGAAAGTAAAAATAAATCGCCAATGTAAGTCGTATGACACAATAATTTCATCGTGAAAATTTTCGAAAGTAATATACTTGGTAAGAAATGAAAAAGAAAGGCCGAGAAACAAGAACTTGGAAGTGTTAATGAAAGGACGGTTACAGCAAAAAGTCGAAACCTTTTTAATTTGCTTCCAGGTATTTTTAAAAAAAATTATGAAACCTTAAAATCCACCAATTCTTAACTTAAGCACCGTCATTCCTTATTACCAAGTAATTGATACGGCTTAAATAAACTATTTTTAACATTCACATAAATAAAATATTTGGCAATTTACAGAGAATAAAGACTTAACTTTGTTCTACAAAACGACTGGGTTTAAAAAGTTCTTTCCATTTTTATAACGAAAGAAAATTCATTGGTTAACTACAAGAATAGATATTAATTATTCTACCAATTTTCTTCCACGAATTACGAGAACAAAAATCGGTAGCTGTATTACAAAATATATTAGTTTTATTGCATCATACAGACAAATCAAACCGAATGAATATTTTATGAATTTTTAAGATTAAGTATTTAAAGGTATTGTTCCTATAGTTTTGAACGTTAGTGAACATTTAAGGTAGTTACAAAGATCGACTAAATAAAATTTATACCGAGATAATCGTTGTAGCTTATTTGAATATAATTTGAAACGTTGCCTGATACGTACGTTAAAATATACAAAACCCGGAACTGGGTAAGTAAACGTGGCACACCATTGAACGAACAATGAAGTAGCAAGCCTTCATAAAAGAGCTGTAAACTATTTTCTAGATATTTAATTTGTACTGTGGTAATTTTGTACAACCATAAACCTACACAGCTCAGGTAACGTTTGTATTTCTGTATCGTGGGTTGAACGGTTCAACAAACAACCACTGACTGACTATAAAAGCACGCAGAACACGCAATCCGAAAATTACTCTTGATTATATTTCTATTTATTTACAAACACTTCAACAATCGAGTTTAGAAATCAACAAAATTGTTTTATTTAAAAATTATTGCTAAATTATATTTACACACTTCGTTACCTACCGAAAAGTTTGATCGTTGAATTTAGTATTTAATTTGACGGTGAAATTAATGTTTATTTAATTGTATGATTAATACAGCACTGTTAGCTGTTATAACTTCGGTAAATTTCAGGGTTTCTTTTTGTTTTACTTTCTCTTCCCTATGAATATATAGGCAGGAAAGTATTGTTTTCACGTCGATTTTTCAAAATCGAGTTTTCACCGGATCTACACGTTTTTGGACCCCCTGAACCCAAAAAACCTGTTTTTAGCGATTGGTCTGTGTGTGAACAGAATATCTCAAGAACGGAACACCGTACGAACTTGAAACTTAAGTAAGATACCACTAGAGGACCCGACACGAACATTTTCATCAAAGTCGGTCAACCGGAAGTAGTAGTTCATTCGTGAAATTTTTTACTTTTTTCAAATTTTCTCAAAAACGGGTCCTACGATTTTTTTTAAAAATCGCCTGGTTTACTAAATTTTCTTATGCTCTACAAGATAGGGTAGGCGTCGTGTCTGCTGAAATTCTTGGAGAGGCTGTTTTTACGTAAAAATATTGTTTTTTTAAGATTGTGGCTTTAATATGCATTTTAGCAAAAAAAACTGTATATAATAAAAGTTGTAGAAAATTTAAAATCCTACAACTTTTATTTCAAACATTTCTTTGTATAACGCTTAGTTTAGCGGTAATAGTTTTTCATATACTGTACTCGCATCAACAGCTTGGCCACTAGCAATTATACAGGGTTAAAGAACGGAGAGTTTAAGCATGCAACTATTTCTGGAATCCTAACCAAGATTCGAACCTGGAACCATCCGTTTTGTAAGCCAGCGTGCTAACCATTACACTTCGTAAGCGACCTACAGTAAAACTTTGTTTCTACGTCGGATCTACCAAGTGAAGTCATATTCATTTACATTCTTTTTGTACGTTGTATAAAGTAGGTAAGTACTTTTAAAAAAAAAATACCGTTTTGAATCCAGTGGAGTATTTTAATTTTAAATTTAAATCTCTGTAAGGTACTTACAAGACAAACAAACGAACAATGTTTATTATGAGTAGATTTATGAAGTGTTTAAAGAGGATGTTTAAAGTGGAGGAGAGAGAAAATGAAATATGAAGAACCGCTAAATTGACGTACAGTGCAACGAAATCCATACAGGGTGATTCACGAAGATATTCAGAAACTTTAGGAGCTCATTTAACATGTAAAAATAATGAAAAAAGTTTATATAAACATGGGTCCGGAAATGCTTCGTTTCCGAGTTACAGGTAGCGAAAGTTTCGCCCGGATTTCAGGTCACCACGTAAAATGAGGTCTTCCTGAAATTCTGGTAAGGTAGATTAAGGGGCGAATTCAATCATTTCTCATGGTTTTTGATCTGATAAATTGAATAAAACAGGTCCCAAAACTGTAAGTTAAATATTAACATAACGTTATTAACAGTACAAAGTAAAATTAACCGGAAGAACGAAGATGAAAAAATGTGTTTTTTTACTCAATTTTTTGCATTTGAGACTGGTTTTCTCAAAAAATATTTAACTTACAGTTCTGGGACCTGTTTTATTTAATTTATCAGGTCAAAAACTATAAGAAACGATTGCATTCGCCCCTTAATCTACTTTACCAGAATTTCAAGAAGACCTCATTTCACCTGGTGAGCTGAAATCAGGGCGAAATCTTTCGCTAGCCGTAACTCGGTAACGAAGCATTTCCGGACCCATGTTTATACAAACTTTTTTCATTATTTTTACATGTACAATGGGCTCCCAAAGTTTCTGTATATCTTTGTGAATCACCCTGTATAACGTTGATTTTTAAGTAACTTATAAGTTGTTTTACTAACTAGTAAACCTAGTTCTAATAGTTTGTAATAATTGGGTATTATAACTACACAGTACAGACATTACTCTGTTAAGAATAATTCCTTCACTTATTTCGCTAATAAATAAAATTTTTTAAAGTTTATAGTTACAATTCAATTTTGCTTTTGACTCTCTCAGAGGGTCAGCAAGCAATGAGCTTTTAAAAAATGTTTTAGGTTTGATTCCTGTCAAAGTATATTAAAAAGTTATGAATCTAATTCCTTATAATATTTTTACTTTCTCTTGCCTATATGAATATATAGGACGAAAAGTATTTTTTCATGTCGATTTTTCACCGGATCTACACGTTTTCAGACACCCTGAACCCAACAACACATGTTTTTAGCGATTAGTGTGTGCGTGTGTGTGTGTGTGTGTGTGTGTGTGTGTGTGTGTGTGTGTGTGTGTGTGTGTGTGTGAACGGAATATCTCAAGAACGAAAATCGTACGAACTTGAAACTTGAAATTTAAGTTAGGCACCACTGCTGGACCCGACACGAACATTTTCATCAAAATCGGTCAACCAGAAGTAGTAGTTTATTCGTGTCATTTTTCATTTTTTTGCGATTTTCTCAAAAACAACTCCTACGATTTTTTTTAAATCGCCTCATTTACCAAATTTATATGCTCTACATAATAGGGTAGGCGCCAAGTCTGCTGAAATTCTTAGAAAGGCTGTTTCGCGTAAAAAATTCTTTTTATAAAATTGCGACTTCAATATACATTTTATCGTAAAAATGTATAATAAACGTTGAAGAGAAATAAAAATCCTACAACCTTTATTTCAAATATTTTTTGTAAAACGCTTAGATTAGTAGTAATTAGCTATTTTCAGGTTTTTAAAGTGTAAAAAAATCGATTTTTTAAGATTTCAGCCTTAGTAGGCCTACGCATTTTACGACAAAAGTGTATATAATAAAATTTATAGTAAATTAAAAGATCAATAACTTTAGTTTGAGCATTTTTCTCTACAGAGCCTCGTTTAGCGTGAATCAGTGATTTTTCGTATTTTTAAGCTAAACAGGTTGATTTTCATTTTCTGTCTCACTCAAGATTAAAATTAGGTTATGTTGTTGTTTTTATATTGAGGTTAAATTTTTGTTTGTTTATGTTTTTTTTTCTTTTATTGAGTGATGATGCCTACATAAGACTTGGGCTTGTGCGTAGGTAATGATATGTGATGATTTACCGATGAAAAAAATGCCAAACCTGACCGGGAATCGAACCCGGAACCCCGGCATAGTAGCCAGTTGCGCTGACCACAACACCACGGGCCGGCCATTATTACTAATGTTACATTATATTCTTAATTATTTAGATTGACAAGAGAACGTTGTGTGAGTGCTTCACACCAGATTTTTTTAATCAATTCGCATAATTTATAAAACAATTCTGTCACAGTTTATTTGAAATAATATTTCTCACATATAGACGCCAATGTCCAAGTCATTTCATAAACTACGATGGTGGCAAGTTCATTAAGACATCCAGGTATTACTGTAGCAATATTGGAGGGTAATATTAAGGGAGTGAATCGTAGAGGGAGGCAAAGGTTAGAGTATTTAAAGCAAATTGCAAAAGACGTAAGGTGTTGCAGGTATTTTTTTTTGTCATCAGTCTCTCGACTGGTTTGATGCAGTTCTCCAGCCTGTTCTATCTTGCGCAAGTCGTTTCATATCTACAGACCTGTAACACCCTACATCTTTTGTAATTTGCTTTATATATTCTAATCTTTGCCTCCCTCTACAATTTACTCCCTCCATTATTAATAGCCCAATACCTGGATGTCTTAGGATATGCCCCACTAGCCTATCCCTTCTTTTAATGTTGCAGGTATGTTGTTGTTGTTTAGGTCATCAGCCAAAAGGCTGGTTTGAACCTCTAGAGGTTTTACTAAGTAAAACGAGGAGTGAGGTGGTTTACCATTGCCTTCCTCACTGAGTGGAAACGTACACTTATCAGCATGCCAGGCCCTTTGAAAAGCACATATTTTCCACTCTGCAAATGACACCTTCACTTCATTCACCACAGGGTCTGGCTGTATAATGAAATTCATTACTTTCAGATAAGATAACTCTGATTAGTGTCTTTTACACCTCTACCTCTTCTGTTCTTAAATTATTCAGTCATTGAATTGGCTGACCATGTGATAAGAAACAGAACTATTTATTTTAACCCTGCAACAAACAGATTGAGTGTAAATAATTTGACACTGCACCTGTCTGTTATGGGCAGCAGCCTATATCTATCTTTCATGAAATGTTATTTTCAATTTTGAATTTACATAGTGTGTGTATATTCTCCAACACGGACAATGTTTTTAGTTATACTAGTACCAGCTAGGCTTGGCCGCGCGAGAGACATCATTTAACCTCACAGATTGTACTGTAGTAATAGCAGCATGGAAATGACCACAACACCACAGGTGTTGTTGCAGGTATATGGATATGAAATGACTTGCGCAACATAGAACAGCTTGGAGAACTGCATTAAACCAGTTGAGAGACTCACGAAAAAAACCGAAATTTTTTTTGCTGGGGCATCTTATCACGTAGCTTTTTCAATGGTTGTTACTTAACTTCTTACACCAATTATACATTAACTGTATTACCCTACAGCCACCATAATTTAAACAACATTTCATAAAAGTTCGTAGAATAGTAATTACAGTAAATTGGTTTTCTATTATTGTAATTGCCCGTTATCAATTAAGTATTATTCAAATTACTATGATTATTCATTACCTATTTTATCTATTTAGTTACGGTATTTAAAATACTATTACATGTTATAAATTTTAAAACCTTAATATAAATTATGGTATACAAAACGATGTGTAATAAATAATATATCGGTACTGAAAACGATATTCAATGATTATGTTCGGGTAAAATTGATCGGCCAACATTTCTACCAGGTAGTTATTAATTTCTTCTACTAATTCTACTTTATTCTACATCTTGTCTTGTTCTTATTCTTCTTCACCTTCCAAGCACTGACACCACAAATCATTTTTGACGCTCCCTTTTTCAAAAGGAAAACTAATTTAACATTCAGAGCATATCTACTCCGTGATAGCCTCACTATAAAATGTTAAAACGTTTACTGGGTGTCCGAAAAGTCCCAGTTCGGAAAAATATTTCGAATATAAGGGAAATTTTAAAGTGTATTATGCACACGTGACCCTCATTCGAATACAAAATATTATTGTATGACGAATAAAACAAAATTTCCGCCATCTTGAATGTAACTTAATTTTTACTTTCTTTTGCCTATATGAATATTTAGGAAGGAAAGTATTGTTTTCATGTCGATTTTTCGCAATCGAGTTTTCACCAGATCTACACGTTTCCAGACCCCCTGGACCCAAAAAACATGTTTTTAGCAATTAGTCTGCGTGTGTGTTTGAATAGAATATCTCAGTAACGGAACACCGTACGAACTTAAAACTTAAGTTAGATACCACAAGAGGCCTCGAGACGAACATTTTCATCAGTTGGAAATAGTAGTGGATTCGTGTCATTTTTCACTTTTTTGCAAATTTCTCTCAAAAACGGCTCTTACGGTTTTTTTAAAAATCGCCTCAATTTCTGCATTTTGTATGCTCTACAAGATAAGGTAGGCGCCATGTCTGCTGTATTCTTGGGAAGACTGTTTCTCGTAAAAAATTTGTTTTTTTTAGATCGCGGCGTTAATATGCATTTTAGCGCAAAATGTAGGCTAAATAAAAGTTATAGAGAATCGAAAATCCTACAACTTCTATTTCAAACATTTGTTTTGTGTACCGCTTAGTTTAGCGGTAATTAGCGATTTTCTGTTGTTTTTTTTACGAAAATGTGTATATAATCAAATTTATAGGAAATGAAAAAAATCTACAACCTTATTTAGAGCATTATTGCTTATTTAGAGCAATTTTCTCTCTTGCCTAGTTTAGTGTGAGAGTGATTTTCCGTATTTTTAAGCCAAACTGAGGTTGATTTTCATTTTGCGTCTTTCACTTGTGATTAAAATAATGTTATGTTTTATGAAGTTAGTTTTTTGCTTATTTCTAAAATGTTTCATAACTAATGTTAGGTTATATTGTTCATTATTTGCATTGGCAAGAAAAAGTCTTGGGACTGTTTCCCACCAGATTTTTAAGATACTGAAACTTATCGGAAATGACGTACTTTTATAAAACAATATATTTCGCATGTGTTCTATAAAATTATTTCGAAAAACACAACAGACATAATGTATAATTTAGTAAAAGTTTCGCTTTTGAAGAAAACGTATTTTTTTCTACATTGTATTATTAACGTATTTTTTAATACATCGTCATTGTTCAACCACTATTTCAAGGATTAACATAATATTTAACAGGTTTGTTCTGTATTAATAATGGAAAATGATGTTGCAATAAACTTAACATAAAATTATATTTATATTTTCATTAATAAACTTTGTAAAATCGTGCATGCGAGAAATTTTTCGGTTTTAAAGATAACTGTAGAAGAGAACGTAAAATTACTGTACACATTTCTGGTAGTTTTTCATGCATTGTTTGTTGTTTTACGTTACTTTGAAGCTCTTAAATCGTGTATTACTTTTAATGATTTAATATTTATCTTAAAATTAATCATGTGTATTTTTTTTAATTAAATAACTTTTATTGCATAAGGTATTAAGTTAAAGAATACACATGAATTATTTAAAATAAATTTAAAATCATAATACAATATTACACATGACTTTCAATAAGGCGTTGCTGAAATTTAAAAAAAGGCGTCGAAAGAATATTTTTGAAACCTTACGAGGTATCTTTACGAATTTTTAGCCATTCAAATTGTCTTGAAATTTCAAATTGAAATCAAGTATCATATGACCACGTTCCCATTTAAATAAAGTTAAATTCAAGTTGGTGGACAAATTTTTTTAGTTCATCATAAAATAGTATTTTGAATTCAAATAAGGTTCACATTTGCTTTGCACGTACCTTGAAATTTCCCATACATTCGAAATATTTTGCCGTACACGGACTTTTGGGACATCCAGTATACATTTAAGTTCATGTATATACAAGTTCTTTTGTACATTAGTCGGTGCAGTAGTCAGTCTTTAAAAAGATACAAACTTGTATGTAACCCAACTATAAAAAAAGGTGTTTCTCCGTTGATTTATACAGCAATTGTTGCTTCATCATTTTTATGTTATCTTTGTTTTATTATTTTACGGTTTACAGTTTCTTTTCGATTTGCAGTTTGTATTTTTAGATTTACTAAACTGTATTCTTTGATTTGTTTCCTGTATTGTTATTTATTTAACGTTTCATCTATGTATTTTATTTGTACGATGTTTTTTATCGTTTTTGATATTGTAGACAACTTAAAATTACACTTTGCTGGTAGTTTTTCATCCATCTTTTGTTGTATTCCTTGACTTTGAAGCCCTTAAATCATGTATTTTATTAACTGTACTAATTCATTCAAACCGATTTTCATGTTACATAAGAAAACGGAATAGGCTACTACTAAAATAATTAATATGTTTATTTATTTTATTGTTTACAGTATTATGAACTTGTCCCACCACGAATATTTCTAAAAATATTTTGTACTCTACAAGATAGGATGGTGACGTACCTGCTGAAATTCTTGGGGGCTCTCCTCTCGAAAAATATTTTCTTTTAAGATTGCGGATTGAATATGCATTTTAGGGCAAAAGCGTATACAACAAAAGTTGTACAAAATTTACAAACCTTACAAATTGTTCTACTAACACAGTATTTTTTCTACAACGCTTTGTTTAGCGTCTATTGGTAATTTTCGAAATTTTGCTCATTAAAACTAAAAAAAATCTGAGTAAAGATGGGATTTTTTTAAAATTGCGGGCTTTGTATGAAAAAAGTTTAAGTTCTAGAAAATTAAAAGCCTACAACTTTTTATTTCAAGCATTTTTCACTTCAGGGCCTAGTTTAGGTCGGCTTGGTGATTCGCCGTATACTTTTAAATCGAACTGAGGTAGATTTTAAAGTTGCGTCATTCACTCATGGTTAAAATAATAATAATGGTTAGATAATAATTTTTATTTTACATTGGCAAAGTCGTGTGGTTGTTTCACACCACAATTTTTTAGTAATTTTAGTAAAATTTATGAATAGAAATTATTCTACGATAGATACCTGTACGGAAATCAAGAAGTATTTTCATTGTTATCTTACAATTTGTATTCCAGTCAATCCAGATGACCGTTCTTTATTTACCTAATTACAAACTTGATTACTTTTTTTTGCTTTTATTTGTTATCGAGACCTGTACATTATTGAGAACTACCCAATTTGATCGCTGCTTTTGTTGTATTATTTGACGTGAATAAGGCATGAGTTTGAACAGGCACCCCCAATAGAGTTTGTTCATGGATGGCTGTCAGCTGGCCACCATACAAAGTCACTTGTCCAACCGGTGTTACTTAACAAATAATAGCGACTTACTACCAGCTGACTGACTGGGCTGGTAATTACTTTGTGAAATTATGAATACTTTTATTAAAACAATTTGTTTTTTTTTGTTTGTTTATTAGACACACCTAAAATTTCAAACGTTTTCTGTTACGGCGCGCCTTACATTTTTTTTTATTTAAGACCACCGAGTTTTTAAATATCATAACCTATTGAACTTGAATCTAAAGTCATGACTTACAGAAACGGAATACTGTAACCCTAAACAACATAAAGCAAACTGTTAATTTATTTTTATATACTAGCGGCTCCTTTTGTAATAGAGAGATAATTATAAATTTAAAATATAATAAATTTTTCAGCGTTAAAGAGTTTTTTAGGCTTTTTATTAATAAGTTATTTGATCGGTATTGGCTTTAACGGATATAATTAATGATTTTTACTCATAATATTTACATTTGTGTTGGTGTTTTTATTTAGAAACAGACATACTATAAACGAGCCATCGTTATAAATATTAAAAGAGTTGCGTGAGAGGTCGTGGCTAGCGCTCCGTTCATTCAGTGGCCATAAATGACACTAATTACTCAACTGATTGACAGCGGCTGGTTAGTATAACCTATAATATTGTCTATATTCCCCTCCCCTAAGTACACTTCAAGTACAGAACGTCATAATCATACTAAATGCTCAACTCAGCCGGAACAATGCATCGTTTATTCAATATGGTTTTTAAGGGTCATTTTATAAAGTTGAATTTATACGTTGGTAACTTTGTTTTTAGTTTTTTTTATGCGCTTCATGTCAATTTGAAGTAATTTAATCAGTCAGGGTAATAACTCAGGACTTTATGCATTAAATATTTTTAATTTATTTAGTTGTCTGTTTTATCTTCAATTTACCATTTTTGTATTTTGAATCATAATAATATTTTATATTTGTGGAGAAATTGACAGTTATTTGTGGGTTTATACAAACACTTCACTTCATTGTCTGTAAAACTTTTAGAATTTCAAGTTTTTCAAAACAATGAGGATTATCATAGTTCTAGTTAAGTTAGTTCCTTTCTACAGCCCCTATCACCCACGTTTCACTCCCGTATACTGATAGATTCCAAACATAGTGTTTTAACAAATTTTTCCTAATCTGTAAATTAATGTTTGTAGTCGTAAGCAGTTTTTCATTTCAAAGGCATTTCTAGCTTGAGCAATCCTACTTTTGATATCACTTGTGCTTCTACCATCCTTTTGTTATTTTACTCCCTAAATACGTAGCAGAATTTCCCAACTTCCTGAATGTTTTCGTTCCCTACTTTTAAATTTCTTATCTCTTCTAAACCACTTTTGCTGCTGCACAACACTCTCCTTTTCTTCTTATTAATTTTCATGAATTTTTACTTTTATACTGAAAACACTAATTTTTGAAATTGCCGAATTAATGAGCGGTTACGGAAATAACAGGGGTTCTGAATGTTACTAACAACTCAAAATTTAAATAAGCTACAGGTCGTACTAAAATATATATATGTAATAACTTCATGCATAGAAAAACAACATACAAGTTTATATTCCAGCGAAATCTCAAATAAATATATCGAGCGGTGTTAAGAGTTATAAGCCTCTAAATGCAGCCGATCTGTAGCAGCAACAAAAAAAACTGTCTCTTTTATTTCTTCTCATCGTGATATCACAATATTAAAAACGGCTAAAAATATGAAACTGATATGTAACAACGCCGATTGAAATCAGCTATATTTTGGTGTATAGTACGTTAAAATTGAATAAGCGGTTTTAAAGAAACAAGGCTCTAAACTCGGGTATCTATAATAAAAAAAAAACTACAGTAGTCAAGAGTTATCACCTCTGAGAGTAACAAATTTCAACATTATACAAATTCGTCTACAGGAAAGTAGATGCTTTTCAGAGGCCTAGCATGCTGATAAGTATACTTTTCCTCTCAGTGAGAAAGGTAAGCTAAACCTTCTCTCTCCTCGTTTTACTTAGTAAAGCCTCTAGAGGTTCAAACCAGCTTTTCGGCTGATGACCTAAAAACCAACAACGTAATAATCATTATAAATTTTAAGACAATTTTTAATTCCATAATTTAAATTACCTCATAAATAAATTCATGTATTAAAGTAAAATAAAATAACTGCGTTCGAAACAACATCTAGTTAATTTACGAGGGACTAATAAAATTACTGAATGGTTAACTGGGATATTCTACAAGCTCATACTTGTACGATATATCATTGTAAAGGGAATAAAAAGCAATCGACTTCATAAATATTAAGTTAGAAAATACTTACTACTAAATACATACATCATGTTACGCGAATAACATTAACCAATTATATTAAATCAACAATACGGTTAACTTTTTAAGTTAAAAAGATGTCGGATTAGTTGTAATACATTTCAAGAAAATTATTATTAGAAAATACACTTTTACAGTAAATACTGTAGGTACACACATACATAATACACACTACACACATGTGTTGTAATCTATTTCATAACAAACATAAATGTTAATACAATAACTTTAGCAACACAACCGGATGCCCGTAAAATCTTAAGTTCTTTAGTAATTTAATAAAAAAATCTTTGTGGAAAAGAAATATCAAAAATTTTAATATATTTAGTACAAGCCTAACACAAACCACAATTTTTTCTAACTTTATTAGGAAAATTCAAAACTACATAAAAATCACGAGTGAATAATATAATTATTATGAAATGAGATAAAACGTGCTTTAAGACCTAAGAGATCACCCCTTAACAGTGGGCCCGAGCTGGAAATTTTTTGTAAACGGTTTAAATAATTGTGTGTACAATCGGAAATTACTTAACACAAAATGATGTCTCTACTCCATCGTCGGCGCAGACGTCTGCGGGGATTTCTTGGAAAGTATGATAAAATAATATAGTTTGCGTACAAGTATGAGATAATGAAATGATGAGATAATTTTATTTCGTAAACTACAATTTAAACGAAGAAATTTGTCAATTTTCTTTGTTGTTTTTTTTTGGCAATGACAAGTAAACAGAAAATTAAAATAAATACAGGCGTACGACAAGGCTGTCCTATGTCTCAGACGCTATTTAATACTTGCGCTGATAAGATTTTAACAATTCGGATTCAATTACTTGACTCAAGCATTCAGCTTTGAATAATGTTTTCCGAAATTCATTGCTATACACAAAAGACAGGCTCCGATATGCCATTTATAAGTTGCATTATGTATTTATGCATTATGTAGGCCTATATTTTATGTATTTCAACTTTCATAACTTTCAAACAAATTCCACCCGAAGGAAATTATCTAATAAATTATTTCTAATAACGCCGGAATCATGAGTAAAAATTTCATTAAAATTTAAAACCGTAATTTACCTTATCCAAAACAAGTCTTGAAATTTGAAATTTTCATCCAATGTATTTGATATTACAATAACTTTTTGCACACCCAGTATTTAAGTAAAAATTTCAGCAACAAATATATATCATTCATATAATATGATTTAAACCAGTATTTTTACAACAAGGTAAGAAATGTATCATATTTGTATGTCATTTCAATTATATTTCTAAATTAATTTTTTGTTTTCGTACTAATAACTTACAACATAAATCATAACAACAAAATCAAAATGAAAAAAAAAAAACTGGTAGTTACATGGATATATATAAAAAAGATTATATGTAATGAATTAATAAATAATAACAGTAATTATAAGGGCAGTTGTTTGAAAGTTGTCGGCATTTAATGATACAGTTGGCTTCATTTGAAAAAAAAATATTTGGTTCATTTTTTCAGCATAATTATCCGATGTATACTTTCATCTGTAATAAAAAAAGTAAAATAACCATTTACACACAAAATAAAATTAATAAATTAATTTTATTTCTCTATAATATTTGTTATTTGTATTGAGAAATTTGTAATAAAAAAATATGCCTTAATTTACAAATACCTTTAAAATAATCGATAAAATGTACTGATATGTAATTTAAAATGGAATCTTGTATTTTTCAACAAATTTAAAAACGTGTAAATCATACTGCTATAAATTAGTACCCACCGGGTTGATCTAGAGGTAAATCGTCAACTTCAACTTCCCAAAATTGTATACTTTGTACTACACACAAACCAATTTCAAATACTTAAATAACACACAAATTTATGTGTTATAAGTTACCTAAGTATGTGTTATGAACAATAATCAGTATTTCGTCCAATATCTTTAGACAAAATAATTATAGGATAAATTTCACAAACTGATAATAATTTGAAATAAATATATATTACAAAACAGAGAATAATTTATATTATTGAAATCATATGATTATATAGTCCACTGAATATTAAAATATCAAAAAGTAATTTTCGTTAAATTTTGAAGACATAATTTTATTTGAACAAAACAGAAAAAAAATCTGGTGTGAAACACTCACACAACTTTCTCTTGCCAATCCAAATAATTAACAGTAAACCTAACATTAGTAATAAAATATTAGAAATAAAACAAAAAAATAACCTCAATAATTATAACCTAATTTTAATCATGAATGAAAGACGCAAAATGAAAATTGATTTTAGTTTGGCATAAAAATACGGAAAAATCACTATTTCACGCTTAACTAGGTTCTGTAGAGAAAAATGTTATAAATAAAAGTTGTAGATCTTTTAATTTTCTATAAATTCGATTATATACACTTTTGTCGTATAATGCATACTATAGCCGAAATTTTAAAAGAAATCGATTTTTCACACGTATTCGTGAGAAAACAGAAAATCGCTAATTAACGCTAAACTAAGCATTATACAAAAAAGTTTGAAATAAAAGTTGCAGGATTTTAAATTTTCTACATTTTTTATTATATAAATTTTAGGGCTAAAATGCATATTAAAGCCGTAATCTTAAAAAACAATTTTTTTACGGGAAGACAGCCTCACCCAGAATTTCAGCAAACATGGCGTCTACCCTATCCTGAAGAGCATAAAAATTTAGTAAACCAGGGGATTTTTTAAAAAATCGTAAGACCCGTTTTTGAGAAAAACGCAAAAAAGTGAAAAATCACACGAATAAACTACTACTTCCGGTTGACCGATTTTGATGAAAATGTTCGTGTTGGGTCCTCTAGTGGTATCTAATTTAAGTTTCAAGTTCGTACGAGGTTCCATTCTTGAGATATTCTGTTCACACACACACACACACACACACACACACACACACACACACACACACACACACACACGCACGCACGCACGCACGCACGCACGCACGCACGCACGCACGCACGCACACGCACACCAATCGCTAAAAACATGTTTTTTCGGGTTCAGGGGGTCTGAAAACGTGTAGATCTGGTGAAAACTCGATTTCTTAAAATCGACATGAAAACAATACTTTCTTTCCTACATATTCATACAGGCAAAAGAGAACGTATGTAGGCCTATAGGTAAGAAGGTAAAATGCACCAACTTTTTCGCAACTTATCAGGTAGTATATTTTTCCAGTTTATTTAAACTCGTACCAACAGCTTCTTTATTAGCGACTAGAGTGAGTTAACTAACTTCAACGACCTGTAATAATTTTCAGACCGTAGCCAGGAATCAAACCGGGACCTTCGCATTGTACGCTAGCGCGCTACGAATACGCTAACGTAGGCGGCCAGTACTACATTTAACGAGCTCTAATATATTTTGATGCCCAAAACGGGCAGGTGGAGTGTTATTTTAATTGCACTCTATCTGTTCGGTCCAGGGCTAAAAAAAAATAGTTCTGTTTCTTATCACATAGTCAGCCACTTATATAACTGAACTATTTAAGAACAGAAGAGGTAGAGGTGTAAAAGACACTAGTCAGAGTTATCTCCTCTGAGAGTAATGAATTTCACTATGCAGCCAGACCCTGTGGTGAATGAAGTGAAGGTGTCATTTGCAGGGTGGAAAGTGAGTGCTTTTTGGAGGGCCTGGCATGCTGATAAGCATACTCTTTCAACTCAGTGAGGAAGGCACTGGTAAACTACCTTACTCCTCGTTTTTACTTAGTAAAACCTCTAGAGGTTCAAACCAGCCTTTCGGCTGTTGACCTAAACAACAACAACAATATATTTTGATGTATTCCTAACAGTGTTATGTTTATATAGTCACCGATGGGAACCTACACTCCATTACAATTAAAATAATTGTAAATTGATTACAAACGTAGCGATGATTCCCTTTACGTTGTTGCATAGGTCACCAGTCGAAAGGCTGGTTTTAACTTCTAGAGCTTTACTAAGTAAAATAAGGAATGAGGTGATTTACCATTACCTTCCTAACTGAGTGGAAACGCATTATCAACATGCTCAGCCTTCTTAAAAAGCACATTTTCCACCCTAAAAATGATACCTTCATTTCATTCACCACAAGGTCTAGCTGTTTACACTTCTAGCTTTTGTATTCTTACATGCTTCAGTCATATAATTCGCTAACCATGTAATTAGAAACAGAACAATTTTTTTTAGCCCTGGAACTAACTGATCCAATGCAAATAATTTACATGATCAACATGCTCAGCCCTCTAAAAAGCACACTTTTCACCCTAAAAATGATACCTTTACTTCATTCACCACAGGGTCTGGCTGTTTAAACTTCTACCTCTTGCATTCTTACATGCTTCAGTCATATAATTCGCTAACCATGTGATTAGAGACAGAACTATTTTTTTAGCCCTGGGACTAACTGATCCAATGCAAATAATTTAACATTCAACTTGCATCTTATGGACAAAAATTTCCTTTAACAAAGAGACAAATGGATCTTCAAAAAATAAATGAAGATAAGAATTCAAGCAGGTTTAACGATGAAGGTCTGAAGGAAGGAGAAACTTGGGAAGACCTCAACAACACAGGGAATATTTTATTTTAATCATAGTTTTTTCAATGAAATTATATTACACATCATAATACCAAAACAGGTTAGCTGGTCTATGCCGAAAGAAAGAGATCTGTTGATTACCAAATTATTTTACCAACAAGAAGCAAAACTTTTTGAAGTTTGTGATCATAATACATTTACAGGTGATTACACAATCAGAAGGTTTCCTAGTTCCATCATTCAAAGATCTTGAACGAGTTCTAAAAGAGGGTGTAACTTTCTGATTATCTCCAGTATTACCAGGAACATCAAAAAAAACAAGAAATTCTACATGAATTACTTTTAGGAATCACCATTTTCGTGATTGACCGTAATAGACCCTGGATTAAACGTGAAACTTTAACATCGATATCTTGTCGGTGATTTTCCTCTAAGTGGATCCATTATCTGATGGAATTGTAACACTGTGGAAATTATTCATTTTTATCACAGACAAAACCGAGAAACTAAAAAAAATTACAAAGAGAACGAGGACAAATACGTTGAAATGAAATTTTTGTATTAATATAGCCTACTGGACGAACTACAAAAATTTCTAGAAAATTCAGTTGCTACTGTGCATTACTTTAATGTTACTCTATTACACACAGAACATCTTTTTTAAAGAAAACAAGCAGAGTTTATAATAAAAAAGCAATTTTATACTATTTTCTAAAACACCCAACCTAACAAAAAAATTCGTTTAAATACAAACTACAAATATTTAATTTAAAATAACAAAGTTACATTATAATACAAAGAATATGTACATTTTATATTTGAGATATAAAAATTCAGCGTTTAATATTCTGTTTTAGTAGAGTAGGTACTTTTTTCTTGTTGAAAACAAAGAAAAATATTTTGTATACAGAGGAGGAAAGAAATACCGAAAATATTTAAAGAATTCTTCATAAACATAAATACAATTCTTTTTTTAATTAAAATACTGAACAATCATAAATGAAAAGAAGTTAATGAAAATTACAAATTACGAATATATATAAAAAAATGAAACAATATTTGGAATATTAAAAAACAATACAACCTGAAAAATTTAACACCGTTTCATTTTAAAAAAATTAGTCGGAATATCCTACCGGGAAAGCTCCCATCAGATGTTTATCGGGTCATCGAGAAAGGTTGCATCCATTTTTACTTTCTCTTGCTTATATGAATACATAGGAAGGAAAGTATTGTTTTCACGTCGATCTTTCGAAATCGAGTTTTCACCGGATCTACACTTTTCAGACCCCCTGAACCCCAAAAACATGTTTTTAGCGATTGGTGTGTGCGTGTGCGTGAACAGAATATCTCAAGAACGGAACCTCGTACGAACTTGAAACTTAAGTTAGATACCACTAGAGGACCCGACAAGAACATTTTCATCAAAATCGGTCAACCGAAAGTAGTAGTTAATTCGTGTCATTTCTTACTTTTTTGCGATTTCCTCAAAAATGGCTCCTACAATTTTTTTAAAAATCGCTTCATTTACTACATTTTTTATGCTGTACAAGATAGGGTAGGCGCCATGACTGCTGAAATTCTTGGTGAGGCTGTTTTCTCGTAAATTTTTTTTTAAGATTGCGACTTTAATATGCATTTTAGGTTAAAAATGTAGAGAATTTAAAATCCTACAACTTATTTTTTAAACGTTTTGTATAACGCTTAGTTTAGCAGTCAGTAGCGATTTTCTGTTTTTTTCTCTCGAAACCGTGTAAAAAAATCTTTTTTTGAAGATTTCAGCCTTATTATGCATTTTACGACAAACAAGTATACAATCAAAATTATAGGAAATTAAATATCTACAACCTTTATATAAAATATTTTTCTTTACAGAGCCTAGTTTAGCGTGAAGAGTGATTTTCCGTATTTTTACGCCGAACTGAGGCTGATTTTCATTCTGCGTCTTTCACTCATGATTAAAATAAGGTTATATTTTTAGAGGTAAATTTTTTGTTTATTTCTAATGTTTTGTTACTAATGTTAGGTTACATTGGTCATTATTTGCATTGGCAAGAGAAAGTCCTATGAGTGTTTCACACCAGATCTTTTCAGAATATACATCGATATAGTAAACATGGAAGTGCATTTTATGTGATATACGTATGTTACTATTTTACAGAACATGGCAAACAACATAAAAAATTATGTTATGAACAAGTAGCCTATTTTAACTTTATCAAATCTGTAATATTTATTAAAATACACCTGAACTCTAATACAAACGAACATAGAATCAAAACGAATTAATCAAAATTTAAAAGATAGTTTAAAAAATTACTACCCGCTGTTAGGAAACAGTCCACGAGGTGGAATGTTCTCTTAATTTAAAAATAAAATTAAAAAAAATATTTATAAGTGATACAGTATCCAAGATTGAAAAATCAGCGAGAATTATATGACTAAAATTTATTATTTAAACATTTTAAATTATTACTTAACATTTATATAGCGTTACAAATAACGCTATAGTGAAATAGAAGTATTTTTACACAATTATTACGATATATAATAAGATAAAATAAATACATAAATAAATATTAATAATATATAACATTGCAGTAAATATGATTATCCCCAGCTGTGACAATTTAATACATATATTTATTCATGTCAAATGTATGGAAAAATGAGCAAGATAAATAACATTGAATAAATAATAAATAGTTGATAGTAAATAACATGACATCTAAATAACACTACAAATGTTTAGAATAATAACATCAATTGAATTTATAATATACATTATGTAAAATTTATAATGCGATTATTTAATTTTATAATAACCTTGGTTATAAAACACTTAATTGATGGATTAAAATTTGTAATAAAATAATTAATTAATTGATTATAATTCTAATCTTAACATTTTTCCTACAATTGGTTGGGATATATGAATAAAAAATCTGGCGTGAAACACTTACACAACTTTATCTTGCCAATACAAATAATGAACAACATAACCTAATAAAACTTTAGAAATAAACAAAAAAACATAACCTTATTTTAATCATGAGTGAATGATACAGAATGAAAATAAACCTCAGTTTGGCTGCATTTTTGCGCTAAAATGCATATTAAAGTCGCAATCGTAAAAAATCAATTTTTTACGAGATAACAACCTCCCCAAGAATTTCAGCAGAAATGGCGCCTACCCTACCTCGTAGAGCATAAAAAATGTTGTAAATGAAGCGATTTAAAAAAAAATCGTAGGAGCCGTTTTTGAGAGAATTGCAAAACAAAGTGAAAAAGACACGAATAAACCACTACTTCCAGTTGACCGGATTTGAAGAAAATGTTAGTATGTTTTAAGAAAATGTTGAAGGGTCCGGTAGTAGTATCTAACTTCTAACTTAAGTTTCAAGTTCGTACGATGTTCTGTTCTTGAGATATTCTGTTCACACAAACACACACACACACACACACACACACACACACACACACACACACAGAGAGAGAGAGAGAGAGAGAGAGGGAGAGAGAGAGAGCGACCGACCGACCGCTAAAAACATGTTTTTTCGGGTTCAGGGGGTCTGAAAACGTGTAGATCCGGTGAAAACTCGACATGAAAACAATACTTTCCTTCCTAAGTATTTATATAGGCAAGAGATAGTAAAAAATGATTGAATTTTTCTTTATCTATGATTACTGTACACTGAAACGGTAAATCTCCATATAATGATATCGAAAGTTATTTAACGGGATGTGAGGAATTTTACTGGCCCATTGGAATGTTCTCCGACTTCAGTCCAAGAGGGCCCTGCTTCATTTTCATATTAGAAATCGTTTGGGTAGTTCCTTACAGTTAGGTTACAAGTTAGCTTGTTTGGACGGTACAGTAGTCGAAATTTAGGGCAGAAGGTCGCAATTTGTTAGTTCAATTACAGACGAAAGTTTGAAATCGTCATGGAGTGTTGTATTACTTACACCTTTATAAAAAAATTAAAGTTAGTCTTAAGAATTTAAGCTGAAAAAACAAGATCAAAGACCTGGAGAGAGCACGTAGACAGACTTCCTGAGGATAGGATCTCCCCAAAGTTTTTAAATAAAGGCCGTATGAAAGGAGAGATATTGGGAAGCCACGAAAAAGATGGCAATACTTCAATAGAGTTTTGACGCTATTGTGAGTTTAAACAGGCGAAACCTAATCCTTAATTGTGAGAAGAAGAAAACTTAGATCAATTGAAAATTTACTCTCTGCTACTCCAACGCAGTAACAGATTGCCCGCATTCAAAATCTGATTAACCAGAAGATTATCTTCTGGCGGCGATTAAATTTTAAACATTTTAAGCATACTAATGATTTCAAGTTCATCTGTGAAGCCGATTGAAATTTAAAAAATGTTTTCGAGATTATTAATTTCAAATAACCGAATTGCTTAAAATGAAACAGAAAGGAATTGTTCAGTTATATAAAAAATAATACAAAAAAGACATTCCACAGGTTGCTTAGAATAAATTTATTAACTTTTAATACTTCTGTTACATGCAAATGGATTTTTACCATTTTATACTACATTTGATTTGTACTTCCAAAGCTCTAGAAAATGTTACACAATATTATCTCGAGCGCAGTAAATAAACTAATAACGTACTTACGTTATAGACGCATAACTAACACACTTTGAATTGCTTCCCTAATTTATTTTTATTCCTAATTTGTGTGCGTTGCAATCTGTTCAATTCAGAACAATTATCAACCCCACGACCCGATGAGTATGATGTATGACGTGTAAATGAGGTGTAGTCTTGTACAGACCCAGGCCGACCATTCCTGAGAGAGTATGGTTAATTGAACCCCAACCATCAAAGTACACCGGTAACCACTGTCTAGTATTCAAAACCGAATAAAAATAACTACCTTTACTAGGATTTGAACCAGGAACCTTCGCCTCCGAAAATCAGCTGTTTCCCTAATATGGAATAAATAAAATTTAAATTAAATTTAAAGATGCTGTAAAAAATAGGGTATTAATGTCAGAAGGGACACCATACAATTAACAAGAACCATAGTTAAATACGTGCATTTCCATCACCACGAAAAATGGAATGAAAAATAACAGAAATTAAATATGTATGTAAATATTTTAAAAAATGTAATTTTTTAGATAAAAATACAAAAAAATTGAACAATATTTTACAGTTATAGTTTTTTTCAAGATTAATGATTAACGAAACAGTCACAATTTTAGAGTGGAAAAATTAATGTTTTCAAGTCTCGAGGAATCATGGCGAAATCTTTCGTCAAGTATAACTCATTAACGAAGCATTTACAGACCTATGTTAATATGAACTTTTTTTCTTATTACTTTCTCTTGCCTATATGAATATATAGGAAGGAAAGTATTGTTTTCATGTCGATTTTTCGAAATCGAGTTTTCACCGGATCTATACGTTTTCAGACCCCCTGAACCCAAAAAACATGTTTTTAGCGATTGGTCTGTGTGTGTGTGTGTGTGTGTGTGTCTGTGTGTGTGTGTGTGTGTCTGTGTGTCTGTGTGTGAACAGAATATCTCAAGAACGGAACATCGTACGAACTTGAAACTTGAAACTTAAGTTACATACCACTACCGGACGCGACACGAACATTTTCATCAAAATCGGTCAACCGGAAGTAGTAGTTTATTCGTATAATTTTTCAGTTTTTTGCGATTTTCTCAAAAACTGGTCCTACGATTTTTTTTAAAATCGCCTATTTTACTCAATTTTTTATTCTCTACAAGATAGGGTAGGCGCCATGTTTGCTGAAATTCTTGGTGAGGCTGTTTTCACGTAAAAACGTTGTTTTTTTAAGATTACGGCTTTAATATAAATTTTAGCGCAAAAACTTATATAATAAAAGTTGTAGAGAATTTAAAAACCTACAACTTCTGTTTCAAACATTTTTTTATATAACGCTTAGTTTAGCGGTAATTTGCGATTTTCTGTTTTTTTTCTCACGAAAACGTGAGAAAAATCGATTTTTTTAACATTTCGGTCTTAGTATGCATTTTACGACAAAAGTGTATATAATTAAATTTATAAAAAATTAAAAGATCTACAACTTTTGTTTAGAGCATTTTTCTCTACAGAGCCTAGTTTAGCGTGAAAGCGTGATTTTCCGTATTTTTAAGCCAAACTGAGTTCGTCATTTTGCGTCATTCACTCATGATTAAAATAAGGTTATGTTTTTGAGGTTAGTTTTTGTTCATTTCTAATATTTTATTACTAATGTTAAATTATATTGTAAATTATTTGCATTGGCAAGAGAAAGTTGTGTGAGTGTTTCACACCAGATTTTTTTTAGCTATACAATCATCTCCTTAAGATTGCTGTGCAATTTAGAATCACCCTGTATAATAGACCTAAGGGATTTTTTTTAAATTACCGATATTTTGAAAATATAAACTTAGTGATTACTTACTATTTCAAAGAGGAAGACACTTTTCCAATGAAAAAGAACCAAAAGAAGGTATCTATATTTACCTGAAACAGAAAAAAAAACAAAAATTATTAAACAATTCACTCACTTGATTCACAATGTGACCACTATGGGCTTGTGCTTTCGTGGTAAAAATGGTTTTTTTTTTAAATTACGGCTTTAATATTATACATTTTAGGGTAAAAGTGAATATAATCAAGGTTATAGTAAATTAAAAACCCTTAATTTTTATTGTAATCTTTCTTTTTTAAAGAGCTTAGTTTAGCGTCAATTAGTGATTTTTTACATTTTTACATTCTACACAGGTTGATTAAATTATCCACATTGTCAAGAAAAAGTCGTGAGAGTGTTTCACATCAGATTTATCTGAATTTTTTTAGCAAATAAAAAAACATAATCTTCAAAGTAATAACATCAATATTGTAATTTCAAGGAAATTTTTTTGGAAAATTAATTGTTTCTTTAATTCCAGTAGTTATGTCTCAACATATCAGTTACATCAGTTATGTCTCACTGCGTAAAGGTCATCTGATCCTACATGATACTTTATAAAATAATATTTAAAAATCTGGTGTGAAACACTCACACAACTTTCTCTTGCCTATGCAAATAATAAACAATAATCCTAACATTATTAATAAAATATTAGAAATAAACAAAAAACACTAACCTCAATAAACATAACCTTATTTTAATCATGAGTTAAACACTCAAAATGAAAATCAACCTCAGTCTGGCTTAAAAATACGGAAAATCACTATTTCACGCTAAACTAGGCTCTGTAGAGAAAAATACGTTAAATAAAAGTTGTAGATCTTTAAATTTCCTATAAATTTGGTTATATACACTTTTGTCGTAAAATGCATACTAAGGCCAAAATCTTAAAAAAATCGATTTTTCACACGTTTTCGTGAGAAAAAATCAGAAAATCGCTAATTACTGCTAAACTAAGCGTCATACAAAAAAATGTTTGAAACAGAAGTTGTAGGTTTTTAAATTCTCTACAACTTTTATTATATAAGTTTTTGCGCTAAAATTTATATTAAAGCCGTAATCTTAAAAAAACAACGTTTTTACGTGAAAACAGCCTCACCGAGAATTTCAGCAAACATGGCGCCTACCCTATCTTGTAGAGAATATAAAATTGAGTAAAATAGGCGATTTAAAAAAAAATCGTAGGACCAGTTTTTGAGAAAATCGCAAAAAAGTGAAAAATTATACGAATAAACTACTACTTCCGGTTGACCGATTTTGATGAAAATGTTCGTGTCGCGTCCGGTAGTGGTATGTAACTTAAGTTTCAAGTTTCAAGTTCGTACGATGTTCCGTTCTTGAGATATTCTGTTCACACACACACACACACATACACACACACACACACACACACACACACACACACACACACACACGCACGCACACACACACACACACACACACACACAGACCAATCGCTAAAAACATGTTTTTTGGGTTCAGGGGGTCTGAAAACGTATAGATCCGGTGAAAACTCGATTTCGAAAAATCGACATGAAAACAATACTTTCCTTCCTATATATTCATATAGGCAAGAGAAAGTAAAAAATTTCAAATTGTAAAATATTTATTTTTATTAAAAAAGCTGGCTAAAGGATGTCACAGTAATATTATTTCAATTTAAATTAAGTTATTTTGTTATTTTAAATTTAAATAAATATATTGTAAATAAATAAATTTATTAAAATTATTCATAAAACTACACTTGTTTTTTTATGAAAATATAAAAATTTATTTTAATATTTCTGGGTGAAATTAATTAATTTTAATTCAAAATCACATGAAGTAAGTAAGTCTTTTGTTGAATATTGAGAAGTTAAAAAAATTGGTATAATATTTATTTTTTAGAAATATTGTAGGCTAAGTGTAGTACAATATTTTATTTTGAAAATTTTTATTGTATTACGAGATATATTATACATATTTTAGATATATTTATATTTTAAGATTATTATAAATTAAACTACATAGGACGTATCTACACAGGACGTATATTAGAGCCATTTATAATATGTATAAAAGTTATGAATGTGTGGTGAAGATAGGAAATGAGGTATCAGGCTGTTTTCTGGTGACCAAGGGTTTGAAGCAGGGTTGTTGCTTGTCTCCCACGTTGTATAAAATATATGTCCAGGAAGCTTTAAGGGCGTGGAGAGGAAAGTGTGGAGGAATGGGAATAAATATGGGGGAAGAAAATTTATACACTCTTTTCTTTGCGGATGATCAGGTGGTGTTGGCAAATGAGGAGGAGGATATGTTGTACATGTTTAGGAAGCTGAAGGAGGAATATCTGAAGTGGGGGATGAAGATTAATATGACTAAAACGGCTTATGTTGTGGTTGGGGAGAGGGGAGAGGATTTGGTTGAGGAGGGAGTTTTGGTGAGGAACTTTGCGAAATGTAAATACTTGGGAGCACTTATCACAGAGGACGGCAGGTGTGAGGAGGATATAAGGTGTCGTATTGGTCAGGGAAGGGCAGCAATTCGAAAGCTGAACGGTCTGTTGTGGTCTTCAAAAGTTAGCCTGAGGACAAAGAAGATGCTTTACAGTACAGTTGTGGAGCCAATTGCGACATATGGAGCGGAGTGTTGGCAAATGAGTAAGAGGAATGTACAGCGGTTGGAAGCTTTAGAAATGGATTTTTTCCGCAGAGCATGTCGTTTGTCTAGATTAGATCGAGTAAGAAACGAGGATATTAGGAGACGGGTAGGAAGATCTAATACAATTATGAAGGGAATTGAGGACAGACAGTTAACATGGTATGGGCACGTTCAGCGAATGAATTCAGATAGATGGCCGAAGAGAGTGTGGGAATACTGTCCAGCGGGAAGACGAAGAAGAGGAAGGCCCAGGGGGAGATGGAGTGAGGGAGTTCGAGGGGCCATGGAGAAAAGGAATTTAAGAGAAAATGACTGGCGGGACAGGAGGCTTTGGAGATCGAAATGCGGGATGCGGAGCAATCTGTAGGAACCCCGCTAAAAGTAAAAGTAAGTATAAATTAAACTTTTATTAATACTAATATTTGTAAATGAAATCATGTACAGAAATAAAGAATTATTATTATTATATTATATTTATGTAGTGCTTGGTAAATTCCCAAAAATCTGTACATTAAGATAACTTTTATTTCCTCCCGTTTTATACAATTTAAACATGTCTGTATGTATGTATAAGATAGTCTAACTTACTACACAGTTGCATACGCCCCAATTAAATTTTTTTCTATCTTTCAGTGACAAATCGAGCTTCTACTTTTATCTAATCAGTCATTGACAGTAAGTAAATAGCAACTCACGTCTGTCAAGAACTCATCAACTGTCAATTCAAAATATTATTCAATCAACATTTTCATAGACTAAATATTATCAGTGTAAAAAATGGATAAGACGAAATTATTTCTTTACGATTACAGAGAACATATACCGGAAACGACATGCATAATTCAATTCAACAAAAAACTGTAATAATACACTTCATAGTTCCTTAAAATAAACAAAACATCGATTACAACAGACTATGAATTGTTAGAGAGGGTGCATTAAATTTTTATCGTTTTGGCCGACAGGCTATAACATTAGAGCTCTCTCACAAAGTGTACAAAGTGTCAGTACAAACATTTTTGCGAGCTTCATTTCAAACATCTTTGAGCGGCACGTGTCCTGAAGGAGCTGACAGAAGATGACTTCCAGCACTGTTTCCAACAATGGAAAATTCGCATGAAGCGTTGTAGGGATAGAGGAGTGTATATTGAAGGTGACAATAAGTGATTATGTATAAAATTAAAATAAAACCCACCGGGTTGGTCTAGAGGTAAAGTCGTCGCCAAAATCACCTGTTTAACAGCTGATTTTCGGAGACGAAGGTTCCCGGTTCAAATCCTAGTAAAGGTAGTTACTTTTATACGGATTTGAATGCTAGATAGTGGTTACCAGTGTACTTTAATGGTTAGGGTTCAATTAACCAAACTCTCTCAGAAATTGTCAATCTGAATCTGTACGAGACTACACCTCATTTACACGTCATACACATCATTCTCATCTCATTGGGTCATGGGGTTGCTTATTGTTCTGAATTGAACAGATTGCAACGTACACAAATTAGGGATTACAACAAAAAAAATTTGCCGGCCGCATAGGAGCAGTTGGTAACGTGCTTGCCTCTCATCATGCGGTCCTGGGTTCGAATCCCACTCAGGCACGGCATATTTTCATACGTTACAAAAAATCATTTCATCCAACATTGCATAAAGTTCCACCCCAACGTCGTCGCTAATGACCGTTGCAGTTGATGCAACGTTAAATACTAAATAAAAACAAAAAATAAAAATTCAGTCTCGTTATTTAATAGCCACACCTCGTATGATCGTTTTGAGCTTTGTTAAAGAAAATAAAGATACCTTTAACAACTCCTAGAACAACATATACAACATTAAGAAATATTTATGTTGTATTCATAGAAAACATAAATAAGAAAGAACGGCAAAAGAATAGAAATACCGAACGGTATTATCTGAATTTAAAAATCGTATTATAGTACCGTATCATTGATGCCGTTGAATGTTTAGTTAAATAATGACAGTAAATAGTTTCCTTTATGTAATATGGAGTTGAGAGAGTACAATGTAGAGAAAAAGAAATGTTTATGCAAAACTCGTGTTGTTAAACTTGTTCCGTATAATACGTGCTCCTATACATTAAAAAATATGTATGTAGATGTATATATATATACATAGAAAAAGATACACTGTTCATTGGTGTATGTATAAAACACAGAACGAACAACTAAAAGGTGCATATATTCAAGTTCACACGGTCTGCCGACTCACTCCCACACCTGTAATTACGCGGTTCCATCCACCCCTTCTCTATCTTTATTCATTTTCTTCTTCCTCTTCTTCAGGTGTGGTTAGTAAGTACTTATTTTAAACATTTTCATCCTTTCACTTAAACCGCAGAATATTATGAAGATTTTTTATTATTGAGGATACTATTTTACATTACAATAATTGATCACAATTATTCACCAAATTCTTTGCAATATAATAATGGTTTTACATCATTATATTCTTTAAAATAACTTAATATAACGTTTATATTTATAAAATAATTAGTTATGGTTCATTATTAATTAACAAAAGACAAAAATCGGTTAATGTGTATTATTGTTTATTTTAAATTATAATTCATAGTTTCTTAAGAGAATAATCACTACCAGAAGCAGTTAAAAATATCTAACAATGTTTTAAATTCTGTAATTTTAGGGGACACTGTACTTTGTATCCCGCCAATGTTAAATTTGCTATTTTTAGGTAAATTTTTTATATGATTGGTAAAAGATAAGGAAATTAAACTTTACACACCATAGGTGTCGGGTTTCTTCTTGAGCTACTGACATTTTTTCAATTAATTTTTGACCATACCATTTTTTTTTTTTTAATACGAATAGCATAAAATTTTTACAAATTGTTTTCGACATTTTTTGCGTCATAAAAATGTCGGTTTATGTGGAAGTACAAGGTAATTAACTGGTAAAAATTTCAGCCTGGTAGGTTTATTGGTTCCTGAGAAAAATGTACCTAGTGTTAAAAATCTAAATTTACGGGAAAACGTAAGAAACAACAAGGCACAATTAAAAAACAAAAAGTACACAACCACGTAAATTTCCCATTAACAGTTGTTTAGAAAGCTGAACTAACAGCTGAGAATACAGAAAAACAGTGGTGCAGATATTTTAAGAACTAAAATTCTCTTTGCACTAAAACGAGCACTATAAAATTGTGAAAAAATATTCGTTCTCGGTTTTTTCAACATGATAATTTTTCTGTGTACACTTGACAAAAACTTAATTTATTAATAAAAAAATTAATTTTTTGACGTAATTTAATGTTTTCTCTGGTAGATCTAGGTCTAAACTATTTAAAAACATAAAAAAACAAAAATCCAAATTTTGAGTTAAAACCATCGTGCCATCTCCCCTTAAGACAACTTGATACCAGTAATAACTGAGTAATAAAAAGTAATTTTTTAACCGTGCGTCGGAGCTAAAAATTGTTCTGAAGCTTTATCGTCCGTCTCCCGGAGACGTTTCAGTATATGTTACTTAAGTTGCCCTTAATGCACCCGTTCGTTCAGGAAACTCAAAAAACGAAATTTACGCTTTCTCCCCTTTTCCGATATTATATTTTTCTTTTTCTACGCCCGAGAAACACTTTTTCGATTTGCAGCTCCTTACAATTCCAGGCGGAAATAGGGAATATTTTTAATCTTAGGTCCCGTACCCGTGAAAGAGGGGGGTTCTACGCCCCTCGAAAAATTAAAAATATTTTTAATAGTAGTATCTTGTTTGGCGTTAAAAGTACACAAAAATTTGTTCCCTCAAAATTTTTCAAAACCTTCTCCTTAACGGAATAAACTTTTATCTCCTTAACGGATCGTCGGACCTAAAATAAATTTATAGAATCTTTTTTTTGTTCCTCTGACCAACTGGATGGACAATGGACACTGCTGCCAAACAGAGTTGGACATCGGGAAAGTGAGTCAATTGTAGATACAATGCGAAAACGTAAAATAGCCTTTTTCTGTCATGTATCAAGATAACCCCAAACCAGGCTGGTGAAACAAGTCTTCAACTACTTTTGGGAATATAAAACCATGAACGAATGGTTTAAGGAGGTTCAGGATGATTTACAGGAGTTAGGTATAAAGATGCAAAAAATTACAAACAGAGAGAACAGAATTCCGAGGAACATGAGAGTAGAAATAAAAACATTTGAACGAAAACAATACACCATAACTAGTGGAAAAAGGGCGGCCAGGGCGTTAAGAATGAAAAAGTTTTGGGAGCAGAAGAGGAAGCGGAAAGTCAAATCTCTAGCTCGTATTTAGAGGACTTAAATGTGTATGGACTGATCTAAGTGGTCCAGTTCGTTGCAAGGCTAAAATAAATAGTTCTGTTTCTTATCAAATGGTCAGCTAATTAAATGACTGAATCATTTAAGAACAGAAGAGGTAGAGATGCAAAAGACACTAATCAGAGTTGTCTCCTCGGAAAGTAATGAATTTCATTATAGAACCAGATCCAGTGATGAAGTGAAGATGTCATTTCCAGAGTGAAAAATATGTGCTTTTCAGAGAGCCTGGCATGCTGATAAGCGTACTTTTCCACTCAGTAAGGAAAACAAGGGTAAACCACCCACTCCTCGATTTACTTAGTAAAACCTCTACAGGTTCAAACCAGCCTTTTAGCTGATGACCTAAACAACAATATCCAGTAATTAAATTGATAGTTCAATTAACAAAATTTGATTTATAATATAGAGAAACAAAAATTATTTTGAAAGTATATTCACAGAAGATTCAAACGAATATCAAAAGATACAACAAACTCAATTTGCATATCAGATTGAAAGGTAGCGTACAAACTTTGAAATAAACTACCAATGGAATATAAAATTGTACAGTTTCTTTAAACAGCGTCATCAATTTTAATGATCTTTCCAACGAAACAGAAACCGAAGAACAATCGCCCTTAAAAACAAAATTCGTTACGGGTAATCAATAAATAACATATTCGTACCGGCAAGTGACGTTTCTATTGATAATAGAATAAAATATAGGGGCCACATTTTGGTTTAATATAATGACACCCTTTCATTTCAAATAATGATGTATATTTCATATACGAAATAGTGACATCACCCGCATGTTGTCAATTGTGTTCGTTACACGCTTACGCACGCGTTTGATTCAGTAGCAATGCTTATTCAGATAGTACAATAGAATGCTCTAAATGTCCGACCACCGATGTAACAATTTCACATGAGCTAGTTATATGGTATCCTAATTTGAACATATTGTTTTTGTATGTTGCGTTTTCATGTGTGAAATATTTTTTACAATGGCTGTGCTACATCGTCGAACAAAAAAATATTTATTTTTGAATCATTGAAACAATGATTACATTCAAAAATTTTCTGAACACCATTAAAACTTTAGAAAGCTCAGGATGTAAGAAAAACTCTTAAGGAAGGGAGCTTTCCTTCTGTCACCGGATGGCGACATTGAGTGGCGAGTTAAAACCTTTAATTCTTTGTGGCACTGAAAAGGGCCGTTTAAGCGTCGGTCGTAGTCGTCGTGGCGGTCGAGGAGCTGGGCGATACGGCGTGTCGTCGTCCAGCGGAGACATTATCTTCTTCCCTCGCAGTAGTGCGTAGATGGCTGCTTCGTCGGATCCGGTGGGCGTAAGGCTCCGTCGAGGGACCGCTGTGGGCATCGCTCGTGACAGCGGGCTTACGCTGTTGCTCATCTCACTTGTTAGGCCAGAAGAAAATTGTGCTGTACAATGGTATTCATTAATTTATTTCAGTAGTTTACATTATGACACTTAAAATAGCTTTCTGCAATAATAAAATTGAAAATCTTAACTTTAAGAAAGAAAAATTTTGATTTTCAGGGCTATTCTTGTTCTTCATCGTTGTCATAAACATAGTTATACACCTTAAAAAGATTTTTGCATAGAATCTTTGAACGGCTCTTCCACAAGAAAGTAGAGTTTAAGCTTCAAAAGAACATCTACTTTCACTTCTTCATTAGAAGGAAACACTTTATATCCTTAAGAATAAGCCTTTTCTTACTGTTATATAATATATTACTTAAGGAAAGCCAGATTTTAGTGCTTTTGTAGGCATGATGTGTTTGCATTCAGTTAGTTCTAAAATGCACTTACGAAAAAATGTAAAATTTTGACTTATGTGTTATCTAAAATGACCGATTCAATTGTGAAGTTACCTGAAAGGAAGGACCTGGGATGAACAATTGTTCTTACTATCTTTGTTTAACACATAACATCCAAGACGATTCTTACTTTTAACTTATGTTAATCTTCTGCATTGATCGGATCATTTCTGAGCTGTGGCACATAGAAACACCGGTATCTTACCTAGCAGCTACTTAATACCTGTTCAACGTACAAAACGCCACAACGAGTCATACTAATCCATGTTTTACTCTATTTTAAAATGATTGCAATAACCAATGCAATAATCTACACGACTTGAAAAGTAGCAATTTATTTTTCCTTTAAACAATGAACATACACTCTAAATATAGTGCAAAAACGAACCAAGATATAAAATTTTAGTAATTCTTGGCCTACTAAAAAATACACCCTATTATTACCATTATCTAAACGACACAAAATCACATGTTTAAAAAAATGTAAACAACAAAATAAATGATTGGTTAATAAGGTAATAAAATTTTGTCGGTTACAATACATAATAGTTAAGTATTGATCATTAAATTTTATCCAAAAATGAAGGCGATAAAGCAAAAGAGACAAGATAAGAAGAGAGATGAAAAGGGGAAAAGGAAACTTAAAACTATTAAATGCGCAATCACGACGTTCAATGAAACGTTGAAATGAAAAAACTTATCGTTTACATTGAACCTTGACTATCCGTACATAATAAATGTTTACAGGTGTACATATATAAAAATATAATAGCTAAACAAAATATTATATACTATTTGGTGATTAGTTTAATCATTTTATTAAAAAATCGTGAACATCAAACAAAAATTACATCATCTTACGTTATGCATACTTTGTAAAATCACTAAATATAAATAGTCATAATATCCGTAAAAACACCATCGTAAAAATGTGTTATTGATTAATTTGAGTTTAATTTGAATAAATTATCAGCTGATTGTCGCTGAATCATCAAAAATTACTTAAAACTCAGCTGTAACACAGTAAACAATATAAAATGGCTTGTCGAGTGTTTTACCTTTTTTTTAAATTCCTAATATGTGTACGTTGCAATCTGTTCAATTCAGAACACAGAACAATAAGCAACCCCCATGACCCAATGAGATGAGGATGATATGTATGACGTGTAAATGAGGTGTAGTCTTGTGCAGACTCAGGCCGACCATTCCTGACAGAGTATGGTTAATTGAACCCCAACCATCAAAGTACACCGGTAACCACTGTCTAGCATTCAAATCTGTATAAAAGTAACTACCATTACTAAGATTTGAACCAGGAACCTTCGTCTCCGAAAATCAGCTGTTAAACAGCTGATTTTGGCGACGACTTTACCTCTAGACCAACCCGGTGGGTTGGTCTTTATCTTATCTAAATTTATCATTGTACAAACGTTAAAAAGCAAGAGGTAATAAAGACTTGCACTGATTTGCTCAAATTAATCAGTAAACTAAATTCTAGAGACAGTTAAGGAAGATGATACTAACATCCAAGAATGGCCATTTTCACAGTGTTCCACAACACTATATTATATTATAATATGTTAAAATATTGTGCTAATTTGTATTCGTTTAAGAAACATCTGTAAAATACCATAAGTGATGAGAATTTTACATTGTATCAGAATTTCTTTCCAAATACTATTTAATTAGAAAAAAAGAAATAACTCAAAATATCGAAGCGAAAGGTAAAAAAACTTACCTAACGCTAGTTTTACACCGCTGCCACGAAATCGTGACAGCGGTATCGCTGTTATTTCGCAGTGAAATGACTTTCACACCGGCGCGAAATTTCAAAGCGGAACCGCGTGATTCCTGGAGCATTTGTATTAATTGTCGATTGGCTTCGGTAGTGTTTATACAAAATGTCAAGTATTTCTTCTTCTAAAGAAGAGGAAATATTGCTGTTGATTTGGGTTTCGCGTCGAAAAGAAAGCGTAGCATTTAGATTCATGACATTAACACAAAAATAACATATTTGGAAGAAAATGTGTTGTGCAAAGAACTGCAGTTTAATGAAGATCGATTTCACAATTACTTTCGGATGAACCAAGAAAGCTTTGAAGAGCTTCATAATTTACTACAAACTCGTACCACTGAACAAGATAATAATTATAGAGAGAAGCCGTCCCCAGCAAGCAAAGACTGGCATTGTGTTCAAGATAGTTTATTTTTATTTCTGTTTAGGGGTTAATTTAAAATGAAATTGTTAAACTTGACTAATTCTTTCTGTATTTCAATCCAGGCTTTTTGCTTTTTTATGCAATTTTTATACTCCGGGTGACTCATGAAATATATTTCAGGTCGTTGCCTGACTGACTGAATCAATAATTCGGTCGATGTGTTATCCAAGATAATAGTAAACTTGCAAAATACTTGCAAAAGATAACAGAATGCAATATTCTAAAATGTTTCGCTGGCGAAAATCTGTCGACTGCGACAGATTCCGTGTGGTACTGAAGCGATACTGTGGTGAACTGGCGAAACTACGGCGGTAGTGTGAAAGGATTCCGCTGCTCTAGCCGTCTCAACCGATATCTTCGTAAGGGGGCAACACATTGTTTCGCCTGATTATCGCGTATTCAGATCGACAACTTGCTGCGGAACGAAAGCGAATCCGCTGTTACGGTTTCGCGGCGTCGGTGTGAAAATGGTGTTAAGGTCCTGCGTTCGATTCCCGGATAGGGTCTGGAAAATTTCACAAGTAAAATACTGTGTCATAACCCGCTAATAACCGAGCTGTTGATTCCACTTTAAATAAACTAAATAACAAAATATTAAGTAGATTTTGGAATATAGTAAAGCGTTAGAATTTTTGGCATATCCACGTTTGCGGACGGATCCCGGGACCCGTTGTTAAGGACAGTAAACCAACTGTTAAAAGAGATGACCCGAAAAATCCAAAATCAAGACGATTGCCAAGCGGGCGAATTAAGCCGCGAATCGACGAGGTAATCGATTTCATCTACCTCCATCCCACCTCTCCTCCGGAATTAATTTTAAATTCGCGCCTATGGTTGACCAATATTTATTTATTTATTTATTTATTTACAATAATTTGTTTGTAAGGACTAACCTTATACAAATAAAGTTGCGAAAAAACAATATTACAATTAAACAAAAACTACAAAATATATAAATTTGGTGAAAATGCTGTATTTAATAAAATAATTGAACAAGTAATTTAGTTACGTGTTATCCTCTCCCATTATCATTAATCTTATTTCCATTGCTTTTACTATAAATAAATACAGATTACTAATTTTATCCTTGTTTAAATTGGACAATAAAACTAATAATTTTCCCCTTTCTGATAAAATATTTTTTAAATACTTGCTAAAAAGACTAATTCTTATATCTCTATACATAGGAGACTTAAGTAAAATATGGCTAATTGTTTCATTTTCCTTTAGGTTGCAGATAGGGCATACTTTATCACTATTTATAAATGTTCCCCTCCCTTTAACATGTAAATAAACAAATCTATCAGTCGCTAAGCGCAATTGAGTGATGCATCTCATATGTTGCATTGGCAACCTATACAAAAACTGCTCGCCTAACTCAAAGTTTGGGTTTAATTCTTTATACACAGAAAAGGAATTTGTATTTATAGCAGCTTGAATATCCTGCGCAAAAACCGCGCTAGCGTGGCTTTCTATTATACTCATATAATTCGACGTTTGTTCTTCTACCCTTACTTCCCCATCAACCAATATGTTATGTACACCAGCCAAATGAAATTGTTCTTTTAAAAGAAATACCCAATTAAATTTTTGTTTTGTTACTTCTCTAAGCGTATTATTGCTTGAGTCCACCAACATTTTATAACACAATCTAGGCAGACGATCGTCTGGCATCTCAATAATTTTTTTAAACCACTTAATTGTCCGTATGAAAATATTGTGCGATAAATTTAAACGTTTTAATTCAAGGCGTATTGACCAGCTCGGAATAGTCTTTCCCACGAATAGAACTCGCTTAAGAAAATATAATTGGGCGGTTTCTATAATATTTAAATAATTGAGGCCCCACACTTCGGAAGCATACAGTAAAGAGGGTGTTACAATTGAATCGAATAATTTTAACTTCGAGTTCGTTTGAGAAGCCACGGTGAAAGGTTGTGTTTTGTCTACCGCTCTCTTATCAGTATTGTGTACTGTCGTTTGCATTGCTACGATACCGATCGAAATAAATGTGTACCGTGCGCGTATAGGCCTGCTTACCGCTTCTGTTCACTTTGTCGGCCTAGTTTATTCATATTTAATTATTCTAGTTTTCTTAAATTTTTTGGCCCGTCTCTGGAAAACTGCTCCTTTTATGGTTGACCAATATAAAACTGCGCGAATTGATGGAACGCGATCGTACCGTTACGCTGGCCCTTAAACTCTATAAATCGGTTATTAATGATTGGTCCACGGCTGACTTTATGCGCCATTATGAAATGAATAAACCGTTATTTTTTTGCAATGATCCGAGTAAAATCGCCACCTACTATATGTCTAATCACGATAGTTTGGTGGCGCTCGTTGACCTAATACTCTTCCAATTAGGCGATAAAGAAACCGTACGCGAATTTCTTCGCACCCTGTATTAAGTGCTGGAAAATAAATCGGGTAAAAAAACGCCCTGTTCATTTGGGGCGATTCCAACGCCGGAAAGAAATTTTTCTTCGACGCTGTATCTAATTTCTATTTCAATTCCGGAATGATAACCAATCCGTCGCGACATGAACGTTTTCCCTTCATGGATTGTGTAGATCGTCGTCTGTTAATTTGGAACGAAGCCCGTTTGGATCCTTATTATACTAAATAACAAAATATTAAGTAGATTTTGGAATATAGTAAAGCGTTAGAATTTTTATCATATCCACCTAAGAGGTAGAAAGAGAACAACGAGTGTATTCTTATATTGAAACAAAATTAGGATATGAAGTTATTCCGGGAAAACAGTAAAGCAATACACTACTCTTTGAGCCTAGCAATTGCTAGTAATAAATAAATTTGATTATGCTGTAAAATATAGTTATAAAAAATCACAATATTGTGTTTGATACTAATGTACAAGATAAGCCTCAACGTAAAAGGTAGATCCAAACATAAGAACATCAAATAAGAAGGAGTGGTTTTATAAAAACCACCATAAAAATTTATATTACTTCATAAAAATTGCAAAATTTTGAATGTAAAGTATTCGTACGAAGATAATACTAACTCTTGTCTAAATATGAGACAAAATGGTAAAAACATGTTCCCAGCATTATTACATTTTTTATTTATTTTTGGCATACTAATAAAAAGAGATATAATGTCTACATAAGAAAATGCGTTCATGTCAATTTACAAAGTAACATTCACTCGTAATAAATATTTAAACAACAAAATCTTTTATGTCGTATTTTATACAAAAAAATATCTTGATTAGTAAACAACATTTTTCTTGTTGAATCTAATAAAATACTGTTTACAATTTGTGACTAAATAAATTTACCCTTGAATCATTTACTATGTTGTTACCTACCCTAAAAATTTCTGGTTAAAATGATTTTTACTTTCTCTTGCCTGTATGAATATACAGAAAGGAAAATATTGTTGTAATGACGATTTTTCGAAATTGAGTTTTCACGTTTCCAGATTCCCTGAATCCGAAACCATGTTTTCAGCAATTTGTGTGTGTGTGTGTGTGTGTGTGTGTGTGTGTGTGTGTGTGTGTGTGTGTGTGTGTGTGTGTGTGTGTGTATGTGTGTGTGGTATGAACAAAATAAAATTTATCAAGAACGGAAAATTGTACTTTCAACCGTTTTGGTTTCAGAGGACCTGACACAAAATTTTCATCAAAATTGGTCAACCGGAAGTACTACTACTTCTAAACATAAACTTACACATTTAGATGACACGCATAAACTACTTTATTCGGGTCATTTTTAACTTTATTGCGATTTTCTCTAAAACGGCTCTTACGACTTTTTTAAAAATCGCCTCATTTACTACATTTTTTATGCTCTACAAGATAGGGCAGGCGCCATGTCGGCTGAAATTCTTGAGGAGGCTGTACTCTCGTAGTAAAAAGGTTTTCTTTAAATTGAGGCCTTAATATGCATTTTACGGCAAATGTGTGTATAATTAATCTTGTAGAACATTTAAAAACGTACAACTTTTATTACAAACATTTCTTTGTATTACGCTTAGTCTAGCGGTCATTAGTGATTTTAATTTTTTCATGAAAATTCGTAAAAAAAATTCATTTTTTTTAGATTTCGGCGTTAGTATGCATTTAACGATAAAAGTTTATATTATCAAACCGGAACCTTTATTCTTGTGTTATTTAGGTCATCAGCCAAAATACTGGTTTGACTCTGTAGAGGCTTTATTTACTAAGTAAAACGAGGAGTGAGGTGGTTTACCATTGCCTTTCACACCGAGTGGAAAAGTATGCTTATCAGCAAGCCAAACTCTGTAAAGTATCTACTTTCCACTCTGCAAATGACACCTTCACTTTATTTACCACAAGTCTGGCTGTATAATGAAATTCATAACTTTCGAAGAAGATAACTCTTGACTAGTGTACACCTCTACCTCTTTTGTTCTTAAATGTTTCAGCTGTATAATTGGCCGACCATGTGATAAGAAACAGAACTACTTTTTTGTTGCTCCGAAACTAGCATTTCTTTTCTTTGTTTTTGGTTTAACGTCCGACTGTTCTGCAATTACTACTAATGCAGACGGTGAAGGATGAAATGATTTTTTTGTAACGTATGAAAATATGCCGTGCCTGAATGAGATTCGAACTCAAGACCGCATGATGAGTGGCGAGCACGTTACCAACTACGCCAATGTGGCCGGCCCCGTAACTAGCACACTGAGTGCAAATAATTTAACACTACCTGCCTTTTATGTACAAACTTTATCCTTACGGATTTGCATTTATACACTGTCAAGTAGGAGACAAAATTATTTTATTTCTACGAAAATCTTAACTGCTAGTAATTTCTAAAAAGTTAGTTTTTGAATAGTTTTAGGAAAACTATTGTCGAGTAAGAAATAAATTATTGAAAATAGTAATTGAGTCCTACCGAAAATATGAACACCTTTAAATTGTTAATATGAATCAATCAAACCTTTAATAGACTTCGTTACCCTAAATAATTTAATAATTTACTACTCCACAGGTAATAAAAAAATGTTATTATGTAAAAACTTCTTTATTAAGAACTGTGGTAACACCTGGTCGTTTCCAGAACATTTTGCCGTTGTCGTTAACAAATAGAAATAAGGTTAACAACATTGAATTACCACTTTCTTTACGTATTCTGATGTGTAAAGTTCTGCAATTTGTACTTCATAAATCATTTACTGTTCGAATTGTATTTATTGGTTGTTGTTTATTTTACTGATGAAGAATTCATCTTTATGTTTTCTCACTCACACAAACATTCTCTCTTTCTCTTTATCTTTCATTTACTCATACAATTACAAATGAATATGATTTACTATATATAATGATGAGTATGTGCATAACAACAAACACATACGAGCATTAATTTTGTTCTAACCTATAATATCGATTTTTTTATTATTATTGTACAACGAATTATAATAATTCTCGTGCTGTCTCTTCCATATCTAGTTTTCTAGTTCCTTCCTTATTGGGAATCTTTCTAACATCTTTGCCGTATTTATTAATAATAAAAGAACATATTACAATACGTATAATGACCTGTAATGACAGTAATTTTCATATATTATTTATTATTAGGTTATATTCTGTGCAATAATCATTCCTATCTTATGTAATATATGTATAATAACATAAGAACATATGTGGATTTATTTTGTTCTTATACCTATCGCCGTGGATGTTCACGGTTTATTTCTGTAGTTTTATATGAAGATCCATTGGTTTGTTTTATTCATTGGTGCTCATTCCGTCAAGTACCCGTATTCCTTTTAGGAACGAGAAAAAAAAGTTGGACCTATTCCGTCATTTCACATCACATCATTTGTAACCTTAAAGTCGTCTGGTGTAAACGCATCTTTAGTATTATTACTGATGACTCCCACTCATTATAATTAATTGTAGATCTTGTTTGCATGATTATTACACATTAGTTGCTTGTTTTCTTCGCTCGTGTTCAGTTGAATACATAACGAATCTTTTGGAATTGGCTCCTACATTATTTCTACTAAGGAAAGAGCTATACGTTTCCTTCCAGAGAAAGGAATATTGCATAATCCGTGTATTTGTTTAAATGGACACGATAATAACATCGTGTCCATATATCATATCGTTAGCCAGTGGTATTCAGTGTCAACTGAGCCACATCAACTGACCAGTAACAAGGTGTAGTCTTTTACAGACTTAGATAGACCATTCCTGAGAGAGTATGGTTAATTGAACCCAAAACATCAAAGTACTCCGGTAACTACCGTTTAGTATTGAACCAAAAACCTTCGTATTCTTACATCAGCTATTAAACAACTGACACGCTGACAACTTTACCACTAGACCAACCCGGTAGGTAACTTTAATAATGAATTAAAATTCATTTATTTGTACAGTTGATTAGAAATTTAATTTATATCTGTTCTGTTTTAAAAAATTAATTTACGAATATATTAGTTATATTTAAAAAACTCTGTTGTTGTTTAGGTCAACAGCCGAAAGGCTGGTTTGAACCTCTAGAGGTTTTACTAAGTAAAAACGAAGAGTAAGGTGGTTTACCGTTTCCTTCCTCACTGAGTTGAAAGAGTATGCTTATCAGCATGCCGGGCCCTCCGAAAAGTACTCACTTTCCACCCTGCAAATGACAACTTCACTTCATTACTCTCAGAGGAGATAACTCTGACTAGTGTCGTTTACACCTCTACCTCTTCTGTTCTTAAATAGTTCAGTCATATAAGTGGCTGACTATGTGATAAGAAACAGAACTATTTTGTTTAGCCATGGACCAAACAGATAGAGTGCAATTAAAAAAAACTCTAACAGCTCCAATTAAAACTCTAACACGTCCAATTAAGAGCAACCAATCTGTGGATAAAATATATTTAATAACAACAATAAAACAAACTTGGCAACCAAGATTTAAAAAATATAGATCTGAAACTGAAATTCCTGATAAAAACGACTATGAGTATTAAACAAAGCGTACACATAACTTTAAATCATAAACAAGACTTTAAAAATTAAACATCAAACCAAATTGGGTCAGTAATTTAACATAGACCACTCAACACATAAATCATATTCTCATTATAATATGCATAAAATGACCTTGCTAAAAATTGCTAATAAATAATTTATGCACAGGCTGAAATAAATAATTGTAAAATAATATAAAATTATAAATAAAAAAGTGAAAGGGAAAACTGATTGGCCATTTAGGCGAACGTTGATAATTAATAATTTTGCATAATAGCCTCTTAAGAGCTTACCTATATATTTTTAGTTTTAACCTACACACACAATCATAAAATAAAATATCTGGTGCGAAACACTCACACGACTTTCTATTTCCAATGCAAATAATGTACAATATAACCTAACATTAGAAATAATGTTGGAAATTGAAATAATAGGGACCAGATTTGAGTCTGTGGAAGCTGTAAAAGAGAAAGCGGCACCTGTCCTGAAGGAGCTGACAGAAGATAACTTCCAGCACTGTTTATAACAATGGAAAATTCGCATTGAGCGTTGTAGGGATAGAGAACGAGTGTATATTGAAGGTGACAATAAGTGATTGTGTATAAAATAAAAATAAAATTTTTTACAACGTCAGTCTCGTTATTTAATAGCTACACCTGGTATACTCAACTATATAAAACTAAAGTGGAGACTCCTTGATGACTCAATAAGTATCGTGGTAGACTAATACGAAATGGTTCAATTCTCGGTAAGAGTAAATAAATTTTTTATTTGTAACACTTAAAGATATTTTTAGATGACAAGTAATATAATATATGTTTATAAATAACCCAATTAAAAATCAAATAGCATTAAACTTAAATTTGATATACACAAGATAAAAAATTTACAGTATTATGCAAAAGATATGCATGAATATGACTAGATAAGATATAAAAGAACGAGTTCAAGGAACGCTTCAGAAAATCATGCAGTGCAATACAATAAGGTCGAACGGAAATTAAATCTAACGAACTTGACATAAACGATCTTTATAGCCAACGTAACCAATATAAATTTTTAAAACGAGCAAAATTATAACGAACATACATTCTTATGAATTTCAGAATAACTAGTTCTCAGGAAAATATAATTAATTAAATCACAAAACTATTAAATTATTCCTTACTTATATATTTTTTTAAAATATCAATCAATAATATAAATTAATTGATTATTTCAATTAAACACTATTTACGAACTTAATTAATTTTTAATTAAAAAAAAAGTATTTCCTAACGGTTTAAGTTTGACCTACCAATAAGTTAATTACCATAAAATATTACTGATGATCATTTATGTAGAAGTACATAGTGTTTCAGAAGATAACCGTTCGTGAAATATTTCAAAAAATTAACTTCAATTAAATGTGTTAAATGAAAGTAACAAACCCACCGGGATTTTTTAAAATGTATTTATTTAAAGTGTCACATCAACTGCTTGGTCATTAGCGACTACGGTGGAGAATGTAACTTTAATTGTGGGATTTGACACGTGAAAATTTCCAGACCCTGGCCGGGAATCGAATCCGGGACCTCCGCGTGGGAGGCCAATTGCGCTAACCACTACGCTACGGAGGCAGGCAAACCCACCGGGTTGGCCTACAGGTAAAGTCGTCACTGGCCTCCGGGCCAGCCCAGTCAGTCTGCTGGTAGTAAGTCGCTATTATTTTTTAAGTAACACCCGTTGGGCAAGCGACTTTGTATGGTGACCAGCTGACACCCATCCGTGAACAAACTCTACTGGGGGTCTTTGTTCAAACTCATGCCTAATTCACGTCAAATAATACAGAAAAGCAGCGATCAATCAAATTGGGTAGGTGTCAATAATGTACAGTTCCCGATAACAAATAGAAACTAAAAAAAATAAGTCGTCACCATGAGTCAGCTGTTAAACAGCTGATTTTTGGAGACAAAGGTTCCTGATTCAAATCCTAGTAAAGCAAGTTACTTTTTTGTCAACCGGATGTCATCCATTCTAAACAAATGTCCGTAAAATTTTTAGTCTTCATTTTATAATAGTTTTCATTAATCGTTCATTTTACTTGTACAATTCTTCTAGATCTTTTAACCGATATTGTCGGTCTAAAATTTACAGACTATATCTTGCGCAAATGCGAGCATAGTGAATGTAAATTATTTTAAGGAATAAATATTGTAAAAAAATGAAGAAAAAATAATATTTTGACTATAGAAAATTTTATAAAAATATTAAGGCAATATTGTTAATAATAAGGAAATAGAAAATAGTTTGTACCAAATCTGAATACAAATTATTTCTCATTTATTTTTTGTTGTTTAGGGAAGCAGCCGAAGGCTGGTTTGAACCTCTAAGAGGTTTTACTAAATAAGAAGGAGGAATGAGGTGGTTCATTATTGCTTTCCTCACTGAGTTGAAAGAGTATGCTTATCAGCATTCCAGGCTTTCCGGAAAGCACCCATTTTCCACCCTACAAATTACACCTTCACTTCATTCACCACAGGATACTGAAATTCATTACTCTCAGAGGAGACAACTCTGACAGTGTCTTTTACACCTCTACCTCTTCTGTTCTTAAATAGTTCAGTCATATAATTAGCAAATTATGTGATAAGAAACAGAACTATTCTTTGTAGCCCTAGAACCAATAGATCGAGTGCAATTAATTTAACACTCCAACCGCCCGTTATGGGCAAGTTATTTATTGATCAGAATAAAAAATTTACTTACCTTTATTTAACAACACGAACAAAAATTTTACAAATCTACACCTAAAACGGACACTAAACCAAAACGGAATATAAAATTATTAAAAGTATATTAATAGAAAATACCATCTTCAGGCTAATTAAAACTAATGTACAAACCGTACAATAAAACTTACATTTAGACTTGATTGAAAAAGTAACATGAAAAGAGATTGAAGCTTGAAGACATTTATTGACAATGAACAATAAAATATAATTCTACTACTGATTACAACAAAAGTATAAAAAAGTATAATGAATATAACAAGTAGATTATAGAAGATAGAATAGAATTCATCTAGAGCTTCACAGTAGCATTCGTCACAGGTGTATGGGCACAAAGGATTTCATTCAAGATAGGGTATTCCAAACTCGCGGTCTATGTTCTAGGTACATACTCCCTATTATCTACTTTCATTTAATCATCATGTCCTATCTCACTCCAGTAGATGTATAGTTATCTCTATCAAAATACATTATCATGTTATTACTTTAAAACACACGGTGTTCCATAAATAAATACGAGTACATTATAAAATGCAATAGTATAAATAAATCTGAACCAAAAAGGTAAAGAGCGTCAACTCCAACTTTGGAAAAATTAAGTTAAAACTGCCTTTAAAATAAAAAAGAAATGCTCTAATGCTTCAATTTTGTAGGTACTTGATGTACAAGATTTTTTGTAAAATCTTTATCGAATTCGTTTAACTGCTAGTCAAGTAAATTTTGCTAACAGTAGGATACTGGTAAATTTAAAATTTTTTTCAAACATTGTTTACCATATCTTCTTCACTAAGTTAAAAAGTATGTTTATCATGATGCTAGGTCCTCTGAAAGCATCTACCTTCCACCTTGCAACTGACACCTTCACTTCATTCACCACAAGGTCTGGCTGTATAATGAAATACATTATTCTCAGATAGGATAACTCTGACTAGTGTCTTTTAAACCTCAACCTCTTCTGTTCGTAAATGCTTTACTCATATAATTAGCTGATCAACTAAGTTTTGTAGCCCAGGAACTAGCAGATCGAGTGCAAATAACACTTCACCTACCTTGGTGGAAAATCTTATGAGAAATCTTAAACAATATGTTCCTTTTTATGTAACTAACGCCGTTCTGAAAAAATTAATAATACCAAATGTAAATGATACTTCCTACAACTCCGCAGACTCTTTAGAAAGAAATTCTAACACATTTCTAAACGATTAATATATAATTTAGCAACTAATCTACCAAGTAACCATAAAAAAATTGTGCTAATCAGAACAAGTTTAAAAACAAAACAGAAGAATTACTCGGTTGATGACATATCTAACATTGTACCAGAATTTCTTCCCAAATTTCTTTTTCATGGTACTTAAAACCAATTCATGTCCAAGCAAATGCTGACGAATACTGTGTAGAGTTTCCGTCACGTTTTCCCACGTTTCACTCCCGTATGTAATGCTTCACTCCAAACATAGTGTTTTAAGAAATTTTTTCTAATCTTTAAATCAATGTTTGTAGTCAGTAAGATGACTACTAATCCAATCCAATAAATAAATCCATACATATTAATAGCAGAGATAGATAGAGAAAATATATAATAATGTAATATATTAGTTTTATTGTTTAAAGTCTTAAGTGTGTTTTCTCAATCGTTTCTCATTTCTCAACCACTCAGTACAGGTGTTCGAAGAATTTAAGTCTTCGTTCTCTGATCGTATGCGTCTCCCAACGTGGTCCTAAAATTTAATAAAACGAAATATTCTACAGTAGAATCTCGGTAATCCCGCCGTGCAGTAGTCCGGCATCTCCAGTAATCCGGCCCTTAAAATATTAAGCCTAAAATTATGAAACCTTACCCAGGACAGATTTTCGTAAACGATTTAAATTGAATCAGGGAAATCAACTCGACCTAATTACGGCGGATTTAATATAACATGTATGTTTAGGATTTGACAACGAAACGTAATTCTCAGAACACGAGTACCCCCACACCGCACTAGGCGATGTCAATAGCCGATAATTATGTTTAGTACAATGACTACAGAAAACCTTTTTTAATTATTTTATTTAATTTAAAATCACATAGAAATCAATGCGTATTAATTTTTTGCTTAAATTATAATTTATAGTACCAAAATTTCAACACATCCAGTAATCCGGCACCCTCTCAGTCCCAAACAAGCCGTGAAAACTTTGGAACCAAAAGATTTCAAAACATTTAAAAAATATAGTATTTTTTTATTATAACGCGAAAAGTACCACCGCCGGCAATATTTTATATAGGCCAGCCTATCGTTTTGATTCGGGTGTGGCTCCTTGGCTGATTTATTCGTGGCTTTGTAAATGAATTCTTGCACATGCCCTGTCGGTTTCTAATACAGAATTATTTATTTTTCACTCTTATTAATGTTAGTTAGAACTTTTTTTAACACGCAATTCCGCTTTGTCTGATCATAGCTAAATTATTCGGTTCTTAAATTAGAAAAAATATGTTGTTTAGGTAATCAGCTAAAATGCTGGTTTGAACCTCTAGAGGTTTCATTAAAAAAAAACAAGGAGTGAGGTGATTTACCATTACCTTCCTCACTGAGTGGAGAAGTATGCTTATCAGCAAGTTAGGCCATCTGAAAAGCAGTTATTTTCCACTTTGCAAATCACACCTTCATTTCATTCACCACAGTGAATGATAAAATTCATTATTCTCAGAGGAGACAATATCTTTTTTAAGAAATTCTTCAGTAATATAATTGGCTAACCGTGTGATAAGAAACAGAACTATTTTTTGTAATTTTGGAACTATTAGATCGAGTGCAAATAATTTAACACTCCACCTGCCTGTTACAAGCAAACTTTATCTCTACGGATTTGTAATTAGATAAATTTCAAGTAGGTGACTAAAATAATTTTATTTCAACAAAAATCTTAACTACTAGTCATTTCTAAAAAGTTAGTTTATGAATATAGTTTTAGATACACTTATAAACTATTCAACATTTGCCGCCATGGCTGGAAAGGATTGGAGGGGCTTAAAATGAATATAAAGGCCGCAATCTTTAAAAAAAATCGTATTTTTTGCCTCATTTACTACAATTTTTGCTCTATACGATAGGATGGGTAGGCGCCATGTCTGCTGAAATTCTTGGGGAGGCTTTTCTCTCTTGGAAAAAACCTTTTATTAAGATTGCAAAAACTGTTTCAGTAGGTTTTTCTGCCCATAACAGAGAGGTGGTGAGTCAAATTATTTACACTCAATCTGTTCGTTGCTGGGCTAAAATAAATAGTTCTGTTTCTTATCACATGGTCAGCCAATTAAATGACTGAATCATTTAAGAACAGAAAAGGTAGAAGTGTAAAAGACACTAATCAGAGTTGTCTCCTCTGAAAGTAATGGATTTCATTATACAGCCGACCCTGTGGTGAATGAAGTGAAGGTGTCATTTGACGAGTGGAAAATACGTGCTTTTCAGAGGGCCCGGCATGCTGATAAGCGTATTTTTCCACTCAGTGAGGAAGGCATGGTAAACCACCTCACTCCTCGTTTTACTTAGTAAAAACCTTTGCAGGTTCAAACCAGCTTTTCGGCTGATGACCTAAACAACAGGTTTTTCGCAACATAAATTATTTAAAAAAACATAACTTTTAGAATGTCCAGTGAAATATATTCATGTACTAATACATTACGATATAGAATAGTAACAACCGCATAGAACGTTAATCTTTGTGGTTCTAGCATTGTGATAATACAGTAGCAGTGGCCTAGTGTTATTATCACTATACATACAACTGCTGGAACTAATTACGCGATGAAGTACATAGAATTGTACTTGCCATAATAACGGCGGTGGGTAATAGCTCATGTAGATAATAAACACGAATAACACAATGTAATCTTCCTTCCAAGTTATTCACAGTAAATAGTAACATAGTATTTAATATTCATAGTAACACCAGAGTGATATTTTATCAAATTATTCTGTGTACAGAATGTCACTTCCTATACATAACCTAAAAAGCAATACATCATTCCTCGTATCATACATGTGTTAAAGATTTATGATATAGCACTGGAATACAGGTGGAAATATAAATAAAATGACTGTCTGGCAAAAAAAATACATCAAAAGATTATTTTATAAACGAAAAATTCATTGAAAGTAAAAGAAATATATGGCCTTTTAAATTTTCCTTTATAGTACCGACATTATAAAAACTTCTGCTCGTAACATACAGGTGGAGTATTAAATTATTTGCACTCGATCTATTAGTTCCAGGGGTACAAAAAATAGTTTTGTTTCTTATCACATGGTTAGCTAATTAAATGACTGAAGTACTTGTTTAAGAATAGAAGAGGTAAAGACGTAAAAAAACACTACTATTTGTTTCACGATTGATGAGCTCAGCTGTTTCACACGTTTAGACCAATCAGAACGTTTGTTAGATTGTACCTGACAAACATTACGCGCGCATGCGTATAAGAGCCGCAATAGTTTACTCTCGTCTTGCGTACTGAACACATCGATTATAGAGCCCGTTAACATGCAATATTTTATAATATAATCAGCTTGTAAGTTTATACGTTAATAACTGATACTGAAAGACAAAAAAAAACCACTGACGAAATATTTAACAGAGCTACAAGAGCAAGTAGTAGTAGTAGTCTGCCCATAACAGACAGGTGGAGTGTCAAATTATTTACACTCGATCTGTTAGTTGCAGGGCTAAAATAAATAGTTCTGTTTCTTATCATATGATCAGCCAATTAAATGACTGAATCATTTAAGAACAGAAGAGGTAGAGGTGTAAAAGACACTAATCAGAGTTATCTTCTCTGAAAGTAATGAATTTCATTGTGCAGCCAGACCCTGTGGTGAATGAAGTGAAGGTGTCATTTGCAGAGTGGAAAATATGTGCTTTTCAGAGGGCTCGGCATGCTGATAAGCATATATTTCCACTCAGTGAGGAAGGCAATGGTAAACCACCTCACTCCTCGTTTTACTTAGTAAAACCTCTAGAGGTTCAAACCAGCCTTTTGGCTGATGACCTAAACAACACAAGAGCAAGTATTGACAACGTTGCTGGCAAGTGATTGGCTAGCTATAAAGTGGGTAGGGGGCAATGCATACGTTTAGAGCTCATCAGCGTTGAAAAATAGTTTAGTCACAGTTATCACCTCTGAAAGTAATGAATATCATCATTGTACAGCCAGACCCTGTAGTGAATGAAGTGAAGCTAACAATTGCAAGGTGGAAAATATGTGTTTTCAGAGCTATGTTGATAAGGTTACTTTTCAACTCAGTAAGGATGGCACTGGTAAAAGACCTAACTCCTCATTTTACTTAGTAAAACTTCTAGAACTTCAAACCAGCCGTTCGGCTGATGACCTAAATAACATCATAAAGGTGAAATTTACTAATTTATCTTGAAATCACCAAGGTTAATATCTCAGCTGGACGACAACTGACAGAAGACATTGAAACAAATAAAGGAGTAAGACAGGGATGCTGTATATCTCCAACGCTTTTTAATATTTATCTGGACGACGCCATCAACAAATGGAAACAAGAATTTGACTTGGGGATACAGCTCGATGAAAGTGTGAGAATCAATGTAATAGCTTATGCAGATGATGTTGTCATGATTCAGGAGTCAGAGGACATGCTACAAAGAGGTATTTATCGGTTGCACTCTGTGTGCAAAGATTATAATTTGAAGATTTCTGGTCGAAAATCTAAAGTTATGGCCTTCATTGGGAAAGACCTAGTGAGATCAAAGATAGAGCTGAATGGGAGCATTCTGGAACAAGTTTCTTCCTTTAATTATTTGGGGTACGAGGTTTCTCCCATAGGTAGTTTTGATGTGGAGAATAAAGTAAACAAATTTAAGCATATTTGCGGGACAATCCACAGAACTTTAAAGAATAAGACAAGGAAGGAAACAAGACTGAAGTTCTATAAGACAATGGCAGTTCCAGTGGTGTTGTATGGGTGTGAGACCTGGGCGCTTACTAGGCGACAACAGAGTAGTTTGAGAGCTGCGGAGATGAGATTTCTCAGGGCTACAAAGGGATGCACATTAGAAGATAGGTTGAGAAGTGAGGATATACGACAGGAGTTAGGTATATACAGCTTGGAAGATAAGATGAGAGCCTACAGGAGTAATTGGTGCATTCATTTGGAGCGCATGGGGGATCAGCGGTTTCCTCGCTTGGCTAGGTACTACAGACCCAAGGGAAAAAGAAGTGTGGGACGTCCGAGAAGAAGATGGTTTCCGGAACGGGCAGACGTGCCTAATCCTTGAAGTGAAGAAGAAGAAGAAGAAGATCTTGAAATCACCAAATCTACAGTTAGGAGCTGACTTGTTTGCTAGTGGAGGGTATGAAGGGCAAGGGGGACTGGCGACAGTGAGACGTGATGTTGTCATAGCAACGGTTGCTTTAAACCCACATGGCGACATTTGTACTGTACATTCTGAAAATATTTACTCTTCATATTTGTCAGTTGTTTCCGTGAGACTTTTCACTGTAGTTGTTTTAATTACGCTCGCGGCTCGTGAAGTTATTAATCTAGTTATTGTATGTAATCTAATATTGTTATACAGGGCCTATTTATAAACAAACTGATATAAAATATAACACTCGGTAGTAAAATATTAAAAACTAATTCATTTTTTTACATTATTAGGCTATTATAATAAACTTTTAGTATATTAATAAAATATTTTATAAATTAGTTTAAAATATAACAAAATATTTTGGTACTACAGTAGTTATTCGAAATGGTTTGTGACTAATATTTTTAGAACAGCGCGTACTAATGGTATTACTACTACTAGTAGGTTATAGGAGGAGGAATTGTACAAACAATCCTCTCCAACCGAATTCCTTACGCTAGCAATCAAGTGAGCTCCCACCTATAAGTTTCATTGGAGCACATTACACACGTGACTAATTGAATCTAAACTAAGTACTGCAGAAAAAAATTCTAGAAATAGCCTACAATAAAAAATGTACGTTATTTAATTTTATATTGCACTGGTTACGTACACTATTGCCGTAAAATACGAAAAATCACTAATTGATAGTAAACTAAGCGCTCTAGAAAGAATGTTTGAAACAAAACTTGTAGTTTTTTTTTAAATAGGGAGACATCGGGCTTATTCTATCATGTAAAGCACAAAAATGTAGTAAATGAGGCGATTTTAAACAAAATTGTAGAAGCCGTTTTTAAGTGAAGTGCACAAAAATGAAAAATTATACGATACACTACTATTTTCGGTACACCCATTTTGATTAAAATTGTTCGTGTCAGGTTCTTTAGTGGTACCAAACTTAAGTTCCAAGTTTCAGCTTTATACGATATTCCTTTCTTGGGATATTTTGTCACACACGCACGCACTGAAAGACAGACAGAAGGGTAAAGAGGAGGGAAGGAAAGCTAGAGGAAAGAGGAAGGAAAAGAAAGGGGGAGAGACAGAGCAATCGGTAATATCGTTTTTAGGCTCAAGCGGCCTAAAAACGTGTATTTCCGGTAAAAACTCCATTTTGAAAAACTTACATGAAAAAAAGGTACTGTCCTTACAAAGAGAAAGTTAAAATTTCGTACGAGAATAAAAAAACCAGCGGGTAGCAAGTAAAAATACAAATTTAATGAAGTGTAAGTCGAACATTCAAATATAAAATATTCTAACATATTTAACGCCATTGGCGTATTACAAATTGCGATTTAAACTATGAAGAACAGTCATAAAATGAATAGATTTTTGTGTTCTATATCGAGAAAAAATTCAAATTTACATAAAAAAACCATATTACTTGGATATAACTGTCACATAACCAAATAACGAGGTCACACAAATAAATACGAGATCGAGAAAAAACTGTACAAGAAAATAAACGATTAATGGAAACTATAAGAAAAATCTAAAATTTAAAGAACACCTGTACACGTATATTGGATGACAATCAACCGGTAGACAAAACCAATTTTTAAGATACAAAATAATAATAATAATAGACCTAAGGTGTCGGATAAATGGGTTAAAGAAGTCAGAAAATATACTGAGAAAACAAGCATAAACCGAAAGAGCTTAATGACCGAACCAAATTCGGGCAACTAATTACGTACATTAAAGGGTTCCATGAAGAATAAACAGAACAACGGGTGGAAAGAAGAAGTGAGGTAGAAAAAGAGGTAGAAAAACTGTCACCTCACGTAGTGTAAAATTAGCCCTATACGAAGAAAAATAAATTGATGTACATTATTTAGACCACCACTGTAGCGTAGTGGTAGATCCCCTAGCCAACAACGGGAAGGTCCTGGGTTGTGAAAATTTTCACAACTAAAAACCTATCAAAGTCACTAATAACCGAGTTGTTGATGTGACTTTAAATAAATAAAATAAAAAAAGTAACATTAAATAACTTAAAAAATAAGTCTTAATTCTAAAACATCGAATCTTACTTTAATAACTTGGATAACAATAAATATTTGATGTTAAGTCATACTTAATGTATTTGTAAAACTAAGAAAACATGGTAGGCGTTCCCTTATTAATAAATAAACAAATACTTGAATGTAATGATATAGAAGGCATTGATCTTTACAATATTTCCGCTTATAGTGAAATACACAGGCAGACTCATAGGTGAATAACATTTAACAATTTGATTTGTGTACTCTTATGCTGTGTAAAAATAAAATTATTCATAAATTAAACACTAATCGAACGACGGAGAATACAAAATATGTTTGTATTTTGATAAATGATGTAGGAGGAAAGATCAGATATCGATTTTGGTGGTCCATTCGACACAAAACTCTCACGTTTCTTAAAAAAATTAACATTTTAAAACAAAAAAATTAAATATATATACTGGTTACTAAAAACGTAAGAAGAAAGTTGGATTATTGTTGTAAATATTCGTTTCAATATCGTCTTACTTAAATACTAAAAATAAAAATATGTTCAAAGATTAAAGGAAGAAGTAAACGCCCCGCCCACCACTTTGCATAAAAAAATTAATTTATTCATTTTAGACGCCTATACTAAGAATTTTGCCCATAACAGGCAGGTCGAGTGTCAAATTATTTGCACTCGATCTGCTAAATTCAGGGGTCCAAAAAATAGTTCTGTCTTTTATCACATGGTCAGCCAATTTTTTTTTGTGAAACATTATATTTATTTACAATCCGCTATCTAAGTAACTATAAGTAAATGATTATGAAATAAGTATGACAAGAGAGGAGGCCACCCAGTGATGGTCCTCCTCAAAAAAATTCTAACATTGAAGTTTTGATAACATTACTTACACAAATTAAAAAGTTCGTAAAAGTATATACATTGACTTAACTTAAATACAAAACTGAACGATTTTAACACATTAAAAGTTATAAAGAAAAAACAAATTGAAACAAAAAAAAATCTGGTATGAAACACTCACTCAACTTTCTCTTTCCAATGCAAATCATTAACAATAAACCTAATATTAGTAATAAAACATTAGAAATAAACAACAAAACTAACCTCAATAAACATAACCTAATTTTAATCATGAGTGAAAGACGCAAAATGAAAATAAACCTCAGTTTGGCTTGAAAATACGGAAAATCACTCTTTCACGCTAAATTAGGCTCTGTAGAGAAAAATGCTTTAATTAAAGTTGTAGATCTTTTAACTTCCTATAAATTTGATTATATACACTTTCGTCGTTAAATGCATACTAAGCCCGAAATCTTAAAATATCGATTTTTCATACGTTTTCGTGAGAAAAAAACAGAAAATCGCTAATTACCGCTAAACTAACGTTACACAAAAAAATGAATGAAAGTTGTAGCATTTTAAATTCTCTACAACTTTTATTATGTACATTTTCCCCCTAAAATGCGTATAAAGCCGTAATCTTAAAAAAAAAACAATTTTTTTACGTGAAAACAGCCTCACCGAGAATTTCAGCAAATATGGCGCCTACCCTATCTTGTAGAGCATAAAAAATTAGTAAATCAGGCGATTTTAAAAAAAATGGTAGGACCAGTTTTTGAGGAAATCGCAAAAAAGTGAAAAATTACACGAATAAACTACTACTTCCGGTTGACCGATTTTGATGAAAATGTTCGTGTCGGGTCCGGTAGTGGTATGTAACTTAAGTTTCAAGATTGAAGTTCGTACGATGTTCCGTTCAGGAGATATTCTGTTCACACACACACACACACGCACACCAATCGCTAAAAACATGTTTTTTTGGGTTCAGGGGGTCTAAAAACGTACAGATCCGGTGAAAACTCGATTTCCAAAAATCGACATGAAAACAATACCTTCCTTCCTATATATTCATATAGGCAAGAGAAAGTAAAAATATAGATACGTTGAAGCTTATTTACATTAACATAATAAAAAAGGAAATTTTTATACATTTATAATAACTATAGCCATCATTTAATCATTTAAAACGATTAACTCATTTAAGAACAGAAGAGGTAGAGGTGTAAAATACACAGTTGTCTCATCTGAGAGTAATGGATTTCATTATACAGATGTAGTGAATGAAGTAATAAAGGTGTCATTTACAAGTAGATGTTTTTCAGATGGCCAGGCACACTTTTCCACTTAATGAGGAAGGCCTGGTAAACCATCTAACTTCTCGTTTTATTTAGTAAAGCTTCTAGTCTTAAGGTTCAAACCAGTCTTTCGGCTGCTGACCTAAACAAACACTAAGAATTATAAAAACCTAGTTTTATGCAACCCCAGTTGTTTTATAACTTAATTATCATTACTTTTATTCCTTTAATTATTTTTTAAAAAATAATTTGGTAAATATAAGCACAAAATGTTATACGTCGCGTCTCACCGACTCGTAGAATTACATTTTCAAGTCATGCAAACGTGCGCAGCAAGTGCTAAGAACAAAACTATTAAATACTCCCACAAAACAAAAATTCAGCTAAATTGTTTAATCATAGTTTTCTACTCCCCTCCATATAAAGTACTCCCGAACCACTTTTCTAACATTTTCCAAATGCCGCTACTTACTGAAAAAAGGTAAATATTGCTGGGATACGGCGAATCTACAAGGCACAGTAAAACCTCGTTAATCCGGATCAGATTTTTAGACTTTTTTAAAATTAATTTTTTATCTTTTTTAAGTTAATTTTTAACTATGATAGCAAGAACTTACGACAGTACGCCAAACATTAGCTTTTTATCTTGATTATATGTACAATTCCTGCATAGATTTTACAATAAATTATGATAATAAAATGGTTTTTTCGAGTTTATAAAAGCTTTCCTTAAGTGTCACTCCAGCTGACCTGTTAATGATAAAACGTTTTCGGGACCATGCTTCAATCAAATGCCACACATATTTAAAACAGAAAACAGCGGACTAATTCTTTGTTACAAAATTATGTGAAAAGTTAATTAAATATTTTTTAATGTATTTTAAACAATTCTATGAGATTTTGTTACAAAACGTAGTTTTTTATCGTAATAAACGGTAAGTCAGGTTATTTAAAGATTTGCTTGGTTTATTACTCACATTATCAGGATTTTCGATTTTCTAGATTGGCTTTGGTCCCAGTTAGTCCGTATAAACGAGGTTGTACTGTATATAGGCCTACGAATAACAAATCGTAATTTCAATTGACACAGTTTTGAAATAAAACGGGAATATAAATTATTTGAAATACTGTTTATTTTGTAATCAGTCTTTCAACTGGTTTGTTGCAGTTCTCCAAGCCGTTCTATCATGTGCAAGTCGTTTCATATATCCACATACCTGTAACACCCTACATCTTCTGTAATTTGCTTTAAATAATCGAACCTTTACCCCCTCCCGTACAATTCACTCCCTCAATACTACCCTCCATTATTGATAGAGCAATACCTGGATGTCTTAAGACATGCCCCACTAGCCTATGCCTTCTTCTGGTAAGATGCTTCCATATACTTCTACTTTCATTCACTTGTCTAAGAACCTCTAATTTTACTTATTTTCTCCATCCACCTAATCTTTAACATTTTTCTTAACACCAGATTTCAAAAGCTTCTATCTTCTTCTTTTCTACAGCCCCTATCATCCACGTTTCACTACCGTATAATGCTACACTTCGAACATAGTGTTTTAAGAACATTTTCCTAATCTGTAAACCAATGTTTGTAGTACGTTGGAATACTGTAATTGCAAGAAAATTATGTAGGAAAATTCACTGTATTACTAATTCCTAACATAGAAAACACAAAAAAATACGCCCTTGGTACAAATCACAGAAAACCACTATTAAAAATACATGAAATAATTTTACGTAGAATATAATGTATTTAAATAATTTAATGACTCAAAAAACATCTATTTATATATTAATGTATCATGATCATGTATTAATAATAATGCCAATATAATAATGCCAATCAATCATACAAAAGATTGAAGATAAAGTAAAGTTTCTTTGTGTCACGGCCAACATAATTTATTATACTAATATGAAATCGTACATAATCTTGTTTACATAAATATATGCCTATTTTGCAATGAATGCAAAGTAAAAAAATGAATAAATAATAAAATGATAAATAGAATAATTTATTAAAGAATTCATAAATGACCTAGACCGTATTTACTAACAAGATATTACAAAATCGATTTTGAAAAATACTATAAATCGATTAGGAATTCAGTTTAAATCAAGTAATTTGCATATAAATTAATCAAACGTTTAATTGATTTTAATTAATTAATATAAAAAGATTTCTGTCATACTTTAATAATGACAGGATTTCCTGTTTAATCTTCTTACAAAAAAGTTGTTTATAATTATTAGAAAGGAAATGTTTAAGTTTAGGTTCTTGATTTTAATTCGATACTTATTTTAGTAGATTCATTTAACAAATTTTTATTGCAAAGATTTTGAACGTTATATTTATTTAAATTAAAGAGAACTTTCATTTTTTTCTCGGTAATTGTTTTATTTAATTTTAAATGTAAAATCCGGTGTGAATATTCACACGACTTTCACTTGTCAATGTAAACAATGTACAATGAAAAACATAATTTAATTTTAATCATGAGTGAATGACGCAAAAAAATTCGAAGAAGGATTTTAACTTTAGATTTTTTTAGACCACATTATGTGTAGCATTAGAAAAAGCAATTTAAATCCAGTTCGACAATTCAATATAACCTTTCAAAATATTTTAATGTACATTTTTACAAATTAACACTAGTAAAACAAATCGCAAGAATTTTCATAGAAAATACTTTTGTTTTTACATTTATACAATAAGCTTTCGAGTCACGTTTTTCTATATATAATTGAAATAACATAACGGTACTCTTGTCACGTTTGGGGTTATTTAAACATTTTGTACAAGAGCAATTAAGAATTTTTTGCAGAAAAATTGCTAATATTTTTTTATTAAAATTCGTAATTAATCTTTAAATTGTGTAAAAATCGAAGGTAATTTAAGGTGAAAAAATAATGTACAATACAGGTAATTTTGTAATAATGATTTTACATACAACTGTTTTGTAAATTAGCGCTAATACAGATGGTAAAGGGAAGATTAAAATGAGAGATGAAATAATAAACCTGAAAGGGCTGAACCCGAGATAGTACCTAATGTAGAAAACTTAGGAGCTGACCAGTAGAATAAAGTGTATTTTTAATCTAAGTTTGAAGTTTGAAAAGATGCTTTTAAATGGACAATGAGATTTTAAAAAGAACAAACTGAAAATCCGAAAGACGGAAACAAAACATTAATGTTCTTAATTAATGTAAGCAACACCTTGCATTTGTTCGTGCAGTAATGAAAAACTAAGGAACTTTAATGATCACACTTCGAATGGACTCCTTTTTTTGTAACATCAAAATCTACAATCTACTATGTCGAATAATAAGCAAACGATTTTTTTTACATGTCACGGCGAAAGAAAACCTACCAGTGAAAGAATTTTGTAAATGTATTTCATGTACTTTGTTGTTGTTTAGGTCAACAGCCGAAAGGCTGGTTTGAACCTCTAGAGGTTTTACTAAGTAAAACGAGGAGTGAGGTGGTTTACCATTGCCTTCCTCACTGAATGGAAAAGTATGCTTATCAGCATGCCGGGCCCTCTGAAAAGCACATATTTTCCACTCTGTAAATGACAACTTCACTTCATTCACCACAGGGTCTGGCTGTACAATGAAATTCATTACTTTCAGAGAAGATAACTCTGATTAGTGTCTTTTACACCTCTGCCTCTTCTGTTCTTAAATGATTCAGTCATTTAATTGACTGACCATGTGATAAGAAACAGAACTATTTATTTTAGCCCTGCAACGAACAGATTGAGTGTAAATAATTTGACACTCCACCTGTCTGTTATGGGCAGTCATGTACTTTATTGTCATTTTAAAATTATTTCGCATGGACTTTTCCTGTTTGAAATCCATTAAACAAAACAATTTATCATCCGCCAAGGTATTAGACAACCTAGACCTGTTTGGGCATCCATATCTTCTTCGGTCGACCAAAATATCTTTTTCCATTGATTCATATCACCACGCTTGCAAAAGTAAATGGTACGGAACACATACATAAGAGTCAATCAGTCGGAACACCGTTGTACTGCTTAATGATATTGTTTAAAGACGCTACATTGAGATCTGTTCTTATATCGTCGATCATTAAAAATCCTCACTTAGTACAACATTTTCCAATCCTAAAAGTTTAATTTAGACCTGAATGTGACACGCCAATTCGGCCTATTCATCATCCATACCTCACTACCAACTAAAAGAAACGGTTGTTTTTAATTCCTTCTACTATGTTCTGGTAAAGTGTTTAATTCCTTCTCCCTATTGGGAGAAGGTGCCAGGCTGTGAACAGGCAAAGAAATTCATTGCCTATTCCAGCAGAAAGGCTGGGATATATAATAGACTAGGAAGACAGGACTTGAGGAGGGTAGTGGGCCTGATGACTGGTCATTGTAATCTTGGGTATCATTTATCCAAGATAGGAGTTGCTGAAGAGAGCCTGTGTAGATTCTGTCATGAGGCAGAAGAGAAGGCTGAGCATATTTTATGCAGTTGCAAAGTGGTTGGCTGCAAAAGAAGAGCGCTGATGGGTAAGGACGTGTTAACACCTTCTCAGGTAAGTGCACTAGATCCTAGGCAGATCCTGCGCTTTATTGAAAGTGTGGGTCTTGCATAAATAAGGAATAGGGGCAATCACAAAAGATCTTTTAGGTCGCGGTGAGGAGGGGCTGCAGAAGCCTGAACGCCCTGGTTGTAAAGAAGAAGAAGAAGAAGAAGAAAAGTGTAGAAAGTGTTAGAAGGGTCTCGATTGTATATAAAACTATCAGACCGCATACATAAAAACAGTTAACACCTTCGAAGTGAATTAGTGAGTATTTGAATTAAGAATGGCAAGTAGTACCAGACCGTTCGAAATACTGACGTTACGGGACCGGTTCTGAATATTACGTTAATATTGCGTGTGTGTACGGATAGTAACAAGTAGTTATGGACGGTAAATCATTGTTAAGCGAGAGGATCTTATTTATAGTCGATTTTCAGTTTTGTAATAAATTTAATTGAGGTAATCTATTTGTAATTTGTTATTAGTTGAAGTTTAATAATTAGTTGTTATACGTTTGTTTACTGCTCGCAACAGATATGTGGAGTGTCAAATTATGTACACTCAATCTGTTCGTTACAAGGCTGAAATAAATAGTTCTGTTTCTTATCACATGGTCAGTCAATTAAATGACTGAATTATTTGAGAACAGAAGAAGTAGAGCTGTAAAAGATATTAATCAGAGTTATCTCCTCTGAAAGTAATGAATTTCATTATACAGTCAGGTCCTGTGGTAAATGAAGTAAAGGTGTCATTTGCAGAGTGGAAGATACGTGCTTTTCAGAGGTCTCGGGATGCTGATAAGCGTACTTTTCCATTTAGTGACGAAGGCATGGTAAACCACTTCACTCCTCGTTTTACTTATTAAAACCTCTGCAGGTTCAAACCAGCCTTTCGGACGATGACCTAAACAACACAAGTTTGCTTATTATTCATTACGTCCAGATCCCGAACGAACCTAGTCTTAGGAGTTATGTTTTCAAAAGTAACAAATCATATACTAAATAGATCAGACTAAAATAATTAAATACTTTTTCTAATTGTTTAGTTTAAGGTATTCAAAAGAATATAATTTTAACGAATATTCAAAACATGTCAAATTTAAATTTACAGCTATATAAAAATAAAATAACAACAAACGGTAGATGATGATCGTTTATGTATGTAATATTTTTAGATATAATTTTAAAATTTGGTGTCAGGGGTAAGAGAACTGATGGTACGGTGTTGACAGGGTGTAAAAAGGATCACAAAAACCATGGTGAGATAATAATTGCATATTGTCAACAAATTGAGAATAATACAAAACATAAGCGACACACGTTTGGTGCATTATCCAAAAGCATACACAACACTTTGTTCAGCCACACAATTATTGCGTGTGAGTTTGGAGTTTGGAGTGGTGAGTGTAAATGAGAGACGAAGCATTACAGAAAGAAATGGAGTGATAATGAAGAGAGAGATAGACAGAGTGAGTGTGTGTATATGGAAAGCACAGAGGTGAATAAAACCGCAGACACTATACGTAGGTGACTTTAACACATAATACTGTACTTAAGTTTGTAATACTAGGCCACTTTATTTTATTAATCTTTAATGTATTTTGCAATTATGTAATTAAAATAAACCTGAAAACCAGAATGAAAATTAAATAAAGGTTCAATGGATAATACAATTTTAAGTAAAATATCAGTTATAATTAACATTTTTTTACAATAAAGAATTCTTGTTAAACCAGGTTGTTCTAATTTAGAAGTCATCGCCGTGAGTCAGCTGTTTAACGACTGATTTTCGGTGGTTCAAATCCTAGAAGGTATAGTCACCTGAGTCACGAGTTTGCCCTTGTTTGCAACGAGGGGTAAAGGGGGAAAGCATCAGTGCGCATGCCCGATTGCTTTAATTTCAGAACGACAAACATAACAACTTATAATAAACCCAGAGCATATACAGTAAATCGCAGAACCTTTTTTAGGTAAACTGTTTGTTACAGAAATCTCGGTTTCTCGAAAACGTGGTCGAACTATTCACAGAATTGAACGAAATCTAATATCTAAAATAATAAAATGTTATGAAGTCAAGCTAAACAAAAATGCCTATTTGTACCTCTTAACAAAACCCGTGAGCGAGCAGCTAACTACCGTGATGTTTCTCCTTCCACAATTCGAAAAATAAAGAAGGAAATTAAGGAGTGAAGAAGCTATTCTTTAAGTTTTGTTAAAACCTGGTAAAAAAACAGGAAACTGTTAGGTAGATACTAGAGAGACTTTTAATGAAAACGCCGATGACAGCAATAGTAAAGAAGGCAATTCATTCGTAATTACAGTAAATCAAACATTTCTAGTCATGTAATTAAGCTATAGGCAATATTACAGGTCACATTTATTTCTTATAAGGTTTATGAAGAAAACATTTTCTCGGAATAAAGCACAGCTTACGAAATGTACGTAGAAACTGCACGGTAGTGAAATGTACGATTAGTGTCTCACTGTTAAGGTTGGGATCACTGCAAATATTTCACTTTCCTTCCTCACAGCCCATACATACTCAAAAGGCAATCTCGTGACTTCAGTATCTATAGTTACTTTTGTACGAATTTAAATACTATACAGTGGTTACCTTACCTGTGTACTTTGATCGTTGAGGTTAAATAAACCATACTCTTTCAAGATTGGTCGGCCTGAATCTGTACACTACTATACCTTATTATTGTACACGTCATACATAAATCATTCTCATCTCATTGGTTCATGATTTTGTTTATTGTTCTTAAATTTAATAGTGTGTGTTGTTAGGGTCAACAGCCGAAAGGCTGGTTTGAACCTGCAGAGGTTTTACTAAGTAAAACGAGAAGTGAGGTGGTTTACCATTGCCTTCCTCACTGAGTGGAAAAGTACGCTTATCAGCATGCCGGGCCCTCTGAAAAGCACATATTTTCCACTCTGTAAATGACACCTTCACTTCATTCACCACAGGGTCTGGCTGTACAATGAAATTCATTACTTTCAGAGGAGATAACTCGGATTAGTGTCTTTTACACCTCTACCTCTTCTGTTCTTAAATGATTCAGTCATTTAATTGGCTGACCATGTGATAAGAAACAGAACTATTTATTTTAGCCCTGCAACGAACAGATTGAGTGTAAATAATTTGACACTCCACCTGTCTGTTATGGGCAGAAATTTAATAGATGGCAACGTATTATACACATGAGGGAAAAGTTTCTGTACATTATTTACTCGTATATCCATTAATTTCAGTATAATTATAGTCCCATTCACGAAAGAAAATACCTGTCATTTAACAGCAATATCTTTTGAACCATTGTATGTAAAAACAGCATGATACATCTAACTAAAACTTGTTTTCTTGTTGGTTACAGGATTAAATTAACATAAAATATTTTAAAGCTCTACACATTTTAAAGTACGCGTTAACAAATTAATAGTACCTTGAAGTTGGTAATACTGGAAAAGTGGTTAAAAACAGGGTACTTTTTATGCGTAATTCGTTATTTTTAATACAATATTAATTTCCGAAAATGTTAATGTATATCCTGTAACCAACAATAAAACAAGCTTTCATTTCATGCATCGTAATTGTTTTTACATACAACGGTTCACAAGATATTGCTGTTTAAAGACAGGTGTTTTCTTTCGTGAATCGGACTATAGTCGATACTACCATGCGTTCTGAAAGTCGCTGTGCACCAAGTGACATGACAGGGAATAATTTCATGGCTAGGTTGGTAGCTCTGTGCTGTTCAATTGTTGCCGAACACGTCGAGGCCTGTCAGTCATTGAGTTGAAGTTGTATATGTTTCATTTATTGCAGTTCTGTTGCACGTTTTTTGTTGTTGGACGCGATGGTTCTTTCAGTAGAGGAGCGCATTTTCCTCGTTGAATACGTATTTCGCGAAGGTGACAAGTACAGTGATTTAGTGAAGCGCAAATTTTCTGAAAAGTTTCCAGATTCAATTATTCCTCACCGTAATGCAGTACGAACACTGATAGAAAAATTTCGGGCAACTGGCTCTGTTGAGGACGCTGAACGTAGTGGTAGGCCCCCTAAGCTAGACGAACAAAAGCTGCTGGATATTTCTGATTCTATGGCACAAAGTCCACAAAAATCAATGCGTAAGTTAGCACAACAGCATAATATCGGACTTGCTACCGCACATAAAGCTGTCAGACAAGAACTTAAACTATTCCCATACAAAGTGAGGTGTGTTCAAGAGCTGAAACCTTCAGATAATGACAAGAGACTAAATTATTGTCATTGGTTTCAACGTTTCATCAACCAAAATTCCGAAGACATCCTTGACGTAACGTTTTATACAGATGAAGCGTGGTTTCACTTGGGAGGGTATATAAGTTCACAAAATACTCGAGTATGGTCGACAACTAACCCTTGCGCTTTACATGAACAGTCCTTACACGAAACAAAAATTGGTGTCTGGGTTGCTGTGAGTAGAGCACGTATTGTTGGACCAATTTTTTTTGCAAACACAATCAATAGTGAACGTTATTGTTCTGATATTTTAGAGAACTTTACGCATCAAATAACACAAGTGGAAATGAATAATGGTTGGTTCCAACAAGACGGGGCAACAGCACATACATCTAACATCTCAATGGCTTTCCTGCGCAACGTGTTTGGTGAACGAATAATTTCAAAGAATTTGTGGCCTGCAAGATCTCCTGATCTGACTCCCCCCGATTTCTTTTTATGGGGTGCGGCGAAACAAACTGTGTATCGGAACAGACCACACACGATTGACGAACTTAAAGCCGCAATAACGGCATACATTCAAGGAATCACTGTTCTTCAGTGGCGAAAGGTGTTTGCAAACAAAATGAAACGAGTGCAATGCTGTATTGATGCCAATGGAGGTCATTTCGAACACCTTCTATAAACAATGTAATCACGGCTTAACAATGTAATTAAGGTATTGAATAAATTTTTTTCCAAAATGCTTAGTCATTTCTTTATACATATTTTCATAAATCCATAGTCACAATTCCAGTGCACAGCGACTTTCCGAACGCACGGTATTTACAATTTTAACAAAGAACTAGAAGACATAGCTTGTTCTGCTTGTACTGTTTTCGCCTCTCCCACTACTGTGCGTCGATACTATTCCCCTACTTATACTATGTTCTTCTGTTATAGTAACAGTAGAGTTTGTTCACGGATGACTGTCAGCTGGTTACCATACATAGTCACTTGCCAAACCGGCGTTACTTAACAAATAATAGCTCTTTCTACCAGCTGACTGATAGGGAAGATTTTTTTATACTGAATTTGTGTACGTTGAAATCTGTTCCAGTTTAAGAACAATAAGCAACCCCGTGACCCAATGAGATGATATGTATGGCGTGTAAACGTGATATAGTCTTGTAGAGACCCATACCGACCAATCCTGAGAGAGTATGGTTACTTGAACGCCAAGTACCATAGTACACCGATAACCACTGTCTAGTATTCAAATCCGTATAAAGGTACCTATCTTTACTACGATTTTCTTTTGTTTTACGTTTGACTTTTTTTGCAGTTCTGTACTTCTAATATGCAGACGATGAGAATGGTGATAGGTGAAAAAGTGCCACACCTGACCGGAAATCGAACCCAGGACTCCAGCGTGGAAGCCAGTTGCACTAGGATCCAGGATTAGATTCCCAATAAGGTCTGGAATTTTTTTGTCATCAGTCTCTCGACTGGTTTGATGCAGTTCTCCAAGCTGTTCTATTTTGCGCAAGTCGTTTCATATCTACACATGTAACACCCTACATCTTTTGTAATTTTCTTTACATATGCTAATCTTTGCCTCCCCCTACAATTTACTCCCTCAATATTGCCCTCCATTATTGATAGCCCCATACCTGGATGTCTCTTCTTTTATACAGCCTCTATCACCCACGTTGCACTGCACTCCCGTATAATGCTACACTCCAAACATAATGTTCTAAGAAATATTTCTTAATCTGTAAATCAATGATTGTAAACATAAAGAAGCTGTTTTTTTTATTTCAAAGGCTTTTCTAGCTTGAGCAATTCTGCTTTTGATATCACCCGTGCTTCTACCATCCTTTGTTATTTTACTCCCAAGATAACAGAATTCCCTAACTTTATGTTTCGTTGCCTACTTTTAAATTTCAGGTCTGGAATTAGGAACAAGAACTAGGATTTTAATCCGGAACCTTCGTCTTCAAAAATCAGCTGTTAAACAGCTGACTTTCAAGACAATTCTACCGTTAGACCAACCCAGTGAGTTCAAAGAAGATTGCGAAGAAAATTTAACGGTGAATTTATAACCGTAGTTTTGTTTTTATAAAAATATTAGCATGATTGTTTAAGTGAATATTTAATCAAATTATTTATTAATTTTTTTTTAATATAGAATTTTTGATCGTGTGTGGGATATAATTTAACGATTCGTCACCTTTTTTTATATGAATGTAATACTACGAACATTATGACCGGTGTATGGCAGTATATAATAATGAAACCTTTGATAATAATCAGTATTCTGTACGGATAGTTAAATGTTATTGCCTTTTTCATTCAAATGTATGACGCAGAAAGATTTTATGATATAACGTGAATTGAAAGATATTTAATAAATAATAAAAAAAAACAAAACAAAAATTATAAACTTTTACGGTCATAATTTTATACACATCATAAAGATACAAATACAGTATTCAATAGAATCACTTAACAATAAAATAATGTATTCAAAAGTTTAGCTATAGCTCATTGTATCACCTGCCGATAGATACATTATTTCATACATAAATAATTATTGTGCGTCCTTTGAATATGCGTTACAGACTTTCGATTATAGATTTATTCATTGCAATCAAACACAATAAAATTAACATAAAAATTTAATTGTTCAATAAATTTCACTGTTCTATGTTTGCGAAACTAATAACAGATTTATAAAACAAATAACACTATTGTTTTACTGTAAATATGGATGGATTTGAAGATTAACACATTGTATTTTTTTTATTAAAATAAAATGGTGTGAAACAATCACACGACTTTCTGTTGCCAACGTAAACAATGAGAATATAACTTTATTTTAAAAGATACGGAAAATCAATAATTACCGCTAAACTAAGCCCTACAAATAAATGTTTTAAATAAAAGTTGTTGGTTCTTTTTATTTCCTGTAACTTTATTAATTTACTAAGTAAAACGAGGAGTGACGTGGTTTACTTTGCCTTCCTCATTGAGTGGAAAAATATGCTCATCGGCATGTCAGGCCCTCCAAAAAGCATCTACTTTGCACCCTACAAATGACACTTTCACTTCATTCCCCTGTGGTGAATTTTGGTTTTCGAAAACATCAATCTTGTCATTTACCTCATTTACAGCGTCAGTACATGTATTAGTCGGAGGTAGCTATTGCCAAAGCCAGATAGTAGAGATTACAATTAAATAATAGAAATAATTTTCATGCTAATCATGGTGTCACGCTACATTACAATAAATAGGGGTATTATACGTATGTTCTTGTTTAGGTCAACAGCCGAAAGGCTGGTTTGAACCTCTAGAGGTTTTAAGTAAAACAAGTAGTGAGGTGGTTTGACAAAAGTAGCCTATGCTTATCAGCACGCCAGGACCTCTGAAAAGCATCTACTCTTTACCTGCAAATGACACCTTCACTTCATTCACCACAGGGTCTGGCTATATAATAAGATTCATTACTTTCAGAGGAGATAACTCTGACTAGTGTCTTTTACACCTCTACCTCTTCTGTTCTTAAATAATTTAGTAGTATACTTGGCTTACCATTTGATAAGAAACAGAACTATTTTTTGTAGACCTGGAACTAGCAGATAGAGTACAAATAATTTAATACTCCACCTGCCTGTTATGGGCATAATTAAAAACTTATATAATATAAAAAAGTTTCGCAAAGAAATTATAATGCAAAGATTACAATCCTACTTAAAAAAAATTCTTGTAAGATTTATAACCGTACGAGAATATTTAAAATATTTCGTATAAAAATTATAATATAATATAAATATTATATATACTGATAACTGCCCATAACATACAAGTGGAGTGTCAAATTTTTACACTCAATCTGTTCGTTGCAGGGCTAAAATAAATAGTTCTGTTTCTTAACACATGGTCAGCCAATTAAATGACTGAATCATTTAAGAACAGAAGAGGTAGAGGTGTAAAAGACACTAATCAGAGTTATCTCCTCTGAAAGTAATGAATTTCATTATACAGCTAGACCCTGTGGTGAATGAAGTGAAGGTGTCATTTGCAGAGTGGAAAATATGTGCTTTTCAGAGAGCCCGGTATGCTGATAAGCGTACTTTACCACTCGGTGAGGAAGGCAATGGTAAACCACCTCACTCCTCGTTTTACTTAGTCAAACCTCTACAGGTTCAAACCAGCCTTTCGGCTGATGACCTAAACAACAACATATACTGATAAGCGCATTATTTAAAAATAAATTTAGGTTTTTTAGAAGGAAAATTGAATAAAAGAGTAAAGGCAAGATATAATATTAAACATTTTATTAAATAACGAAAAAACAAAATTTAGTAAATTAACATAACAACATATTTTCCATTTAACCCAGGTAAATAATAATGTGTATTTTAGCGTGAATAAATGCGGTGAAAATACTTGTGCGTGTGTACTGTTACGAAAATGGGCGGTGTTTTAGCGGAAGTAAGTAGATTATTAAGGAGGCGGTGGTTCTGTTTTAACTTTATGAGCAATGATGCTATAACATTAATTAGAAAACCTGTGCTGCTACCTGAGATGTTTAAAGCAGTTACGTAGGTCTATGTACGTACCGTCGTATAATGAAAAGATGAAACCGTACGACCGTCGTCGTAGTCGTCGCCGCTTCCAACGTTTTCACTCCCCGTTTATTACACCTCAACAACATCAGTTAACGTTTTCCTTAGAGATATGATTTAGGAAAAAATAATAATAATAACACCAACGTGTCGGAACAAACAACGTCATATTTCTTCCGAGGTATTTTCATTTTATTAACTATATTAATTAAGCTAAAATATCAGTATTCATGTAGGTAGAACTTAATAAACAGAATAATTATATTCCATCACGTTTCACTGAAACTTTTTAATATTTTTTTAGAAAAATATCTGAAATTATTAATCTAGATTGTGTACGAATAGGTTTTGCTTTATAAACAGTTAGTACCGGGCTACCGAGCTTCTTCTTCTTTTTTTTGGTTTAACGTCCGACTGTTATGCAATTACTGCTAATGCAGACGGAGAAGGATGAAATGAATTTTTGTAACGTATGAAAATATGCCGTGCCTGAATGGGATTCGAACCCAAGACCGCATGATGAAAGGCGAGCACGTTACCAACTACGCCACTCCGGCCGGCTATACCGAGCTCTGCTCGGTTCCAGATTATACAGGGTGATTCAAAACTATACGACAATCTCTTGGGATCTCATTCTATAGCTAAAAATAAGAAAAAAAGTTCATATAAATATATGCCTGAAAACGCTTAGTTAGCGAGTTACGGCTAGCGAAAAATTTCCCCTACAACTCTGTACCCTCGGTGAAGTTAGGCCGTATAAAAATGTTAAAGTTAGGTGTTACAAAGATACAAATACGATTTTTTCTTATGTTCTTTCTTCTGAAAAATTAAATAAAATTGATTCCAGAGCTGTAAATTCAATACTTTCAGAGATATCTTACATAAAACACAAGAATTTGTGCAAAGAAATAACACATTTTTAGTTTAACGTAAGATTACTCCCATAAATGGTAAATAAAGGTGTATTTTTTCTTAAATAAATTTGTAGAAAATTTAATTCTGAAAAGATTCATGTGAATTACTCAGAAAAAATATGAATAATAGATATTGAAATTTCGCTTTATTTAAAATCAAAACAGACGCAGATAAAACGCACATTCTTAACTGCATAACATATTAGGTTGGGAGTAATAGCTGATCATTATCAGCTGTTACTCCCAACCTACATATTAGTTAATATTTTATGCAGTTAAAAATGTGCTTCGGTTTTGATTTTAAATAAAGCGAAATTTCAATATCTATTATTCATTGTTCTCCTGAGTAATTCTCATGAATCTTTTCAGAATTAAATTTTCTACAAATTTATTTAAGAAAAAATACACCTTTATTTACCATTTATGGAAGTAAACTTACGTTAAACACAAAAATGTGTTATTTCTTTGCACCAATTCTTGTGTTTTATGTTAGATATCTCTGGAAGTATTGCATTCACAGCTCTGGAACCAATTTTATTCAATTTTTCAGATTAAAGAACATAAGAAAAAAATCGTATTTGTATCTTTGTAACTACCTTTAACATTTTTATACGGCCTTACTTCACCGAGAGTACAGAGTTCTAGGTGAAATTTTTCGCTAGCCGTAACTCGCTAACAAAGCGCTTTCAGGCATATGTTTACATGAACTTTTTTTCTAATTTTTAGCTATAGAATGAATCCTATGAGATTGCCGTATAGTTTTGAATCACCCTATATAATCGATTTCCGAAAAGAATGGTAACATAATGGGTTGAGAGGAGAGTATATTCCAAGCATCTGAAATGAAATTTCTTCGACATACGTATGGGTATAGTAGAGACGATCGTTACAGAAATACCGAGATAAGAAAAGAACTCAATATTCTCTCCATAAACAACAGGGTATCTCAGAACAGAACACAGTGGTTGGAGCATGTGAGCAGAAAGAGGAAGGATACAATACCCAAGCGAACACTAGGCTATAAACGGAGGGAAAGAGAGAACGAGGACGCCCGAGAAAAAGAAGACTTTAACTAGGATTTAAAAGTAAGATTAAACAAAGGTTTTAAAATTACGTCAAACTTTAGTACATATTCGTAAACTTAGTATACTTAAACTTAGTATACTAAAATATTTTCACAATTATGAAAAAAAAAATTTTTTTATTCTTTTTTTTCTCTATTTAAGAAATTCACAATCTGTTGGAAACAATCAGTGAATGTGATAACACAAATTTGGACAAAAAATAGCATGATAAATAAACGTGAGTGGAGATACATTCCAGTGACAGAACTCCGACGTGAATAGATAAGTGTAGCAATAAGTGCAGCGAAAAATAATTAAAATATATTTTTATAACCATTTATTATTTCTGGTTTAAAAGGCATTAAATCTTTCTAAAATTAAACTTATTCGAAACTGAGATTTTATTCGAAACATATTAAAATGTAAAACAAAAATTTAAAAAATTAACCTTAAGATATTTTATAATTCGATTACAAAATTATCATATAATGAATTCGAACAAAACTTTTGGGAATGTTTTAATGACAAAAGAACCATTTAATGAAATTAAAAAATAATATAAATTCTGTAACATCTTAAGCGATACAAAAAGAATCGGTACGTACTTTAAAAGGCGATTGAATTAAAATTATTCGCGTAGAATTCAGAGATGAAAAAGGGGAGATAGATCTTTTCGGCTTAACACTTTTGACTTTAAATACAATTTCACAAAGGAAAAATATATTTTAACAGAAGTTTTTAAGAGGGATGAGGCAAAAAGTAAAAGTTGTGTATAGTGGAGGAAAACTGAAAGGAGCTTTGGAGCTTTTAAATTAATAGCCTTAATTTTGTTTCAGATCAAGGGGCTAAAATAAGTCGGGGGAGAAAAAGGGTGACGTGAAATTTAATCGAGGAAAGACAAGGAAAGCTTGAAGAGGTGTTAAACTTACCCTGTACTGGAGTTCAAGTTTACTTATATCTAATTGCACATTTATTCTCCGTTTACATTTTAAATAATCTTAATTATAACACAAGAGGTAGAGGAATTGCTTCGGATAAGCGCAATGAACATTAAAAATTATCCTTCACAATTTTAAATCATAATAATTATCTTTAATTATTAACAACTCAATGAAATAAACGTAACAATAATCAATAGTTGATTCTCGCTTTAACGGACCAATTAGGGGAAAACAATGTCCAGTTTTGTAAAGTCCGTTAAATTGAAAGTCATTCAGTTATAACAAAATCGCGGCCACGTATGTTTCTATAATGTATTAAATAAAATAAACGTTGGATTTGCTCATATAGAGGGTGTCCCACGAGTAATCCAACATACTTCTTAGGTGTATTCCTCTCATAAAAATAACGAAAAAAGTTCATATAAATATAGGTCCAGAATAGCTTCGTTAGCGAGTTACAGCTGGCGAAAATTTTCTTCCGGGTTTCAGTTCCTCCGCAAAAATGAAGCCCTACAAAAATGTTCTTCTTCTTACTCGCACGAATTAGGCATAAGCCTGTTTCGAACTCACAAACCATCCTGTACGTCTACACAAACACGAGACATTCCGACCCGTACATCTCGACTACTGCCATTTCTTCGAGGTCTTCCCACCTCCCTTCTTCCAAATGGAACATATTCCATCACTTTTAAAGGTATTCTCTCCTCTAACATCCATTCCAAATGTTGCCACCATTGATTAAGGGACTCCTCCAATTTTTCATTCAAGCTAAATACACCCAACTCAGATCTAATTTCCTCGTTATGTATAAGATCCAGACTCGAGCAGCTCTTCACCCTTCTTAAAAACCTCATTTCAGCTGCTTGGATCCTACTTTCTTGGCGTTTTATGGTAATCCATGACTCACTTCCATAAAAAAGGACCTTGGGCTGCCATACAAAAATGTTTAGAGCGTTAATAAGTTGTAAAACGTAACAGTTTTTATGTAAAATCAGCTAAAAAATTGAATAAAATACGTCCCAGATCCGTAACTAAAGTAATTTTTGAAATATCTGACAAAATACACCAAAATTAATCTCGAAAAACTGTTTTCTTAATGGTTTGAAGTACATTAACTTTGTTAAATGGGTAACAAACATGTTAAAAAATTTACATATTTGTTATTGGCAAGTGAAAGTGTGTGAGTGTTTTACACCAGATTTAAAAAAATATATTTTCATGTTATTTATTTATCAAAAGTTATCAACCAATTCGGTAGTTGTATTGTACATAACAGTTCCGAATAAATAATTACAGTTTAAAAATATACATAATAATTTTACAGAATACAAAATAAAATACAATTTAGAAAAGTCTCAGTACGAAAAGTACGGTAACTACAGCGAATCAATCCAGCAGTTAAACCGGCAATGTATACGACCTATTGTAAGGTAAATTTAATTTTTTTTTCGAAATTACATTTCCTTTTCAAATTAATTATTAGAGTGTATAAAATTTATAGATAAATAAATACACCCAACAAAATATAACGCATGAAAAGTTTGTTGATCAGATTCCTTTTGAATTACATGAACAATAGAATTATATAAAAAAATATATGTAAATCAAGGCAAGCTTTCAAATATCTATGCATATATGCTTATACAATATATGCACAATAACCGCAAGCTTTTAGGTACAGTAAAGGCAAACGTAAAGCCTATTTATTGGTAATAGGCACACATACGAACATAGATTCTACAACAAATTTGTATAAAAGAGAATTTACATTTGAATTCCCTAACATAGATTTAAATTTGCATACACATTTCTATTAACTACCGACTAAAATGAATTAATTATCCGCCTTCACAGGATTATAAATTTAATTCGATTCCATTTACCTGATAGATTTTATTTATAATATAAAACAAATTAACAAAATCAAGCCTTATTTATATGTTGTTGTTGTTTAGGTCAACAGCCAAAAGGCTGGTTTGAACCTGTACAGGTTTTACTAAGTAAAACGAGGAGTGAGGTGGTTTACCATTGCCTTCCTCACTGAGTGGAAAAGTACGCTTATCAGCATGCCGGGCCCTCTGAAAAGCACATATTTTCCACTCTGCAAATGACACTTTCACTTCATTCACCACAGGGTCTGGCTGTATAATGAAATTCATTACTTTCAGAGGAGATAACTCTGATTAGTGTCTTTTACACCTCTACCTCTTCTGTTCTTAAATGATTCAGTCATTTAATTGGCTGACCATGCGATAAGAAACAGAACTATTTATTTTAGCCCTTCAACTAACAGATTGAGTGTAAATAATTTGACACTCCACCTGTCTGTTATGGGCAACCTTATTTATATATAACATAAAATGACATAGAAATCAGCATTTGAATAATTTAATTAACAGAACAAATTTATTATTAATTAACAGTTTAACTAGGTTAAATGGACGGTAAAGCTGAAATTCGATTCCCGAATTAAGCTGTGGAACTTTAACTCTTTCAGTGCCGAAATAATATTTAAAAGTTTGATGTAAAGCCATTTAATTTGAATGTTGTTTAGGTTAACAGTCGAAAGGCTGGTTTGAACTTCTAGAGGTTTTACTAAGTAAATACGAGGAGTAAGGTGGTTTACTATTGCCTACCTCACTGAGTTGAAAGAATATGCTTATCAGCATGCCAGGCCCTCCGAAAAACATCCACTTTCCACCCTGAAAATGACAACTTCACCTCATTCACCAAAGGGTCTGGCTGTATAGTAAAATTCATTACTCTCAGAGGAGATAACTCTGACTAGTGTCTTTTACACCTCTACCTCGTCTGTTCTTAAATAGTTTAGTCATATAATTGGCTAACTATGTGATAAGAAACACAACTATTTTTTGTAGCCCTGGTACAAACAGAACGAGTGCAATTAATTTAACACTCCACCTGCCCGTTATGGGAAATTAATTTGAATAAGGGTGTACAAAAAGTGCCAGCCCTTATTTCGAAAACTTGCAAGCGTAAGCCTGCCATTTCCAACAAAAATCTCAACATTACAGAAAAATAAAATTTCCGGTTAAAAATTAATTTTTATTATGTTCATAAAAAAAATTGTTCTAACTCTAAAAATATTCAAAAAGTTTTTTTTAGTTTATTTAAAGTCACATCGACAGCTTGGTCATTAGCAACTACTGAGGGTTTTTGTACCGTAATGGTTGTTTTAACGTGTTAAAATTTCCAGACGCTAGCCGGGAATCGAACCGGGGCCTTTCGCTTTGCAGGGTAGCAAGCTAGTCACTACGCCACGGAGGCAATGTCAAAATACATTATTCCATTAATTTTTGTAATTTTTTTCATAAATATTCGGTTATTCGGGCGTTGGCACATTATGCATAACTTACGGACATCCGGTAAACCGGATTTTGTCACTACGTAAAATATATCGACGTCCTGTTTTCCGGACGTCGGTATTGAAAGGGTTAAAATGTTTATAATCTACGATAATATTCTCATCACCCATCATGGCCGAGTAATTAATTACACTTCAATTAATACAATGTTGGACTAACATGCATATTAAAACCACTATCATAAAAATACCATTTTTACCACAAGACCGTAGTCTCCGCACGAATTTCAGCACATATTAAACTACTTACCTTGTAGAGCATAAAAACGTAGTAAAAAGTAGACTTAAAATAAAATTCTTAGGATCCGATTTTTATACGAGTAAAATCGCATAACAGTAAAAAAATTACACGAACAAACTACTACTTCCAGTTGACCGATTTTGATGAAAATGTTCGTATCAGGACCCCAAGTAGTAACTAACTAAGTTCCAAATTTCCGCTTTGTAGAATATCTGGATCACAATTTGCGGAGACTAATATATGAAATACCTCGCTTACTTCGCTTAAGAAAGCAAAATTCAGGGAAAGAGAGATAAGGGACACAGAAGAATTTCTGGGTTGAAGAACCTTCGCGAGTGGTTTTGTTGTAACTGAGCGGAGCTGTTCAGTGCTGCGGTGTCCAAGGTTCGAAGAGCCGTTACAATTGCAAACCTACGGTCGGAGAAGGCACGATAAGAAGGCGAAGAAGGAGAAGAAGCAGAAGGAGAAGAAGAAGAAGTAGGAGTAGGAGGAGGAGGAGGAGGAGGAGGAAGTGGAGGAGGAGGTGGAGGAGGAGGAGGAGAAGAAGAATAAGAATATTCCTTTCTTGAGATATTTTCTTCGCGCGCGCACGCACACACACAAACAGAAGAATCGCTTAAACATATTTTTGGGCTCAGGAGGGCTCAAAACATGTATTTCCGGTGAAAACTTAATTTTGAAATAACAAAATGAAATCAATAATTTCCTTCCCTCATTATATTCATGTTGGACAAGCGGAAGAAAAAATTCATATTTGGAAGATTTGTGATAAAATTAATAAGATTTGTTGTTTATTGTTATCAAGCAATATTTATTGTTGTCTTAGTTCATCAACCGAAAGGCACGTTTGGACCTCTAGAAGCTTTATTAAGTAAAACGAGGAGTGAGGTGGTTTATAACTTCCTTCCTCAATGAGTGGAAAAGTATGCTTATCAACATTCCAAGCCCTCTAAAAAGGGGTGTATGACGTTGGGTATGCACGTCATTCGGTCTGCAAATTAAGCACAATGGACGATAATGATAATAAGGAGGTGAGCGGTCATAAAATTTTCTACAACTACCCTTTGATAAGTCACCGATACTTGAGTAATTTATGACAGGGAAGCAATAAAAGTACCCTCTATCTCCTTCCTGAAGAAAGGGTTGAGAGTAATAAACAGCAAACCTAGAAATCACTAAACTACAAAGGAAACTAGCCTTACGTACATCAGGTAAAACATGTCATTCAATAGAATTTCTGATAATGAAACCAACATTCCTATAACTCGAATTTTCTATATCTCGAATTGAATTTCAGTTCCCTTCATTCAACCTTCCATGCATTTACTGTGTAAAAATCCATCTATAACTCGAATTCCGTCATTTCTCCAAGTCGAACTTTTCATTTAGTTTCTTTTAACGAAATTATGTACATAGTTCTCAAAATAGCATTTTTGGTCTTTTGAAAACTGTAGGTACAGTACTGTTTCTTTCATTTTAAGAGAAAATGTTCGACGAAAAAAGGTTACAGACCCTCAAAGTCATCTGGTTGCCTTTACAGGCCTAACAAGCGTAAACCAAAACAATGAATTTCTTTGAATCGACGAATCTTTGGTGGACCGCAGAACAATAGATCCATAGCCTGTCGGTACAATGTACCATATTCAGCATGTAGTCTACTGTAATTATAATAGCGTAATTTTGGAATACTGTAGTCTATAGTGTATAAAATATGTATACATTACTTAACACTGTAGCTTATAGCTAAGTTAAATGCAACGCGCCGTATAGTACTGTTTTGCAAAATTACGCATGTCCTAAGTAGGCCTACATATTTCACATAATTGTAGGCTACTGTATTAGCCTATGTGGAATGTTCTGTGTTTTTTTATTTTGTAATAACTGATTTATTGTTATTTTTCCATAACTCAAAATTTCTGTATTTTTTCTGAATTTTTTTTCTCATCCCTTGAGGATTCAGGTTATAGAAGTTCGACTGTATTAGAACCGATGTTAGACTTAGTGTAGTTTTTATACTCCATACATTTCAGTCAATGTTAATGTCATATCATTAAAATAGAATTTTTAAACTACTGTAATTATATCAAATTAAATCATTATTGAATTAAAGTACTATTGTAGGCCTACAACAAAAAAAGTGGTTTTCTCGTCCCTACTAACAATATTACCGATTTCGGTTTTGTTTACTTTCTCTTGCCTATATGAATATATAGGAAGGAAAGTATTGTTTTCATGTCGATTTTTCGAAATTGAGTTTTTACCGGTTCTACACGTTTTCAGACCCCTGAATCCAAAAAACACGTTTTTAGCGAATGGTGTGTGTGTGTGTGCGTGTGTGTGTGTGTGTGTGTGCGTGTGTGCGTGTGTGTGTGTGTGTGTCGTGAATAGAATATCTCAAGAACGGAACGTCGTACGAACTTGAAACTTAAGTTAGGCACCACAAGTGGAAGTAGTAGTAGCTAGCTTATTCGTGTAATTTTTCACTTTACTGCGATTTTCTCAAGAACGGCTCCCACGATTTTTTTTTTTAAATCGCCTCGTTTAGTATATTTTTCATGCTTAACAAGATAGGGTAGGCGTCATGTCTGCTGAAATTCTTGGAGAGGCTGTTTTCACGTAAAAAATTGTTTTTATAAGATTGTGGCTTTAATATGCAATTTAGCGCAAAAATGTATAATAAAAGTTATAGAGAACTAAAAATCCTACAACTTTTATTTCAAACTGTTTTGTATAACGCTTAGTTTAGTGGTCATTAGCGATTTTCTGTATTTTTTTCTTACGAAAACGTGTAAAAAATCAATTAATTTAAGATTTCGGCCTTAGTATGCATTTTACGACAAAAGTGTATATAATTAAATTTATAGGAAATTAAAATATCTACAACTTTTATTCAGAACATTTTTCTCTACTGAGCCGAGTTTAGCGTGAAAGAGTGATTTTCTGCATTTTTAAGACAAACTGAAGTTGATTTTCATTTTGCGTCTTTCACTCATGATTAAAATTAGGTTATATTTATTGGGGTTAGTTTTTTGTTTATTTCTAATGTTTTATTACTAATGTTAGGTTATATTGTTAATTATTTGCATTGGCAAGAGAAAGTTGTGTGAGTTTCACACCAGATTTTTTTTTTTAAAGATAACTTGATCGAGAGTGTTCTCAGCTTGATTCATTAAAAATAAAAAACCGCGGTGGCCTAGGCTATATATTTAACAAATAAAATTTAAATAAAAAAATAAAAAAGCCCCTACACAAAAAATTATAAAAAGTTAAAAAGAAATCTTTATATTCGACCCTTTTAACTGTAACGTGTGTGTCTATCTGTGACACCATAGCTCCCGATAGGATGAACCGATTTTGATTTAGTTTTTTTTTTAAAGGTGACTTGATTGAAAGTGTACTTAGCTACGATTCAATAAAACAAGTGTAGGCGTTTAAAAAAAAACTGAATTATCAAAATTCGATCGTCGCGTGGTGTATGTGTGTGTCTGTCTGTGACACCATAGCTCCTGTACGGATGAACCATTTCGATTTAGTTTTTTATTGTCTCTAGCTCTATATGCATATGTAAGATGGAAAGTACTGGGTGAAGTGCATAAAAGTAGTTGGTATTAAGTAGTTCCAACTAAGTACAAAAAGTAGCAACTACGTTAGAATAGTAGTTACTTAAATTGGTGAGAATAAACGTCTACTACGTAGTACTTGTTAGTAGAAACTAAGCCATGAGTAGTTGTAACCGGTAAAAAACATTAGTAGTAGGTACCTAAGTAGTAGTTACTAAGTGTTTAGTTAGTATTAAGCAAAGCAGTGGAGGGAGAAAGTTGTAAACGTTTCAGTTCACCTCTCTATTTGATCCTAACGTCCTGTCCCTCAGGTTCTAAAACATCAGGGTTGAAATTCTTTGTTACAGGAAATTGATAATCAGAATTATCATTTGAATATTTTGCAACATTATGGAATATCGTGCAACACAAAATTAATTTTGGAATATTTTTCCAGAGACATTCCACAGTATTTCCAAGAATTAGAAATATTTTTTCAGCTGCCCAAATATGCGTTCTATTACAACTCTTTCTGTGAAATGCAAGTTATTAAATTTCTGTTCCGGACTCCAAGCATGATTTTTAAACTGGTAATCAACCAAGGTGGTATCCAGTACCCACTGTCTCTAAGCAGACCCATGAAACTGCAAAATTATTTGGTATCTTGAACTACGTTTCCAAATTCTACTATCATGTACACTACCGGGCCACTGTGCATTCACACTAGTAATTCATTCTGCACAGTCACTAGGAACCTGATCATTTCAACTTGCAGATACTTCCTATTTATGTACTCGTCACCATATCGTTGTGGTTTTAGTATTTTTAGACGTGTGTAGTCTACTGCACCAACCACTGTTTATATTTGAAATCGTTTTTGCCATAATAACTTAGCTTCAATCATTCATTCTGCTGAAGTAGGAAATCTAATCCAATCTTGAGTTTTCGCGAAAATATTGTCAATTACATATGTAATATTTTCTTCGTAGAGTAGTACAATGAATTTCAAAGTCTTCTGCTATGCGGCTTTGGACCCTGGATCCCTGATGTATCTTTAAAAATTTTCCATTCTCTTTCTGGAAGTTACAGCACCCCCTTAAGTTTTTCAGTATTTTTAAGAAAACGGTCCCATAAGAAACCAATGCTTTCGCTTATAAAATGTACCAACGTTTATATTTACTTGAACTTGCATCTTTTCTCTCACGGTAGTATTTAACATGATGTAAATTTATAAAATAAGATATCTCTCTGCAATGGTTAAATTCGTAAGCACCAAGGTGAGCATGATCGAAGGTGAGCTACGTAACGAATTTCTTAGTTGTTACTAGATTTTGAAGTTAGTTAATTCTTTTTATTCTCTTCGTTCTTAGTACTGTACTTACAAACGAAATACTACAAAACCCAGAAAATTATAGTAACAACTAAGTTGGCCAGTAACTACTTAGCGGAGGTTAGTCGAACAAAAACTAACATTTTTTATTCTCTTAAAATATCATAGTAACTACTTAAAAAATGCGTAGTACTAGCACCAACTACTTTTTATTCTCTTCGCCCATTGTTTTCATGACGATATTTTGAAATCGAGTTTTTACCGGATATACACGTTTTCAGACCCGCTGAACCCAACTAAACATATTTTTAGCGATTGGTGTGTGTGTGTGTGTGTGTGTGTGCGCGCGCGCGCGCGCGCGCGCACGTGAATATTATAAATCTCAAGAACGGAGTATTGTACGAAATTGAAACTTGGAAGTTATGTTAAGTACCGCTAGAGGACCCGACACGACCATTTTCATTAAAATCGGTCAACCGGAAGTAGTAGTTTGTGCATGTAATTTTTCACTTTCTTGCAATTTCCTCAAAAACGGATCCGACGATTTATTTTTAAATCACTTCTTTTACTAAATCTTTTATACTGAACAATAGTGAGTAAGCGCCATGTCTGCTGAAGTTCTCCTAGAAATAAAAATGTTTTATAAACCTACAACTTTTATTTGTATTGGTTTTTTGTAGTATTTAACGCTTACTTTAGCGGCAATTAGTGATTTTTTGTTCTTTCATCAAAATCTAAAAGAAAAATTCAATATTTTTAAAGATTTCGGCCTTAGTAGGCCTATGCCATTTTACGTCAAAAGTGTAGCTACATATAATCAGAATTATAGAAAATTAAAAAACCTACAACTTTTGTTTAAAGAATTTTTTTTAACAGAGCCTACTTTAGCGTCAAACAGTGATTTTCCGTATTATAAAGCCAAACTGGGTTTGGTTTTCATTTTACCCGTACATCATTCACTGTTGATAAAAATTAGGTTTGTTTTTTGCCTTGAAAAATAAAGGTGCGTCTTATAGTCCGGAAAATATGGTTAACTACTAAATATTGTTTAATAATTTTATCACGTAGCTTACTGAAACTTAAAAATTTAGTCATAAAATTTACACTTCTAAATAATTAAAAATCTGAAATATTATAAAAATTTATTTTCAACCAAATAAGATTTCTTAAAACCACGAGAATATTCCACAAGAATATTCCTACTTTATTAAAGAAAAATTAAACTATTAATAACATATTCTACAAAAAATCCCCTGAGCTCATTTAACACTATTAAGTTTACACTATGTAGGGTACAAACTATCATAGAAGACCGTTAATTGATTATTTTATAAGCGATCACAGATCAAAAGTTTTAAAGAAATAAATATGAACGTAAATACAAAAGAAATACCGGTAAAATTCTGTTTGAAATTTATTAAAATGAATATTTATTTTATATCATACAACTTTTACCTCGTAAATCCCAATTTAAATGTTTGTTTAAATAAAACTTCTAAACTGTATATTAATTTTTTTTTTACATTTTAACAGAAGTTTTCAAAAGGTTTGAACAAACAACAAATGTACGATTCATCAGTTTTATTAGCCTACATTTTTGTAAGTAACTAATTCTATTGTAATCTGAAAACAACGTAGCACTTAAATGAAACATATGATAAACTTCACTTTCAAATTTACTTTAAATATTCCTTTTTCATAAATTTTAATAAGGCTTTCGGTCAACATGCACGAAGGAGTTGGAGTTTGCTGGAATAACTATGAAAAACTTAACGAGAATGAAGAAAAACAACTTGCGAACTAAAGAGTGGCATTATTTTGGAACAATCAACATACGGACACTTCTGCAGACAGGTAAATTAAAGCGAACACTGGGTTAGATGGCGAAACAACATATTCTAATACTCGCTTTACAAGAAACGCGTTTTACTGCCGCAAAAACTTTTGATTCTGGAAATTTTATGATGTTTACAGGACAACTTGAACCAAGAATAGGAGCTGACCTACAGCAACTCGTAACAACATTCTGCGGAAGTAACGGATCATAGACTCAACAACAAAATTCCACTCACCTTCGGAAGGACCTGTACTTTAATTATAAAATGCGGAAATATGAGATGCTCAATATATGTGATGCATACACACAACTATCAACGTGGACAATCGGAGAAATTTAGAAGAGGTGGAGCAATCTGGGAACAGATAAACAATAAAGCACCAGAGAAGAGGGTCCGATTTTTAGTTGGTGAATTCAACGCAGAAATCGGTAAACAACAGTTCTGGAAGATTGTCAGCGACTATCCAGCCCACAAGAAAACAAACAGGAATGGTAATATTTATTGAATTGTGTGAAACATTTAATCTTAAACAGATGTCCACTAATTTCATGAAACTCCCTAGGAAACCGAAAACATGGCGAACTCCGGAATAAAAATTTGGTAAATTCCAAAGAGATCATGTTACAATCTGGAAAGAAAACATTAAGAAAATCATGAACGAACAAATGCGGAAAGGTGAAGAGCCCGAAGAGAAATATCAAAAAAATATTCGAGGGGTAGAAACAAAACTTCATCTCAACCAAAGACAAGAGAACTTTTGAGGATTGCCACAGAACTGAAAAACAACGAAGCTGCTGGAGAAGACTCAATCTGTGCAGAAATGTTGAAACATGGTGGAGAAGTAACCATCAGAGCACTTGGAAAAGAAACTGAAAAGATCTGGGTAACTGAGAAGATTCCATGTGAATAGAAAACGTCACTGATACACCCACTGAACGGATGTAAACAATTACCGCGGAATTTTCGTTTTACCCGTGACAGATAAAGTAGGCCTACACTCCAAAAAATGTTTGACTAGACTAGACGAGCAAGTAGATCAGAAACTGAGTGAACATCAAGCCGCGTTCAAAAAAGGAAGATCCTACGGAGAGTAGATAAACCACCTAATTTTAGTACGGAAAGTTATATTCCAAGAGATATAGTGGTAGTGTTCGCTGATTTTAAGAAAGCTTATGATTCAGTAGACCAACAAACACTACTGAATATTTTAAAAGAATTTGGAATGGATATTAAAATAACGACAATCATTAAAGAAACCTTAAGACCGCCACAAAAAAGTAAAAAGTAAAATTTCTAGGAGAAATCTTCGGAGAGTTTGAAATTACAACAAGCGTTAGGCCGGGTGATGGACTGTCACCGAGGTTTTCACCCGTGTGCTGGAGAAAGTTATTTAGAAATAATAAATGGAACTTGCCAATAAAGGATTATTAAGGGTACCCGGAACGAAAGAAATTGGAAAATTTTCACATTTTCGGTTTTTTCAAACTATTAAAATTTAGAGTATCCTGCATCCAACGATACGGGTCTAATTGTCGGGGGTTTTGCAGTTTTGTTTTTGTAATTACAAATATACTGAATCCTCACGTTATTTTTTAAACGTTACCATTTGCATAAAATCTCTATTTTTTAATGGCAACAGATAAACACAACATAATTACATATTTTTTTTATTTTGTGCGATATTTTTTGTTTTAAGACTTTAATGTAGCACCAGACCACTTGTGAATATAACAAGTTATATTAACCTCTGAACTGTACAAAATAACACATCGAATTATTTAACGTATAATGTGTTCTCTTTTAGTTTTTTCTTGTTTCCCGTAAATAGCAATTTTTGAAGCATAAGGAACATTTTCTAAGCCAACTGCGAATGGATTTCAATGCAATTTTTGCACAGCCTTTCATATAATAATTTCAATGTATTGAGTTAATATTACAGTAAAATAATGTATTTAAATATTTATTTTCCACTTCAATAGGCAAAAGTAATGATTTTCAAAAAAGGTAATTTCAAAAACAATGTCTTATCTTCGTAACAATACATTATCAAGATGCTACTAACTCAGTGGGTGTAGAATAGCCTGAAAAGTAACCACAAAAAAATTGGACAGGATAACTCGAACAGTTTTTGAGAAAATGTTCCTTACATTAACATTACGGAAGACCAAAGAACGGTATAAAAATAAACTATCTTGCTTTTACAGACAACCTAGCAATCGTTTCTAGAAACACGGAAACACCAAGAACAGATAAAGCCAATATAGATAAACACCAAGTACAGAATACAACCAGTTAAAGCTGAAATACAAATTTCCTTCGAAAAACTAAATACATATAAAACATCAAAACAGCCCCGCATCACCTGACACAATACGGAAAATTAGGAAAGTTGATAGCTTTAAGTACCTAGTGAAGATAACCAAAGATAAGGGAGAAGGAAGCGAACAACTACAGACGAGGAAAAATGGCCGGTTTACTTCGAGGAACTCACCACTTTTATAAGAAGAACGCACTCTCCAGACAAGCCAGGATTAGACATAATACAGCGATAAAACCTGTGGGTCTGTACGCAAGTGAGTGTATTAAAATGACCGGGAAGCCTGGTCTAAGAGGAGCAGAGAAATTTGAGAGATAGATCGTCCGCAAGATAATGGGTTCGAGAAGATAGTAGACGGACAATAAAGGTTAAAAGGTCGAGAAGAAGTGTACAAAGGAAACGACCGAATAATGATAACGTTTAGAGAAAGGAAGCCAAAATTTTACGGACACCTGTAGATACAGAATGGATGACAACCGGTTGACAAAACAATTATTTAAGGCACTTAAAAATAACTAGACCTAAGGTGTCGGATAAATGGTTTAGAGAAGTCAAAAAGGATATTGGGGTAACCGGAATAAACCGAGAAAATTTAGTTAACCAAACCAAATTCAGGCAACTACGTAATTAAGGACTTTAAGGGCTTCCATGAAGAGCAAAAATAGAACACCGCGTAGACAGAAGAAAGAAGAAAAGCCTACAGTGAGCAAATGCTGAGAATGTGGGCTGCGAAAACAGGTTCCAGAGGCTTACATCACCTCACGTGGTTTAAAATTGGCCCTTTACGAGAAAAAATTAGTGTTCTTTATAGTTGCTTATGTATTTTATTATTGCTTTCCCTGCGTCAGCGCAGAATCAGTGACTGCAGAAACGACGTAAGTAATTTTTTTCAAAATGAGTTTTCATTCACATCTGCTAAATTACATGTCGATACATTGTGTGTATAAACAACACAAATCGTATTCATTTAGAATGATTTTTCATATGCGTTTTCATATACGTTGAGTGTAAAAACAACGCAAGTCACTCAAAGTCATAAAGTTCTGCATAAGTCAGTGACTTGTGTAGTTTCTGCAATCACCACGGAGTAGTGGAGCGCTGTTTACTCATCAGTCGATCTGCTGTAGCCGAAAGTATTGTTTACAAACGGCGCGCTAGGAAATTTCATTCAAAAATAGATGAAATAGTTAAATTATGCGAAGAAAAAGATGATTTGGTCCGGATCAGTTTTGATTTTATCAAAAATTTGCCACTCCCACACCTGCCAGTTCAAGACGTATTTTATCAAATTTTTTAATTTTTAATTTACCATAAGGAGGATGCAAAAAAGGACTAACGATATTTGTCTAATGCTACTAAAATATGTAAATAACAACATTCCAGCAACAACAAAAACATTGTACTTGGTTTCTGACGGATGCCCAGGGCAAAACAAAAATCACACTGTGATGCGTTTATGTCTTGGCCTAGTTGACACTGTGCGTTTTGATAAAATTATCCATATCTTTCCCATTAGAGGCCATTCCTAATTGCCCAATGACAGAAATTTTGTTATAATAAAGAAGAAATTGAAGAAGTTTGACCAAAATTACTTAACACAACAGTACATTAACATAATAAAAGCCAGTAGTGATAAATTCAATGTAGAAACTCTCAACACTTATGACGCTTTAGAGTTCAAGAAGTGGTGGCCAGCAAATTATAAACGTGTTTGTCTTTCTACTGACTCATATGGTAAACAGGTCCCTAAACATTTGAAACAGGCATTAGCTCCCTCAGAGTATCTGAAATATGAATATTCTTCGCCTTGTAAGGGAAAAATCATTACGCAAGAGTTTATTGATTGTGCGTTGAAAACACTGTTTTTGATGTACGAAAAGCAGGAGGATACTGCCAACATGCTTGCACTCCAACACAGAAAGCATTTGGTGAGAAGATACCAATTAATATAAACAAACTTGACTCCATCATTAGTCAATCATCGAGAGAAATATAGCTTGGCAAAAGGAATGGAAACGAGTAAGTGATCGTTACAGTATCGATGTCTCTTTCTTTTCAATAGATGGGCTGAGGGTGGATGATATTTTGAGAGGAATTCAGTCCAGCTGGAACGATGCTATCAAAACGGGCTGGCATAATAGTAGCACGCGAGTACTGACCAGCCAATTGAGGTTTGATTTGGATTACGTGTACGGAGAAGGCGATTTTATTCTGATAAGATGGTTTTTCAAAGCGAGAATGGAGCTTATAAAGTTAAATAAATACGACTTTAAGAAAGATATTAAATTATGCTCCCTGTGTAGCAAAAACGAGGAAGAGGACGTAATGCATTTCGTTGCTAGATGCCCGGTTTTGAAGGAATTTAGGAAGAGACGATTCGGAAAGTTAGAGCTGCAAGTGGATGAAGTTGTGAGGTGTTTGAATGGCGAAAACTGGAAAAAATAGCTTACTTTTGGAAATATGCCTGGAAATACAGATATGAATTGGTTCAAGAGTTTAATTATTAATTTAGTGTATGTAATTTCTGATACAGCAATACATTAGTTAATATAATTTTTATTTATTTTTATTCATTTTTTTTTATTTTTCTATATTTTATTTTGATTATTATTTTAAATAGTAGTTTATTAAATGGTTATTATTTAAAAGGAAAAAAAAGAAAAAGTGTGATCCAACCTCTCAGACGGCTACGGCCATGAGTATTGTCTTTTAGAATTTAAGGGAAAATATTGTAATAGCTCAATTGTAACTGAACAAAAAAAAAATAAAGACCTTTATTACAAACAAACTTGACGATATTGCAAAGTTGAAACCGTACATTCCGCAAGAGTTCCTAAAATTTTACGAAAATAGTGATAATTGGCTATCAACACAGGAGGATCACCGAGACGATAACGAAGATGAGTTATTTTGAGACAGTAATTTTTATTATGATAATGTATATTATTGGGCATTTTATTTTTTTGTGACAGTGTATGAACTAACAGTGATATTTCAATCTTTCATGACAACAGTAAATGATCAGCTGATTTTTATTTTTTACTGCTATTATTGTGTGATTATTATGGTATGTGTGATTTGAATATTTTTTCAATTTTAGATAAATTGGATTATATTATCTACATTGATTGTATTAATAAAATACTTTTTAATCAATATAATAATAATAATCATTTTTTGAAAATTAAGGTCATTGAGTGTAGAAACTACGTAAATCATTAAAATAAATTATTTTGAAAATTCTCAACCCACCATATATTTACAAAAACGTTTTTATGCTTGAATTGACAAGAAAGAATAGTAGTGTTAACTACACCAAACCCGAAATGTAAATGATATTTAGTTTTTTTGAAAACAGTTTTTTCTCATTCCTGTAAAATTTAAGAATTGTGACTTATGTTGTTTCTGCAATCACCGATTACTACTTATGTATTTTATTATTACTGTCCCTTCGTCAGCACAATACTATTTATTAGCATCTATGATTGCAGGTCTAGTTAAATTTTCAAATAATGAAGGAAAGTTTGTCTAAATTATTAGAAAATATTCATTTTCCCCGTATTTTATGCACTTCAATATAGTTTTTGTATTATTTTATTAATAAAAAAGACATAGGCTTACTGTAACAAACGTCTTCGAACAATAAAATTATTGAATGGTTAACAATTTTCTCATTTGCTAACACTCTCCTACAAACAAAATATAATTATCTTATATCTATTAGTTTTTAGTCTAATCGATTAATCAATTAATTAACTAATAATAAATCTATTATTCTATTAGTTTGCTAAATAAAATTATCAGTTTTAGCGTACACCCTAACACGAAACGCTCTCAATATTTTATTTCTGCTCCGTCGTTGAGCTAGAAATAACCATAGTTCTTCTAAGTGCATATTATTATTACAAACTACAACATTTTAACACCGACCCTAGCAGAAGTTCAAGCAGCAATTAAAGAAATGAGAAACAACAAAAGCAGTGGCGAAGACGGTACAACAACAGAAATTTGGAAATACGCTTCTGAAAACATACATGAGGCTCTACACCAAAACCTTGTAACAATCTGGGAAAAAGAGGAACTACCAGAGCAATGGACGAATGCTGTAATCTGCCCATTACACAAAAAGGGGGAGAGGTCAAATGCCGACAATTACAGGGGAATCTCTTTACTAGATTGCACCTATAAAATATTTTCGAGGATAATTTACAACAGAATTAAGGGTCAACTAGATGCGGAATGAGGTGAGTATCCGGGAGGTTTTAGACCTTGTAGAAGCTGTGCAGACCAGGTTCTAACGTTAAAATTAATAATGGACTATTACAAAGGAAGAAACAAACAACTGATGATCGCTTTAATAGACTTCAAAAATGGCGTATGATTGTATACACCGAACATCGGTGCTCAAAATCTTGAGAAATATGGGACTGGATCCGAAGTTAGTCCGATTGATTGAGCTGACTCTATCGGGCACAAGATCTAGGGTAAAATTTTGTGGAGTATTCAGAGGATTTTCAGATTAAAACAGGACTCAGAAAGGGAGACGGTCTGTCACCGCTATTGTTCAACTGCGCCTTAGAATACATCATCAGAAAATGGAAACTGGAAAATCCGGAAAATATTAAATGCGGAAGAAAACAGAAGAGCCACATCAAAGTGAATTGCCTAGGTTTTGCGGACGATCTGGCACTGCTGGGAGGAAGCATGGCAGAGCTACGGAAACAAATTGTATCGCTAGAGAATTTGGCTGCAAAACTTGGTTTAAAGATCTCATATGAAATAACCAAAATCATGGCTATCGACCCTCTGGTAGTCAGCAAAGTACAAGTGAATGACAACTGGATAGAAATCGTAAAAACTTTAAGTATCTTGGAGAAACCATAACGGAAACGAAAGTTCTGCATGGAGGGAACGTATCAACACGTTCCTTAAAGCTCAGAAATGCACCCAAAATACCTACAACAAAAGGTCTTTGTCTACCGGCACTAAAATACAGCATTACAGAACTGTTGTGCAACCAGAGGTCACTTATTGCAGCGAAACCCTGACGGGACTGACTAAGAGAAACAGGATTCGAAAAGTTCAGATGCTGGAAAAAAGGATGCTAAGAACCTGCATTGGAAAACGAATGTTCAGAGATGGTATCTGGATGGTACCATCCAAAAACTTCACACTTTTTCTGGCATCCAACACACACTTTTTTTGGCTGGTACAACTTCAGAGAAGTTTACAGAAACATTGAACCTGTACCAGACACAATGCGCAAAACACGGATCTTTTTTCTTGGACACATCATAAGAACTCCTCAAACAAGAATCCTCAGACAACTAATAGAATATATGTGGGACCTTAAGTCGGGGCCGGCTTGGATTCGTGAAGTGAAGAAGGTTTTAGTGGAGCTGAACCTATTATTGGAGGACCTTGAAAAAAATCCGATAACCTGAAAGCAATCAAACACATAAATATCAAGTTCAAAAAAACGGTTAGAAAAATACAGAACCCTAGAATTTTTTCAGATGCTAAACGGGCTGCTAGATCCCAGATAATGAAGAACTACTGGGAGAGGATTAGGAGGAAATTGAGGAACTGATATTATTTGATTAAAGTGGTCCAATGGGCCTTACAAGAAAAACACAAAAAAAAAATTAGCCGGATTGTGAAACCAATTTTAGTAAAATTAACATATTTCATGGCGTCATCGAATAGAACACGTTTCATTGGCGATACATATGAATTACGTCCATGACAGGGAAGTGGGGTGTTAAATTATTTCCATTCGATCTGCTAGTTCCAGGGCTACAAATATAGTTCTGTTTCTGATCACTTGGTCACCCAATTATATGACAACTATTCAAGAACAGAAGAAGTAGAGGTGTAAAAGACACTAGTCACAGTTATCTCTTCTGAAAGTAATGAATTTCATTATACAGCCAGACCCTGTGGTGAATGAAATGAAAGTGTCATTTTCAGGGTACAGAGTAGATGCTTTTCGGAGTGCCTGGCATGCTGATAAGCATAGGGCTACTTGTTTACTCGGTGAGGAAGGCAATTGTAAACCACCTCACTCCTCATTTTACTTAGTAAAACCTCTAGAGGTTCAAACGAACCTTTCGGCTGTTGACCCTAATAACAACACAAGAACTAGAAAGGCAAGCGAAATGTTTTTCTTTTATTTGCAGCATTTTGTCTAGACAATATTTTAGGAAGAAGGACATTTGTATATTTTTCAAATTTTGATTACTGTTGAACATGTCTGATAAAAAAATATAGCTGAAATTAAGTGTATCTTGGCCAACGCGGTATTATTTTGCTTAAAACTTGGGAATCACTGTGACAATTCAAAATAGTTTCAAATAGTCATCAAAATAATTTATTATTTGTTGTTTATTATTTTGACATGTATTTTAAATAGGTACTTATTTTAAATCAATGTAAAACCAGAATAATTAAAGAAAGTATATTTTTTATTTGTTAGAGTTAATTATTTAAAATATCCTAATTGTTACAAATACAGTCAAACCTCCTCATTCGAAATCCTCCCTAAATCGAATATAATTGTATGCTATCCCCTTCAAAAATCGTCCTTAATATGAATTAAATTACCTCCCTATTCGAAAATTTTCGAGAGTTTCGTGGTCATATATATTGTAACAATACATTTTTTTATACATTATTAATAAAATAATTACAAAATTTCCAATTTACACATTGTACACGATTTTTAATGAAGCATGCGTTAAATCACGACAATAAGGACACAGTAAGCGTAGTACAAAACTACAAAAAGCTTTATAAAAAACTGAAAATGCAGTTAACTTTTGAGTTAGAAGAACCCAAGCAGAAACACAAACAATTACACTTCTTACAAAACATTATTGTCACAAAACCTTACGACCAAATAAGGGCATAACAAGCGTAGTTCAAAGCTTCAATACGCATCAGGAAATATTGAAAATTCAGTTAATATTTAAGTCAGAGGAAACCAGACGAAAGCAAAAAAAAAAAATTAGTTAGGCTAAATTAGTAATGCAGTCTTTCCTTCTTTGGTGTATGATTTTCGTACAAACAGGGTAAAAAATACCGTAGCTGTATTCATTCAGATTAAGCAATATTTTACTCGTTAAAATTTCTACAATTTTCGGTACCCAATTTATTTTTCATTTTCTGTAGGCTGACCTAACTTTTTGTTTGTAGGTATAGTTGTACTGTTTACGCGTATCCCGATTTTATTTTACTCTGTTTTTTATGTCGTTTTTTCAATAATTTTTCATATCGTTCTTATAAGTAGAATAATCTTTTGCTTTTGAGTACTAATAGAGCTTGTAATACCAAAACATGCCCTTAATTCTTAATCACAGTATTAAGTAAACCCTGTGGTGAATGAAGTAAAGGTATCATTTACAGAGGGGAAAACATGTGCTTTGCAAAGGGCCCTGCATGCTGATACGCGTACTTTTCCGTTCAGTGAGGAAGGCCACCTCACTTCTCGTTTTACTTAGTAAAACCTCTACAAGTTCAAACCAGCCTTTCGGCTGATGACCTAAACAACACAAGTAAAATAATATTTGTAAAAAACTTTCCTCAATCAAATTGGTGGTCTATTAATAATTTTGACTTTTGTAATTTAATATTTTATGGAATTACATGAATTTTATTAAAACGCAATTTTTAAGTACATTTTTTGTTTCAATGTTTTACCTCTGTAAATCGAAATCAGCCGGTTCCATCAGATTCGAATCAGGGAGGTTCGACTGTAATTACTATAATATGATCAATTAGTAGACAATGCAATTAAAATATTTACTTAGTTGACAAAATTATGTAATTGTAAAGCGACATAATTTGTTCAATATTCAAATGGAGTACCATTCACCCATTGTCTTTTCGGTGTTCAAATGATTTCATCATCATCATCTGATGATTAGGCTTAGGCTTAGGATTAGGCTCAATGGCCTGTTCCAGTATTCATCTCTTTTTAGGTCTTCCCAAGCCTCGCTTCTCTCTAGGTTTATATTTCCATGTTTTAGTGACTGAATCAAAATGATTTTATAAATTATACAAAAGTACGATGGCCAGTAAAATTTCTACAACTTTTGAAATGCAGTCCGGCTTAGTCATAGTTTGTATTTTTATTCTTGTTCCTCAAGTAATGGTAATCTTTGATCTTCAACAAATTATACATTACACTAATAATTCTCGTATCCAGCTGTTTTGTACACGTTGAAGTTTATCCTTTAACAGGCCATTTCCAAGATTATTTTTCGGCTAAACAACTTTCAGTCAGTCTTCCAAACCCTGATATTTTTCTCTGCGTTTTCTTTTAAATTATTTAGTGTTGTAAAAGCCATGGTGGCCACTTTTTGTTGATATTCTTTTGGTTTCTAGTACTTTATTTACATCGTCAACCAACCACCCAATCTAGGAATCAATATTACAAATAATGAAATAAATAAACCTTATTGTTACGTAAAATAATGTACATAATTTTTGACAAGTCAAAATGCTTGGGATAAGGAACTGGAAGGTTATACTATTGCACAGAAGACAAAAAGGAGACAGACAAGGCATTCATTTGGAGAGGCCAAGAAAAACTATGTGAAACCTTGACCAAGACAGCCAAACAATATGCTAGGACCAACTGATTAGAAACGAATTCTTAATAGTAAACAGTGTCCATATTCATAAGTTAACTTGATAGTTGATCATTAAAAATTTTAATCATTATATTTAACAAAAAACCAGATAAAAAGTAATTATATGACGGAATAATTTGAACATTATTTGATTTTTTAAACATACATTTGAATAAGTTTAAGTGTGACTAAATTAAAAACAAATCCATCAGAATTTGTAAACATGATAAATACTCAAAGGTATTGGTACGCTAAGTACCTTATTTTTAAGCGTTTTAGGGCGTAGCAGTAGGATTTGATTATATAGCAGATACGTTCCTTAATACACCTGTCCCAGGATAGTTTGCTACCTAATATTAATTCTAAAAATTATGTAACTTTAATGACAATATATCAAATATATAATATATATATAATATTAATGAATTATATATTATAATATAATAATTAATATAATATATAATTAATATAATTAATTAATTAATTAATAATATAATATAATATATTAATTATAATTAATATAATTAATATAATTAATATAATATATTATAATGAATTATAATTATAATATTAATGAATTATAAATATATATAATATTAATGACAATATATCAAAATCTTTTGATTTTGATATATTGTCATTAATGGAGATATCCTTACTTTGGTTACTTATTTCCTTACGACCAGTGAAGCATTTGGCCACAGTTTTATCTGAGTTGAGAACTAGATTATTTATTGCATCCAGTCTATAACCTTACTTCAAGCTTCGTTAGTTTTAAACCTTGTTCATAGTTTTCATCTTCGAAAGATATTATCGTATCATCAGCAAATAATATATCATTGAAGGAGCCAAGAAATTCAGCGAGATCGTTAACAAAAATTAAAAATAGCAAGGGTCTTAAAATTCTAACTCGTTGAACTCCCCTTTTAACTTGTATAAAATTTTATGTATATTTTGTTTTAACTTTGCAATGATTGGATGGCAGTTCGACCCTCTGATGTCCCTCTAATACCATACACCTCAATTTTTTAATGGGCAAATCATACGGGACACGGTCAAAAGCTTTACAAAAATCAAAAAATAAATAACAGGGGTTTGTTTTTGCTAATGATTAATTTCAGTAAGCTTCTTCAGTATCGGGAAATTACAGACTCTGTTGACCTACACTTTCAGGACTCGTGTTGGACATTTGCGAGTGTACTGAATTTACTTTAAAAAAATCGACTAATCTACTCTCTTATCAATTTATTATCTTTTGTAAAAATATTTTCGCCGTTTGGAAACATTTTCTCGATGTGGGTATCCTTTGAATTATCGATTTAAATTTACTCGCCCAAGTGACGAATAAAATGCATGTTTTGATTTTCAGAGGCAACTGCCTTTAATAAAATAATAGTACTGTAAGGGGTTGCACATAACAGGCAGGTGGAGTGTTAAATTATTTGCACTCGATTTGCTTGTTTCAGGACTAAAAAAAATTTAGTTTTGTTTTTATCACATGGTAAGCCAAACATATGACTGAAGTATTTAAGAACAGAAGAGGTACAAGTGTAAAAGATACTTGTCAGAGTTATATCTCCTCTGAGCGCAATGAATTTCATTATGCAGCCAGACCCTGTGGTGAATAACGTGAGGTGTGTCATTTGCAGGGTGGAAAATAGGTGCTTTTTAGACGGCCTGGCATATTGATAAGCTTTTCAACTCGGCGAGGAAGGCAATTGTAAACCACCCCACTCCTTGTTTTACTTAGCTAAACCTGTAGAAGTTCAAACCAGGACTGCAAAGTTGGCCCCATACAAAAATTTCAAAAATTAACTTGTAAAATTGATCGGTCTACGTTTCTACCGGATTATTCCGGAAAATTTTTTGTTTGTTCCGTCCAAATAAGTGAAAAAACGCCGGGAGGGGCTAACTTCACACTGGCCTCCCCCCGCTCAACTTTTTAAATTTTTTTTGGACTTCAGGGACAGACCTTCGTTTGTTTCGGATGGTCTCGCAAAATATTTTTTTAGTTCCTTTCAAGTAAGCGAGAAATCGAGAAGAACTGGGTGGTGCTACTGTCACTAATCCCCCTCGACTCAATATTTTAAAGTTTTTTACATAGATTGACAGCCCTTCGTTTGTTCCGGATCATTTCGCGAAAATTTCGTTTGTCCCGTTCAAATATGCTAGAAAATCAAAGAAAACTTTGGAGTGGCAAGTATAAGCCCATGCATTCAATACTTTTTGGTTTTTACTTTAAATGATAGCTCTCATTTGTTCTGGATTGTTCTGTAAATTGTTTTGTTTGGTCTGCCGAAATCAGCGAAAAAATCGTGAAAAACTTAGGAATGGTGGCGATACTCTAAGAAATTCAATTTAAACTTTATCGTTATCCCTATCGAGAGTCGTTCTGCTGTTTCGGAACGGTCTATGAATATTACGATTGTTAAGCTCATACTCGCGAGAAAATCGAGGTGAACTGGATGGTACAAACTTCACTTTAGGTCACCCACTCATTAATATTTAAACTTTTTTGTCTAAATCCATGGCCCTTGTTTTTTCCGGCTATTTAAAAAAAATGTCGTTTGTTCAGATGTTGTAAGAGAAAAAGGAAAAAACTGAATGGGTGTACTTTATTCTACCCTTAACATTTTTTTTCTGAAATCTGTAATCTCTGTCCAGAATTTTATAATGAAAGAAAATCGGTCCAGAATAAATATTAAAATATGCCTACTTGGTTCAGGTCTGTCTAGTAAAGTTTGCTATTTCCCGAATTTCTTAGTTTAATTTTTTATCGCATTGTTTTTAAGCAAAAAACAAGGCTAATAATAATCTACTCCTAGTCCATTTTTCATTTTTTATATTTTAGAAAAAGTTTTTTCTCTTTAATGTTTTATTTACTTACTGTAAAACTGCTAAACCTAGTAATTGGGGCGACATATTACATGATACGAAATAGCATTATGGAAGTGTACTTGAACCATTTTGCAGTGAGAGTGGGCAAACAGCAAAATGCGCATTCTTTTTACACATCGTAAGCGTAATCAGGAAATATTTGATTGACAATTGTCAGGTGGTGTAATGTTAAAAAAAGCGTGAAATAAAATGTTAAAAATTCTTAAACAAATTTTTGTTTTGTTTTATCCCTGATGCGTGTAGGTTGCAATTTGTTCGATTGAGAACAATAAGCAACCCCATGACCCAATGATATGTATGACGTTTAAATGAGCTGTAGTCTCGTACATACCCAGGCCGACCATTCCTGAGAGAGTATGGTTAATTGACCCCCAACCATCAAAGTACATTGGTAACCACTGTCTAGTATTCAAATTCGTATAAAAGAACCAATTATACTATATACTAGGATTTAAACTAGGAACCTCCATCTTCGAAAATCAGCTGTCAGAAAAGCTGTCGAAAAGTCAGCTAAACAGCTGACTTGCGGCGACGACTTTTCTTCTAGACTAGACCAACCCGTTGGTTACTAAACGAACGACGTAAACAAATTACTAAAGGATTTGTTCATGGATTCGTTGACAGTAGGTTTATGCCTAATTTGAAAAAAGAAACCAAAGCGGCGTGCGATGGACTCATGTATGGAAGGCGACAGCACGGCGGAGAACAACTCTTCAAAATTGCGTATAATATACGTTGTGTATACAATGCGTTTAGAAAGATATCCTGCCAGCCATAACAATAATTTAATCCTGACACTACTATGCGCAGCACCGGTTTCCTTCCAGGATAGTTTGTCAACCCAAAAAATCGTCTATCGGAAAAGAGAGTTTTTTAATTCTATCAAAAAATATATAATTATTTTTAATTTAATTGTATTACTTATATCAAATAATTTGCCGAATAATATTTATTTGAATGTTTAGTAAATTAGATTGTGAGTTTTGAAAGAATTGTAATTCGATGATTAATAAAAATTTGTTTTTATTATTCTTTTAAACTTTTTTTCTTAACACAACACAATATTTATTTATAACTTGTTTTGTCTATTTTCTTAACCGGTGGACGCGAAATTGATAGCAGATGTGAAACTGACGTCCTTGTAAGAATATACATAATATACCTATATTTTTACATAGGGGCGTAGCGAGAGCACTCTGGTGAGAAACTCTCCAAGGTACGGTGTATAAAATAGTTTCAAAACACCGCCATTTCGCATCCGGTACCAAAATTTATTTATTATTTTGTGTCTCTCTGAGTAACAATAAAATTCTCAAAAAATAAATATAGTTGCCCGAAACTATGTACTTTAGTTTAAAAAAATTACGTCCGAAAACCATGTCACAATAAATTTTTATTAAGTTTTTATTAAGGATTACAATTTGGCGTCCGTATACGGACGCCAAATTGCACTCGGACTCCAGATTGTTAGGAAATTGTCAATGTATGGACGCGAAAATGATAGTAGTACATATATATATATATATATATATATATATATATATATATATATATAAATATATATTTAATAATATAGATATTTATTCAATATTTAAGCTCAATATTTGTAGCCACTAATATCTTGAAGTTTTACGACATTTATTTGAAAAATAAAACTGTTTGGTAGTCAATTTCTGCGGTCTTATATAGGCTTCAATAACAAAAATATACATTAAAAAGGTTCGTAATATCATGTTATTTAATGTATGAACGAACAGCAACTCACAAATGTAGTTTGAATACAGAAAATGTGTAAAGGGTTGATGGCTTGAGCAGGTAGTCGAAGAAAAAGCAGTTTGTCGGTAGGTAGAAAGAGAGAGAATGAGTGACCGCCGGGTGTATGGCGTTGTCATGTCACAAAAGACGATGTCAAAACATCATTAACAAACAAAGATGGTGTTATAGACCTAATCTGCAGACCGAATGACGCGCATACCCAACGTCCTGCTCCCCTAAAAAGTATCTACTTTCCATTTTGGAAATGACACCTTCAATTCATTCACCACAGGATCTAGCTGTACAATGAAATTTATTGCTCTCAGAGGGGATAACTCTGATTAGTGTCATACCTCTACCTGTTCTGTTATTAAATGCGTCAGTCATATAATTGTCTGACCATGAGATACGAGAACTATTTTTTGTAGCCCTGGATTTAGCAGATCGAGTGCAAATAATTTAACACTCCACCTGTCATAGAAATTAGCATATCAATAATTTAATTAAATAATTAATTATTAGCAAATGAGATAATTAATTACTGGTTTAACCATAATAAAATTAAATGTGTGAAGTATGGGATGTATTATCAAGAGTAAAAACAATAAAGGAATTGAATTTAGAAGCTATGATAATCTATCTTGCATATTAATTTAGGGACTAATAATTTTGTCCAGTACTTACTCTTGGAATCACAATTGAATAGGTTTCCAAATATAGTCTCCACTGTAGCATGAATATTAATAACATTATATCACACACAAATCTGGACCATTGAAAATTGAGAAAGGAAACAAAATTAGGAAACAGAATTGAAACAAAAGTAAGAATAGATTGTTATATGCATGCAGGTAGGTAGGTATTAATGTAAAGTAGGCTGTCTACAATTGTATAGGATGAGAGAAGGCAGACCGCCTGGTTAGACAAAAGGGTTTAAAACAAAGAGAAAACCCTTTCCATTTCTAGCAAGGTATGCTTTCAATGATATGACAGGTAAGCAGGCCGAGAGAAAGAGACATTGAAAGGAGTGAGAAGGTAATAGTTCCAGTGGAGGAGTTGCTGTCCCTCAAAGTTGACTCAGCTGTGGTTTCGGTTATAAAGCAAGATGAAGGGTGGGAGAGGGAACAAGAGATTTTACGCAACTATTTTCTCTCTTGGTAACATCAATAAATTTAATTTATGTACGCCACAATTCCTTTTACAACGTTATATCGATATTTAGAAGAATCTATTGTACGCATGGTTAGAAAATAACAACGGTGATCAAAAATACATTTATAAAAAACAAAAATAATATCACTGATTTTTATTTATTATTTATGAGTTTATTATTGATAAAAATGTACTGTAGGGTTCTTCCACATTCCTTGTTCAAACCTTTATTCTATTGTCAGCGCCTTCTTTGACTATAACAGGCAGGCGGAGTATTAATTTATTTGTACTCGATCTTCTAGTTCCAGAGCTACAAAAAATATTTCTGTTTCTTATCATAAGGTCACCCAATTATATGGCTAAATTAAGAACAGAAGAGGTAAAGATGTTAAAGAGACTAGATAGAGTTATCTTTTCTGAGAGTAATGATTTCGTCATTATACTCCCAAACCAGCTTACTGACTACAAACATTGACTTACAGACGAGGAAAATTTTCTTAAAACACTATGTTTGGAGTGTAGCATTATACGGGAGTGAAACGTGGGTGATAGGCTGTAGAAAAGAAGAGGATAGAAGCTTTTGAAATGTGGTTTATAGGAAAATGTTAAAGATTAGGAGGGTGGACAAGATAAGTAATTTAGAGGTCCTTAGGCGTGTGAATGAGAAAAAACATACATGGCGTATCTTACCAGAAGACGGGATAGGCTAGTGGGAAATATCTTAAGACATCCAGGTATTGGTCTATCAATATAGAGTAATATTGAGGGAGTGAATTGTAGGGGGAGGCAAAGGTTAGAATATATAAAAGAAACTACAAAAGATGTAGTGTGTAACAGGTAGGTAGAAATGAAACGACTTGCGCAAGATAGAACAAGTTGCAAAACTGCTTTAAACCAGTTGAGAGACTGATGACAAAAAAAAAACAGCCAAACCCTCTGGTGAATGAAGTGAAGATGTTATTTGCAGGGTGGAAAGTAAGATACTTTTCAGAGGGCCTGGCATACTGATAAGCATACTTTTCCACTCAGTGAAGAAGGCATTTGTAAACCATTTCACTCCTTGTTTTATTTAGTAAAGCCTCTAGAGGTTCAAACCAGCCTTTCGGTTGATGACCTAAACAACAACACCTTCCATTAAATCAAATCATTTGTCACCATTTTCCCTCTATATTACCTTAACCATCTTTGTTGACCCCATTCTCTCAATGTACTAAAACTACCTTAATATTTAGGCCTTCACGAACTAGATTTCCTTCAGTTTAAGTATTGAATTCCGTATATTTTTTTGCAATCTATAGAGATTTCCTTCACATACCGGTACAAAAATTCTTAAAATCTATCTTTCGAACCGTCTCAATGCATTGAAATAAATTCCTGACAAAGTCTACGTTTCACAGCCATGTGAAACCTGAGCACACCAAACACTTGTACAGTAAACCTCGTTTATCTGGATCTTAATTTAGATTTGTAGACTTTTTGGCCATAACGGACAGGTGGAGTGTCAAATTATTTACACTCACTCTGTTCGTTGCAGGGCTAAAATAAATAGTTCTGTTTCTTATCACATGGTCAGCCAATTAAATGACTGAATCATTTAAGAACAGAAGAGGTAGAGGTGCAAAAGACACATCAGAGTTATCTCCTCTGAAAGTAATGGATTTCATTATACAGCCAGACCCTGTAGTGAATGAAGTGAAGGTATCATTTGCAGAGTGGAAAATCTGTGCTTTTCAGAGGGCCTGGCATGCTGATAAGCGTAATTTTTTACTCAGTGAGGAAGGCAATGGTAAACCACCTCACTCCTTGTTTTACTTAGTAAAACCGCTAGAGGTTCAAACCAGCCTTTCGGCTGATGACCTAAACAACAACAGACTTTTTTAATTTACCTAATCTTCACATAGATAATAATTTTTAACTATGATACCCAGAACATAACTACAAGTACGCAAAACATTCGTTTTTATTTTGATTAAATGTACAATAAATTATGGTAAAATACTTTTTGTTGAATTTACTAAAGCTTTACTGGGTGTCACTCCACCTGAACTATTAACGATATAACGTTTGCATGAACGTGCTTCAATCAAACGCCACACGTGTTTGAAACAGAAGATAGTGGACCAATCCTTTGTAAAGAAATGATGTGAAAAGTATTTTTATAATTTTTTAATGTATTTTAAACTATTCTATGTAATTTTATTGCAAAACTAAGTTTTTTATTATAATAAACGGTAAGTCTGCTTATTTAAGGATTTTTTTGCTTATTACCCGGACTTTCGATTTTCCGGATTGTCTTTGGTCTTAATTAGTCCGGCTAAACAAGGTTGTACTATAGGGTGATTCAAAAAGAGCGCCGGTTTTGATATATCAAATTAAGAGATTTATTTTATTGAAAAACTGAAAATAAATACATCAACAAGTTCATCTTACCTTCCGATTTCATGTATGAAAAATGATGTCATGCATGTGTCCTCCTCTACTGCGCTGGCACGCATCAACTCTGTCCATGAAATTGGATATTACTGCACGACAAGTTTCGACTTCCATTTGCCCGATAACCCGTCGAATTTCCTCCTTCAAGTCATTGATGTTTCGGGGTTTATTGGCATACACCAATGACTTCAGATGACCCCAAAGATGAAAGTCACAAGGCGTCAAGTCACACGACCTTGGTGGCCATTGATGGTCGGAATTACGAGAAATGATGCGATCCTGGAACCGTTCACGGAGCAACAACATTGTTTCTCGTGCAGCAACTGAATTTTATACGGGTGATATTGGAGATCGTAACGAAGAATTCTCCGTACAGAAGAACATCGTAAACCCAATTGTTGAGAACGGCGACGTATTGATTTTGCTGGGCTAACAGCCACACTGTCACGAACCAACGCAACGTTCTGCTCAGTTCGGCCAGAACGACGACGTCCAGAACTTTTAAGGTCGACTGTTGAACCCGTCTCAAAAAACTTTTTCATGAGCTTGCGAACTGTTGATTCATTCGGTGCTTCATTACGTCCTAGAGTACCGCGAAGTCGCCTGACAGTAGCCGCATAACTCTCTTCACTCTGGTAAAATGTTTTGACGATTAACACTCGTTGTGCAATAGTAAACTTCTCCATGGTTAGACACAGACTGCGAGAGTACTACACTGCGAACAAGAGAAACTACAACTGAATCGTCAATCGGAATGTTCTCCGAAATAGAAATGAGGTCAAACAATGTTGCCAACCGATAAACAAAAATTTACCAGCCGTTTAAAAACCGGCGCGCTTTTTGAATCACCCGTTATATACTATCATTTTTGTGTTTGTATTTATAAATTAATTCTTCAATAGTTATTATACAAACATTGGAAAAGTAGGATTTATTTCCAAACCCTTTAATGCATGGTGTAGCTCAAAAGCAACATCAACTGTATAGTGATTCTAGTCCATTCTGTTCTGGTAACCTTATTTTGAAGTTGTATGCGTTAATAACTAGCTATATCATGGAATATGGAACTGCAATCATCTGTTTGACTATTTTCTGTTTACTCTTTGTTCTATTACATGCAACTTGCTGAGGAACGGGTGTGATGAGAACCACAGAATATTGGATAGTTTTTAACTGTTAATAACAGTTTGTAAATTAACATTTTACTTAAATAAAAAAATCTGGTGTGAAACACTCACACAACTTTCTCTTCCCAATGCAAATAATTAATAATAAACCTAACATTATTAATAAAATATTAGAAATAAACAAAAACTAACCTCAATAAACATAACCTTATTTTAATCATGAGTGAATGATGCAAAATGAAAATCAACCTGTTTGGCTTAGAAATACGGAAAATCACGCTTTCACGCTAAACTAGGCTCTGTAGAGAAAAATTCTCTAAACAAAAGTTGTAGATCTTTTAATTTTCTATAAATTTAATTATATACACTTTTGTCGTAAAATGCATACTAACACCGAAATGTTAAAAAAATCGATTTTTCTCACGTTTTCGTGAGAAAAAAAACAGAAAATCGCAAATTACCGCTAAACTCAGCGTTATACAAAAAAATGTTTGAAATAAAAGTTGTAGAATTTTACATTTTCTACAACTTTTATTATATAACGTTTTGCGCTAAAATGCATATTAAAGCCGCAATCTTAAAAAGAAAATGTTTTTACGTAAAAACAGCCTCAAGCAGAATTTCAGCAAACATGGCGCCTACCCTATATTGTAGAGCATAAAAAATTTAGTAAACCAGTTGATTTTTAAAAAAATCGTAGGACTAGTTTTTGAGAAAATCGCAAAAAAGTGAAAAATTATACGAATAAACTACTACTTCCGGTTGACCAATTTTGATGAAAATGTTCGTGTCGGGTCCGGTAGTGATATGTAACTTAAGTTTCAAGTTTCAAGTTCGTACGATGTTCCGTTCTTGAGATATTCTGTTTACACACACACACACGCGCGCGCGCGCGCGCACGCACACGCTCACACACACACAGAGAAATAGAGAGAGAGAGAGATAGAGAGAGAGAGAGAGAGAGAGAGAGAGAGAGAGAGAGAGAGAGAGAGAGAGAGAGAGAGAGAGACCAATCGCTAAAAACATGTTTTTTGGGTTCAGGGGGTCTGAAAACGTATAGATCCGGTGAAAACTCGATTTCGAAAAATCGACATGAAAACAATACTTTCCTTCCTATATATTCATATAGGCAAGAGAAAGTAAAAAAATCTACAGCGTTATCATAACGTTATGTTCATCAATAATAATCAGATAACTATAATCTTCTTTTAGTAATTATAATATAGGTTATTTTATTCATGTCGTTCCTCAGGAATAGTGGAGTAAAGCATTTTTTATACAATTAGTTAATGAAGTTATTATATAATAATAATAATAATAATAATCATATAAGAATAATCAATCATTGTTTTTATTTATTCATTGTCCAAAATAGGCTACCACTCATGCGCACCCTTTATCTATGGTGTTGCTCACGGGTCGCACAAAGAAAAACAATGAAAGAAAAATTTTAAATTACTTTTCCCTTTAATCTAAATATTTTTTACCACGTAATTTAATTTTTTTTTATTGAAAAACAAAAAAAATCATGCATTTAAGGGTTAAATTCATTACCAATTTTAAGAATAATTCCTCAAAAAATTAAACCAAAACTATTTAAAAAGAAAACTACATAAAACACCACTACTAAAATTATCAAATTTGCACAAATTGTTAAAAAATATACAGAGTTGGTTAGAGATTCAATTTATTTCGGTTGGAATGATAAACAAACAAAACAGAAAATATGGGTAAACGCTGGAACAAATTATATATTTAAAAATAAAAAAGGTAAACACAAAATTGTGCAGGATGTAAAATATGGCAGAATATTTAAATGCAAAATTGCTGAGAGAGTTAATAAATGTACGTGGGGGTAGTAATAGTGAAAATATGCAAACAACGCAGGTTTTAGCGGCGTTACATACATAATTTAGATTACCCTGTAACCGTTTTTAGTAACTTTAAGGGTTGATTATTGAATAAATAGATAAAAATCAGCCGTAAAAAAACATACATTGTTAGTCACGTAAATTGACAAAAACACCGAACAATATTAATTACAGGGTAGACTACTTAAATTTAAACGATTCAACACAAAAAACAGTTAATTTTTAATTCATATTAGCTGACACATAAGGAACATTTCAGATAAGCTATATGTAGACTATAAAATAACAAAACCATTCTTTTTTTTTTAAGTGATGATGCCTACATAAGCCTTGGGCTTGTGCGTAGGTAATGATATGTGGTAATTTACAGATGAAAAAAAATGCGACTTGACCGGGAATCGAACCCGGGACCTCGGCATAGTAGTCAGACCACTACACCACGGGCCGGCCGTGGTGTAGTAACAATTTATTATTCTAATAATAAATAGTTTTATAATTATTTATTTTAATCCTTAAGTTCATTACCAAACTAATAATAAACCAAAAAAAATCTGGTGTGAAACATTCACGCGACTTTTTCTAATAAAATATTAGAAATGAACAAAAAATAACCTAATTTTAATCATGAGTGAATGATGCAAAATGAAACCAACCTTAGTTTGGCTCAATAATACGGAAAATCACTGTGACGCTAAATGCATAGGCCTACTTAAGGCTGAAATCTAAAAAAAATCATATTTTTACAGATTTTCATGGAAAAAAAACATAAAATCAGTAATTACCGCTAAACTAAGGGTTATACAAAGAAATGTTTGGAATAAAAGTGGTAGGTTGCCAAATTTTCTACAAATTTTATTATACTACACTTTTCCCCTAAAATGTAATATTAAAGCCGAAATCTTAAAAAAAAAAACATTTTTTGCCACGAGAGCAAAGCTTTTTCAAGAATTTCAGCAGACATGGCGCTCACCCCATCTTGTAAGCATAAAAAAATGTAAATGAGGCCATTTTTTTTAAAAATCGAATGAGCCGTTTTTGAGAAAATCGCAAAAAGTGAAAAACACGAATAAACTACTATACTTCGGGTCGACCGATTTTGATTGAAATGTTCGTGTGGGTTCTCTAGTAGTACTTAACTAGTTTCAAGTTTCAACTTCGTACGACGTTTCGTTCGTGCGATATTTAGCACACACACGGACCAATCGCTAAAAACATTGTCACCGTCACCCCTTCTAATTAATCATTTACTGTGTTGCCGGCTTCAATAGTTCTTCCGGCCTTTGTCGGCATAGCGACAAAGCTTTCGGCTCCCCACCGCAAAGGCCTTTGTCATCAAGGCCAAGCCAGTCGCCGCTCTCTACAACAGCGCTCTCGGCAGCTATATAAAGAGCGCTGCACTGAGGCGGCCGAGTCAAACTTCCGCTTTCCAAAACAAAATCCTTCGAAAAATCACAAAATTCCACTACCGCATCTCGAACAAAACAATACACGAACACCTACACTTCCCTTCCATCGAAGACTATATTTACAATACCTCACGGAAACTACACGACGCTTGAAAGACCTCCAGTATCGACATCGTCCGACAACTATATGAAACGCCACACCCACCAGAAGACTACTTGACTCTACCGTTTCACGATTTCCTCTAACCCCTAATATCTGTTAAAAAAAAGGCCAACTGAAAAATAAAAAAAAAATAAAAAATCAACAAAAATTAAAAGAGCCGTTTCCAACCCTTAACACCTTTCCACCATCCTCTAATATTCACCTCCACCTCAAATTAACTCATTCCAACCACACAAATTAACACCCTAATAAGAAACTTCCACCTCATACACTTATTCCATAACTTCTTAGACGCCATGCTCCCTTCCCCAAGCAAATCCTGAATCCAATATTACTTTCATCTATACAATTCACCTCAATTCCCGAGTTGCATTAGTTCTGTAATTATATTCAACGAGCGACCAGGTGTTCCTTAACACGATGTTGCCAACATAGGGCTTCTTAGCCCTCTCAACATGGATTCGGATTCGGCGGCCGAGTCAATTCCAATCAAGACACCGAGAGCTTCAGTTCGAACCAGACAGCAGACAAGACGTCCACCACCGCACACGGCTGCCGGACTCCAGCGAGAACTAATCGACGACCCCGCAAGAGAGAACATGATGCTTCCGCTCGCCGACCCATCACCGTAAGCCGTCGACCGGACCGTCATCGCCCGCTGACGCGAACGATGCCCACAGCGGTCCCTCGACCGAGCCTTACGCACACCGGACCCGACGAAGCAGCCATCGACGCACTACTGCGAGGGAAGAAGATGACGTCTCCGCTGGACGACGACACGCCCTGTCGCCCAGCTCCTCGACCCCCACGACGACTACGACCGACTCCTCTCCAAGACGACCACCGCTTATTAAACGGCCCTTTTCAGGGCCACCAAAATTATAAGGTTAGCCACTTAACGTCGCCATCCGGTGACAACATGTTTTTTGGTTCAGGGGTCTGAAAACGTGTAACGTATATCCCGTGAAAACTCGACATGGAAACAATACTTTCCTTCCTATATATTCATATAGGCAAGAGAAATTATTAATGTCAATCTGTATAAGCAAACATAAAACCTCTTCCAGATTGATTCACATTCAGATACAGATTGGTTCCGGTTTCGACCGGATACGGCCCAAGTCCGCATTTTATGATACGCACACCTCGTATTTGATGTCAATTTTACCGCAGCGGGCAACGCGATCGGATCGCGTTCTGTGTGCTAGAGCCTTAATAATCACAAATAACAAAAACAGTTTACAAATATTTCAATAAAATAAAATAAAAAAGACCATATGAATCATTTGTCAAACAGACTACAAATTAGTGACGGTGTTTATAAAACATGCGGTAGTCTTTAATAAGGAAGAGAGTTAGATCAAATTATTTATAATACGTGTGACGTATACATTTGAATCGAGGAAGAAGAAATAGATACAGATACAGTTCTGTATATATAATACTAAGTTACTACACATGTGGGTGGTCGTAGAAATGTATTATAATAACCAGCTGCATGTAATACGGCGTAAGAAGAGTGGAAGCTTCAGAGGAACATCCGAATTACACGACATTATAATATGCTTCTGTATGTTAATGTCACTTGAAAACATAATCTTCAACTAACATTATTACAACGATTTTCAACGGTTATTAAAAACTTACATGAGAAAATTTAAGAACAATATAATATGATTGTTTTAAATTTTAAAATACAGTTGTTCCATGTTAAACTGTGAAGTATCATCTAAGTAAAATGATCTATTTTGTAACCAAAACAAAATGAATTTTTTTAAAAATATTTGTTTGACTAATTTAACAAAAGTAACTAGAGCACAAATTGTTTACTTAGTCCTTCAAATAACAAACTAATTAATTTTAAACAAAGTAAAATGTTACCAAAACTGTACAAATATTTCATAATCTTTTTACTTTCATAATATGTGCTTTTTGTTTTCGGGTTGCTTTGCATAATTTTAAAGAATCCAGTGTCCTGACCAAAATTTCAATTACATAAGTGTAATAAGACGTAATACGTCATTTAGTGTATGTATCTTTTATATTCTTTTCACAATAATAATACTCATACGTATTTGTTGGCACGGATTAGGTATGGATTTCAACGAAGACACGTACTGGAGTTTGTTCACGAGTGGCTGTCAGCTCGTCACCACACTAAGTTGTTTTCCCAACCGGAGTTACCAAACAATTAATAGCAACTCCACCATCTGACTGACTGGACTGGCTCTAATATTTTAAAGTAGCTACTTACGTATTGCAATAGTATGATGGATGAAAATTTCGAAGTAACATACCTGAAACAAAGAAAAACCAATTATAAATTTCTGTATACAAAAACTACATAAAAAAAATCTGGGATCAAATAGTGACACGACTTTCTCTTGCCAAATTCAATTGAAATGTATAACCTATTTTTACTTTCTCTTGCCTATATGAATATATAGGAACGAAAGTATTGTTTTCATGTCGATTTTTCGAAATCGAGTTTTCACCGGATCTATACGTTTTCAGACCCCCTGAACCCAAAAAACATGTTTTTAACGATTGGTCTGTGTGTGTGTGTGTGTGTGTGTGTGTGTGTGTGTATGTCTGTGTGTGAACAGAATATCTCAAGAACGGAACATCGTACGAACTTGAAACTTAAACTTAAGTTACATACCACTACCGGACCCGACACGAACATTTTCATCAAAATCGGTCAACCGGAAGTAGTAGTTTATTCGTATAATTTTTCACTTTTTTGCGATTTTCTCAAAAACTGGTCCTACGATTTTTTTAAAAATCGCTTGGTTTACTACATTTTTTATGCTCTACAAGATAGAGTAGGCGCCATGTTTGCTGAAATTCTGCGTGAGGCTGTTTTTACGTAAAAACATTTTCTTTTTAAGATTGCGGCTTTAATATGCATTTTAGCGCAAAACGTTATATAACAAAAGTTGTAGAGAACTTATATAATAAAAGTTGTAGAGAATTTAAAAACCTACAACTTCTGTTTCAAACATTTTTTTGTATAACGCTTAGTTTAGCGGTAATTTGCGATTTTCTGTTTTTTTTTCTCACGAAAACGTGAGAAAAATCGATTTTTTTAACATTTCGGTCTTAGTATGCATTTTACGACAAAAGTGTATATAATTAAATTTATAGAAAATTAAAAGATCTACAACTTTTGTTTAGAGCATTTTTCTCTACAGAGCCTAGTTTAGCGTGAAAGCGTGATTTTCCGTATTTTTAAGCCAAACTGAGTTCGATTGTCATTTTGCGTCATTCACTCATGATTAAAATAAGGTTATGTTTTTGAGGTTAGTTTTTGTTCATTTCTAATGTTTTAATACTAATGTTAGGTTTATTGTTAATTATTTGCATTGGCAAGAGAAAGTTGTGTGTGTTTCACACCAGATTTTTATAATTTAATTTGTCGGATTGTATTTTTAATGTAATTACTTCTGTATGAATCACTATGCAATAAAAAGAATATCTATTCAGATATATCAAGATATTTGGTAAAGAAGAATGCTGGGACCTTCCAATGGGTATTCTGAGCCCGAATCTGACCTACTGGACTCAATTGCAGAACCGCTAAATAAAAGAGAAGGCACTCAGTTTAAAAGAACCTTCAGATGTGGCATAAATCAACATTTTTAAAAACAATTAGTGTAATTTCTATGTGTAATTTGTTCTTAAAAATGTAAAATTTAGAAAGAGTGATGTGTAAAAGTTTAAAATGCATTTAACACCAATTTTTTCATTAAAAACTTTTAAGCTGCTCAAAGTTACACAATTTTTGAAAGTAAATTCTGAACTTTCCATCAAATTGGTTAGAATTCAGTGGTAAATTTTAAAAGGGTAACAGTTCTGGTAATAGCTCAAAACATAAAATTTTCGACAACAGGTCCCTTTTCGGATTCCGGCTCACATTTATAATCAATTATCAGGAAATTATTATATAACCGGTAGCTTATTTAATTATGTAGTGGATAACTACAAAAAAACCATACAAAAACTGATTGAAAAATTTCATAAACATAATTCTATTACGTTTAAATTTACAAACAAAAAAAATTAATAAAATTTTAATTAATAATACATAATTATAGTTAAACAAATTATTTTAAATTTTATTACAAAAACTAATTAATTTTTAAACCATAGAATATATACACAGGTAGTCGACGTAATTAATAACAATACATATTATAGGAAATTTAATTTTCCGTCGAGTTAAATTATTAATAAGTCACGTAGGTAAGATGGTACTTTATAGAACGATAAAATTTAGCTTGTATTCAATGAAGGAAGAGACGATTGTCTTTTGATAATTTAGAATAAAATACTTGACTACTCATTAATGAGAATACCTGAATGAAGTAGTAGTAGGCAAAACTTTCGGAAAATAATTGTATTTAATTTGAAAGTTATAATTATCACTCATACTTATCTAACAATGGAATACAATTATTATTTCTCTACTTGAATTTAACGACAAAGGTAAAATTTAATAATAAGTTGAGACAATTAATGAATGTCCTTAAGCAATTGAGTATTTCTGAATATTATTGCATTATTTAATTGGTTGAAAAGTTGTTGAATATACGTAAAACCAAGTTCATGGTGATCGGTGAAGAGGAGGTCAACGCAGGAATCACACTCGCTGGCTCCGCCATTGAACAGGTGCACACGTACAAATACCTTGGGTGCTGCCTAAATGACAAATGGGACTACGGTCAGGAAGTTAAAGTGCGTATCGAGCAAGCCAGAGCGGTGTTCACGAAACTAAAACACCTATTGTGCCAGCGTGATCTTAGTCTCAACACGAGGCTCCGAATTCTGAGGTGCTACTTACTTCCTGTACTTCTTTACGGACAGGAAGGATGGACACTAACGAAACTTCTAGAAAGGAGGCTGGAGGCGTTTGAGATGTGGCTATACCGCCGCATGCTCCGTATATCGTGGAACGACAGAGTACGAAACACGGACGTACTGACCTGGGCAAGGAGATGGAACTGCTATACGACATCAAGCGACGAAAACAGCAGTACTTCGGCCATGTTCTTCGAAACGGGAAATACAGACTTCTTCAGCTGATAATGGAAGGAAAGATAGCAGGAAAGCGCCGGCCGGGCAGAGGGAAAGCGTCCTGGCTGAAGAATTTGAGAGATTGGTTTGGTCTCAACTCCACGTCACTGTTCCGAGCAGCTGTTTCGAAAGTTAGAATAGCAATGATGATCGCCAACCTCCGACGCGGAGATGGCACTTGAAGAAGAGAAGAGAAAAGTTGTTAAACTTTTTTTAAATAATTCACGAATTTAAGAGATAAAATTAATATCTTGTAAGGATATTTAAAACTACAAAAAAATTTTCATTGCCCATAACGGGCGGGTGGAGTGTTAAATTAATTGCCCTCGATCCGTTGGTTCCAGAGCTTTAAAAAATAGTTCTGTTTCTTACCACATATTCAGCCAATTATATGACTGAACTATTTAAGAACAGAAGAGGTAGAGGTGTAAAAGACACTAGTCAGAGTTATCTCCTCTGAAAGTAATGAATTTTACTATAAAGCCAGACCCTGTGGTGAATGAAATGAAGGTATCATTTGCTGGGTGAAGAGTAGATGGTTTTCAAAGGACCTGGCATGCTGATAAGCATAATTTACTTTTGTCAAACCACCTCGCTACTCGTTTTACTTAGTAAAACCTCTACAGGTTCAAACCAGCCTTTCGGCTGTTGGCCTAAACAAGACCATATATATTATAATACTCCAATTTATTATAATGTAACGTGACAGCAAGATTAACATGAAATATATTACTATTATTAATGTGTAATATCTCCTATCTTGCTTTGGTAATAGCTACCTCCGACTAATAGATGCACTGACGCTGTAAATGAGGTGAATGATAAGATTGAAATTTTCGTAAACAAAAATAATCTCAGGAAGAGATTGAGTAAATGTTTCGTGTGAAGATATATGTGCTTTGTGTTTTGCCTGTTTTCATGTTACGTGTTTGTGTGTGAATATATGTTTTATGTTATACATTTGCCCATAACGGACAGGTGGAGTGTCAAATTATTTACACTCAATCTGTTCGTTGCGGAGCTAAAATAAATAGTTCTGTTTCTTATCGCATGGTCAGCCAATTAAATGACTGAATCATTTAAGAACAGAAGAGGTAGAGGTGTAAAAGACACCAATCAGTGTTATCTCCTCTGAAAGTAATGAATTTCATTATACAGCCAGACCCAGTAGTGAATAAAGTGGAGGTGTTATCACAGAGTGGAAAATATGTGCTTTTCAGAGGGCCCGGCATGCTGATAAGCGTACTTTTCCATTCGGTGAGGAAGGCAAATGTAAACCACCTCACTTCTTGTTTTACTTAGTCAAACCTCTACAGGTTCAAACCAGCCTTTCGGCTGATGACCTAAACAACAACATATACTGATAAGCGCATTATTTAAAATTTGGTTATTTAAAATGGTTTGAACCTGTAGATTCAAACCAACCTTTCGGCGGATGACCTAAACAACAACATGTTATACACAATTTTAATCGATCTTCATATAACTAAAAGTACAACGTATAGCTTCTAACAAAATTTGTAGCTAACACATTTATTAATTTCCAAAAAAAAAACATAATAATGCCGATAAGCAATTTTAACCAATTTGAAATCAAACATAAGCAAATTTAACTAAAGTTGGGAATCGAACGAAAGATCTTTTGAATTTAGTCGTGTTATAGAAAAATTAAACATTTTCAAACAAATGTTCGTTTATGAATTCATATTTCTGATTGATTCTAAATGTTAGTGACAAAGAAAATGATTACCTAAAAAAGACCTCTGGTATATGGTTTGGTTGGTTATTTTACGTCGAAATAAAATTCCAATATAAGCTACAATACACAAACCACTCGCAACTTCGTTTTTGCGGTTATTTTTTATTCTTTCTGCGGTCAATAGTCAAGAGTTGATTAAACAAACCAAAAATTCACTCGCAGAAACAATGCGATTCTTACTTTTTGTTTTAATTAAAAATATTTCTGTCAGAAAACAATCGCAAGTGTCTGTGTGTTATACAAAGAGAGAAAAATGTAAAATACCTTTGATTCCGCGCGGTTGAAAAATTTCATAACTTCAACAGAACCGTTTAGTCGGTCAAACAAACCACAACAGTCCATCAGGAGTATTTAAATTTTTTAAGTCGTAATAAAATACAGGTAAGCGAACTTCATTACTTCAAAGGACATTTTAGCCGGCGCTCGGCGTCCGATAATTAACAGTATCCGTGGAATACAAACACACGAACCGTGTAGAATTTACAAATTATTTTTTGTCAGTTACCTATGGTATAAAAGAAACATGTGAGCTTAAATTAACAATTTTATAATTTAACTAACGATGAAAAAACAGTTGGTTAAAATTGTCGTAAGGAACATAAACTAGTAGATTAAAACGGACACTTCTATTTAAATGATGAAGAAGAAATGCCTAACTAAGTTTATGAATTTTCTTAGCCTATTTAAATTTTTCATATATTCCTACAACTTATTGAAAATTTCCTTTTTAAAACTAATTTAACATCATTAAACAATACTTTGAAATTTAAGTTTAAATTATTATAATAATTAATTATTAGGAGGTGCATGTACTGCGGTTTCAAGCGTATTAGTACCGGTTTTTATTTACTGAAAAACGGGTTATTGAAATAACAAAATAAAGAACTACACAAATACCAAATGTTACTTTACCATTATCAGAAATTAATAAACATGTATTACGTAATTGTTGATTTACTTCAGTTTTTCCACTCTTCCAAAAACGAGCAGACATAACCCTGGTAACACCGAAAAAAAGATTTTTATGTATATTATAACTGATATCCCAACGCAAAACATTATAATAAACATTTGCTCATAACAGGAAAGTGGAGTGTTAAATTTACAAGTAAGTAATAAGTAATAAGTAGTTGTAAGTAAGTAAGTGGAGTGTTTCTTATCACATGGTCAGCCAATATATATGGCAAGCATTTAAAAACAGAAGAGGTAGAGGAGTAAGGCTGGGCGCACATGGTCCGTGCGATCGCACGGACTATATCATCCGTGCGAACGCCCGGACCGGGCGATGTAAAGTTGTCCAGCGCACATGGTCCGTGCGATGCACGGATGTTATGTCCGGGCGACGATGACGATGTATTTAATAAAAACGGGTTTTTCTTCAAAAACAAAACTTTTACTAAATTATACATTATCTCATTAGGCGTGCGTTTTTCGAAATAATTTTATAGAACAAAAAACATGCGAAATACTTTGTTTTATAAAAATACGTCATTTCCGAAAAGTTTCAGTGACCTAAAAAAAAATTAGATGTTTTCTGAAATGGTTTTACAATCCGCATATTGCTCCCCTCTGCGAGGGGCCATCAAGTCACAGACGGACAGTAGACAGCGCACGGATGAATAACGCACGGATCAGTGTGCCATCACTCATTTGAAACAATGGTCTGCTAGATGTAGTCATAGCTTCATCCGGGCGTTCGCACGGATGAGTTGAAGCGGGAAGGTCCGGGCGCTTTTTCGCCCGGATCCGTGCGGCGCACGGACATATCATCCGTGCGTCGCACGGACCATGTGCCATCAGCGTAAAAGACACTAATCAAAGTTATCTCCTCTGAGTGTAACGAATTTCATTATACAGGCAGACCCTGTGGTGAATGAAGTGAACGTGTCATTTGCAGAGTGGAAAAAGTGGACGCTTTTCAGAAGGCCTGGCATGCTGATAAGCGTACTTTTCCACACAGAGAAGAAGGCATTGGTAAACCACCTTATTCTTCGTTTTACTTAGTAAAACCTCTAGAGGTTCAAACCAGCCTTTTGGCTGATGACCTACAAGAACAACACACGATAAAAAAAATAACATATAAGAAGAAAAATGAAGTTAAAATTTAAATAATTCATAAAGGTTTTACAAAATTATAAAAAATAACATAAAAATTTAAATACTTTAACACCCGAATAATGTAGTTTTAATTTAGCTTAATAAATAAATTTATGATAAACAACAGATCAATTTATATGTAATAAAAATTCCGTGTCCAATCAATTTAATGATTAATAAATAAGGAAAGATTAATAGTGTGTGTGTGAGACGTCAACTACAAGATGACAAGTGTTGACAAGCTGAAAAGACAGAGATAAAAGTAGTATAGTTTAAGGAAAGAAAGAGAGAGATGAAAAATAATAAAACTTAATATAACTTGTAACCAGCACAAGTCAATCATGAGTATGCTAAATTTGATGAAAGATTTTTATTTACATAAATGACATTAGTCTTACTTCATTCATTGATAAATTATGTATGGACAATTATATTAAAAAATATTATTAAATATGAAAAATTATTAGGTGGACAATCGTTTCTTAACAGTTACTTATGAAAATTTCATTTCATTAATTTTGATTTTCCATTTTTAAGCCAATTCTCTTTAAGGTATAAATAGATTTGAATTTTCTGCGAAGCTTCTGTCGTATCACTAGCTGTTGGCAGTATTGCCTTATCGTCATATTTTTACCTTCTCAGGCCTGTGAAAAGAGGTATCGCAAATTTTCGATTAACGACTACTTTTCAAGAACCAATAATTATGTCGTTTTAGTAAAGTCGACTCCCGTGGGAGTTGGCTGGTCTCCTATCCGGCGCCTCCCCAGGTGGCGGATCGGGGAATGCCTCCTAGATATAGGGGGTACCGGAGAAATCAAATATCCGGGGCGGACCAAAACCAGCAACAAAACTGCTGCCTTGCAGATGAAACTCAGTGGAATTTCAAAGGCTAAGGGAAGAAAACCCTGAAAGAAAAATCACCTGGTCCTTCAGGTTGGGGGTTGGGCGAGGTGCTAATAACTCCTCCCCGGAAAAAATAACCTATTGTGAAGCCTCAAAATGAGCCTCGGAATTGGGACAGGAATAACGGAAATGGAAAAGGAAATGCCAAAAAAATACGATTAAGAAATTTGGATTGGAATCTTGCCACCTGGAACGTGAGAACAATGATGAGAGCTGGAAAAATGTCGGAAATAGCAAATGAAATGATGAGATTCAATATCCAATTGGTTGCGCTGCAGGAAACAAGATGGCATGGAAGTGGAAGAATTGATATGAAAGATGGATGAAATGATGATTGGAACAAGAGGAAGAGGACGACCAAGGAGAAGATGGCTGAACGACGTGGTGGATGATCTTCGTAGGCTGAGAGTGTCAAACTGGCAGAGGAGGGCCCAGGAACGCGATATCTGGAGGCGACATGTAGAGGAGGCCAAAGTTCACCCAGGACTGTAGAGCCGAATAAAGTAAAAGTAAAGTACAGTAAAGTCGACTGCAATATCTATGTAACAACTTTCAATCTATACCTAATATTACTACCGTAATCAGAAAGATAAAGAAAAATGTGAAAATATAAAGAAAAAATTTCAACAAACGTAATAAAATTATACCAAAGATGAAGAAAAATGAAAAAGAATTAATGAAGGAAATTAGAAGACAGAAAGGAAAGAAAAAGAAATCATCACAAATGAGACAAAAAGGATACGAGTATAATGAGAAAATAAAAAACACAAAACAATGACAAATAAAAATAAAGTGCAAAAATGAAGCAATATTAATTTGTCATGGAATAGAAATATGGAAAAAACAGCGCTTCTGAAATATCCAACGTGAAATTTAACAATTCAACAGATAAATTATTTTAACAAGAGCTGGAAAATAAATAAGAAAAATCTGGTGTGAAACACTCACACAACTTTCTCTTGCCAATGCAAATAATTAACAATAAACCTAACATTAGTAATAAAACATTAGATATAAACAATAAAACTAACCTCAAAATCATAACCTTATTTCAATCATGAGAGAAACACGCAAAATAAAAATCGACCTCAGTTTGGCCTAAAAATACGGAAAATCAATCTTTCACGCTCAACTAGGCTCTGTAGAGAAAAATGCTTTAAATAAAAGTTGTAGATCTTTTAATTTTCTATAAATTTTATTTTATACACTTTTGTCGTAAAATGCATTCTAAGGTCGAAATCTTTAAAAAATCGATTTTTCACACGTTTTCGTGAGAAAAAAACAGAAAATCGCTAATTACCGCTAAACTAAGCGTTGTACAAAAAAATGTTTGAAATAAAAGTTGTAGAATTTTACATTTTCTACAACTTTTATTATATACATTTTTGCGCTAAAATGCATATTAAAGCCGTAATCTTAAAAAAACAACGTTTTTACGTGAAAAAAGCCTCACCAAGAATTTCAGCAAAAATGGCGCCTACCCTATCTTGTAGAGAATAAAAAATTGAGTAAACCAGGCGATTTTTAAAAAAATTTTAGGACCAGCTTTTGAGAAAATTGCAAATAAGTGAAAAATTATACGAATAAACTCCCACTTCCGGTTGACCGATTTTGATGAAAATATTCGTGTCGGGTCCGGTAGTGGTATGTAACTTAAGTTTTAAGTTTCAAGTTCGTACGATGTTCCGTTCTTGAGATATTTTGTACACACACACACACACACACGCACGCACGTACGCGCGCACACACACACAACACACACACAGACCAATCGCTAAAAATATGTTTTTTGGGTTCAGGGGGTCTGAAAACGTATAGATTCGATGAAAACTCGATTTCGAAAAATCGACATGAAAACAATGCTTTCCTTCCTATACTGTATATTCATATAGGCAAGAGAAAGTAAAAAAATCTGGTGTGAAACACTCACACAACTTTCTCTTGCCAATGCAAATAATTAACAATAAACCTAACATTATTAATAAAATATTAGAAATAAACAAAAAACTAACCTCAAATACATAACCTTATTTTAATCATGAGTGAATGATGCAAAATGAAAATCAACCTCAGTTTGGCTTAGAAATACGGAAAATCACTCTTTCTCTCTAAACTAGGCTCTGTAGAGAAAAATGCTTTAAATAAAAGTTGTAGATCTTTTAATTTTCTATAAATTAAATTATATACACTTTTGTCGTAAAATGCATACTAAGGCCGAAATCTTAAAAAAATCAATTTTTCACACATTTTCGTGAGAAAAAAAACAGAAAATCGCAAATTACCGCTAAACTAAGCGTTATACAAAAAAATGTTTGAAATAAAAGTTGTAGAATTTTTAATTCTCTACAACTTTTATTATATAAAGTTTTGCGCTAAAATGCATATTAAAGCTGTAATCTTAAAAAAACAACGTTTTTACGTGAAAACAGCCTCACGCAGAATTTCAGCAAACATGACGCCTACCCTATCTTGTAGAGAATAAAAAATTGAGTAAACCAGGCGATTTTTAAAAAAATCGTAGGACCAGTTTTTGAGAAAATCGCAAAAAGTGAAAAATTACACGAATAAACTACCACTTCCGGTTGACCGATTTTGATGAAAATGTTCGGTTCGAGTCCGGTAGTGGTACGTAACTTAAGTTTCACGTTTCAAGTTCGTACGATGTTCCGTTCTTGAGATATTCTGTTCACACACACACACACACACACACACACACGCACACGCACACACACACACACACAGACCAATCGCTAAAAACATGTTTTTTGGGTTCAGGGGGTCTGAAAACGTATAGATCCGGTGAAAACTCGATTTCGAAAAATCGACATGAAAACAATACTTTCCTTCCTATTTTATATTCATATAGGCAAGAGAAAGTAAAAAAAGGAATATCAGATGTACCGATTTAAATTTTCCAAGTAAAAATATATAATTTAAAAGACGAATTAATTTGTAAATATTTTCGAACAAGAAGTAAATAATTACGAGACGACGGTCTGCAATCAATCAAGAAATTAAAAAAAAAACTGTAAAAAAATACGACACATATTTTTTACGATTTATATATTTCTTTTAATAACATAATAATTTTAGCTTTTGTTTAAAATTCTAATTAGAAATTTATGTAAAGAAGAAATAAGCTTCTTTTGTCTTAATAAGAAGAAAAGCAAAAAAAGGAAAAATATATTTTGAAGAGATCTCATCCTTGAGGAGCTACTAATTATTTTTACTCCTATTCTTTATTTTAATTAAAGCAGATTTTTCAAAAAGATATTCGGATGTGGGTATAATAAGGTTTGGAATATCAGTGCGGACTAATTTAAAATGTTTCACGGATTAAATTAAATTATTATAAAAAATAATCGCGAATAACAATTAAAGGTAGGAAAAAACGCACATTTAAGAAAATCTTTTACCATTGGTATATTTTGTTAATTTTTCGATTAAATTAAATTTTTCAGTAAAATTGCATCGTAGCGAAATGGTGTTTAAAAATTTTTGTGCCCCTTAAAAGTAGTTTAAGACCATGAAGCTAAAGTTACCCTTAACCTATAAAGTCGTTAAGAAAACTACAAAAAACTCAAAACGTCATACCGTCAAACCTCAAATTTTGAAACTTCAGACATTCGTTCATCAAACAATAACCTAAAAGTTTCAAAACCTTTAAATTTCAAATTTTGAAACTTCAAATTATAGTCATCCACTCAACTCCTTTGGCGGGCGACCTTCACCTTATGGCAAAGTGTGGGCGCGCAGCGCACGCATTCCACGGTTCTGATCCACTTATGAATTCATATCCACCTACCCCACTGATGCGAGTTTAAGTTATTAACACATAAACCCTTTACACACACGAATGCTTTACTGTTTGCCCATGATTTGTGGATTGGACAGCTCTAACCATGACATCATGTTGTAGTTTTACTCTTACATTGATTTATTATTTCTACAACTATGTCGTTTTATAAATTTCCGATTGTATTATTTATTGATTCTTAATAATTATCCTAAATAATAAACATTCATTCTAAATAAGCCATAATACTAGGCCTAAGCTATATTTAGTATCCTTTTTGGTCATCAGCAGTTAACTAAATTACTATACTCTGACATTTTTGTCTGCCCATAACAGACAGGTGGAGTGTCAAATTATTTACACTCAATCTGTTAGTTGCAGGGCTAAAATAAATAGTTCTGTTTCTTGTCACATGGTCAGCCAATTAAATGACTGAATCATTTAAGAACAGAAGAGGTAGAGGTGTAAAAGACACCAATCAGAGTTATCTCCTCTGAAAGTAATGAATTCCATTATACAGCCAGACCCTGTGGTGAATGAAGTGAAGGTGTCATTTGCAGAGTGGAAAATATGTGCTTTTCAGAGGGCTCGGCATGCTGATAAGTGTACTTTTCCACTCAGTGAGGAAGGCAATGGTAAACCACCTCACTCCTCGATTTACTTAGTAAAACCTCTACAGGTTCAAACCAGCCTTTTGGCTGATGACCTAAACAACTGACATTTTTGTAGTGATAGACTAGTAAGTCCGTGAGTTCCGTCGATGAGAGCTTATTATCGTGAGTAACACTAGTTTTACGGTAATTTCAAAATGTTATTGTGTTTTTAGGGTTTTCATATTTCATTATTTTCAGTAAAGTTATGTTAAATTGCAATTGAATTTTAAAAAATTCACATTCTTTAAATACTTGCATTATTCCTTACTTATTTAGTGTGACCGGTCATGAAATGAATTTTATTACTTAAGTGTTTGTGGTGGTTACATTTTGAGTTACAAGCTTGATAAATGTCTTATGTTTTCGGGCTGGCCGATGTAAGTAGGATAGATAGTATACTGTCCTCCGCATGATAGGGGCAATCGTCAACTTATAGCGCATTACCAGTAACTAAAACCTGTCGATATGACATATTTTTATAAAAAAGTATTTTTTTTTTTTGTAAAATTATTGCTAACAACACACGCTTAATGATATAATGAATACTTTAGTAAAACTTTTTTTTAAGAAAAACCCGTATTTTTTCAAATACGTCGTCATTGGTCAACAACTATTTAATGGATTAACATAAGGTTTGGTAGGTTTGTTCAGCAATAATTATGGAAAACGATGATGCAATAAAATTTAACAGAAAATCATTACTTTTTAAGTTACGAGGTACTTTTATAAATAAATTTTGTAAAATCACGAAACACGACATAAAAAGTCAGCATGCGAGAAACTTTTCGGTCTTAAAAGATAACTGTACACATGCAGGAAATAAAATAGAAAAAATTTTCAAACAATTTTTAGTGAAAGAATTATTTAAATTGGACGTTTTTCCTTAAAAACCAAAACTTTTACTAAATTATACATTATCACATTAAACGTGTGTTTTTCGAATATTTTATAAAACAAAAAACATCCGTAATACCTTTTTTTTGAAAAAATACGTCATTTTGAAAAGTTTCAGGTACATAAAAAACATTAGATGTATGTTTTCTGAAATAGTTTTACAATCCGCGTATTGCTCCTCTCTGCGGGAGACCATCAAGTTGTGACAAGACAGTAGGTACACATGCGGTAATGTCTAGCATTCCAAAGAACTGTTTTATTAATGATCAGTAAAGCATTCTCGATAAACTTTCATGGATTCTGTTCCGAGGTTAACGTCACGAAAATACAAATAATTAATCACTCGCCGTTAATATTAAATAAGTTTTAATAGACAAGTACACCATGAGTAACCTAAGCCCTTTTTCCTTTTTTTCAATAAAACCACACAACCGTCAGATTGACCCAGTTACAGATGGTACCCAGTACTACCGCAAACCACTAATTAACCACCAGTTAAACCATTGATTAATTTATGAGATGTCCAATCGGATGTGCAAATTTAGTCAAAATTACTTCAAACATTCTAAGCCAATGATCATAGCCGAATTATTTACCTAGAAATAATTATGTCAACGTAGCCGCACAACTCGAATACGATACAGTAAAGTTTTAAAAGTAATGTTTGTTGATTTTCCAATGTTCAAATGTCGATAAATGTAGATATATTCAGTGCTTCACTGCTTATTTTCTACAAATGTACTACGGTAATCTATTAGTGTGTCAGTAATAAAAGTGTCAGTTCGTAACACGACCGGAAACGGCACAAAATTTTACACAGTACAAGGAGAATCAACTCACATAGCCGTATCTATACCGGTTGAGTAGGGCCACCAACTTCGTGTCACAAAACAAAATTTCTTTTTCTTAGAAAAAGATTACTAGACATTAACAATTGGATAACAGGATAAAAAATCACTCTGTAGAAAACCTAATCATCGGACGGTTGAATTATATGAGACAATAATTGCATTAAAGATTCATTAGTTGTGACCAGAATGTGACTTTTTTACTTTTTATATTTACGAGTAAAACATAAAAGTAAGTTAAATAAATAAATGAAATTACATTGTAAAGAGTAAATTAGGTATAAAATACATGAGTTTCAACTTCCAATAATTAAATTTAAAGAAAGCAATAGGATGAGACACCGTAGATAATTCATTTAAGTCGGTAGCAGTAGAAATTCAGCTGGACGAAGTATGTCACTATTATTGTTACCGGATCTACATTACGAGAAACAGTCTACTTCCTGTCTAAAACTAGACGGGACTTATCTACCCAACCATGAAACTAAGTGTCACCTGTAAAACGAGGTTAGGGGTAGGTACGAGACAGCAGACAAACAGTATAAACTTTCAACCCTCTATTTCTGTACACATTGAAACATACATAGTGACCACGAAAGAAAAGTTTCTTTTTTCCACTTTCCCACATAACTAAAAGAGTGGAAAACAAAGATAATTGAATTAAAGTAATCAGGAAAATTCCTTCATAAATTAACAATTAAATTAAACAAACAATAGAATATGTAGCTTTAATTAAAATTGCAGATTGTATTTAATTCAAAAATTCTGTAATTTAAAACGTACCTAATCAAATTATTTAAACAAGTTAATTAATTTAAAAAAGTACTATTTTATACCGGACATGTAAAGTGATAGAAAGCATGGAATGACAAAGAGAAAAAACTAATATTTTTACTTTTTCTTGCCTATATGAATACATACATAGGAAGGAAAGTATTGTTTTCATGTCGATTATAAGAAATCGAGTTTTCACCAGATCTACACGTTTTCAGACCCCCTGAACCCAAAAAAAAACATGTTTTTAGCGATTGGTCTATGTGTGTGTCTGAACAAAATATCTCAAGAACGGAACATTGTACGAAGTTGAAACTTGAAACTTAGTTAGGTACCACTAGAGGACCCGACACGAACATTTTCATCAAAATCGGTCAACCGGAAGTCGTAGTTTAATTGTGTTATTTTTCACCTTTTTGCAATTTTCCTAAAAACGGGTCATACGATTTTTTTAAAAATCACCTTGTTTACTACATTTGTTATACTCCACAAGATAGCGTACGCGGCATGTTCTCTGAAATTTTTGGGGAGGCTGTTCTCTCATAGAAAATGGTTTTTTTTATGATTGCGGCCTTAAAATGCATTTTAGGGAAAAAACATTTAATAAAAGTTGTAGACAATTGAAAATCAACAACTTTTATTTCATATATTTTTTTTATAAAGCTTAGTTTGGCGGTAATTAAAGATTGTTTTGTTTTTATGAAAATCTGTAAAAAAGATGTTAGTTTTTTGTTTATTTGTAATATTTTATTACTAATGTTAGGTTATATTGTTCATTATTTGCATTAGCAAGAGAAAGTCGTGCAAGTGTTTCACTCCAGATTTTTTTCTTTCTTTAATTAACTGCTACATTATAATAATCAATTTATTTTCCTTGAATTATAAAAGTAATTAAGATGAAATTATTAAAATTAAATGAGGTCATATAATATACATCGATATCTGACTTCGAGACATTTACAAAGAAATTTAAAAAAAAATTTACTGTAAATTTTGATTAAACTAGCCGGGTGAGTAGCATAAAATCGAACCCACAACGCAACCGCTGCAAAATCGGTAGATTACGTTGTAATGAAATTGTATGACGTTAAATAACTTAACTTATTTTTTTTTTTTTAGTTTTTGTCTCCCAAAATCAGTGGTAAGGCCAGTCTAATGTACTGTCTGTCTGTAACTTGATGGCCTCCGGCAGAAAGGAGCAATATGCGGATTGTAAAACCATTTCAGAAAACATGCATGTAATTTTTTTAAGTAACTCAAATTTGTTGGATAGGACATATTTTTATAAAACCAAGTATGTTTTCTATAAAATGATCTGAACAACACACGCTTAATGAGATGATGTATAATTTAGTAAAAGTTTTGCTTTTGAAGAAAAACCCATATTTTTTAAATACGTTGTCATGGGTCAACAACTATTTTATGGATTCACATAATATTTGGGAGGTTTTTTCAGTAATAATTATGGAAAACGATGATGCAATAAAATTTAACAAAAAACATTACTTTTGAAGTTACGAGGTATTTTCATAAATATTTTTTTTTAATCACCTAACACGACATAAAAAAAGTCACACGCGAGAAAATTTTCAAATAATTTTAGTGAAAGAATTTATTTAAATTGGACGTTTTTTTCTAAGAAAACAAAACTTTTTCTATATTATAAATTATCTCATTAGGCTTGTGTTTTTCAAAATATTTTATAGAACAAAAAACATGCGAAATACTTTTTTTGTAAAAATACGTCATCCGAAAAAGTTTCAGGTACTTAAAAAACATTGATGTATGTTTTGTGAAATGGTTTTACAATCCGCATATTGTTCCCCCCTGCGGGAGGCCATCAAGTTATAGACAGACAGTAGAAGATTCGCTTAATTTTATGGACTGATAGGTTGACATCGTATACCACAACTCAAGAATTACATTCTCAAAAGCCAGTAAAAATAACTTCCTTTTTCCACGCAAAACGAAGACACCTAGGTCAATTCAAATTATAAAATATTTAATTTTTGAGCTCATAGCTAGAATATATGTTAACATTTGATTTAATATTGCAATAAATATTTATATATCTTAATAATTCATTTAAAATACTTAATTTTATAAAACAGTGTCATCAATAAATAAGTTCAAACATTTACAATTTTTGTAACACATTTTCTTGGTCAATTTTCAATTCTTTACATTTTCATTTCATTAAATTAATTTTTTCATTTCAAATTTGCATTACATTCATTTCATTAATATAAAATTACTTTACAATGCGAAAGAAATGTCATTACATTTCAATAAACGATAAAGTGAAATAAGAAAGTTAGTAATATCTGGAAAAACCAGTCGTCAAATTACTTTAAAAATAAATAACGCAACACGTACAAATTCCATTTAAATACATGTCGCATGTCGAACAAATTTTACAAATATACTGAGGGATATAAATAAAGCAAAAACACAAAATTGATTTACGAACGCTCTCCAATTTGTTTATAATAGCTTGTTGTCTTGCTTGGAAGCTTGTCGTGGTAGTATCTTTAAAGAGAGTAACGCATTTTAAGCGGCATGTCACTTTAATCTGTCTGAACATAAATCTTTTAGGAACAACCGGAAGTTAATGTCGTACTCTTGTACATGGGCTATAACAGACCCACAGTTGACATGTCAAGATTAAAAGACATATTGAGATAGACCTACGGTGAGAAATAAGAAAAACCACTTCGGCACGAGTCTCTCGTATTCACAATCTATTTTTGTTTCCGTACAATACGTTCAGTAAATAATATTAGAAATCGGTTAAAAGCTAAAAATTATCATGAGAAATGAACCTTACCATAAAATTCAAACGTAAATTTCAAATTCAAATAGACTGGTAACAATAAATTATATAGTATATGATAGTGGGACAAAAGTAATTTCCCCAACATGAAATGTACTGGGTTATTAATAATTATTAAGACTCCAGTGTTTATTAACTAAAAGCCTATCCTTTAACCACAATTGAAATAGTGGAACTATATATGCTAGTAATATTTCATTCTCAATAAATACCCATTAGCGTAGTGGTTAGTGCAACTGGCTTTAACGCCAGGGTCCCGGGTTCGATTCCTGATCAGGTCTGGCATTTTTTCAGCACTCATCTTCATGCATCATTATTCTCACCGTCTGCATTATCAGCAATTGCAAAAGAGTCAAGACGTAAAACCAACCCCCCCCCCCAAAAAAAAGAATAAATCCACCTCCATGGCATAGTAGCTAACCCACCAACCGGACGCTCCCGTTCGACTCCAGGCTAGGGTCTGGAAATTTTAACACGTTAAAACCCACCGTTACTGTACCAAAACCTATAGTAGTCGCTAATAACCAATCTGTCGATGCGACTTTACATAAATTTAAAAATTTAAATCCAGAATACAGAAGCCTAAATCACCACATGAATACGAAAAAAACCATTCTCAAGACAAGCCAAAATTAGACGTAATACTGTGATAAAACCTGTATGTCTATACGCAAGTGGGTTAGAATGACTGGGATGGTAGGTCTAAGAGTATCCGAGAGATTTCAAAATTGCTCCGCAAGAAAATGGACCCGACGATAGTACACGGACAATAGATTAAGTTACATGGCGAGAAGAACTGTACAAGGAAAATGAACGATTATTGAAAACGATTAGGAAAATAGATAAAATTTTACGGACACCTGTATAGAATGGATAAAAACCGGTTGACAAAATACATTTTTAAGAAACTAGGTAATATATCTAAGGTGTCGGATAAATGGAAAAGGGATAACGAATTTTGGAGAAAACTGGAATATATCGAGAAAACTTAATGAACTAAATCAAATTCAGACAAATAATTACGGACTTTAAAGGCTTTCATCAAGAGCGAAAACATAACACCGAGTGGGCAGAACAAACGAGAAAGCCTATAGTGAGCGAATGCTGAAAATGTGGACTGAAAAAAGAATTTACACCCTGTAAATGACAATTCATTCACCACAGGGTCTGGGTGTATAAAAACTTTAATAATTTCAGAGGCGATAACTCTGACTAGTGTATTTTACACCTCTGCCTCTTCTGATATAATTGGCTGACCATGTAATAAGAAACAGAAATATTTTTTTTAGCGCAGGAATTAGCAGATTGAATGCAAATAATTTAATACTCCACCTGCCTGTTACAGGCAAATATTAGGGTTAAAAAAAATATATATTAAGATTGTTTGCAGTTCTACTTTGCAGAAGGACTTCCTAGTTAACAGCACAGCACTCCTTTGCAGGCGACAGCAGGATGAAGGGATTGTAAGAGCCCTACATAAAATTTTAAAGATAAAAAGAAAAAACACTTATTAATTTCAAGATGAAGTTTCACTATACAGTTATTATAAAATAACTTGTAATATGAAGTAGATAAAAGTATTGAAACTAAACAAAACATCAACAATAAAGTGGTTTTGATTGAAAAGTTAGAAAGGCTACTGGCCCATTTACTTATAACAATACCAAGTATAATATTACAGTTTTAGTTGTTAATATAAGATGTAATCCAGTAACGTATTTCATTCAGGGAGTTGGCTAGTTTATTTCACATTAAAGTTTCAGATTAGTTTTTACTAGTTTTACTCATCATTCTATTTCTTCAACAAGTTTCTTGCTTATCTAATATGTCTTCTAGTTTCGCTATGATTCTACTAGGTTGATTAAAGTCTGAAGTGGAAAATACAGATTTTCATCTAGCTCTGCCGTATAATGTACAGTATTACAGTCAAAGAACCTCATTCCGTACTGGATTGCTAAAGTGTAATATAGTGAATAAGTTATATACAACAGTAAAAAGTGTTTGTTTACAGCGAAGTTTTTCAATGTTTTCTAGTACAATTTTTAATTAATTTTATCGTTTGTTTGCTGCAGAAGGTATAAAAATACTCCACTAAGATTTTAATCAAACATACGAGGGTAGGCTGATAAGTAATGCACACATGCTTGTAGAAGACGAACAAAAAGAAATAGCAAGATGGGGTAAATAACAAATTAAAGTACAAATCTTAACCTACCAAATTATCTATTTATTTTTCAATATAGTCACCGTTAAGCATTACACATTTCTCCCAACGTTTAACAAGTTTTTTCATTCCGTCACTGAAAAATTCTTCCGACTTTCCTCGAACCCAGGACGCAATAGCTGCCTTCACCTCATTGTCCGAGCTGTAATGATTACCCTTAAGGTCTCTCTTCAGTAGAGGAAAAAAATAAAAATCGCAAGGCGCAAGGTCGGGAGAATACGGAGGGTGTAAAATTGGTTGAAACTTCAGGTTTCTCAGAGCCTCTCCAGTTGCACGCGAAGTGTGTGGACGAGCATTGTCGTGTTGCAAAATTATTGGCGCCAGGTTGCCTCTAACACGACAAACTCGACGTCGGAGGTGTTTCAGAGTCTGTATATACTGAGCAGAATTTACCGTTGCCCCTCGTTCCAGATAATCAGTCACATAAACTCGGCGAGCATCCCAAAACACAGTCAAAAGAATTTTTTTTGCGGACGGTTGTGTTTTGAACTTTTTCACAACAGGAGAATGTGGATGACGATATTCAGCGCTCTGCCTTTTTTCTTCGGGATCGTAATGATGAACCCATGACTCGTCCCCCGTCACAATATTCAAAAGAAAGTCGTCTCCTTCGTCACGGTAGCGCTTCAAAAGTTGTTCACAGCATTCCAATCGACGCTGTTTATTCTCGTCTGTCAGACGGCGTGGTACCCATCGTGCACAGATTTTACGGTATCCCAATTGTTCAATAATGAAGCCAACACGTTCCTTAGATATTCCAATTTGGTTTGCGATACGCTGTTGAGTGATTCGCCGGTCATTTTGAATCAAATCATCGATGAGTTTGCGACGATTATCGTCTGAGGCAGTGATTGGTCGTCCACTGCGTGTTTTGTCAACAATTAAGGCTTTTCCAGGTTGGCAATCACGAAATTTTATTACCCAACGATTCACAGTAGACCTATCAACAGTATCGTCACAATAAACAGCCTTTAAACGACGATAAATCTCACTAGGATTCACTTTCTCAGCAGTTAAAAATTCGATAACAGCGCGTTGTTTAATTCTCGTTGACATAGCACCAGAACACGACGCCATACTTCCACTACTCAAAACAAACTGAATGAAAGCAACGCCTTCAAACTGCGCAGGCTTGTAGAGGAGAAATAGTACTTCCACATGCCACCAGGCGCGCTACTGAAGTTTATTTAGTTGTCTTCTACAAGCATGTGTGCATTACTTATCAGCCTACCCTCGTATTTTGATTCAGAATTAAAGTTTATAATATTTTTTAAATGAGAGAACACACTAGTATAAGAAAAACGGAAAAATTTCAGACAAAGATCCTCTGCAAGAAAATAGGTCCAAAGATCGTATAAGTATATGCATGTCATCTGGCGCGTCGAGGCTTTATGACTTCATTCATAAATTATCAAAATCTTCACTTGTCACTGCAACCATAAGATCCATTCAGTAACAATTCTCTTATTTTTCACCATTACGTACCTACTTATAGAATTTCATATATTTCATTCTACCCATAATAGACAGGTGGAGTGTCAAATTATTTACACTCAATCTGTCCGTTGCAGGGCTAAAATAAATAGTTCTGTTTCTTATCACATGGTCAGCCAATTAAATGACTGAATCATTTAAGAACAGAAGAGGTAGAGGTGTAAAATACACTAATCAGCGTTATCTCCTCTGAAAGTAAAGAATTTCATTATACAGCCAGAACCTGTGGTGAATGAAGTGAAGGTGTCATTTACAGAGTGGAAAATATGTGCTTTTCAGAGGGCCCGGTATGCTGATAAGCATACTTTTCCACTCAGTGAGGAAGGTAAGGTAAATCACCTCACTCCTCGTTTTACTTAGTAAAACCTCTACAGGTTCAAACCAGCCTTTCGGCTGATGACCTAAATAACATATTTCATTTACTCTTTCTCGGTCTTCCTTTTGTTTTCTTACCCAACATCTCACCATCGAAAATATTAGAAATTAAATTTATTTAGCAAAGAACTTAATTTAAAATCAAAGAACCTAATATTCATACAAGATAAACAACAAACAAAAATATAAAGTAATTCTTTTCTTTCGAAATTTAAAAGAAAATTAACTTATAACAAACAAAAAAACCATTTAGTTAAATTAATAATACCAAAATACATTACAAAATTTAAGTTTTTATTTCTTAAATTTTATTCAATGAACTAAATAAAAAATATATAAAACCAGATGTACGAATATAAATAACATTTATGACAACTGGTTTTCTTGAAAAAAAAATGTAAATAAAAATTAACTAATAAAACAATTTAGACAATTTAAAATATATATAACCCGTTATCAAAATTATTTTTTTACCAGCGCTAACAAAATTTTTATATTTGTATCCCATTAAGTAAAAAGAAGAAAAAAAGAAACAATAAAATAAAAAAATACATATAATAAAAAATCCAAATTAAGGAATAAAATAAACAAAAATAATCTTGTTCAAATACTTTTGGAAAAGAAGTTTTTATCTATTTTTTAATTTTATTTTTGAAACCGGTTCGAGTACATTAATGACTATAGATAATGTTTTCATTGGTTCTTTTATTGAAATATTTTTCTGTTATCAAATTTATATTTATTATTGTTATTAGTAGTACATTAGAGTAAATGGAAAGAGTCTGGACTTGTATCTATTAAATTTATTTTTTGTTAAAAAAAATGTAAGCTTATCGGTAAATAAATAAATTAGAATTTTTTAATAATCTGAGTTATTTGAAAATATTACAGGGAGTGTTTAGTGACTAATAGGTATTTTTTGTTTAGTATTCTTTGGTAAATTACACTAATGTTATAGAGGTTTTTCGTAAATAATCAGATAACTTTTCTGGAAAAAGCATTTTTTAGAGTTTATTTTTATACATGAAGTGAAATGAGCCCATAACAAGCAGGTGGAGTCTCCCCACGACTTAATACATCATTTTTAATCCCTAATGTCTGCCCATAACAGACAGGTAGAGTGTAAAATTATTTACACTCAATCTGTTCGTTGCAGGGCTAAAATAAATAGTTCTGTTTCTTATCAAATGGTCAGCCAACTAAATGACTGAATCATTTAAGAACGGAAGAGGTAGAGGTGTAAATGACACTAATCAGTTATCTTTTCTGAAAGTAATGAATTTCATTGTACAGCCAGACCCTGTTGTGAATGAAGTGAAGGTGTCATTTGCAGGGTGGAAAATATGTGCTTTTCAGAGGGCCCGGCATGCTGATAAGCGTACTTTTCCACTCAGTGAGGAAGGCAATGGTAAACCACCTCACTCCTCGTTTTACTTAGTAAAACCTCGACAGGTTCAAACCAGCCTTTCGGCTGATGACCTAAACAACAACAATCCCTAATGTGTGTACTTTGCAATCTCTTCAATTTAAGAACAATAAGCAACCCCATGACCCAAAGAGATCATGATAACAAGTAGTCTAGTACAGACTTAGGCCGACCATTCCTGAAAAAGTATGGTTAATTTAACTCCAGCTGTCAAATCACATCACTGTCTAGTATTCAAATACGTGTAAAAGTAACTACATTTACTGGGATTTGAACTACGGAACCTTCGTCTCCGAAAATCAAGTTTTTTTTTTGTTTAACGTCTGACTGTTCTGGAATTACTACTAATGCAGACAGTGAAGGATGAAATGATCGAGTGAAAAAGTGAAACTTTGGCGACGATTCTATCGCTACACGAACCCGGTTGGTTTCTAATATAGGCCTACGTAATCTGCTATTTATATTCTCGATAAATTATGAAAAAATTATTTCATTCAATTAAAAAAAAGTCATTTTTGTATAACAATTTTTTCTAGTTCTTTTAACCACTGTCTAGTATTCAAATGTGTGTAAAAGTACCTTTACTACGTACTTTTACTTTTACTAAGTACCTTTACTGGGATTCGAACTACGGACTCTTCATCTCCGAAAATCGGGTGTTAACAGTAAACCTTTTGCGACAACTCTATCACTACACGAACTCGGTTGGTTTCTAATATAGGCCTACGTAAGCTGCTATTTACATTGTTGATAAATTATAAAAAAAATTATTTCATTCAATTAAAAAAGTCATTTATCTATAAGAATTTTTTCTAGTTTTTTTTAACCACTGTCTAGTATTCAAATGTGTGTAAAAGTAACAATCTTTACTGGGATTTGAACCACGGAACCTTTGTCTCCGAAAATCAGGTGTTAAATAGTGAAACTTTGGTGACGACTCTATCGCTACACGAACACGGTAGGTTTCTTATATAGGCTACGTAAGCTGTTATTTATATTGTCGATGTATTATCAAAAAATTATTTCATTCAATTAAAAAATAAACAGTCATTTTGTGTATAAAAATTTTTTCTAGTTCTATTTTTTATTATTCCCATTTTAGTATCGAATATTTATTCTTTACTAAGTTAATTTCCACAATGAATTTAATTTTCAACCTGTTGAATCAAAAAATTAGCGACTTAATTAAACACTTACCAAATTATTTTATGTTAAACCTAAAAAAGTGTTTATATTTTACGTTTTGTATTTTATGTCAAGACATCGTTAAAAATGAAGTCACAGTTCTGGGACCTGTTTTATTCCATTTTCGGGTTAACATCATAAGATGCCACCAAGTTTGCTTCTTTAATTGAGACCGTAGAAGTTTTAGCAGGGCCTTAATTTCACCGAGGTAACAGAATTTTAGGCGAATTATTTCGCAAGCTGTAATTCGCTAATGAATCGTTTCCGGACCTGTGTTTATATGAACATTTTTTCTTATTTTTACTTTCTCTTGCCTATATGAATATATAGGAAGGAAAGTATTGTTTTCATGTCGATTTTTCGAAATCTAGTTTTCACCGGATCTACACGTTTTCAGACCTCTTGAACCCAAAAAAACATGTTTTTAGCGACTGTTCTGGTGTGTGCGTATGTGAACAGAATATCTCAAGAACGGAACATCTTACGAACTTGAAACTTAAGTTAGACAAAATTACCGACCCGACACGAACATTTTCATCAAAACCGGTCAACCAAAAGAAGTAGTTTATAAGAGTAATTTTTCACTTTTTTGCGATTTTCTCAAAAACGAGTCCTACGATGTATTTTACAATCGCCTTATTTACTAAATTACAAGATAGGGATGATATCTTATAGGGATATAAGATTCATAATGTCTGCTGAAATTCTTAAGAAGGCTGCTTTCACGTAAAAAATTGGTTTTAATATGGATTTTAGCGCAAAAATGTAATAACAAAAGTTGTAGAGAATTTAAAATCCTACAACTTCTAACATTTTCTTGTATAACGCTTAGTTTAGTGGTAATTAGCGATTTTCTGTTTTTTTTCTCACGATTTCAGCATTTTACGACAAAAATCTATAAGTATAATGATCATATTTATAGGAAATTAAAAGATTTACAACTTTTAGAGCATTTTTCTCTACAGAGCCTAGTTTAGCGTGAAAGAGTAATTTTCCGTATTTTTGAGCCTAACTGAGGTCGATTTTCATTTTGTGTCTTTCACTCATGATTAAAATTAGATCATATTATTTGAGGTTAGTTTTTTCTGTATTTCTAATGTTTTATTACTAATATTAGGTTATATTGGTCATTATTTGCATTGGCATGAGAAAGTTGTGTGAGTGTTCCACTCCAGATTTTCAGTTATGGAATTAGCTCCTGACAAATGACGTTGAATTCTGAATTAAACTTCACATCTATAAAACAATCGTTCAAAGATTCTAATTGTTGTGTATAAAAATTAATACAAGCTAATTAAATAAACACGGAATCTTAATATCTTTCATACGACCTTGATACTCTGATAAACTTTACTTAAAATTGGATAGATTGTTAAAGTAAATTTTGATAAGGTTGTTTGTCCGCTGCAATCAATGTCAACGAAACTTTCTTGTTGACAACTCCCACGAAAACGGGCATACATCTCTACTGAATTAGGTATTCTATCAAACAATGCACAAACAGAGCCAGTTTTATAATATTGGTTACATTTAGTACAAGTAATTTAACCGAAATATTTTCTCGCATTAAGTTATTTCTTCTTCATGGGTTAGGTATTTCTACTTGTTCAGGCACCTATCTTTTCGTTGGCCTTCCAATATATTTGCTTCCTATTGGTTTGTACCTTCTTGGTAAACCAGTTAAGCGTTTTTCTGGCATTCTATTTAAATGATCAACCCATTGGGCATAACATAATTTTATCTTTACGTTGAGTGGAAAAATTTCCACTTCTTGCCTCATACTTTCATTTCTGATTCTGTCTAGTCTACGCTTAGTGGACCTGAAGAATTTCATTTTTGCAGTTTGGATGTTTCTTTACTCCCTTCTTTAAATCACCAGTGCTTCGATGCCATCAAGGCTGGAACTGCCACCGTATAATAAAACTTTAATCTTGTTTCAGGTCTTGTAGGAAAGTTATTAAAAATCTGGTGTGAAACACTTACACGACTTTCTCTTGCCAATGCAAATAATGAACAATATAATCTCTGATTAGTAATAATACATAAGAAATAAACAAAAAAAACTATCCTCATTTTAATCATCAGTGACTGATGCAAAATGAAAACCAACCTTAGTTTGGCTTAATAATACGGAAAATCACTCTTTCACGCTAACCTCCAATTTTATTTTTTTTTCAGTCAATCTTAATTTTTATTAAAACTGGACAGAATCCGTAAAAAGCAAAATTTAGCTTATTCTTTAATTTTTTTATTTCAAGCGCCCTCAATCCGCTTTACCCTGGGTATTCCTCCATTTAAATAAAAGACATTTTTTTCTTGACATGGAACTGTTTTGCATATAACTGTTAGTACAGTAAATGATGGGATGATATAAAAAAATACCGAAAAAATGATCTGATTTGGAATCGAATCTGGGACAACCTGGTATAGAAGCTAGTTTTCGTAACACTGTATTTTGTCAATAGGAAAAACATGGAAAACAAGATTTCCTCTCGAATCATATAATTATCTTATATGTAACCTGAGTTGTGATATAAAACACCTAGGTCAAATGAACGAAGATTGGTGTTCCATCAAAGTATGAAACTGTGACCGTAAGAGAAAAAAAGGAAAATAGGACGATCAGTAAAGCAATGGATGCGTTGAGTAATTCACGTGATGACAAATAGAGAGCTACAAGAGTATGATTTAATGAACAGAAAGACGTTTAGTACACGTAAAACGGCAATAATATTTTGTACAAAATCCCAAAAAAAAAATTATTTTTTCTATTAAGGAATTCGGACTATTGATATCCAAATTATCGACGATGAATTCATGTAGTTAAAAATTTTTATATAAAATACTTTCAAATAATCTTAACTCACCGGGTTGGTCTAGAAGTAAAATCGTCGCCGCGAGTCAGCTGTTCAACAGCTTATTTTCGGAGACGAAGGTTCCTGGTTCAAATCCTAGTAAAGGTAATTACTGTTATACGGATTTCAATACTAGACAGTGGTTACCGGTGTACTTTGATGATTGGGGTTAATTAACCATACTCTCTCAGGAATGGTCGGCCTGGGTCTGCACAAGACTACACCTCATACACATCATCCTCATCTCATTGAGTCATGGGGTTGCTTATTGTTCTGAATTGAACAGATTGCATGCAACGTACACAACTTAGGAGTAAAAAAAGAAATAATCTTAAATGTTCAAAAAAAAGGCGAACTAAAACCGGCTAAAACGTTATAATAAAATTTACCATAAATTTAAATAGGTTTGCCGATTTATTTTTTATAGAAATAATTTTTTATAGTAATAAAAAAACTCTCATCTGATTTATTAGACGTTATATAAATTCTTTATTAGGTAATTTAAATTTGAATATTCTACTAGTGTATTCGATTGATTTTGTAGCCAATAATCTTCCAATTCCATGGTCCAAAGAGCATCCGATAATGTATAGCTGTTATTTTTCAATGTCCAACACTTTAATGGCGTTCTTTTTCATTTTCTCTATCCAGTATAAATTTTTCAGTGTGCCGCTTATATACATTTTGATTATGAATCTATTCTACCAGTATCCTCATGAAAATACATTACAGTGTAATTAAGATAAATTATTATTACTAAATTGTTAGCTACGGTCAAGCATTTTAATTGCATTAGTGTAATTTAGAAATTTAAAAAAAAATTAACTTTTTTCATCACCAACTAATATTTTTTTATAAATTTTACACTTTATAAAAACATGTAATTAATTTTTGCTAACAACTAATAATATTTTTGTCAACTTTTTTTGCCCAATGAATACATAGGGAAGGAAAGTATTGTTTTCATATCGATTTTTTTGAAATCAAATTTTAACTGGGAGTACACGTTTTTAGGGCCCATGAACTCAAAAAAATGTTTTAGTGATAAATCTCACCTCACTCTCTCTCTCTTACGCGCATACGCAAACACACTGGGAGGGGGTGAGAGATATTGTACGCGAAACTCCGGCACTACAACATAATTGTACTTCTACGAATAGAAGAATTATACGCAGCGGACGCCGTACTGATCAACGGACAAACAAAACAATAATTGAAAAACACGAAAGAAAACGCTTTAAAAAAATTTGATCCAGTTACCAAAGACGGAATATGGACTAAACGGCCATCATCAGAAATGAAAAATCTACAGGAAACAATCAAAGGAAATATTCGACACATCAAAAAATACAAATTTCAAGGATATATCATTGTAAACTGAAGACGATTTGAGAGAAACAGGAGAAAACGTGAAAGCATGAATGTTCTTACGTTCAAAGAAAAACAATAATAATTTTTTTTTAAATTTTTACTTAATGTGTGTACTTTGCAATCTGTTCAATTCAGAACAATAAGCAACCCCATGACCCAATGAGATGAGGATGATATGTATGACGTGTTAATGAGGTGTAGTTTTTTACAGACTCAGGCCGACGACCATTCCTGAGAGAGTATGGTTAATTAAACTCCAACCATCAAAATACACCAGTAACCACTGTCTAGAATTCAAATCCGTATAAAAGTAACTAACTTTACTAGGATTTGAACCAGGAACCATCGTCTCCGAAAATCAGCTGTGTAATAGCTGATTTTGGCGACAACTTTACCTCTAGACCAACCTGGTGGGTCAATAATAATAATAAATTAATATTGATGAAATGTTTGAAACAAAGTTGAAATTCATTTTTAGTTCATTCATAATTTACTATAGTCCGATTCACGAAAGAAAACACCTGTCTTTAAAAAGCAATATCTTTTGAACCGTTGTATGTAAAAACAATTACGATACATCAAATTAAAGCTGGTTTTATTGTTGTTTACAAAATTACATTAACATAATAATACTTTCAAGATCAATACAAGATATAGATTATATATAGATAATACAAGGAGATCAATAAGGTAAAGACAGAAGTTATGGTCTGCTCAAAAGTTCCAGAGAATGTGTCCATTAAATTAGATAACACCGCCCTAAAGCAAGTTAAAATGTATATTAAAAGGCGTATTAGAGAAGCTAAAGCTATGTTTATTAGTAAACGGCAGCTGCTTTCCTCAAATAGTCTAAAGTTGGAAATAAGAAAGCGACTAATAAAGAGTTGCATTTGGAGTATAGCACTCTATGGGTCAGAAACGTGGACTATTGGGAAGGTCGAGGAAAAGGCTTTGAATGCATTTGAGGTGTGGTGCTGGAGGAGAATGCTCAAGATAAAATGGACTGACAGGATCACGAATGTAGAGGTTTTACAAAGGGCAGAGGAAAGTAGATCTCTTTTGAAGCTTCTCGGGGGCAGACGACATTCTTATATTGGACACATAATAAGACACAACGAATTTACGTTAAGCATTCTTGAAGGTACAGTTAATGGACAAAGGGGTCGTGGAAGGCCCCGGCTACAGTATCTAAACCAAATTACAAAAGATCTGGGTGCTGAGAGCTATGCGCAATGGAAGAGGGTGGCAATGGACAGAGCTAGATGGAGGGCTGCCAACCAATCTTACGATTGAGGTAGAAGAAGAAGAAGAATAATACTTTGTAGCTCTGTACATTTTTAAGTACGCATGAACAAAGTAATAGTACCTTGAAGGAAAAGTGGTTAAAAACGGTACTTTTTATGCGTAGTTCGTTATATTTAATACACTATTATTTTCCGAAAATTTTATTACACGTATATCCTGTAACTAACAATAAAACAAGCTTTAATTTTATGTATTGTAATTGTTTTTACATATAACGGTTCAAAAGATATTGCTGTTTAAAGACCGGAGTTTTCTTTCGTGATTTGGACTATAGTGTTCTTTGGGTCATGAGCTGAAAGGCTGGTTTGACCTCTAGCTAGACGCTTTACAAAGTAAAACGAAGAGTCAAGTAGTTTACCATGCCTTCCTCACTGAGTTTAAAAGTATGCTTACCACCATGCAACGCCTCTGAAACTGTATAATGAAATTCATTACTCTCAGAGGAGATAACTCTGATTAGTGTCTTATACACCTCTACCTCTTTTGTTCTTAAATGCTTTACTCGTTTTATAATTGGCTGACCATGTAATAAGAAACACAACTATTTTTTGTAGCCCTGAAACTAGTACATCGAGTGCAAATAATTTAACACTCCACCTGCCTGTACGGGGGAAAAATTACTAGTGTAAAAATAAAATACAGTAATACCTCGCATGACGCTTCCCCGTTTAGCGCTGATTCGTTGTAGTAGCCGGGACATTTTTTAATGTATAACGTACCGTGTCTTGTATTTTCAATGTATAATTTGACATGCTGTATTTAATTTGTTGTTTATATTATACTGTACTTATAAATAAATATTTGAACCCCCATAAATAAAAAAGTAATAAACAAAAAAAAAATACGAAAAATAAAACAAAACAATCAGTAAACATTGTATTGTAGTAGGTACGTTGCAGTACGAGCTTTGTAAGGAACCCAATATGATTGTGTATCGCTCGACACCGTAGAGCGCTGTTTCGTTTAGCGCCTGATGGCTGTGGGACGCATCCCAAGCGCTAAACGGGGGTACTACTGTACAGATAAATGGTTACTGAATTCATAGCAGGTAATTTGAGTTCGCAGTTTTAACATTTTTAATTTAATAATTGAATGATAAATTTATATAAAAATATAATACATTTAAAAAATATTTATATTTTTCACATATATATTTTACTACGTTTTTATATTATTTTTAAATAAAGAGATACAAATTCCAAGAAATTAAAAATTTTACTTCGTTTAACGGCTATTAAAAGTTGTCCACCCACTCGAACATATTTCGCCTACTCAAATTCATTTAAAAAGTAGTAAATTATATTTATGATCGCATGCATAAAAATTATATTTAATTATAGTTTTTAAAAGAATACTGTAGGCCAAACTAAGAAAAGAATTTATAAAATTATTTTTATTTCGTTGTAATTTTGACATTTTAAACGGTATTTCTTATTTTGAAATTTTATGTACAGGTATTAATAATTGTACTGCAATGTATTCCGTTTTATTTTCTTATAATTAAATATTCAAAAAATGAAATTTTAATTATACAGAAATTAAATTACATTATTAATTATTGATTGGTTTAGTTGACTTTTTTAAATTAATTAATCAATTAAAACAAATTAATTCAATGTTACGAAATTAATGGCATAATAGTATTTCCGAATTTAAGCCCAGATAATTTTCAGATTTTTTTTTGATATAATTTTTATTTGAAAATAAATATAACGGTAAATGTTTTGTGAATGAAATGGAATGTAAATGAATGAAGTGATTTCATTACCCAGTAATGACACTTCGTGTTATGTTGTATTGTGTTTAGTTTATTCTGTATGACAGAAATGTTTCACACTGTTCTTCTTCTGCTTTTCAAGGATTAGGCATCTCTCCCTGTTCCGAACCTCTCAAAAATCTGCCCATCTCTTTCTCGGGCGTCCTCGATCTCTCCTGCCCTCCGGCTTATAACCCAGTGTGTGCTTAGGTATCCTATCCTCCCTTATTCTGTTCACATGCTCTAACCAGTCCATTCTGTTCTGAGATACCTTGTCGTTTATAGAGAAGATGTTGAGGTCTTTCCTTATCTCGGTATTTCTGTAACGATCTTCTCTACTACACCCATACGTTGTCGAAGAACTTTCATTTCAGATGCTTGCAATCTACTCTCCTCTCGCTTTGATAGCACTCAAGTTTCAATGCCATAGAGTAGGGTCGGCACTGCTATTGTTTTGTAAAAACAATACTGTTTTCATACTGTTATTATAATTAATTGTTAATTTTATTTAAATTCGCATTAACAGCTCGGTTATTAGCGACTACAGCGGGTTTTAACTTGAGAAAATTTCTAGAAAAAATTTAGAAAAGAAATGGTAAAATAATGTACAATCTCCTTCCACTTGTGACCAGCGATTTCCTCAAAGTGTGGACAATTCTTTGAAACAACTCCAATATCATTTCCCAATTTTAGTTTCACATCTACGTACTTTTAAAAAAATTGGTTAACTTTTCATTAATATTTAGGCTTATAAAAAAGCAAACATGTTCTATACACTTTTGAAACTCTCCTAGGTTGACTTCACAAAAATTCTTCGTAGTTTCTAGTCTTGTTTTATACAGTTTTCTTAATTATCGTATACAACTGCGGTAAAACATTCCAAATAAACGTTCTCATAAAATGTTTCCTTATTTTAAAGTTTTTATGACTTATTCGCTTAAATAATATCACGATGATGATCACACTTACCCGTAACAGGAAGGTGAAGTGTTAAATTATTTACACTCGATCTGCTAGTTCCAGGGGTACAAAAACAGTTCTGTTTCTTACCACGTGGTCAGCCAATTATATCGCTTAAGCATTTAGAATACAAGAGTTAGAGATGTAAAGACACTAGTCAAAGTTATCTCCTCTGAAAGTAATGAATTTCATTATACAACAAGATCCTGTGGTGAATGAAGTGACCATTTGCCGGGTGGAAAGTAAATGCTTTTTAGAGAGCCTGGAATGCTGATAAGCATACTTTTCCATTCAGTAAGGAAGACAATTGTAATCTACCTCACTCCTCGTTTTACTAAGTAAAACCTCCAGAGGTTTAAACCAATCTTTAGCCTGATGACCTGTACAACACGATGACGTCACAAATATTAATTAGTTTTAAAAATTGTTATTAAGCAATAAATAAACCAGTATGTGGTTTAAAAAGAAAAGCTTTTTCATTCTAGAAATTCTTACAAAAGTTCTTCACCATATGATCTTGTTAGGTAACATCACGCGTTTCGAGCGTGAACGATAAAATAAAAGCGTGTTTAATCCTTTAAAGCACGCTTACTGTCCCATGGTCTTTCTTCACTATTTTTCTCTACTTCCTCAGCACCCCTTGTCTATTGAGTGTGTCACGACGTTCAAAAATAAAAAGAATATACTTGAAACCATCTGGTAGACTGAGTGCATTCAATAGTGGGTGGAAACGGTTTTAAATTGTGAGCCTGGCTAACCTATATCACGTCAGTACCTCTTCAACAACAAATAAATTGACTGTTAATGACTTTGAAATATGTATTATGCTTTTAAATAACAGGACTGTTCTCTTTCTACTTTGAAACTCATTAAACCTTTCTTTAATATACAGCAAGTATAGTAGGATTCAACCATTGGAATAAATTGATTCATAAAATACTCTAACATATGACGTTTATTTGATCTTCTAACAAATAAATATAATACATACAGGATGCCCCACTAGGAAACAACTTGGGTATTTTCTGTATCCCCCCCCCACCACATAATTTGTCACATTTTGTGGATATTTCTTATGTAATATTACAGTAATTTTAACGATAAAAATCTGGTGTGAAACACTCACACAACTTTCTCTTGCCAATGCAAATAATTAACAATAAACCTAACAATAGTAATAAAACATTAGAAATAAACGACACACTAACCTCAATAAACATAACCTAATTTTAATCTTGAGTGAAAGACGCAAAATGGAAATCAACCTCAGTTTGGCTTAAAAATACGGAAAATCGCTCTTTCACGCTAAGCTAGGCACGGTAGAGAAAAAAATGCTCTAAATAAAAGTTGTAGATCTGTACATTTCCTATAAATTTGATTATACTTTTTTGTCGTAAAATGCATAATAAGACTGGAATCTTTAAAAAATCGTTTTTTACACGATTTCGTGAGAAAAAACATAAAATCGCTAATTACCACTAAACTAAGCGTTATACAAAAAAAATGTTTAAAGTAAAAGTTGTAGGATTTTAAATTCTCTACAACTTTTATTATACGTTTTTGGGCTAAAATGCATATTAAAGCCGAAATCTTTAAAAAACAAATTATTTACGTGAAAACAGCCTATCCAAGAATTTCAGCAGACATGGGCGCCTACCGTATCTTGTAAAGCATAAGAAATGTAATAAATAAGGCGATTTTTAAAAAAATCGTAGAACCAGTTTTTGAGAAAATCGCAAAAAACTGAAAAATTACACGAATAAACTACTACTTCTGGTAGACCGATTTTGATGAAAATGTTCGTGTCGGGTCCGGTAGTAGTATGTAACTTAAGTTTCAAGTTTCAAGTTCGTACGACGTTCCGTTCTTGAGATATTCTGTCCACACACATACACACAGTGGCAGACCAATCTCTAAAAACATGTTTTTTGGGTTCACGGGTGTCTGAAAACGTGTTGATCCTGTGAAAACTCGATTTCGAAAAATCTACATGAAAACAATACTTTCCTTCCTATATATTCATATAGGCAAGAGAAAATAAAAATGGGGAAATATTAAAAACGTCCTACAGCAATATTTTTAAAGTTAAGGTTAAATATATATGTAGGGTAAATACGTTGATTTTTCTCAATATTGTTACTGTATGTAATAATGAAATATAAATTCATTGAGTACATAACATCACTAATTAATTTGATGAATACAAATAGTACTTTTACTTATGTTATAATTACCATTTAAAGTAAAAAAACAACTCAGAACTGTGTTACGTCTTAAAATCAAACACGCTTTCTCGATTAATAAATCGACTAATAAAGTAAACTTCTTTTAACTTTATTCTCGTCGAATAAAATGTTATCCTAAATAATTTTAAAGAACCTACGGAATTCGCTCGCGTACGACGGGCATCTTTTTTCAAACAATCAAACGGAAAATTCATAGATGCGGGTTTTTTTTGGTAGATACAATACCGGTATGTGGTTGGATTGCACGATAATCGAAATCGCCAAATATTGTTCGATGGTAAGCTAATTTATTTATGGCAATTTTGGTAGAAGTAATGTTTGAATGGGTTTAACAATGATTCTGCCCATAATAGACAGATGGAGTGTCAAATTATTTACACTCAATCTGTTCGTTGCAGGGCTAAAATAAATAGTTCTGTTTCTTATCACATGGTCAGCCAATTAAATGACTGAATCATTTAGAAACAGAAGAGGTAGAGGTGTACAAGACACTAATCAGAGTTATCTCCTCTTAAAGTAATGAATTTCATTGTACAGCCAGACCCTGTGGTGAATGAAGTGAAGATGTCATTTATACAGTGGAAAATATGTGCTTTTCAGAGGGCCCGGCATGCTGATAAGCGTACTTTTCCACTCAGTAAGGAAGGCAATGGTAAACCACCTCACTTCAAGTTTTACTTCGTAAAACCGCTAGAGGTTCAAACCAGCCTTTCGGCTGTTGACCTAAACAACAACAACGATTATGGCACTTTGTTAAACAAGTAGGGGTGAATCACATCCAGTGTAAGGCTCCACAAAAAAAGTGTCTGTTCAGTTCGTCTTCTTCGGGGATTTCCATTTATACGGTAATCGTTCTTTTAAGTACAACTCATACATTTCCGTTTACGGCCCAGTCAAGATCCGGTGCGTGTTTGGTTCAGTTTAGTGACTGAAAATGAGTTCTGTAAAGCGTTTGTTTATTTACAACTGGTGAAAAATTAAGAGTTCGTCTTGAAACAAAAGAGATTGGTAACCGTGCAGCGGCCCGTATGTACGACATTCCGGATCCTGTGTAAGAGATTACAGGGAAAAAGTTTCAAGATTCCAAAAAAAAAAAACAGAAGAGAATTTTGCGGAGGAAAACGAAAATTTCCATAAGTAGAAGAAAAGCTATTGTCCTACATTGCAGACCGTCGTCAAGAGGTTGGGAATATGAACGGAGATAGCAACTTCAAAGGCAAAATAAATTATATTTATAATTCAATGATTAAATTTATTTGAATAATTGAGTAGTGTTTCATATATACGTTTTAATTACTTAGATTTTATTTTTTCTTGAAAACTTAGTCCCGTTTTTGGAATGCGCGTCTTACGCGGGGCAAATGCGGTATTTTCTTTTTTTCTAACGAAGCATTCTCGGATTTATGTACAGTGAAACCTCACTAATTCGGACTACTCCAAGAAGAGCAGCTTTTTTAATTTTTTTAGAAGTTTTTTAGTTAAAAATTAATAAAGTGCTACTTCAAAAAATAATAGCTTTTAACTGTCTAATAAAAATTGTTTCATCCTGTAATACATTATTGGTTACTCAGTGAAGAAAACGTTCCACAATTTAAGCTAGTGAAGTGAGAAACCACATAGACGAACTTACTGAATTTCCAGACTTCAATCCGGAATTCAATGACTATTATCTTGTCCTAAGAGAGATGCGCCAATAAGTTATAAGAAAACAGTGTAGCAAAGAATCACAGAAAAAAATAACAAGTGTTTTTTCTAAGCAACCTCAAATGATCCCTGAGGATATTTGTCAACCCTTTACTTCAACAAGTGCCAAATAATCGGTACGTAAGTATAGTGTTTTAATTAAATATAATTTTACACTGGACATTTATTATTTAACAATATTTTTACTGCCGTAAATATTTTTATTTCTATACTTTTAACTTTGTTTTTCAATATACTGTACTGTAAATTCATTAAACATCGATATTTCAGACAAGTAACGTTTATTTTTTAATTTTAATTGCCTAAATTATTCAATTTTTAGATGTAAACAAATATTCGCGATAATTCGGACTTCACTTCCCCCCAATTAGTCCGAATTAGTGAGGTTTTACTGTATATAAACGTTTTTCTTATTTTTCAATGTAGATTTATCTTCCGAAGTATTTCAGTTTCTTAGTGATTTATCCTGTATAAAATTAAACCGATTGAAGCACAAGTGTGTATTCTTCTTAAACCGGATAGATCCCGATGCCATCAACAAAGGAGTAAAGTGAAAATTAAAATTGGTTTAAAATTAGAACAAAACAAACATAGATTAAAGGAGGATTTAAAAATAATTGACATTTTACTACGTTGTTACGCTTACGTTAATGGAGAATTACGGCGAGACAAAAATTGAGGGGTGAAATTATGTCGTTTATTAATCAATACATGAAGAAGCGTGACAATCTCCGGTACTTAAGAATAAAGCACGTTTACACGGACGGTTAGTTTGCTTAGTTGATGAAACAAGGTGTATGAATTTACAAATTTATTTAAAAAAAAAACAAATTTCGGTGTATCCTTAAAATTATTACCGTTCATGTGACAAAACGTGATATTTTTTAATTAAGACATTTTATAATGGAGATTCACACAATACTTGTAAAATTGTAGTATAATACTAGTAAAAATGTAGTACATATTAACCTTAACTTGAAGAATATTGGTGTAAGATTTTTAAAATATTTTTCCCGTTTTTATCGTTAAAAATACTGTAAGATTTTTTTGTTTTTTTTTAAATTCCTAATATGTGTACGTTGCAATCTGTTCAATTCAGTAGGCCTACAATAAGCTACCCCATGACCCAATGAGATAAGGATGAAGTGTGTAACGTGTAAATGAGGTGTAGTCTTATACAGACTCAGGTCGAACATTCCTGAGAGAGTATAGTTAATTGAACCCCAACCATCAAAGTACACCGGTAACCACTGTCTAGTATTAAAATTCGTATAAAAGTAACTACGTTTAATAGGATTTGAACCCGAAAATCAAAAATCTCCGAAAATCAGCTGTTAAACAGTTGATTTTGGCGACGACTTTACCTCTAGACCAACCCGGTGGGTTAATGTAAGACTGCATACATACGAAATATTCACAAAATGTAAAAAATTTTGCTGTAGAGGGGGAATAACAGGAAAGACCCCAATAAGCAATCCTCCATGACCCTAGGAGATAAGGATGTTGTGTATGACGTGTAAATGAGGTGTTATCAGGCCGACCATTCCTGAGAGGGTATGGTTAATTAAACCCCAACCATCAAAGTACACCAAGTAACCACTGTCTAGTATTCAAATCCGTATAAAAGTACCTTAACTAAGATTTGAACCAGAAACCTTCGTCTCCAAAAATCAGCTGTTAAACAGCTGACTCGCGGCGACGAATTTACCTCTAGTGTCTAGACCAACCCGTTGGGTAACGTTAAGTTGATGTAGTACTACACGGGTGATTCTAAATGGAATTTAGAATTGTTTTAGAATAAAATTCTCAACAATTTTTATTAAAACGTTTCGTGTAGGCTTATTTATTCCCAATTTAATAAAGTTATTTTATGATAACTTAAAAAAGTGTACTGTCTGACCGTACTTTTTAAAGTTTTCACTTAAAAACTAAAAGCGATACATTTCTGGGACTCATTTTTAAGTTTCCCAGGTTAACCTTCTCAGAATTTCAGTATGGCTTTATTTCACACTTTGCCCAGGAATTATGGCGAAATATTTATGGTCAAATCTTTCGCCATAAGTAGATCTAAATAAACAGTTGGCCGTACCGTGGCAGTCTCGTCAAAACTGTAAACGGACCTTGATAAAATTATTTGATGACAATGTATAAAATTTTTCTTCAAATATAATATTGTATGTTGTTAAGGTCACCAGCCAAAAGGCTGGTTTGAATTAGTAGAGGTTTTACTAAGTAAAACGAGGAGTTAGATGGTTTACCATTGCCTTCCTCACTAAGTGGAAAAGTACGCTTATCAGCATGCCGGGCCCTCTGAAAAGCACATATTTTCCACTCTGCAAATGACACCTTCACTTCATTCACCACAGGGTCTGGCTGTATAATAAAATCATTACTTTCAGAGGAGATAACTCTGATTAGTGTCTTTTACACCTCTACCTCTTTTGTTCTTAAATGATTCAGTCATTTAATTGGCTGACCATGTGATAAGAAAAAGAACTATTTATTTTAGCCCTACAACAAACAGATTGAGTGTAAATAATTTGACACTCTACCTGTCTGTTATGGGCAGAATATTGTATATTGAGAGAATATGAGAATGCCGATGAGCCGCCGATACTCCCGTTCTGATATTTTGCTTCGGTTAAACTGAAAAACCACCGATAAGTGGAACACAGACAAGCAAAGTTTTACTGACTACAAAAAAAAATCTGGTGTGAACCACTCACACAACTTTTTCTTGCCAATGCAAATAATTAACAATAAACCTAACATTAGTATTAAAACATTAGAAATGAACAAAAACTAACCTCAAAAACATAACCTTATTTTAATCATGAGTGAATGACGCAAAATGACAATCGAACTCAGTTTGGCTAAAAAATACGGAAAATCACGCTTTCACGCTAAACTAGGCTCTGTAGAGAAAAATGCTCTAAACAAAAGTTGTAGATCTTTTAATTTTCTATAAATTTAATTATATACACTTTTGTCGTAAAATGCATACTAAGACCGAAATGTTAAAAAAATCGATTTTTCTCACGTTTTCGTGAGAAAAAAAACAGAAAATCGCAAATTACCGCTAAACTAAGCGTTATACAAAAAAATGTTTGAAACAGAAGTTGTAGGTTTTTAAATTCTCTACAACTTTTATTATATAAGTTTTTGCGCTAAAATTTATATTAAAGCCGTAATCTTAAAAAAACAACGTTTTTACGTGAAAACAGCCTCACCGAGAATTTCAGCAAACATGGCGCCTACCCTATCTTGTAGAGAATAAAAAATTGAGTAAAATAGGCGATTTTAAAAAAAATCGTAGGACCAGTTTTTGAGAAAATCGCAAAAAAGTGAAAAATTACACGAATAAACTAACACTTCCGGTTGACCGATTTTGATGAAAATGTTCGTGTCGCGTCCGGTAGTGGTATGTAACTTAAGTTTCAAGTTTCAAGTTCGTACGATGTTCCGTTCTTGAGATATTCTGTTCACACACAGACACACAGACCAATCGCTAAAAACATGTTTTTTGGGTTCAGGGGGTCTGAAAACGTACAGATCCGGTGAAAACTCGATTTCGAAAAATCGACATGAAAACAATACTTTCCTTCCTATATATTCACATAGGCAAGAGAAAGTAAAAAACACGAAACACATAAAAATGAATCCACATCATTACATCAATAACATCTTATAATCGTATAAAACCACTAATACCCGCATTTAAGTTAGAAAACAGTTTAAAATGTTAATGGTTTGTCAAAATGATTAATATTTACATTACAGTATCATATAACGAACTTTTAATACTTTTAGGAAGACATAAATTAACAGAATATAATTTTCATGGTTAATGACATGTAGTAACGAATTTTTAGTAAAAAAAAAAATCCCACGAGTCATTGCCCTAAAAGTATTAACTTAAATTATGAGAAAACAAAATTAAATTAATTGATAAAAGCAATTAACGATTACATTTTACAATTAGAAATTAAGTAATTAATAACGTAAATGTTTATAAAGTACGATTGATTATGTATAAACATTTTCTAAAGCAAATTATTAAATCACTGTTAAGTACAATTTTATATTTGTCAAGTTTATTTTTAATAAAGATAAATGAATAAAAACGTATCTGATATATAATTTATGTGTGAAATATAAGTATAGTATTAAATATAGTCATTAAAGATATTATTTTATCAGTTTTAATTACATGGTATTATTTACAAATAATTTTGGTGTTATAAATTTGTGTGTTTTTAAAACTAATCAGATCAAATGATAATTTGTGATTTTTATTTTTAGAATACGTAACAGTTTGATCAGTAAATATAATTATTACTTTCTTTTGCCTATATGAATATATAGGAAGGAAAGTATTGTTCTCATGTCGATTTTTCGAAATCGAGTTTTCACCGGATCAACACGTTTTCAGACCTCCTGAACCCAAAAAACCACGTTTCTAACGATTGGTCTGGTGTGTGAACAGAACATCTCAAGAACGCAACATCGTATGAAATTGAAACTTGAAACTTAAGTTAGATGCCACTACCAAACCCTACACGAAAATTTTCATCAAAATCGGTCAACCAGAAGTAGTAGTTTATTCGTGTCATTTTTTACTTTTTTGCGATTTTGTCAAAAACGGCTCCTACAATTTTTTTTTAAATCGCCTCATTTACTAAACTTTTTATGCTCTTCAAGATAGGGCAGGCAGCATAGGCAATCTGCTGAAATTTTTGGGGAGGTATTTTTTTCGTAAAAAAGTTGTTTTTTAAGATAGCGACTTAAATATGCATTTTAGCACAAAAATGTATATAGCAAAAGTTGTAGAGAATTTAAACTTCTACAACTTTTATACAAAGCATTTGTTTGAGTAACGCTTAGTTTGGCGGTAATTAGCGATTTTCTGCTTTTTCCTCACGAAAACGTGTGAAAAATTGATTTTTTCAAGATTTCAGCCTTAGTATACATTTTCCGACAAAAGTGTATGTAATCAAATTTATAGAAAAGTAAAAGATCTACAACTTTTATTTAGAGCTTTTTTCTTTACAGAGCCTAGTTTAGCGTGAAAAGAGTGATTTTCCGTATTTTTAAGCCAACAGGTTGATTTTCATTTTGCGTCTTTTACTCATGATGAAAATTAGGTTATGTTTATTGAGGTTAGTTTTTTGTTTATTTCTAATGTTAATTATTTACATTGGCAAGAGAAAGTTGTGTGAGTGTTTCACACCAAATTTTTATTTTTAGAATACATAACAGAGTATAGGAGTTTGGTCAGTAAATATAATTATTTTTGTTTATAAAATGATCTGCTAATATTACTCATTATTAATTACGAAGACAAATACAGTAATTATTTTGAAGGTTTAAAAGGTCAATGTACGACTACCAAAATTAATTTTAAAAAAATTGTTGATAATTTTTTGTTCGAAATTTTTATCTTTTTGAATACTTCAATGTAATCTTACCGGAAATAAATTTATAAAATTTTAGTAAACCACGTTTTATTAAATGAACCAATACACTAGTTTTCTTTTTGTAATTTTACTGAAATTTAAAAATTTTGAATTTATTTCTTGAAATTCCTTCGTTTTCATACGGTAAGTGTTAGTAATAAAATTTGATTTCAATAACTATTATTTGTTTTATAATGACTTTATTTACACCAATTAAATTCTCTACAAGTTTTGTTAGAAAATTGTGTATGTTTATTACCTATTTAACAAAGTTATTGTACGTCAAACGTAAAAAATTGTGTTTTTCGACTTTTTTTGAGTTTGACGTGGAATATATTAGAAACTAAGAGAAATACAGTTCTGGGACCTGTTTTCTTTGATTTAGCAGCTCAAAACCCATAAGAAACAACTTCATTCGTTCCTTACGTTACCTTGCTAGAATTCCAAAAATCTTCATTTCACCCAGGGTTCCCAATTCTTGGCGAAATATTTCGCTAACCGTAACTCCTTAAGTACGCATTTCTGAACTTATGTTTATATGAACTTTTTCATTATTTTTACTATTACAAATTTTAAAAGTACAACTGAACTTAAATAGTACTTTCTCCGAAATTATACAAACAAGCCTTTGAAACTTCTCCATTTCAATTTCAGCGTATCATGATACACATATGAGAACTTAGTTAAAAATATAGATGCATAAAATAAACGAATGGTATATTTTAAAAAAAAACTATTTAAAGATAATGTTTTAAAAATAACTCGCGTGGTTAGATCAAAGGCCTTTCAGCGAACGAGAAACCAAAATTAAATATTTTCCTGTGATGCCCAAATTATTTGAAAAAGTACTGCTAAAAAGATTGGAACCATACTTTCCCGATTTCATTCCTGACCATCAGTTTTGCTTTGGTGAGAATCACCGCACGATTGAACAAGTTCCTAGAGTTGTTAATTCATAATTCTTATGAAGAAAAACAGTTTTGTTCGGCTGCGTTTTTGGACATAAGTCAAGCCTTTGATAAGGTGTGGCACGTTGGTTATTATTTAAAATTAAAACTTTTTTACCGAATTCAATCTACTTGTTGTTCAAGTCGTATTTAGAACTTAGATGTTGTCAAGTAAAATTTCGAAACAAATATTCTCACCTACACGACATTAAATCAGGTGTACTACAAGGAAGTGTTCTCGGTCCGTTTTTATTATCTCTTGTTCATATCTGACTTACCTACAACTCCAAACACGACCATAGCGACCTTTGCTGACGACACGACCGTTCTCACTATCAATGAAGACCCAATAATTGCGTCACAATTTTTACAAAACTTCCTTGCATCTTTTGAGAAATGGTTAATAAAGTGGAGAACGAAAGTTAACGAAAACAACACAGCACCACCGCACAACACAACAGTAAAATACTTGGAACTACATTTAGATGGTCGCCTCACATGGAAACATCACATAATAATTAAAAAGAAACAACTTGAGCCGATAGTACGTAAACTACACTGGTAAATTGGTAAATACTCACCATTGTCAAACGAATCAAAAATTATTTTATATAAATCAGTTTTGAAACGCATTTGGACATATGGGCTTCAATTGTGGGGTACATCCTGCACTTCAAACATAAACATACTCGAACGTTTCCAGTCAATATTCTTGCGGCGGGGCTTGCAAATTCCGTGGTACATCAAAAACACAAAAACACCTATATCTATGCCGATCTCAATATTGACTCAGTGAAACAAACTACATCAAAATTCAGCCGTAAATATGAAGAAAGACTCAACAATCATCCAAACTTCCTGGCTCTGAATCTACTTAATAACACTGATACCGGGTTTACAAGACTGAAAAGACATGGTGTTATTAATTTAGGTTATAAGTTTTAACGCTGCCCATAACAGACAGGTGGAGTGTCAAATTATTTACACTCAATCTGTTCGTTGCAGGGCTAAAATAAATAGTTCTGTTTCTTATCACGTGGTCAGTCAATTAAATGACTGAATCATTTAAGAACAGAAGAGGTAGAGGTGTAAAAGACACTAATCAGAGTTATATTCTCTGAAAGTAATAAATTTCATTGTACAGCCAGACCCTGTGGTGAATGAAGTGAAGTTGTCATTTACAGAGTGGAAAATATGTGCTTTTCAGAGGCCCGGCATGCTGATAAGCACTTTTCCACTCAGTGAGGAAGGCAATGGTAAACCACCTCACTCCTCGTTTTACTTAGTAAAACCTCTAGAGGTTCAAACCAGCCTTTCGGCTGTTAACCTAAACAACAACACAAGTTTTAAAGAACACTTATTATCTTTTTTTATTCTAACTGATTTACTTCAAAGTCTTCATTATATTTATCAAAAATATTAATTTATTACTATTTTCAATTTCATTAACATTATAATGAAATCGTAATCATGTTAATTAACATTTATCAAAATTACTGATTGTTCTATTTCAAGTGAACAGACTGTATGTTGCAGAATTGTAAAAAAAATAATAAATTTAAGTAAATACAATAAAAAACTTAACTCTGAACAAAAAACATAACTAAACTGGACTAAACTGTGCATTAATAAAAAGAAAATTAGAGCAGTCTTTCTTACAAATTATTAAATAATAAATAAAATACTTAACAAGACCAGATGTAAGTTTATTATTAAAATAAAAATGAACTAGAAAAACAACTAACCGAGAAGAAACGTCATATTTAATTCAGATTATTCTCTATCTACTAAAATAAACTCTTTAGAATAAAAAAAACCCACCCCTAACAATAGAACATGTAAAAAAGGGGGTAGAATACAGTAATTCATGACGAGGGATAGTACAGTATTAGTCAATATAACCCCATGCTGACAGAATTAAATAGAAATTCATTTCTGTTCCCAAATGGTCATCATGTCTACAAAATTCAAAAACCTCTTTTGGTAGGGGGTTGTTACGTCGATATATTTCTATAACGTCATGTTTGAATGAATTAAAAAATATTTTAGTCCATCGAATCATTGATCTATAAACTAAATAAAGTTAAAAAATAAAAGTAAACTAAATAAAGTCACAGAGAAAAGGTAAAACAAAAAAATCAACGTTATATTATATTGCTTTATGGTATGTCAGTATTTTTAACGTGCGCCTGTACAATCAAAGCTCAAACGCATCTATTCGCCTGGTACGCATCTTATTCCACAACCAAGCTTCAGCGGCATACAGGGTGATTCACGTAAGATATGCAGAAACTTTGGGAGCCTTTACATTGTACATGTAAAAATATTATTTTTTAACGCCTAGAGGTTCTTAGGCGAGTGGATGAAAAAAGAAGTATATGGAAGCATCTTACCAAAAGAAGGGATAGGCTAGTGGGGCATATCCTAAGACATCCAGGTATTGGGCTATCAATAATGGAGGGTAATATTGAGGGAGTAAATTGTAGAGGGAGGCAAAGATTAGAATATATAAAGCAAATTATGAAAGATGTAGGGTGTTACAGGTATGTAGATATGAAACGAATTGCGCAAGATAGAACAGCTTGGAGAACTGCATCAAACCAGTCGAGAGACTGATGACAAAAAAAAAATGTAAAAATAATGAAAAAAGTTTAACATGGGTCCGGAAATGCTTCGTTACCGAGTTACGGCTAGTGAAAGATTTCCCCCGGATTTCAGCTCACCAGGTGAAATAGGTCCTCCTGAAATTCTGGTAAGGTAGATTAAGGGACGAATTCAATCGGTTCTTATGGTTTTTGATCTGATAAATTGAATAAAACAGGTCCCAGAACTGTAAGTTAAATAGTTTTTGAGAAAACAAGTGTCAAATGCAAAAAAATGAAGTAAAAAAACACAATTTTTCATCTTTGTTTTTCCGGTTAATTTTACTTTGTACTGTTATGAATAAAAATTCATTTAATCAAACATCTATTTGCTTTCTGTGTACTTTATTTACACCGGTTTGTTCAGAATAAAATTTTCAACATGTTTAATTCAAAAATTTTAACTGTTTCTTGGTGAATTAACAAAGTTATTCTTGCCCAAAGTTGAAAAAATGTTTTTTTCACTCCATTTTTTGCATTTAACACTGGTTTCTTAAAAACTATTTAACTTACAGTTCTGGGACCTGTTTTATTCAATTTATCAGATCAAAAACCATGAGAAATGATTAAATTCACCACTTAATCTACCTTACCAGAATTTCAGGAAGACCTCATTTCACCTGGAGAGCTGAAATCCGGGCGAAACTTTCGGTAGCCGTAACTCGGAAACGAAGCATTTCCGGACCCATGTTAAACTTTTTTCATTATTTTTACATGTATAATGAGCTCCAAAAGTTTTTGCATATCTTCGTGAATCACTCTGTATAACACTGTACAACATCGAACCATCCTCAATCTCAGGTTAAAGCTTTATCTATTTAAAGGTTTTTCATTTTAACAGATGCAGAACAACCATGTCTATCGTTCTGTTAACTTCGGCTGTGTGATCATTATCTTTATTTACCTAAATATTAATACTAGCCGTTGTTGTTTAGGTCACCAGCCGAAAGGCTGGTTTGAACCTGTAGAGGTTTTATTAAGTAAAACGAGAAGTGAGGCGGTTTACCTTGCCTTCCTCACTGAGTGGAAAAGTATGCTTATCAGCATGCCGGGCCCCTGAAAAGCACATATTTTCCACTCTACAAATGACACCTTCTCTTCATTCACCACAGTATCTGGCTGTATAATGAAATTTATTACTTTCAGAGTAATACTACGCCGGCCGCATTGGCGTAGTTGGTAACGTGCTCGCCTCTCATCGTGCGGTCTTGGGTTCGAATCCCATTCAGGCATGTCATATTTTCATACGTTACAAAAATCATTTCATCCTTTACCGTCTGCATTAGCAGTAATTGCAGAACAGTCGGACGTTCAACCAAATAAAAATAAATAAATAAATATTTCAGTAAAACCTTTCTAGTTTTGTCATCTTTCCGAGAAAAACAAGAACGTATTATTATTGACAAGGCAGAGGAAGTGTGCGATTCTGGCTTAAAAAAATAATTTAGCATAGAGAAAATTATTAAAAGAACAACATGACTGAGACAAAAATAAAACGACCAGACGCGTCTGCACACATATTGTGGAACTTTTTTTTAAAAACAGGAAGATGCGGGGTAATGTTAACAAACAAAATATATATTTGTGGCCACTTAGGCATAATTCTGAAGTTAGTCTAGCGGTAAAGTCGTCGCTGCGAGTCAGTAAAAGTACTTAAAATGAGGTAGTGTACTTAGAATGTTGAGTTCAATTACGATACACTTTTAGGAATAGTTGGCCTGAGTCTGTAAAGGACTTTAACTTTTATTATATACGTTTTTGCGCTGAAATACATATTAAAGCCGCAATCTTAAAAAAACACCTTTTTTACGTGAAAACAGCCTCTCCAAGAATTTGAGCAGGCATGACGCCTACTCTATCTTATAAAGCATAAAAAATTTAGTAAACGAGGCGATTTAAAAAAAATCGTAGGACCCGTTTTTGAGAAACTCGCAAAAAAAGTGAAAAATGACTCGAATAAACAACTACTTCCGGTTGAACTATTTTGATGAAAATGTTCGTGTCGGGTCCAGTGGTTCAGTGGTATCTAACTTAAGTTTCAAGTTTGTACGATGATCCGTTCTTGAGGTATTCTGTCCACACAAACACACACGCGCGCGGGCGCGCACACACACACACAGACCAATCGCTAAAAACATGTTTTTGGGGTTTAGGGGATTTGAAAACCTGTAGATCCGGTGTAAAATCGATTTCGAAAAATCGACATGAAAACAATAGTCTACTTTTCTTCCTATATACTGTATTCATATAAGCAAGAGAAAGTAAAAATCAAATCAAGACAAAATTCCAGTGTACAAATGGGAAGAGCAACTACGATAACGGTTTCGAGAGGAATTAGCAAAACAATGTTCATAAAAGTACTGCTGCTAATGGTCATAAATAAACACAATATAGGCTAATAATTATGTTCAACAAAATCGCTCTAACGTGAATTCGCGTAAGTCGAGATCTTACAGTAATTGTAAAGTATAACTAAATTATTTAGTTTCAGTACTACTAACAGGGGATTCAAATAGTAATACAAAGCACCATCCCTACTAACAATCCCGTGACTGCAGCGATTAAAAGTAAACAAATAATATGTAAACATTCCCCAGACTCTACCGGGATTCGTACCCAGGCCATTCAATTTGGAGTTCAGCTATAAAAGACCAGTTTCTAAAATTGTGCACCATGAACTATTTTTCTAACCATCCCTACTCACAATCCCGTGACTGCAGCGACTAAAAGTAAATAAATAATATGTAAACATTCCCCAGACTCTACCGGGATTCGTACCCAGGCCATTCAATTTGGAGTTCAGCTATAAAAGACCAGTTTCTAAAATTGTGCACCATGAACTATTTTCCTAACCATCCCTACTCACAATCCCGTGACTGCAGCGATTAAAAGTAAACAAATAATATGTAAACATTCACCAGACTCTACCGGGATTCGTACCCAGGCCATTCAATTCGGAGTTCAGCTATAAAAGACCAGTTTCTAAAATTGTGCACCATGAACTATTTTCCTAACCATCCCTACTCACAATCCCGTGACTGCAGCGATTAAAAGTAAACAAATAATAATATGTAAACATTCCCCAGACTCTACCGGGAATCGTACCCAGGATTTTCAATTTGGAGTTCAGCTATAGAAGACCAGTTCTAAAATTGTGCACCATGAACTATTTTCCTAACCATCCCTACTCACAATCCCGTGACTGACCGATTAAAAGTAAACAAATAATATGTAAACATTCCCCAGACTTTACCGGGATTCGTACCCACGATTTTCAATTTGGAGTTCAGCTATAGAAGACCAGTTCCTAAAATTGTGCACCATGAACTATTTTCCTAACCATCCCTACTCACAATCCCGTGACTGCAGAGATTAAAAGTAAACAAATAAGATGTAAACATTCCCCAGACTCTACCGGGATTCGTACCCAGGATTTTCAATTTGGAGTTCAGCTATAGAAGACCAGTTTCTAAAATTGTGCACCATGAACTATTTTCCTAACCATCCCTACTCACAATCCCGTAACTGCACCGATTAAAAGTAAACAAATAATATGAAAACATTCCCCAGACTCTACCGGGATTCGTACCCAGGATTTTTTATTTGGAGTTCAGCTATAGAAGACCAGTTTCTAAAATTGTGCAACATGAACTATTTTCTTCTCGTACTAAATATATATGAGTCGCGACTAGGAAGAAGATGAAAAGGAAGTTGTCTAGACAACACAAATGAATATCTTCACTAAGTTTTCTATTTTATTATCTGAACAGTGTAGCCAATGCTACTGGTTTTACTGTAATACAGGTATACGGCTAACACACAGTACAATGCACAGATTATAAAATGTCAATATTCATCCATTGATTCACTCATTCAACGGTGCGTGCACACCGATTTCCTGTCATTCATCCGTCATATTAAATTATTTGATAAATGTTCAGTTCGCAAATTCAACACAATATTCTTTGTTGTTTAAAATAAAAATATAAATTTAGTCCGGCCGCATTGGCGCAGTTGGTAACGTGCTCGCCTCTCATCATACGGTCCTGGGTTCGAATCCCACTCAGGCACGGCATATTTTCATACGTTACAAAAAATCATTTCATCCTCCACAGTAAACAGTTACACCCCAACGTCGTCGCTAATGACCACAGCAGTTGATGCGACGTTAAATAAAAAAAAAAAAAATTTAGTCCATTTGATTTTCACTGAAACTGAAAACAGTTTTAATAGGTAGTTTATTTCAGTTTCAGAGTAAATTCAACGTTAGCCTTGGTGATATTACTTTATTACAATTTAATAACACAGTGGTCATTGCATTAATTCTAAATAAAATCTGGTCTGGAACAATCACAGGACTTTCTCTTGCCAATGCAAACAACTAACAATATAACCTAATATTAGTAATAAAACATTAGAAATAAACAAAAAATATAACTTTATTTTAATCATGAGTGAAAAACGCAAAATGAAAATTAACCTCAGTTTATCTTAAAAATACGGAAAATCACTTTCACACTTAACTAGGCTCTGTAGAGGAAAATGCCTTAAATAAAAGTTGTAGATCTTTTAATTTCCTATAAATTTTATTATATACACTTTAGTCGTAAAATGCATACTAAGGCTGAAATCTTAAATATCGAATTTTTACACATTTTCGTGAAAAAAAAAATAGAAAAACGCCAATTACCGCTATACTAAGCATTATACAAAAAAATGTTAAATCAAAAATTGTACATTTGAAATTCTCTACAACTCTTAATTATATATATTTTTGCGCTAAAATGCATATTAAACCTGCAATCGTAAAAAAAAACATTTTTTTCTACGAGAGAACAGCCTCCCCAAGAATTTCAGCAGACATGGCGCCTAGCCTATATTACAGACCACACAAATGTACTAAGAGGCAATTAAAAAAAAAAATCGTAGTCATTTTTGAGAAATCGCAAATAAGTGAAAAATGACACGAATAAATTACTACTTCCGGTTGATCGATTTTGATGAAAATGTTCGTCTCGGGTCCTCTAGTAGTAACTAACTTAAGTTTCAAGTTTCATCTTCGTATGATGTTCCGTTCTTGAGATATTTTGTTCGCACTCGCACGCACCCACACAGAGACCAATCGCTAAAAACATGTTTTTTGGGGGTTCAGGGGATCTGAAAACGTGTATATCCGGTGAAAACTCGATTTAGAAAAGTCGACATGAAAACAATACTTTCCTTCCTACATATTCATACAGGCAAGAGAAAGTAAAAAAAATAACTGTTTGGTATCAAGGCGTCAAGAAGTATTATATTACTGAATTGAAGAAAATATTTAAAGGTGAAACATTAGTTTATTTATTAAACTGATATATTACTTTTCTCAATTTTCCCGATTTCATTACAAACTTTTCTTTCCGTGTATCACATTTTAATATCACTAATACCGATTATCATTGTTACAATTTTTTGTAATATTTATTTTATTATATCGTAAATAAATATTAAAATTAATAATTCAGTTAAATTATTTACACTCGATCTGCTAGTTCCAGGGTAAAAAAATAATTTTGTTTCTTATCAAATGGTCAACCATATTATATGACTGAAGCATTTAATAACAAAAGAGGTAGAAGTGTAAAAGATTCAGAGTTATCTTCTCTGAGAGCAATGAATTTCATTATACAGCCAGACCCTGTGATAAATACAGTGAAGATGTCATTTGCAGGATGGAAAGTAGCTTTTTAGAGGGGTTGGCATGCTGATAACCATACTTTTGTAAGGAAGGCAATGGTAAACCACCTCAATCCGGGATTTACTTAGTAAATCCTCGAAAGGTTCAAACCAGCGTTTCGGCTGATGACTTAAATGACACATTAAACACATTAACACATTAAATTGTAATTAGGATATGGTTAATATAATACATTCAATCCTTAAATCGAACCCGCAATTTTTTGCTTTGCAGTTTAACCGAATCTAAAACGGTAAACCACGAAAACCACCAAAAGTACTATCAGAGATTGTAAAATTTAAAAAAATAAATAAATTTCCAGTGAATTACGCATAAAAATTGGTATAACAATTATTTTTTCGGTTTAAAGAATCGTACAAAGTTACAACGTTTATCTAAAATGGTTAACTGTACTATGAAAGACTTAATTTAAATATGCTGCATTAAAACGAATTATAAAGTCTACGCAGTTATTTATTTAATGAACCTAAGTTGTGTTTATAAACCTATTTAAATTCTTTCATTTGTTTATATTTGAATTAGTAATTGACCTTGTTATTTGAAGAATTATTTGAATTTATATTGTATCAAATTTCATATTATATGGTTATCTTCATTTTAAAAGTAATAAGAGTACCTATTGGTTTTATTTAATAAGATTATATTATAATTTATTAATTAAAAAGTTAATATCAATAAGCTTAACTGAAATAAGAAGCTTTTGTATGCATTTCTTTAATATTTCAATGTATTTAATGTTCCGTAATACTGTGGTCTGTGGTGAATGAAGTGAAGGTGTAATTTGCAGAGTGGAAAATATGTGCTTTTCAGAGGGCATGGAATGCTGATAAGCGTACTATTCCACTCAGTGAGGAAGGCAATGGTAAACCACCTCAATTCTCGTTTAGTAAAACCTCTACAGGTTCAAACCAGTCTTTCGGCTGATGACCTAAACACAATACTGTGGTAGACATTTTTTTAATGAAACGATGATAATTTGTATAATCGATTGGTGTTGTTTAGGTCATTAGCTGAAAGGCTGGTTTGAACCTCTAGAGGCTTTACTAATTAAAACGAGTGAGGTGATTTACAATTGTCTTAAGTGAAAAAGTAGACCTATGCTTATCAGCATGCCAGGCTTTCATGAAAGCATTTACTTTCCACCCTGCAAATGACATCTTCACTTCATTCACCACAGGATCTAGCTGTATAACGAAATTCATTACTCTAACAGTAGATAACTCTGTTTTTACCCCTCTACCTGTTCTTTTCTTAAATGTTTGTCAAATAATTGGCTGACCATGTGATAAGAAAAAGAACTGTTTCTTGTAGTCCAAGAACTAGCAGATCGAGTGCAAATAATTTAACACTCTGCCTTGTTATGGGTAAATAATCAATTATTTGATAAAAAAAACAGAAAATTTAATATAAAATCCATTTTATGCAAATTTAACAACCGGATAATAAATATTATATTAACTTTATTTGTTAATTTGGAATACTACGCAAGCATAACCACCAAAAATGTGGTGATACATTATTGAAAAATCACTGATTCCCGCTAAACTAAGCGCTGTACTCAAAAATGTTTGAAATAAATTTATATAGATCATTTATTTCCTATAACTTTCATTCAATACATTTCCCATTTTTGTCGTAAAATGCATGCTAAAGCTTTAATCGTAAACGATTCTATTTTTTACAGATTCTGATGGAAAAAAACAGAAAATCACTAATTACCGCTAAACGAAGCGTTGTACAAAACAATATTTACATAAAAGTTGTACGGTTTATAATGTTCTACAACTTTACTTATTTACATTTTTTCCCTGGAATGCTTATTAAACCCACAATCTTAAAAAAAATTTCGGGTCTTTTATAATTATTATCCCCCCAGCATTATTTTTCACATTTTGAGAATATTTTGTATGCAACCTTATAGTAATTTTTAACGATAAAAACGAGAAATATATATATATATATATATATATATATATATATAAATATTTTTTAAGCTCTTATTTTTTAACGGGAACTGTACATTGTTGACAACTAACCAATTTGATCGCTGCTTTTTGCTGTATTTTTTTTACGTGGATTAGACATGAGTTTGAACAGGGACCCCCAGTAGAGTTATGGTAGTAGTCATGGATGGCTGTCAACTAACTGGTCACCATATAAAGTCGCTTGCCTAACCGGTGTTACTTAACAAATAATAGCGACTTTCTACCAGCTGACTGACTGGGCTGGCCCGAAAGCCGAGAAAAATATTTAAAAAAATGTTCACCAATATTCTTCAGTTAAGGTTAAATATAGGTAGGGTAAATACATTGTTTTTTCCTCAATATTTTAACGTAGGCCTATGTATTAATCGAAAATGAACTCATTGAGCACATGACATCATTAAATTAATTTAACATAATTAAATAAAATATTATTAAATGATTTAACGATTGTCAATAAATAGTTTAAGGTTATCTTTAAAAAGAAAAAAAACTTTAACGTTAAATTGAATAATATTGATATACGATTTTTTTGAATGTTTTTCCCGTTTTTATTGTTAAAAATACTGTCAAGTTTACCTCCATACGAAATATCCACAATATGTGAAAAATTATGCTGGGGGCGGGAATAACAGAAAAACCCAAAATTTCTTCTACGAGAGCTCAGCCAACCCAAGAATTTCAGCAGATATGGCGTCTACCCTATCTTGTAGAGCACAAAAAATGTAGTAGATAAGCGATTTAAAAAAATATCGTAATAGCAGTTTTTGAGCAAATCGCAAAAAGTGAAAAAAATCACACGAATAAACTACGTAATACTTTCGGCTGACCGATTTTCATTAAAATATTCGTGTCGAGTCCTCAAAAATGGTATCTAACTTAAGTTCCAAGTTTCAACTTCGTACGATATTCCGTTTTTGAGATATTTAGTTCACACACACAGACCAATCGCTAAAAATATGTTTTTTGGGGGGGTTCAGGGGTCTGAAAACGGGTATATTCGATGAAAACTAGATTTCAAAAAATTCGACACGTAAACAACACTTTCCTTCCTATACATTCGTATAGGCAAGAGAAAGTAAAAACAAGTTTTACGGATTCGTTTCGGTTAAGACGGGTTACGGTTAAGTGGGTTTCAGATAATTGGAGTTTTCCTTTATGTACTTAACACTGTTATTTTTAAAAAAAAGTGCACATATATTTTTTAAAGCTACTTAAAAGACATAAGAAAACAATTACCTTATCGAAACATTATAGATAACAAATTAAATGTTTTCCTGTTATATAAATACGGGAATCTAATCAAATTTTGTTAAGTACCATTTGAAACTTGGATTAAATATTATAAATCATAAAAATTAATACAATTTTCAAACAATTAATTTCAATAATTAAAATTGATTTAAGTATTATTTTAATTAATATGAATTATCTATGAAATATAAAACGGGAAGATACATTTTTATATTAACAACAGAAAGATGGTACGAAAAAATAACGCTATATGAATTGACACATCGAGGATAAAAAGAAATTGCTAGCAAGACACGTTATACGTTACACAACGCGCTACAAAATATATAAACAAACTTGAAATACGATCCGGCTCCATCGTTTTTTGTGTTGTGATCGAAAACAACCTCACAACTAAAAACTCGAACATTTTTTCCCAACAGAAATTAAACTTTAAATGTTACAAATTTTAAAAGATACAAAAACCTTTTGTAAATGTAATGAGTATTACATATAACAAAATTATACCGTTCAAAGCCTACATGAAAAGTAAACACAAATCTAATATTATTTTGTTTACACTGAATAAAAGCAAACAAAATAAAATGAAACTCGTAAAAGATTAAAATATTACATTTTTAAAGATAATTCGTAAAAGGTAGTCGATATTTAAAAACCGATTAGTTAATAGACTTAACATCTGCAAACATTTTATTTAGGTTAAGAAACTAAATACTGTAAACACTAACAAAAACTATTACAGTTATATATACTGTATTTTATTTTATGTTTCACGTGTGAAAATATTAGTTTACGGTAAAATAGATATTACAAGAATAAAATATGGTACAAAACAGATTCGTTAACAGATTGTAAAGTAACAATGAATCACTTGTAAATGCACAAGTTACTAAAACTGAATGTATTAAAAAGCAAAGAAGCAATAAACAAAATATAAACATAAACAACAAAATAGTTTATACGTTCCCTAAATCTTTTTAACTTTATTTTTATTTGTGTAGTGATGAAAAACGTGTTACAAATATTACCCTCATTTGTAGACGAACTAAGGTAAAAATAGAATATTGAATAAAATCTTATTTTTTAGATTTTATTTGTTACCGAGATTGTAAACAATATTGATAGTCATTCGATTTTATCAATGATTATTGACGTAAAGTTGACACGAATTTAAAAAGTAAAGTTTTTCCATTATTTAGAAATGAATAAATTTTTCTAGTTAACGGATTCGGCTGGCCTGAACGTTTAAAAATATTTACACAACCAAAGTAAACGATAGATATAAGTTGTGTTAATCCGACGTAAAATAATTATACAAGAATATTATTTTTTTAAAAACAAGTTATTAAATAAAAATTAATTTAATTAATTTTAATTGATTATTAAGGTTTTATTTTTCGTTAATGTTATGTACACTAAAGGTTCATGTAGTTAGTAAATGGCGATCGAAAAAAAACCGCCGGACCTGATCAGAAACAAAACCCGGGTGTCGGGAATTGAACCCATTAGAGCTGGACACTCCACCAAAATGCCAAATAAATAATATTTATATGATTTACCTGATTTATAATAGAAATAAGTCCTCCAATTTCCGTAGAAATGCTGATTTAATCCAGAATAGAGATCCAAAAAAATATCACAAAACACAGTAATTTATAACACAAAAATAATACATATAAAAAACTGACACTATGTTTATAATTTAAATAGTTTTCGTTACAAACACGTGTTTTAAAATACGATTTAAAGCGCGAAAAATTATCCCACAGCTAGAAACACCGCACGATGGCAACTGGCTAGGATGAAATAGATTTGGTTATATTCTGTAGCTGTGTGAATGCATTTGTTTTGAAAGTGGGGATGGTTGCGCGCGCATCTCCAAGCAGACTAGAGTTTGACCCTGCACAGAATGCATCGTGCAGTCGCTTCAGATGATTGTTGATGTAGCGACGGGTTAGATTAAATATTTTTTCAGGGATTACGTTACGTATTTATAAAAAAAACAAGAAACTTTGCGCGGACTTATTCCTGGTCTCAGAAAGGCGGGGTCCAAAATGTTGTGTAGGTTAAAAATTAATTTATGAATAAAATTATAAGAATCTTCTCTGTTAAGATGCGTACCACTATTAACTCCAGTTCCCCTTGTGCCTGATATTACTATGCTAAGTACTGCACGGTATGATATAGTGGGAGTACGCAAAGTAAAAATCACAAGGGGAACTGGAGTTAATAGTTGTAGGCATCTAACAGAGAAAATCCGATTATAATATTGGCATACTCGTCAAAATAATTAACCCAACTGTCATAAATAATTATATTGGAGGAAAACAATACAGAAAATTTAATATCAAAGATAAATCAATGAACAGGAAAACCACACAAATAATTATGTCAATATAATATTTCACCCTTTTTTTGTGTGGGGCCAATTTTAGGCCACGTAAAGTAACTTTATATGTTATTTGAAGCTATGTTTGCAACCCACATTATCAAGATTAGTTCACTGTACGCGTTTCTCCTTTCTTCTGTCCACTCAGTGTTCTAATTTTGCTCTTCATGGTAGCCCTTAAAGTCCGTAATTTGTTGTCTAAATTGGTTCGGTTTTTTTAGTTTCCTCACTTTACTCTAGTTTTCTTAATATTCTTTCTGATTTCTTTGAAACATTTATCCGACATCTTAGATCTATTGTTTAGTCTTATTTTTTTTTTCAACCGTCTGTCATCCATTCTATACGAGAGTCCATAAGTGAAAATCACTAATTTACGCAAAATTAAGCCATGTACAAAAAAAATTGAAACAAAATTTTTATTTCAATCGATCAAAATACCAATTTTTATTTCTAAGGATTGCGGCATGCTAAGATGTTACTTGAAGCTCTTTTTGCAGGCCACGTTATTAGGATTATTTTACTGCACGCGTTTGTCCTTTATTCTGTCCACTCAGTGTTCCAATGTTACTCTTCATGGTAGCCCTTAAAGTCCGTAATTTGTTGTCTAAATTTGTTTCGGTTTATTAAGTTTACTCAGTTTTCTTAATATTCTTTCTGATTTCTTTGAAACATTTATCCGACATCTTAGATCTATTGTTTAGTGTCTTATATTTTTTTTCAGCCGTCTGTCATCCATTCTATACAAGTGTCCATAAGTGAAAATCACTAATTTACGCAAAATTAAGCCATGTACAAAAAAAATTGAAACAAAATTTTTATTTCAATCGATCAATATATCAATTTTTATTTCTAAGGATTGCGGCATGCTAACATGTTACTTGAAGCTCTTTTTGCAGGCCACGTTATTAGGATTAGTTCACTGCACGCGTTTCTCCTTTCTTCTGTCCACTCAGTGTTCCAATTTTGCTCTTCATGGTAGCCCTTAAAGTCCGTAATTTGCTGTCTAAATTTGGTTCGGCTTATTAAGTTTACTCAGTTTTCTTAATATTCTTTCTGACTTCTTTGAAACATTTATCCGACATCTAAGATCTATTGTTTAGTGTCTTATTTTTTTTTGTCAACCGTCTGTCCTTCATTCTATACAAGTGTCCATAAATGAAACTTACTAATTTACGCAAAATTAAGCCTTGTACAAAAAATTATTGAAATAAAATTTTTATTTCAATCTATCAATTTTTATTTCTAAGAATTGCGGCATGCTAACATGTTAGTTGAAGCTCTTTTTGCAGGCCACGTTATTAGGATTATTTCACTGCACGCGTTTCTTCTTTATTCTGTCCACTCAGTGTTCCGTTTTTGCTCTTCATGGTAGCTCTTAAAGTCCGTAATTTGTTGTCTAAATTTGGTTCGGTTTATTACGTTTACTCAGTTTTCTTAATATTCTTTCTGACTTCTTTGAAACATTTATCCGACATCTTAGATCTATTGTTTAGTGTCTTATTATTTTTTTTGTCAATCATCTGTTATCCATTCCATACAAGTATCCATTAGTGAAAATCAATAATTTACGCTAAACTAAGCCCTGTAGAAAAAAATTATTAAAATAAATTTTTATTTCAATAATGTCATTTTTTATTTTAATGATTTAAACAAATATTTAAAAAAAAATTTTATTTCAATAATGATTGCGCCATACTAAGGTTAAGGTTGCAATCTTAAAATTTGTACCGATTTTGATGAATAAAATACAGAAAATCACTAATTAAGTAAATTTTAACAAAGCGTTGTAAAAACGCTTGAATGAAGTCATATGTTATTTTAATTTCTGCTAATAGGCCCGTAATCATAAACGCATTTACCCTAAAATGGGTATTAAAGCGGCAATCTAAAAAAAAAACTTTTTTCACCCCGAGAACACAACCCCCGCACACAAATTTCAGCAAATATGGCATTTACTCTTATCTTGTAAAGCATAAAAGTTGCAAACGAGAAAACTTTTTTACTTACTCTTGCCTATATGAATGTATAGGAAGGAAAAGTACTGTTTTCATGTCGATTTTTCGAAATCGAGTTTTCACCGGATATACACATTTTCAGATCCCCTGAACCAAAAAAAACATGTTTTAGCGATTGGTCTGTGTGTGTGTGTGTGTGTGTGTGTGAACAAAATATCTCAACAACGGAACATCGTACAGTTGAAACTTACGTTAGATAACACTACCGGACCCGACACGAACATTTTCATCAAAATCAGTCAACCGGAAGTAGTAGTTTATTCGTGTAATTTTTCACTTTTTGCGATTTTTTCAAAAACGGTTCTTACGATTTTTCTCATTTACTACATTTTTTATGCTCTACAAGATAGGGTAGGCGCCATCTCTACTGAAATTGTTAGGAAGGCTGTTCTCTCGTATAAATTTTTTTTAAGATTGCGCCCTTAATATGTATTTCAGGGCAAAAGTATATATTATCAAAGTTGTAGACAATGTAAAACCCTACAACTTTTATTTCCAACATTTCTTTGTATAACGCTTCGTTTAGAGGTAATTAGTGATTTTCTGGGTTTTTTATGAAGATCTAAACAAATAAATTTTTAAGATTTCGGCATTTTTATGTATTTTACGATAAAAGTGTATATTAAAATTGAAAGATCTAAAAGTTTTATTTTAAGCATTTTTCTCTACGGCGCCTAGTTTGGCGCGAAAGGGTGATTTTCCGTATTATTAAGCAAAACTAAGGTTGATTTTCATTATGCATGTCACTAATCATTAAAATTACGTTATGTTTTTTGAGGTTAGTTTCTTTTTTATTTCTAATGTTACGTTATATTGATAATTATTTGAATTGGCAAAAGAAAGTCGTGTGAGTGTTTCACATCAAATTTTTAAAAATTGGACGAGTCGTTTTTGAAAACAAAATCACTCGAATAAACTACAACTTCCCGATTTTGAAAAATGTTCTTCTCGGGTTCTCTAATGGTACTTAACTTAAGTTCCAAGTTTCAACTTCGTACGTTACTCCGTTCTTGAGATATTTTGTTACACACACACACACAAATCCATCGCTAAAACATGTTTTTTTTTTGGATTCAGCTCGTCTGAAAACGTGTAAGATAGGGCAACAGAAAGTAAAAATCTAATGACCATCGATCTGATGTTTTTACTTTCTCTTGCCTATATGAATATATAGGAAGGAAAGTATTGTTTTCATGTCGATTTTTCGAAATCGAGTTTTCACCGGATATACACGTTTTCAGACCCCCTGAACCCAAAAAACATGTTTTTAGCGATTGGTCTGTTTTGTGTGTGTGTGTGTGTGTGTGTGTGTGTGTGTGCGTGTGTGCGTGCGTGCGTGCGTGCGTGCGCGTGTGTGTGTGAACAGAATATCTCAAGAACGGATCATCGTACGAACTTTAAACTTGAAACTTAAGTTACATACCACGACCGGACCCGACACGAACATTTTCATCAAAATCGGTCAACCGGAAGTAGTAGTTTATTCGTGTAATTTTTCACTTTTTTGCGATTTTCTCAAAAAACTGGTCCTGCGATTTTTTTTTAAATCGCCTCATTTACTTAATTTTTTATGCTCTACAAGATAGAGTAGGCGCCATGTTTGCTGAAATTCTTGGTGAGACTGTTTTCACGTAAAAAAATTGTTTTTTTAAGATTGCGGCTTTATATTCATTTTACCGCAAAAATGTATACAATTAAAGTTGTAGAGAATTTAAAATCCTACAACTTTTATTTCAAACATTTTTTGTATAACGCTTAGTTTAATGGTAATTAGCAATTTTCTGTTTTTTCTCACGAAAACGTGTGAAAAATCTATTTTTGTAACATTTCGGCCTTAGTATGCATTTTACGATAAAAGTGTATATAACCAACTTTACTGAAAATTAAAAGATCTACAACTTTTATTTATAGCATTTTTCTATACAGAGCCTAGTTTAGCGTGAAATAGCGATTTTCCGTATTTTTAAGCGAAACTGAGGTTGATTTTCATTTTGCGTCTTTCATATATGATTACAATAAGGTTATGTTTATTGAGGTTAGTTTTTTGTTTATTTCTAATGTTAGGTTTATTGTTAATTATTTGCATTGGCAAGAGAAAGTTGTGTAAGTGTTTCTCACCAGATTTTTTTCTTTTTGTACAATTAAGGGTGTGCAATAGCCACGCCTTACATATTAGGAGGTGTACCCCCAAATTTTTGAACGAACCAATACGCAGAAGAGCATTATTCGTTAATTTACGAATAATTCCATAACCTCGATCAAAAAATTCTTTACAAGATTATTCTAGAGTTTTAAATCTTAACCTCAACCATCTTTTGATGAACAATTCTATTTTACTGCAACTGAACTGGATCCGCTTTTAGGACCCTGACAATTTCCTAACCGCAGTAAAAGATTGTAACGTAATTATCCGCCTAATCAACCCCTTTAAAATTACTACCTTTGGTCACTAAGAAGCCTTAGGGGTCTTTCCCCTAATTTTGTTTCCTTTTGCTCAATTAGCTGTTGCGCGGGTCCACATTGATTCTCTTTTTTCTTTACCCACCGGACAATATTCTAGCCGAAATGAGTTACAATAGTCTTATTTTATTTTTGAATTTACCTTCAAATCAATTACTCAGCAAGATTGGTTATAATGATGTAAAGTAAGTATTAAAAATTCTTTTCTATTTGTACGAGGTCTGTTCAGAAAATAACGGAATTTTCAAATTTCGCGGGTTTGGAGAGTCCGATTGTCAAGATTTTTTACTTCCTCTTGCCTACATGAATATAAAAGGAAGGAAAGTATTGTTTTCATGTCGATTTTTCGAAATCGAACGCACTCTGATATGTGAAGTTTTCAGACCCCCTGAAACCAAAAAACATATTTTTTAACGATTGGTCTGTGTGTGTGAGAGAGAACAGAATATCTCAATAACGGAACACCGTTCAAACTTGAAACTTAGGCCTAAGTTAGACACTACTACCGGACCCGACAAGAACATTTTCATCAAAATCGGTCAACCGGAAGTAGTAATTTATTCGTGTAATTTTTCACATTTTTGCGATTTTCTCAAAAACCGCTCTTATGTGTTTTTTTTTTAAAATCATCTGGTTTACTAAATTTTTTATGCCCTACAAGGTAGAGTAGGCGTCATGTCTGCTGAAATTCTTGGAGAGGCTGTTTTCACCTAAAAAAATTGATTTTTTAGATTGCTGCTTTAATATGCATTTTAGCGCAAAAATGTATATAGTAAAAGTTATAGAGAATTTAAAATCCTACAACTTTTATATCAAACATTTTTTTGTATACCGTAACGCTTAGTTTAGCGGTAATTAGCGATTTTATTTTTTTCTCAAAAAAACGTGTTAAAAATCGACTTTTTTTAAGATTTCGGCCTTAGTAGGTATGCATTTCACGACAAAAGTGTATATAATCAAATTTATAGGAAATTAAAAAATCTACATTAAAATAAATAGGTTGTGATTAAAATTGTGATTAAAATTAGGTTAATTAGGTTTATTGAGGTTAGTTTTTTTGTTTATTTCTAATGTTTTATTACTAATGTTAGATTATATTGGTCAATATTGCATTGGCGAGAGAAAGTTGTGTGAGTGTTTCACACCAGATTTTTTTTAATGTTGGTATACATGCCTCTGAAGTATGATGAAATTTTCAGCTGTATTTATTGTTTACTTTGTCTGTGGCAGCCGCTAAGATTAGACGTGTTTTTATGAGCTCGGCGATTTTCGTTTGTTAAAAAAATGGATAAAGAATTTGTATCAAATTTTGCGTAAAAAATTAAATAAAGTGCAACAAAGTGTGTGAAATGTTAACAAAGGCCTCAGGTGAGTCTGGCTATGAGTAAAAAAAGGGTTTACAAGTGGTATAAGCGTTTCCAAGATGCCCGGGAAGACGTTGAAGATGACGAACGCCCCAGCAAATCAACAACCGATGAAAACGTGGAAAAAATGAAAGAAATGGTTATGAACGATCTCCGAATCACAATCGAGAAGTCAGTGACGATGTTGACATATCGACTGGCTCATGTCATCAAATTTTTTCGAATGTTTTGGGTATGAAACGCGTGGCAGGAAAATTTGTTCCAAAATTGTAGAATTTCGAACAAAAAACAGCGGCGAATGGAAGTTGCTCGGGAGTCACTAAAATGAAGTCAATGACGATGCAGAATTAATGAAACGCGTTTTAACAGGTGGCTAAACATGGTGGGTTTACAGATATGACGTGGAAACTAAGGCTCAATCGTCCCAGTGGAGGCATTCTCGATCGCCAAGACTGAAAAAGGCTCGACAAGAGCGGTCGAACGTGAAGATTATTCTCACTGTGTTCTTCTATTTTAATGGGATAGTGCATCATAATTCTTGGCACGAGGTCAAACGGTAAATTTAATAAATAAAATTTTAATTTATTTAAAATTTATAATTAAATTAATTAAGAAATTTAATTTTTTAACAATTCAAGGCTTTTTCACACCACGAAAAGGCACCTGCTCAACTGCATTATTTGTTCGTGAATTTTTGGCCAAAAACAATACTGTAACGATGCCCTAGACTCCATATTCGCCCAACATGGCTCCGTATGACTTTTCCTATTTCCAAAAAAAGAGAACCTTAAAGGGCCAAACAAACGAAAATCGCCGAGCTCATAAAAACTCGTCTAACCTTAGCAGCTGACAAGTAAACGATGAATACAGCTGAAAATTTTATCTTATTTCAGGGGCCGGTATTCAAGGCACTGGGACCGTCTGCAGGCGCTAATGTTGGTAGGGGAGACGGCGACAAATTGCTACCTCGGAAAAATCAATTATTTTTTAATTTTATTTACAAATTTAACGTTATCAATATAACTTGAATAACAAAATAATACCCTAATTTTTTTAAAAATACATCATTTTATGCAAAATAAACTATATATCCAACTTTTCCCCGAAGTTCTGACAGAACTTTTTTAAACTGTTCATTAAGAAACTCTTAATGTTCCTTCACATCCTGTTTTACAAGGTAAAACGATTAATTCCTTAACTTTTCCCGGCAATTGTTTATAGAATGTTTTTTTTTCAAAATATCTCAGTTTTTGGTGTTGTTAATTTCTTTCTTCGTTTACGGATCATTAAATTTGATAATATTGCTATATATGTTTTCCTTTTGTAAAGGAAAAACTAATAAATTCTATTTCATATCTTTTTCAGCAGATAATTTTTCATGAAACAGGAATTAGGGGGAAAATGAAAAAGAAGGATTCCTGAATTTATACAGAATAATGCATTTTTGTTTTCTTGTAGGTTTCCTTTTATTTCTTTTGTTTTCCCCCTTAGTAAGGTAAACAATATATCGTATATGTTGGTATTAGAACTGCAACGGGTAATCACTAAAAAAAACATAATTACAAAAACAGATTTTTTTCCAAATTTCGAATTTCATTCCATGACTTCCGGTCAAGACCGGAACTTTAAAACTAATGATTTCTGTATCTAATCTTTTAGAGGAATCAAATGACAGGTCTTTTCTGTTATTCCCCCCCCCCCACAGCATAATTTTTCACATTTTGAGAATATTTCGTATGCAACCTTATAGAATTTTTAACGATAAAAACGGAAAAAATATTTAAAAAATCCCTCACCAAAATTTTTCAATTGCTTTCATTTTAATTTTTTTTGCATCCAGGAGACTCCAAAGGGAGTATAGGACATGTCAAGTCTACTACATCTACTGCAACTAGTTACTTACAACTAACGAACAGTTTTTCTTTAGCGATATTATTTCCCTCCCCCCTTGTATAACCATGCAGTCACCCACTGGTGCTAGCACTTATTTTCTATAGTCCAGCCTCTCTTAGTTTGCTCCTAATGTAAACAAATAATGACGTCACTGAGCATGCGCATTATATCAAAATGTGTACACGCTGATTAAAAAGTAACAACAAAATACTTTCAAAAGTATTTAAATACAAATACTTTTACAAGTATTTTTATAAATGAAATTGTTAGGCCTACATCAAATCATGACTGATGTTTTTAAGTAGGCTACATATAATTTAAAAGATAGTTAACTAAATAGGATTACGACATCCGTAAAGTCGCAGAATCTAGCGTGCACCCTGTCGTAGCTGGCTTTGGTTTGTTGACAGTAGGAGCAAACTAACAACGGCTGAACTTTAATGTCACTTACAGTGTTCTATACACATATTAATTTCTTAAATCTCTATCTTAATCTTATTGCTAATTTAAACATTAATTTCATAACTTACGTAAATATAAATATAAATAAATATGCCTTAAAAATAACTTAATAATAATATTTAAAGCTAACCATTAGTTTAAGAAACTTAGGTATATTATTTACATGACTTAAATGAATGTAATTTTTTGGTATGTATTTTTTATGTAATTTATGTATGTATTTTACTTGAATAAATGTACATGAATGTAATTTATAGTTTAACAATATTTTTAATAGTCTTTTTAACACACTAGATCTACAGGCTTAGCCCTTTTCAGACGTCTAACTAACAAACTATAATCTAACAGTTGAATTGCTTCAATGTTGATGTGATCATGAAGACGATCTTCATGTTTTTTGGCACACTTGCATACTTCTTCTGCTACTGTATTCACTTTTAAGTCACGATGGATGTCGCTGTTGAGGGCATACCACGGAGCGTTTACAATGTTCCTAAACACTCTATTTTGGAACTTTTGGATAATGTTTAGTTGCTTGTTTTGGTGCAGCCATACGTCTGCAGACCATTTTAGTATGGGGTAATTCTAGCATAGGTAATATGAATAGGGTTTTTAAAATTCAAAAGAAAGCTATTAGGTGTATGGTGGGAGCTAACCAACTAACCTCATGCAGGCCACTATTTAAGGAGCTTAAATTGCTTACAGTTCCCTCCCTCTACATTTTTGAGGTGATTATGTATGTTAGGCAAAATAATTTTATGCAGAATTTCAATGTTCACAATCATAACACGAGAAACAGGAATGATTATTATGTGGCTAATCACTCCACAAAATTGTTTGAACAAAAACCTTCTTATGCAGGGAGAAAATTCATAAATAAATTACCCCAATCTTTAAAGTGTTGTGAGGATTTGAATTCCTTTAAAAAAAATCTAAAAAATTACTTGATCGGTGAAACTTTTTGTAGCGTACAAGAATTTCTTTGTTGACAGTAGTGATACATTGTGTGATTCTTACATGTATTTCAAGTGTTATATCTGTCGACATGTCCTATACTCCTCCTGGAGTCTCCAGAACGCAAAAAAAAACAAAAAAAAATTGGATTCTTCAATTAGTTAAGGTTATATATGTGTTAGGTAAATAAGCCTACATTGGTTTTTTTCTCAATATTGTTACTGTATGTAATAATCGAATATGAACTCATTGAGTACATGACGTCATTAAATGAAATATTACTAAATAATTTAATAATTGTCAATAAATAGTTTAAGGTTATTTTGAAAAAGGAAAAAACTTGAACGTTCACTTGAAAAATATTGATATGAGATTTTTTTCAATATTTTCCTCGTTTTTATCGTTAAAAATACTGTAAGAATACCTACATACGAAATATCCACAAAATGTGAAAAATAATGCTGGGGGGGGGGGGGATAACAGAAAATACCCCCAAAGGATACTTACTTTTGTTTCCAAATTTCGACTTTGATTTCTTGACTTCCCGTTTTGAGCCACTTCCTGTCGAAATCGGAACTTGAAACCCAATTTAAGCCCACTATTTTTTTGTGTAGATTACGAATCCGAAAACCGTTTTCTGCTATCTCTTGTAGTTTCTGAAATCTGGGTATAACGGACGGACGAAAAAAATAAATTATGACAGTTTTTAAAATTCTCATCAATTAATTATTAATATATAAAAAAATCTGTAGGAAAATGTCTACTCTACCTATCTGCTACAATCGTCACCATGTAGCCTAAATTTACGCTTCGCATTGTTCAGACATAAATTTAATTTTTCTAGTTACCTCTCGGAGGCAACCAATAAATTCTTGCTACCTTCTTGACCCAGTGCCCATAATAAACAGGTGGAGTGTCAGATTATTTGCACTCAATCTGTTCATTGCAGGGCTAAAATAAATAGTTCTGTTTCTTATCACATGGTCAGCCAATTAAATGACTGAATCATTTAAGAACAGAAGAGGTAGAGGTGTTAAAGACACTAATCAGAGTTATCTCCTCTGAAAGTAATGAATTTCACTATACAGCCAGACCCTGTGGTGAATGAAGTGAAGGTGTCATTTGCAGAGTGGAAAATATGAGCTTTTCAGAGGGCCCGGCATGCTGATAAGCATACTTTTCCACTCAGTGAGGAAGGCAATGGTAAACCACCTCACTCCTCGTTTTACTTGGTAAAACCTCTACAGGTTCAAACCAGCCTTTTGGCTGATGACCTAAACAACTTGTTGACCTAACTTCTGAACTTCTTTTAGATGTCAATAACATGATAATATACTTCAAAGAAATTACTCATTAGTAATGCTTAATAAAAACAATTTTCTAAAAGAAATTGACTATAAATATTTGTTGTTGTTTAGGTCATCAGCCAAAAGGCTGGTTTGAACCTGTCGAGGTTTCACTAAGTAAAACGAGGAGTGAGGTGGTTTACCATTGCCTTCCTCACTGAGTGGAAAAGTACGCTTATCAGCATGCCAGGCCCTCTGAAAAGCACATATTTTCCACTCTGCAAATGACACCTTCACTTCATTCATCACAGGGTCTGGCTGTATAATGAAATTCATTACTTTCAGAGAAGATAACTCTGATTAGTGTCTTTTACACCTCTACCTCTTCTGCTCTTAAATTATTTAGTCATTCTATTGGCTGACCATGTGATAAGAAACAGAACTATTTATTTTAGCCCTGCAACAAACAGATTGAGTGTAAATAATTTGACACTCCACCTGTCTGTTACGGGCAGATAAATATTTAATATCGTCATTTAATATTAATAAATTCAACAGAAATAATTTTAATTATTTAAAAAAAATTAAAACTTGAAATTTAATAAACTTTTTTGTAATTCATTAGAAAAATAATAATTATTGTTTCTATTTACTGTTATAATAATATATAATTTAAGAATCATAAAAGGATAAATAAAAGTTTTATTTGTAGCTTAATGATGTTACATACAGTTAACATACGTTTTTTGTCACTTTGTGTTAATAAAATAAAATAAAAAACTAAATTTTTCTAATAACGACCCGACGTGCTATAGATGTACCGGGTGAGCATAAAGTCTTGCCCTGATTATAAAAATTCATTGCAGAATAACTGTTTGACATAATAATTTAAATTTTATGCTGTTACATAGGTTAGTGTTAATAGTTTTTTTTAAGATTACTTACATTAGTAAACTTCAACGTGTGCCCCCCTGGTAGCTCGGAGAATGTCGAAGCGGTATTCCAGTTCCCGCCAGGTGTTTTGTAACATGTGTTCTGTCACAGTGCCCACAGCAGCTTGTATCCTAGCCTTCAGTTCGTCAACGTCAGCAACTGGTGTGGCGAAGACTCTATCCTTGATATAGCCCCAGAAAAAAAAGTCAAGGGGAGTAATGTCTGGAGAGCGGGGTGGCCAGGGTGTTGGACCATCCCTTCCAATCCACCGATCCGGAAATGTTTCATCCAGGAAATTACGCACTATCAAAGCCCAGTGGGGCGGTGCCCCATCTTGCTGGAAAATTATCCATGGTTGATATTCTTCTAACTGTGGTGCAATGAACTGTTACAAAACATCTAAGTAAATGTTAGCGTTAATGGTGTTTTCCGTGAAGAAAAACGGCCCGAAAACCTTATTATGCATGAGGCCGCACCAAACATCACGAAAACACCATTAACGCTAACATTTACTTAGATGTTTTGCAACAGTTCATTGCACCACAGTTAGAAGAATATCAACCATGGATAATTTTCCAGCAAGATGGGGCAACGCCCCACTGGGCTTTGATAGTGCGTAATTTCCTGGATGAAACATTTCCGGATCGGTGGATTGAAAGGGATGGTCCAACACCCTGGTCACCCCGCTCTCCAGACATTACTCCCCTTGACTTTTTTTTCTGGGGCTATATCAAGGATAGAGTCTTCGCCACACCAGTTGCTGACGTTGACGAACTGAAGGCTAGGATACAAGCTGCTGTGGGTACTGTGACAGAACACATGTTACAAAACACCTGGCGGGAACTGGAATACCGCTTCGACATTCTCCGAGCTACCAAGGGGGCACACGTTGAAGTTTACTAATGTAAGTAATCTTAAAAAAAACTATTAACACTAACCTATGTAACAGCATAAAATTTAAATTATTATGTCAAACAGTTATTCTGCAATAAATTTTTATAATCAGGGCAAGACTTTATGCTCACCCGGTATATCAAATAACAACACTAGATAAATTAATGAACGTATTTTATATTTTTTCAAACGAAAATCAGTCAACTGTTAAGAATAATACTACTTTAACATGAAGAGAAAAAAATTGATTCGCCACAAGTCTTCTACAAAAACAAGAAGTCATCTATTAAATCGTAGACAGAAATATGCCGTACACAAACGGCGGTCGTTGAATCTGATGTCGTTAGTTCTTTTTGATCGGTTTTTTAATGAAGAAACTTCAATTGCGGAAACTTTCTCCATTACGTATATCTCACACACAAGCTTACATTTTTATTATTGTAAAGATCTATATCAGAAAAGCGGTTATTCTTCCAATAAACTTGGTAATATTTTTAACCTAAATTACTTTAACAATTGTCAGATGACGCTAAAATTTTCTAGTTTTATTTTCTATCTAACTGTTGAAAACAAACGGAAAAGTTTTAATTTTTATTGTTTTATTGCGATACCTTTCCACACTGTTTTTTCTTTATCTTTCTAAATTATTTATTGAAAAATTACCGTATCATAAAAACCATTTTAATATTATTTTGTAAGACTAACTAATTTTCTATTCGACGTTTCATAAATTTTATTAAAAATTTATAAAAGAGTTTTAAAAACAATTCTTGAGAGACACCAATAAGGGTACATTCGGTAACGATTATTTATCAGTTGTCCCGCTAACAATCTCTTTGTTTTTTTAACAATCCAGTTTTTTACAGTATATCCCCGTACTTTTTCCGGGGTTTCTTTGATTTCCGCGAGTAATTTAAAAATCCCCTGGCCGCTTAACAATTTTTCTTTTTTGTGATTTTCTCAAAAACATTTCCTACGATTTTCTTTAAAATCGCCTTATTTATATGTTCTCTACACGATAGGGCCTACTGAAACTTTACGGAAAGCTGGGCTTCCGTGGTAAAAACGGTTTTCTTAAATTGCGGCCTTATTATGCGTTTAAGGGGAAAAGTAAATAGGCCTTTATTTAATTAACGTTGTAAGAGATTAAAAAACCTACAACTTTTAGTTCAAACATTTTTTTCTACAACGCTTAGTTCAGCGTCAATTAGTGATTTTACGTATATTTAAGTTCTACAGAAGTTTCTGTTATTTTTCTACATTCACATATGCATCATTACAATTTATACGATTATATTTTTCATGATTTATTTTGGCAAGAGAGAGTGGTGTGAGTTTTTACACCAGGTTTTTTTCTTATTATAGTTGTTGTTTAGGTCACCAGCCGAAAGCCTGGTTTGAACCTCCAGAGAGCAGTGATTCTCAACCTGGGGGTCGCGACCCCCATGGGGGTAATATTATATATTATGACATTAATATATTATTATGTTGCCCATAACAGACAGATGGAGTGTCAAATTATTTACACTCAATCTGTTAGTTGCAGGGCTAAAAAAAATAGTTCTGTTTCTTATCACATGGTCAGGCAATTAAATGACTGAATCATTTAAGAACAGAAGAGGTAGAGGTGTAAAAGACACTAATCAGAGTTATCTTCTCTGAATGTAATGAATTTCATTGTACAGCCAGACCCTGTGGTGAATGAAGTGAAGTTGTCATTTACAGAGTGGAAAATATGTGCTTTTCAGAGGGCCCGGCATGCTGATAAGCGTACTTTTCCACTCAGTGAGGAAGGCAAAGGTAAACCACATCACTCCTCGTTTTACTTAGTTAAGCCTCTACAGGTTCAAACCAGCCTTTCGGCTGTTGACCTAAACAACATGACATTAATATATTATTATGGGGTCGCGAAAGAATTATGAAATCATTTAATGAGAAAAATCAATTAATCAATTTTCTTCACACGTGGATCTTCGTTAGAAACTAGAAAAAGAAAATTTGTTCTCGATAACATACGATTCCTATATTTAGGTTTTAAAAAAACCGTAGAGGAAAACCCCTTTTCACAGAGATAAGACGTGGAAAAACGTATTAATATTTTCAATGCTTCAGTGACTAAATTTGCATATTCATAAACGCAGCAATATAAAATAATAACAATAGTTGTATTCCATTTTTTTTACTGTCTGCATTTTCTTTAAGACGTAAAATTAGTGCTTTGATTGTTGTTTAAGTCATCACCGAAAGGCTGGTTTGAACCTGTTGAGGTTCTGCTTAGTAAAAGGAAGAGTGAGGTGTTTTACAACTGCCTTCCTCACTCTGTGGAAAAGTACGATTATCAGCATGCCGGGCCCTCTGAAAAGCACATATTTTCCACTCTACAAAAGACACTTTCACTTCATTCACCAAAGGGTCTGGCTGTGTAATGAAATTCATTACTTTCAGAGGAGATAACACTGATTAGTGTCTTTTACAACTCTACCTCTTCTGTTCTTAAATGATTGTCATTTAATTGGCTGACCATGTGGTAAGAAACAGAACTATTCATAAATGATTGTCATTTAATTGGCTGACCATGTGGTAAGAAACAGAACTATTCATTTTAGCTTTGCAATGAACAGATTGAGTGTAAACAACTTGACACTCAACCTGTCTGTTATGGGCAGTTGATTAAATAATATTACAAAAAAAACATTTTACATTTAAAATTATAAAATGTACTTAATAAAATTATAAATGTATTTAATTAAATGTGTATTTTACCTGAAATTATTCAGTCAAAATTCAATTATTAATAGTAAGACTTATTGTTATTAATGGGGGGGGGGGGGGGTCGTGAAATATTTATTTTATTTATTTTTACTATTTGGAGGTCGCGGAGCAAAAAAGTTTGAGAATCACTGCTCAAGAGGGTTTACTAAGTAAAACGAGGAGTGAAGTGGTTTACAATTACCTTCCTCACTGAGTGGACAAGTATGCTTATCAGCACACCAGGCCCTCTGAAAAACATCTACTTTTCACCCTACAAATGACACCTCCACTTCATTCACCTCAGGGTCTGGCTATATAATGAAATTACTCTCAGAGGAGATAACTTATTGTAGTGTAAGAAAATAAAATAAAAATTTAAAAGGATATAACAAGTGGAGAAATAAATAGGCTAAAATATTTGCAAACCTATAATTCATTTTACATAACTAATAGAGTTATCAAAAATCCACTTTAATTTCATATGTAGCCTACATTTACGAAGCAAAGTTAAATTATCAAAATTTAGAAAGTTTCGATCCGAGGTCAAATAAGATATAGACACAATGACTTGTCAGCGAAAATTAATGTTTCGTTTTATAATACGTGACGGGCAAAATTTGACGTTTATGTTAAATAACAATTTAATAGCAGTTAAGTTAGTTTAGTTTAAGTTTAGAGAGATGTAGTTTCTATCTTACTTTATATTGCTGTACTTAAATGTTTTACATTACTATAATCATAAAGTTATGTTTTGTATCCAAGAAACTAAAGCTTTTTGGTACTATATCTTAAATAAATTCACAACATGTTAAACAATATATGGGTTTTTGTCTTGGAATGCGTGCAGTGACCAAATTTCAATAGATTAGCTCTTCCCAAAGGAAATCACATATAACAAGGGTATTTTTATTAACAAAAATCCCAAATTAAATTATAAAAAATCTGGTGTGAAACACTCACACGACTTTCTCTTGTCAATGCAAATAATGAACAGTATAACCTAACATTAGTAATAAAACATTAGCAATAAACAAAAAACTAACCTCAAAAACATAACCTTATTTTTAACATGAGTGAAAGACGCAAAATGAAAAGCAACCTCAGTTTGGCTTAAAAATACGGAAAATTACTTAATCACGCTAAACTAGGCTCTGTAGAGAAAAATGTTCCAAATAAAAGTTGTAGAACTTTTAATTTCCTATAAATTTTGATTATATACACTTTTGTCGAAAATGCATACTAAGACTGAAATATTTTAAAAAATAGTTTTTTTTACACATTTTCGTGAAAAAAAATAACAGAATCTAAGTTCTAAGTACATTCATTAAGACACAAGTAAGTAGAGCTATAACGACAGTACGACTTGGTGTATATACTTATAACATTTTGTGTAATTTCCATTACGACAAGAAATATTAGAAAAAATTTATATTTACTAGCATCATCAGTAGAATATCTTATACTTAGGTACATCAATATCGGTGACATGAAATATTAACTTCCATAAGAAATTACAAAGATTATGAAGTATACATATAAAAAACAAATGTAAAGAATCCTGTTGAATAACTTTTTGTAGAAAATAACTTTTTGTAAAACTTTGAGTACAATTTAAGTAAAGAAATTTCAAGTATACTTACAAAAAGTACTGCTCTGACAACACTCAATTTCATCAATACTCAATACCTAATCATTGTTTTATAATGCTGGACAAATTAAAAAAACAAAGCCAAAAAGTACATTTTTCAAAAGTAATTTCTCAATCATGAGTAGCGGTTCGTTAACGTACTTCTATCTCATATACACAGTTTTATGTCACCACATCTATTAAAACATAAACTTAAGTATCATATCCTATCGATCTACCAGCAAGAACTTTAGAAACTTTTCCAAGTTTTAAAATAACTGTTCTTTGGTTAGTTTTTACTTTTCTCTTTGCGATAGTTTTCCTGTTTATATGCTCATTTGTTGTTGTTTAGGTCAACAGCCGAAAAGCTGGTTTGAACCTGTAGAGGTTTTACTAAGTAAAACGAGGAGTGAGGTGGTTTACCATTGCCTTCCTCACTGAGTGGAAAAGTACGCTTATCAGCATGCCGGGCCCTCTGAAAAGCACATATTTTCCACTCTGTAAATGACACCTTCACTTCATTCATCACAGGGTCTGGCTGTACAATGAAATTCATTACTTTCAGAGAAGATAACTCTGATTAGTGTCTTTTACACCTCTACCTCTTCTGTTCTTAAATGATTCAGTTATTTAATTGACTGACCATGTGATAAGAAACAGAACTATTTATTTTAACCCTGCAACGAACAGATTGAGTGTAAATAATTTTACACTCCTCCAGCCTGTTATGGTCATATCTGTTATGGTTATGTCTGTTATGGTCATTTATTGAATAATTCTCATAACGTAAAAATATCTACACTGTGTTAGTTTTTAGTTACAAAATAAAAGTTTTTTTAAATTTTCTTCTGTACTAAATATTTTATTTTTTCACAATTAGATCGTTGTCAACAATTAGTTAATTAAACTATTGTCAAAAAACATGGTTAGATACCATGTGGCTGCAGTGATCAGTCTCAGGAAAATAACTAGTCACAGTAAATTTGAATTTTGTTAAAGCAATAAAAAAATACATAAATTGTTGAATATCGTTCAAAAAAAAAGTTGTTGGCTTGCATGGATCATGAAATTTAAGTAAAAGTTGAGATTGAATGTTTGTGATCACAACATATATGATAGGCCTACATAAAAATGTAAAGTTTAAATAATTTAATTTTAAATAAATGGTATTTTAACCAATTAACATTACAATAATTAGAAATTTGTTCGTTAATTATTTTCATACTTTTACTTAATCTTGCCTTTTTGAATATATAGGAAGGAAAGTATTGTTTCATGTCGATTTTTCACCGAATCTACACGTTTTCGGACCCCCTGAACCCAAAAAAACATGTTTTTAGCGATTGGTCTGTGTGTGTGTGTGTGTGTGTGTGAACAAAATATCTCAAGAACGGAACATTGTATACGAACTTGAAACTTAAGTGAGATACTACTAGAGAACCCGACACAAACATTTTCAGCAAAATCGGTCAACCGGAAGTAGGCCTAGTAGTTTATTCGTGTAATTTTTTACTTTTTTGCGATTTTCTCAAAAACGGCTCCTACGATTTTTTTAAAAATCGCTTCATTTACTAAATTTTTTATTCTCTACAAGATAAGGTAGGCGTCATGTCTGCTGAAATTATTCGAAAGACTGTTTTCACGCAAAAAAATTATTTTTTTAAAATTGCGACTTTAATAGCCTGTTCATTTTAGCGCAAGAATGTATCTAGTAAAAGTTGTAGAGAATTAAAAATTTTACAACTTTTATTTAAACATTTTTTTATATAACGCTTAGTTTAGCGGTAATTAGCGATTTTCTGTTTTTCTCTCACGAAATCGTGTAAACGATTTTTTAAAGATTTCAGCCTTATTATGCATTTTACGACAAAAAAGTATATAATCAAATTTACAGGAAATTAAAAGATCTACAATTTTTATTTAAAGCGTTTTTCTCTACAGAGTCTAGTTTAGCGTGAAGGAGTGATTTTCCGTATTTTTAAGGCAAACTGAAGTTAATTTTCATTTTGCGTCTTTCACTCGTGATGAAAATTAGGTTTGTTGTTAATTATTTGCATTGGCAAGAGAAAGTTGTGTGAGTGTTTCACACCAATTTTTTAATATATTTTTAAATGTTAATTTATTAAGAAGAATAACTTTTTTAACTTAACTTTAGTCCTAGAACTTTTAAGAGTAAACTGTGTATTTTTTATGTGAATGGCCAAAGGCCTAACAAAATCGATTATTATTATTATTATTATTTAACGTGTATTTATACATTTACTTGAATTTATAAATTAATCAAGAACAATTAATTACTAATATTCATGAGGAATTAAACAAAGGTTAAGTAACGTAAAGCTGACTTATTTATTAATCGAGTACTATCTTTCATAAATTTCAGAACGAATAATATTATTATACGTGATTTCAATAACCACCCAAGGTGGAATATTACATGTTTTAATGGTTAAAATAAATTCTCGTTTGGTTTTAGAGTTAATAACAATTTTAAAAAAACATGTAACATCTGATATATTAAGCAAGTTAATTAAAACACTTTAAACGATCACAAATTAAGTTAATAACCTAAGTGTTCCCAAGTTGGTTGTATTTAAGGGTTAAGGGTACGCTAGTTGAATATCTATATTAACCGTAAATACTCAGTCGGGTGATATTAAAACCGTTAATATACCAACGATACGTTGTACCACGGCCTGCTGGATCAAATGAAATGTGGGTGGGCCATTTTAACCCCATGATCAAAAGGATTTCATAACATATTATACGAACTTATGGTCTATGTTATTGAAAATGATTTATTGTAATAGCCTATTAGTAGCGTATCAGTTTTGAATTTTTAAAAATATATTAAATAATAATTAAATTAATATTAGGCCTAATTCTCTATGACGAACACAAAATATGATTCATTTAACGTGATTCCCGAAAATTTACTACGCTAAATGAAACCGCGGTAAGCAAGACTTTTTTTAATTTGTCATTTAACTGTGAAGGAATGTATAAAAATTTAAGAATATACATTTCTTGTTAATCTTCAATTAATAAAAAATTTTACTTATTGTATTTGCCATTGGTATATTAAGGTAAATCCAAATAAATCAACACCGGTTACGTTCAACTTACGACGTCAAACTTGTCCACGTGTGATGCTGAATAACATTTATATCCCTTAGGCCAGAGTGGTGCGATAACTTGGATTACAGCTTGACAGGCGACTAACTTGGGAGCATCATCTGTGTACAAATTTTTAATATACAAAATCCTTTTGAGACGAATCTGGTCTTATGGTGTCGTCTAGCTCTCTGGCCGGCCCGTTGGCGTAGTGGTTAGCGCAACTGGCTTCTACGCTGGGGCCCCGGGTTCGATTCCCGGTCAAGTCTGGCATTTTTTCATCACTTATCTTCATGTATCATCCTTCTCACCGTCTGCATTAACAGCAATTGCAAAACAGTCAGACGTACAGCCAAAAAAAAAAAAACAAATTTTGGAGTAGCGGCAAAGAATAACTTGAAGTCGACCCAGGCCTTTCAATCAAAATTCTTAAGCTTCTGGAGCTCTTTTTTATGTAAGCAATAAAACACCCTTTACGACGATTTCAAAATTTCGACAGTAAAGGAGCTGATCGCGTCCTTCTATAGTAAATTTCACGAACGAGATGACCATCGAAACCAGTTAGCCCGTGATCTAGCTACAAGGAACTTCCCAACCGTGCGACTTCTAAAGCGAAAATGGAGTAGAGACCTCTTAGTCTGAATAACGGACAACACCCGTAGTTATAAACGGAGAATGTACCACTGGGTACCTCTTCTCCTTAAAGTGAAATTCCCCACCGCCATTTAAATATCAAATACGGAAGTTGTGCAGCTCAATGTACAGTACCGTAATAAAAATTAAAGACAAAAAATATATATATTTAATCTTTATTTTTTTTCCTAAACCAGTGGTTTAAAAAGATCGATATTAAAAATTTTTATAAGAAAAAGATCAATATTACATATCAGTAGCTACTCCTTTTTGACCTACACCTATAAGCCTACTCACAAGCTTAACTGAAATAGAAAAACTTTTGCTTGTACAGTATTATGATACGAAACAGTCCTGGTCCGAGTCAATTTTACTTGAAGAATTTGAGTTGATTTCAAAAAATAAATCATCTTCAGTCCCATCTAAGGAATTCCTGATGCCGCACTTCTTCAAAGAATTCACAACAAATCAAAATTATTCCACGAAGTTACGACGCATTTACAAACCTGTGTTATGGAATGACTTTTAAGTTTGCCGCGGTGATATCACCATTTATCAATTTGTGAAGAAGATTGCAAAACAATTAGTATCTATCTTAGACGCAAAAAGCAAGTGCGATTTCTATTAAATGGCATTTCAAAAGAACGTCTAACCAGACAGCAATGAGACAATTCCAAAAAATAAATAAAAAATCTGGTGTGAAAACACTCACACGACTTTCTCTTACCAACAATGAACAATATAACCTAACATTATTAATAAAAAACAGTAGCAATAAAAAACTAACCTCAAAAAACGTAACCTAATTTTAATCATGAGTGAATGATGCAAAATTAAAACCAACCTTACATTTGCTTAATAATAGGAAAAGTCACTCTTTCACGCTAAATTAGGCTCTGTAGAGAAAAGTTCTTAAAATAAAAGTTTGTAGATCTTTTATTTCCAATAGATTTGATTATATACACTTTTGTCGTAAAATGCATACTGAGGCCGCAATCTTAAATAATCAAATTTTTTACAGATTTTCATGAAAAAAAAACCATAAAATCATAAATTACCGCTAAGCGTTCTAAAAAGAACCGTTTGAAATAAAAGTTGTAGATTTTTAAATTTTCTACAACTTTGATTGTACCTCGTATCTTTGCATATTAAGGCCGCAGTCTAAAAAAAAACCATTTTTTTCTAAGAGAAAACAGCCTTCCCAAGAATTTCAGCAGACATGGCACCTACCGTGTCTCGTAAAGCATAACAATGGTAGTAAATGAGGCGATTTTTAAAACAAAATTGTAGGAGCGTTTTTGGAAAATCGCAAAAAAGTGAAAAATTACATGAATAAACTACTACTGCCGGTAGATCGATTTTGATAAAAATGTTCGTGTCGGATCCTCTAGTGGTACCTAACTTAATTTCCAAGTTTCAACTTCGTACGATGTTCCGTTCTTGAGATATTCTGTTCACACACACACACACACACACACACATACACACACACACACACACACACACACACACACACCAATCGCTAAAACATATTTTTTGGGTTCAGGGGGCCTGAAAACGTGTATATCAGGTGAAAACTCGATTTCAAAAAATTGAAATGAAAACAATACTTTCCTTTATATACATTCATATAGGCAAGAGAACGTAAAAATTATAACTATTTTATCATTACGCATATCACAAAAAAATAGGGCTACTACAGGTGTATGAACTTCAAGTGGCACGAAAAACAAAACAATTTGAAAACCCTTTATCCACTATAAACACAGCGAGAGGATATAAATAGATAATTAAATTTCAACGAACTTCATATTTCATGCCTACTAAAAAAAAAATTTCCGGGAGATTTTCTGTATTTAAAATTTCCTGTTTATAAGCGCTACGTTGGAGTCATCTAGAATGAAACTAAAGATTAGTATATTTTTATACGAATCATTATAATAAATTGTTATAAAAATAAAAATGAGTTATTATCTGAAATGAGAAACTTTTCATTCAAAATTGCATTTGGAAGAAGTCCATATAGTAATAATGTTTACTAGTGACACACTTATGTTGTGTGGTCTTTTGATTCATAATATTATTTGAATTCATATATAAGTTATGGTTAATTAACTACATATAACATTTAATTTAATACATGCAATTAAAGTTTATAACTTTTAGATTTATACATTGAACAACAGTTGTAACACCTGGTGCCAGTTGATGTCTTTACATCCAAACATGTTAAAACTAGTTCGTGGTTTAATTTTTCCTAAATTTTCTACAAAGAATTTCCTTACGGGTCATGTTTCACATTTTTTGATCTCATTTTGCTAGTATTCGCCAAAACCAGCTGTTTAACAGCTGATTTTCGGAGAAGAAGGTTCCTGGTTCAAATCCTAGTAAAGGTAGTTACTTTTATACAGATTCGAATGCTAGATGGTGGTTACCGGTGTACTTTGATGGTTGGGGTTCAATTAACCATACTCTCTTAGGAATGGTCGACCTGAGTCTGTAAAAGACTACACCTCATTTATACGTCATTCATATCATCCTCATCTAATTGGGTCATGGGGTTGCTTATTGTTCTGAATTTGAACAGATTGCAACGTACACACATTAAAAATTTTAAAAAAATAAAAATTTGCTAGTAGGTACCGTACTTTTTTTCAAGTGCAAACTTTTTGAATATACGTGTTTGGTATTAATGAAATAATTGGACATATGAAAAATGAAACCAAGCTAGATTCTTAAATATAGCCTGACTTAACAAAAATGAAAAAAATTGGCGTGAAACCATCACATGACTTTCTCTTGCCAATGTAAATAATAAGATACAACTTATATTTAATTATGAGTAAACGATAGTATATGAAAAAAACATAACCTAATTTTAATGAGTGAATGACGCAAAACGAAAACCAATCTCTGTAGAACTAAAAAATACGGAAAATCACTAATTGGCGGTAAACTAAACAATATAGAAAAATGTTAGAATTATAAATATAAAGATTTTTTTGATTTCATACAACTTTATTTATGTACGTATTTGTCGTAAAATGCCGCATTAAGGCCGAAATCTAAAAAAAAAACAATTTTTTACCAGGAGAAAAATAGCGCCAAGAATTTCAGTTGTTGCGCTTACCTCATCTTGTAGACCATAAAAAATGTTTTTAATGAGACGATTTTTATAAAAAATCGTAGGAGCCATTTCAGATAAAATTTCAAATGAGCGAAAAATCGCATGAGTAAGGTGGACCGATTTTGATGAAAATGTTTGTGTCGCAAAACGAAAATCAATCTCTGTAGAACCTAAAAATATGGCATATTACAAAGAATAATTGACGCTAAAAAGAAAGTGGTAGAAAAAATATTTGATACATAAGTTGAAGGTTTTTTAATTTCGTACAACTTTATTTATGTAGGCTACATTATCGTCATAAAATTCCGCATTAAGCACGAAATCTTAAAAAAAATAATTTTTACCACGAGAGAACAGCTCCCGAAGAATTTCAGTAGACATAGTGTTGACACTATCTTGTAAAGCATAAAAAATTTAGCAAACGAAACTATTTTTAAAAAAAATTGTAGAAGCCGTATCTAAGAAAATTGGAAAAGAGTAAAAAAAATGAACTGATAAGTACTACTTCCGGTAGACTGATTTTGATGAAAATGTCCGTGTCGGGTCCTCCTAGTAGTACCGAATTTAAGTTTTAAGTTTCAACTTCGTACGATATTCCGTTCTTGAAATATCACACACAGACCAATCACTAAAAACATGTTTGGTGTTCAGGGAAACTGAAAAAGTGTATTTCCGGTGAAAACTCGATTTAAAAAACTTGACATGAAAGCAATACTTTTCTTCCCTATATATTCATAAAGGGCAAGAATAAACAAAAATGAGGCATCTAAAATTTCATATCTTCTTTCTACTCCTGTACAGTCATGGACCTTGAAAGATATCACAAGGAAACTGGAGGCATTTGAGATGTGGCTGTGCAGACGAATGTCCATGATCCTATAGACTGCTCAGATGCCAAATATAGGCTAGACGTTCTCAGGAGAATAAAGAAAGACCTAAAAATGATTTCCACCATCAAGTGTTGAAAGTTCCTTTATTATGGACATATAATGCGGAATTAATCACCACATTCGTTACTACAAACCATTCTGCAGGAATAATATATGGAAAACGAGGACCTGACAAGCAGGATGTCGTGGCTTCAAAATCTGAGGACATAGTTCAGAGAAACATCAGAAGAATATTTTGCAGTGCAACGAACAAGTAAGAATTGATATGATCGTGTCAACATTCAGAACGTACCAGAAGAAGAACATGGGAGAGATTTTTTAAAGGTACAAATTCATCAACCTTTGCAGAAAACGACATTTTATAAAAATACATTTTTGTTTCTTTCAACAAGTAATAATTTGTTTAGTTTACAAATATATATATATATATATATATATATATATATATATATATATATAAATGACCTGTCAAGTGATGTACAGACTACAAACATATGAAAGAGAAATTGAAAGAATGAAATGACACTAATTTTGCATTAAACAAACACTTATAGAGCACGAGCTAAGATTAAGTGTTGTATTTGTTTATTTTTCTGAAAGAATAATAATCTATTTGTAGAAATGACATTGCTAAATTGTTTGAATATATTAAGAATAATTTTTTTTAGTTTCATCATTAACATAAATGTAAGATGAACAATATTCTATACTAGTAGTGATGGTTATTTGAATATGTACGTAAAATGCAGAAAGGGGTCATCGTGCCTCACCGATAATTTCAAAAAGTGACATGAAAAAGTTTGATTAGGTTTAACAAATTTATCAGTGAAACAATTTTCAAATCCACGATATTTTGATTGAAAACTGTAACAAAATTAGTAGATTATTATTGAGCAGATCAATTAATAGTCTTTTTGAAAACTATCTACGGAATGTTTTCCACCTAGAAATTATATAACCCACCGAGTTGGCCTAGAGGTAAAGTCGTCAGTACGAGTCAGCTGTTTAACAGAGCTGATTTTTGGAGATGGAGGTTCCTAGTTCAAACAAAAAAAACTAGTAACTGTAGTTACTTTTATATGGATTTAAATACTAGATAATGGTTACCGGTGTACCATGATGGTTGGGTTTCAATTAACCATACTCGCCCAGGAATGGTCGGCCTGAGTCTGAACAAGAATACACCCGATTTACACGTCATACACATTATATTTTTCAGTAACGTTGAAATTTTGTCGGCAATGGCAGACTTACGCCTGCAAGTTTTCGAAATAAGAGCTAGCACTTTTGTATAACCTCATTCAAATTAAATGGCACTTTACATCAAACTTTTAAATATTGTTTCAGTACTGAAAGGGTTAATAAAGTAAATAAAAATAGTGATGGCTGCCTCCGAAGCGTAGTTGTAGCGCGCTAGTCCCGGGTTCGATTCCCGGCCAAAGTCTGAAAATTTTCACTAAGTTAAAAAAAAGAACAAACCACCGGTAAATATCCCACCGTAGTCGCTAACGACCAAGCTATTGATGCGATTTAAAAAAAAAGTGAAAAAGAGGTATGCTCGTGGTGTAGTGGTCAGCGCAACTGACTTTTACTCCGGGGTCTCAGGTTTGATTCCCGGTCAGATTTGGCATTTTTTCATAACTGATTTTTATCTAACACCCTTCTCATCGTCTGCATCAACAGTAATTGCAAACAGTCAGAAGTAAAACATATAATATAAAAAAAGAGGTAAACTGAATTAAGGAAAAATCTGTACTTTTCCGCTCATCATGCGGTCTTGGGTTCGAATCCCATTCAGGCACGGCATATTTTCATACGTTATAAAAATCATTTCATCCTTAACCGTCTGCATTAGCAGTAATTGCAGAACAGTCAGACGTTAAAAAAAAAAAAAAATGTATTTTTCCGAACGATATTTTTCATTCTTTTAGTATGAAATCTGAAATGAATGTCTCAGTAATGTACTTTTTACACTACGATATTTACCGTAATTATTTTCGAATAATAATTTACAAAAGTCTGTTAAATAAAAGACATTTAAATAGGGAATTTAGTTATTATGAAAGGCATTAACAGAAACAACTGACGAGAGAGAAAACTGTTAACAAAACCATTGCGACCAATTCTATCTAACTTATCCATTTGCTAAATACAAAATACAAGCAACAAAAAGAGTACGACAAAATGTTTTATGCTCAACTACTTTAACTTATTCCATTCAACTTTCCTTCTCTTTCAAGTTAACTTGATAATCCGATCAAGTTAAAGTTAAGTTGTTTTACACGACAGAGAAATCGGATTGTAAACTTTGATTTATTGTTTTCTTTAGTTGACCGACTGTTCGTTTGCTGATTTTATTATTAATTAATACATTAATAATTTCTTATACTATTCCCTCTCCCACCCCTACAACTCCACCATTCCTTTCTTACCCCAGTAAAAATTTTCTACATTTTCCAGTTTACCCATAACAAGCAGGTTGTGTTGAATTTTTTACACTCGATCTGCTAGTTCCAGGGCTACAAAAAATAGATCTGTTTCTTATTACGTGGTCAGCCAATTATATGACTGAAGCATTTAAGAACAGAAGAGGTGTTGTTGTTTAGGTCATCAGCCGAAAGGCTGGTTTGAACCTCTAGAGGTTTTACTAAGTAAAACGAGGAGTGAGGTGGTTTACCATTGCCTTCCTCACTGAGTGAAAAATTACGCTTATCAGCATGCCAGGCCCTCTGAAAAGCACCTATTTTCCACTCTGCAAATGACACCTTCACTTCATTCACCACAGGGTCTGGCTGTATAATGAAATTCATTACTTTCAGAGGAGACAACTCTGATTAGCGTCTTTTTCACCTCTACCTCTTCTGTTCTTAAATGATTCAGTCATTTAATTGGCTGACCATGTAATAAAAAACAGAACTATTTATTTTAGCCCTGCAACGGACAGATTGAGTGTAAATAAATTGACACTCCACCTGTCTGTTATGGGCATACAGAAGAGGTAGAGGTGTAAATGACGCTAAACTATTTTTAAGCGTTGATGAGCTATGAACGTACGCATTGCCCCCTACCCACTTCATAGCTAGCCAATGTTTCGTGAGCCATTTTTTTGGTCTTTCAACAACAATTGTAAGCTTTGAACATACAATCAGCTGATTCTATTATAAAGTATCGCATGTTAACGTGCTGTATAATCGAAGTGTTCAGTACGAGATGCAAGACACGAGTGAACTACTGAGGTTCATGCGCGCGTAATGTTTGTCAGGCTGGTATACTGTTCACCAACTACGGCAGCATGTAGGGAGGGTAGCGGACAGAGAGAGAATGTGTTGCGTCCACCTTTCCCCTCAACTCATTTCAATCAGTGCACGGTGTTCAAGCGCAATAGTGACAATACGGTAGGGCACTCTGCCGGCCAGTTTCGTTCACTACACTCTAACAAGCCCATTTTTCATCAAAAAATTCTGAAAATATTACTTTCGCTTCCTAATGGATCTTATTTTATTACACTATAAATGTTATTATTATACTCTGGTATTTATATAAGATACGCTCGTACAAAGTTAGACGTTTAAATCTCATCGCATTTTTTGCGTATCACGTAGGCTAATATAACTTCTTTTCCAGGATTACATAATATGCGTTTTATTATTTTGTTATAAAATATAAAATTTTAACTGTAATTTGATGTATGTAGGGCAGAAAGAGAAATAATAAACGAGCTTGAAAAAATCACTTTTTGAAGGGAAGTCAAAGATAGATCATCGTGTCTGGTATCTCCTTCCTGTTAATATTCTAAGAAGCTGAATCAATTTTAATAGTTGTGAATTTTATACGAAACATACGTCAAATTTTAGAAATCAACTACACACGCATAATATCAGTTGTTTGACATTTTAACAAAAAGAATTGTATAGTAAATATAATAGAATGAGGTTATGACGTACCTTTCTTTTGGGTCTGTCAAAACTTATGGTAGGTACATCATTTAGAAAAAAACTTATTGCCTATTACCCTAAAATGAATCGCAGACATTTTCCCCGTATTTTGTGCGCGCGCAACTAATTTTGACGGGGTGTGGCATTCGACTGCGACACCAATGTCAAAACGATTACCGCATGAACACAACACAATGAGTAGTGAGTACTACTTTAGAGGCAGCCGGTATCAGGCTACGACACTGTGGTGGGGGAGCTACTTACTGCGCATGTGCGGCCCGCATGCCACCGTAGTTGGTTATATTTATACATTCGTACAATGTTTTTTTCCCTTGCATCCAGGAGACTCCAAAGGGAGTATAGGACATGTCAAGATAAAACTGATAAACTGAAAGTTAATCACCAATGATAAATTCATCACTTACCACCAAAAAATTGTTTTTGCTGCTGCTTACTTCAGTAGGCTTGTCATGAACCCCATTGAATCAAATATCACACAAAATAAAAAATAAAAAAATCAAACACAATGATAAATTCATCACTTACCAATAATTTTTTCCTGCTACTGCTTACCTCAGTAGGCTTGTCATGAACCCCTTTGTATCAAATAGTACACAATATTTGTTTATGTGACAACGCTGGCAAACGTTCTGATTGGTCTAAACGCGTGGAACAGTAGATTTCATAAACGGTGAAAAGAATTATAGTCAGAGTTATCTCCTCTGAGTCATGAATTTTATTGTACAGCCAGATCCTGTGATGAATGAAGTAAAGGTGTCATTGGCAGGGTGGAAAGTAGATCCTTTTGGAGAGCCTGGCATGCATAGGTTACTTTCCCACAGGGAAAAAGCCAATGGTAAACCACCTAACTAATCGTTTTACTTAGTAAAGATCCTAGAGGTTGAACTAAAAGGTTCAACCTTTCGGCTGATGACCTAGACAACAACAACTATCCTCCAAAAAAAATTAAAAACCTACAGCTTTTATTTCAAACTTTTTATTCTACAATGCTTAGTTTAGCGTCAATTAGTGATTTTCTGTATTTTGCTCATCAAAATCGGTAAAAAATGGATGGTTTAAGATTGCGGCCTTGGTGTATATTTACTATTAAAATATGTAATTTAAAAAAAAAAAATTATTTCTATTCAGGAAATTCACAACCAGTTGGAAACAATCAATGAATGTGAAAACACAAAATTTGGAAAAAAATAATATGGAAAATAAACGTGAGTGGAGACACAGTCCATTGGCAGTACTCCGACGTGAATAGATAAGTGTAGCATTTAGAACACTGTAATTGATAGTTAATAGATGAGGTCCTAGCTCCATCGACGTTTTAGACGTCGTATTGGATTGTTTGGGAGAGTCTGCGTAGCCAGATTTGATATCGATGGGTTATGGTTCACGAGTTTCTTCCTAAATTTCGTATAGAGTTTTAAAAGAAAACGTCATTTAGATAGGGTACGTTTAGGTCTGAGTGTAGCGTTTTATTGGTTACATAATAGGGGGCGTTAACTGTCCTCCGTAAAAGCTTTGATTGGAAACGCAGAATTTTTGCTAATACCGATGGTTTTGCACAGCAGTAAAGCTGACTGGGGTAGCTCCATATTGGTCGAAGGTACGAGTTGTAAATAATTAATTTGAATAAAGAAAATATTAGTGATTTTCCGTATTTTTAAGTTCTATATAGGTAGATTTTTATTTAGCGTCATTCACTTATGATTAAAATTAAGTTATATTTTTATTATTTACATTGGTAAGACAAAGTTGTGTGAGTGTTTCACACCAATTCGTTTTAAAATGGTTTTATTTTTTCTAGCGACTTTTCTTAATGTAATGTAAGAGAGTTTGAAAGAGATTAAAATTTAAAATCGATAAATTGAACATAAGACCGTCTTTATTAGCTTTCAAAGTGATTCATGAATTGTACTTAGTATCTTATGTCATTGTTTTGTGAATTCACGTCCAATTGGAACAGACTTCTTGAAGTAATGTTCGTTTATGTATTTAGAATAGCTAAGAAGTTATTAGTTAGTAGTTGTTTGCAAGTTCTATTGATATTTCGTAGCAATTATTTACATCTGTCAGTAGTATAATTTTAACAAGAGTAAACTATAGTTTAATTAAAGTGTAATTCTAGTGAATATATCGTCTTAAGTTGGCCGAACAGTAAAGTACAAAACAATAACGGCAAAACAGATTGCAAGGGTGTAAGATGTAAGCAAGTGAGCAAACAGTTCAGTTAGTTCGGTTCACTTTAGAGTTGTGTACTATATTGAAGAGAAGTACTAAAGCCAGTTAACTTGTTCGTTCTATAATTTCAGGACTGTACTATTAGAGGATTGTTAGATGAAAATGGCCTTATACTCCTCCACCTTTCTTGTGTTGTTGATTTACTGAAGTAATTCTTGCTTGTGTATTATTTATTGGTCAAGTTAAGTGGGAACAGGTCGTTGGTATCACAAAAAATATATATATAGGTAAGAGGGATGGGGTTGCAGTGATTCCCTCTCTCCTGAGGTTGTTTAGTTACTGGGATGCTCAGCATTAGCCTCAGAGGTAATGAACCTGGAGGTAGATTCATTTCGGAAGTTGCGTCCAAGGATTTATGACCGACCACTTCGTCCCTTCCCACAACCTATCCTGTCTCATCCTCTTTTACCCATTTCCTACTTTACCCTTCCGTAGTTCTTCTTCTTCTTCATCGTCTACTTCCTCCTCTTCATTCCTTTATCCTACAACCATTCCTTGTTTTCTCCAAAACTAGAAACCTCAACGCACAACACAATTCTCTCTTCTCGTCTTCTTGTAAACATTACTAACCGCAATCTTTATTGTTAACTATAAACTTTATGTTTTGACAATTATAATCCTTTCTCATGAGATTTGCGGTAATTACAAATAAATCCTTTCTTCCTTTTCTTTTTAATAATATTTTCTTCCTTTATAATAACATCTGTAGACTACATTTTCATTGTTGTTTAAGGGTATGTATTTATTATTTCCCTCCGAATAAATTTAATAAACATTTTGCAAATTTTTATTGCGATATTTATGAATAATCGTAGAATAATGAACTGCTTAACTGATTTCAGAATACAAAAAAAATATCTGGTGTGAAACACACACGAATTTTTCTTGTCAATGTAAATCATGAAAAATATAATCTATTTTTAATAATTAGTAATCAATTTAAATGTTAAACATAACCTAATTTAATATCAATCTCTGTAGGACTTAAAAATACGGAAAATCACTAATTGACGCTAAACTAAGCGTTGTAGACAAGTCAAAACGCACAGTTACATTTGCATAATCCACCTTAGTCACTAATAACCAACCACTTTATCCCACTTTAAATAAATAATTAAAAAAGCATCGTAGAAAAACTTTTGAAATAAAATTTGTAAGTTTTTCATTTCCTACAACTTTAATTGTATACAATTTTATCATAAAATACATACTGAGGCCGTAATCGTAAAAAAATCTAATATTTTCAGCGATTTTGATGAGCAAAATACAGAAAATCACTAATTGACGCTAAAATAAGCGTTGTAGAATAAAAAGTTTAAACTAAAAGTTGTAGATTTTTAATTTTCTACAACTTTAATTGTATACAATTTTGCCCTAAAATGCATATTAAGCCCGCAATCTTAAAATAAAGTAATTTTTTACCACAAGACTACAAGCCCCCTTCCCAAAGAATCTCAGCAGACATAGCACTTACCCTACCTTGTAGAACCTAACAAATTTTGTAAATGCAGTAATTTTAAACAAAATCGTAGGAGCCGGTTTTAAAAAATTGCAAAAAAGTAAAAATCACAAGAATAAACTACTATTTCTGGTTGACCGAATTTGATGAAAATGTTCGTGCGAGTCACACAGTAGAACCAAACTTAAGCCCAAGTTCGTACGATATTCCATTCTTGAGATATTTGGTGTATACACACACACAGACACACACCAATCGCTAAAAACATGTTTTAGGGTTTAGGGGACCTAAAAATGTTAATTTTTGGTGAAAACTCGATTTTCAAAAATCCACCTAAAACAGTACTCTCCTTCTTCATATATACGCTTTATTCTTATAGGAAAACAATACTTTTTCCCCATATATTCACATAGGGTAAGAGAAAGCAAAAAAGTGTAATGATTCCCATGTAATGTTACTACATACGTTTTCATTAATGTGCAGTTATTATTTATTTATTTATTTTATTTAATAAAATATAGCTACATTAAAATTACAATTCATGACTATACTAAGCTATGTACAATATTTTAAACTAAATATACTTATACGCAAAAACTCTTCTTCACAAAGAGTTCTGTCCGCGCATAGGAGTGTACAGAACAAAAACATTAATTCACTTAAATACTTATAACTACTATAAAATTACTAAGTTAAATTACTACTGGAAGCTATATTATAATTTTTATTTTATAACTATAACTACTTTACAATAATATATTTTAACTAACACAACTTAAATATTTTAACTTTATACGAAATTAATTCAATAAATGAGCATAAAGAGATAGTTAAACCGTCGCAAAGAGAAAATTAAAAACTAATAAAACAGTTATTTTAAGACCTGGAAAAGTTTCTCAAGTTTTTGCCACAGATCGATATTATATGATATTTTAGTTTATGTTTTAATAGATGTGGTGACATAATACTGTGTATATGGGGTGGAAGTACGTTAACGAATCGCCTCTCAAGATAGAGAAATGACTTCTGAAAAAATGTACTATTTGGTTTTCTAGTCTTAATTTTTCCAGCGTTCCTAGTACCATATTACAGACTGCAATATGTACACAGTGTATTGATACACTTTTATTTACCAACCGAACTCGGAAACCAAAATAAATTACATTAAAAAAAATTTATTCTAAATAAAGTCCTGAATTTACTACATTTTGGAATATTTTACGCGCGTATATGCGTAAATAATATCAAAAGTTGCGTTAAGTTATGCTCAATACCGAAACAACTCTCATGACAAGATTATTCCATATACTTCTTCCTACTTTATCCTCTTCGACCACAAACCATCGCATTTCTTCCTTTGTTCCTGCCCAAACATTTATCAGTTTTCTATGTACGCCCAAATAATGGGACGCTTTTATTTTCATTCATCATCAGTTGTAATTTTATTAAAATTGTATTGTTTTGGTTTTCCAACAAACATAAGTCTGGCAGAACACGATTTTTGTATAAATGGATTAAAAAAAATTTGAATATATTAACTTACCTGGTACTAACTTTTTTTTTAGCTTTTATTTGTTATTGGGAATTGTACATTGTAGACAACTACCCAATTTGATCGCTGCGTTTTGCTATATTTGTGGATTAGACATGAGTTTGAACAGGGACCCCCAGTAGAGTTTGTCCATGGATGGCTGTCAACTCGTCACCATACAAAGTCGCTTGCCCGACTGGGCTGGCCCGAAGGCCAAGGTACTAACTTAACGTAATTTATTTTGGTTGAAGGGCTTATTGAATTACGACCTACAAGAGAATAATTTATTTTATATTATAAATTTTTTTAAATTGTATTGTTTTTTTTTTAAATTTAATGTATTCCTTCAATCACTGGCTAAGATTAAAAACTGGTGGATTTGAACGTGATAATTTACCACTCTAGCCGGGAATCAAACCCGGGACCTCCACTTTGCAGAGTAGCACGCTAACCTCTGGGCCACAGAGGCAGTACATACGTTTCCAAACATAAAAAATTTCATAAATATTACGTATTTTCTTTACTGTTTATTTATTATCAAAGACTGTACACTACTGAAAAACGCTCAACCGATCACAGATTCTGGCATGTAGTAAACATGAATTAGAAAGAGGACAACCTGTAGAATTTTTTTGCTAATCCCCATCAAAAGTTGTTTGTTAGAACATTGGTGTTTAAATCTTAACAAAAAATTTCTACCAGCAAACTGAATACGTGGGCTTGAAAACCAAAAGAAATTATAATATAAAATAAATTATAAAATAGTACTAAAAAAAAAATTGAAATTCGCCCGTAGCGTAGTGGTTAGCACGTTAGTCTACCACGCGGAGGTCCCGGGTTCGATTCCCGGCCAGGGTCTGGAAATTTTCACAAATAAAAACCCACAATTTACAGTCATATAATCCACCGTAGTCGCTAATAATCAACCACTTGATGCCACGTTAAATAAATAAATAAATAATAAAAAAAATTGAAATTCATTGACAATGCTGATCATTAGAGACACAAAGGAAATTTCAAATAGGCTGAATCCGTTTACGAATTTAAGTTGAATATTAATGATGGGAGTGAATATTGATATCTTACTTTAAAGTGAGGTAACTCGTAGAGAACAATAGAAGCGGTAACTAAAATTAATTATTGATGATCAAAGAGAAACAAAATGGTAAAACAATTTAAATTAAACATATATGAAATCGATATTTTCCAAAAGAGAATTAGGATAATCAATTTTAATATAACAACCCTCTTTAAAATGTCACCCTGTCGATTGTAGTCGAAAGGAAGGAATTTCAGTAATTGAACATTTATTTAAAATCGATGTAGGCTTTAAATTTTACTGGTGACAGAAAGGGAGCATAATTCTACTTCGGGGTGCTACGGAATACAAACTTTTCAGAAACCATGAAAACATGTCGATAATTTTGTGTTTATAATTTAGGCGAAATGTAATTTAGCGACTGTTTTAAACATTAATAACTTCTTACAGTTAATAATTTCAAAATTTAGTAAATTGGTCCTTAGGTCATTTTACTACTCCAATTTGCTCATAAAGGAAAGATGGAGTGTTAAATTAATTGCACTCAATCTGTTGGTTCCAGGACTACAAAAAATAGTTTTGTTTCTTATCACATAGTCAGCCAGTTATATGACTGAACTATTTAAGAACAGAAGAGGTAGAGGTGTAAAAGACACTATTTACAGTTATCTCCTGTGAGAGTAATGAATTTCACTATACAGCCAGACCCTATGGTGAATGAAGTGAAGGTGTCATTTGCAGAGTGGAAAGAGGGTGTTTCCACGAAGGGCCTGGCATTCTGATAAGCACACTTTTCCACTCAGTGAGGAAGGTTATAGTAAATCACCCCACTCCTCGTACTTAGTAAAACCTCTAAATGTTCAAACCAGCCTTTCGGCTATTGACCTAAACAACAACACTACTCCAATGTTTTTTGTTATTGTTCTCAGGTAGTACTTTTTTAAAGTATTACCGATAAACAGATATAGCTGACTATCTATTTTTACTTTCTCTTGCTTATATAAATGTATAGGAAGGAAAGTATTGTTTTTGTCGAATTTCCAAAATCTAGTTTTCACCGGATCTACACGTTTTCAGACCTCCTGAACCCGAAAAACATGTTTTTAGCGATTGATCTGTGTGTGAACAGAGTATCTCAAGAACGGAACATCGAACGAAGTTGAAACTTGAAACTTAAGTTAGATAGCCTACCACTAGAGGACCCGACACGAACATTTTCATCAAAATCGATCAACCAGAAGTATTAGTTTATTCGTGTCATTTTTCACGTTTTTACGATTTTCTCAAAAATGGCATCTATGATTATTTTAAAATCGCTTTATTTACTACATTTTTTATGCTCTACAAGATAGAGTAGGGGCTATGTTTGCTGAAATTCTTGGGAAGGCTGTGCCCTCGTATAAAAATATCTTTTTGTTTAAGATTGACCTTAATATGCATTTTAGCGCAAAAGTGTACATACATAATAAAAGATATAGACAATTTAAAAACCTACAACTTTTATTCCAAACGTTTTTTGTAAAACGTTTAGTTTAGCGGTATTAAGTAATTTTTTGTTTTTTTCATAAAAATCAATAAAAAAGTGGTTTTTTAAGATTTCAGCTTTATATATTTTATGACAAAAATGTATATAATCAAATTTATAGGGAATTAAAATCAACAACTTTTATTTCGAGCTTTTTTTCTGTACAGAGCCTAGTTTAGCGTAAAAGAGTGATTTTCCGTATTAAGCCAAACTGAGGTTGATTTTCATTTTGCATCATTCACTAATGATTAAAATTAGGTTATGTTTTTTTGTTTATTCCTAATGTTAGTTTATGTTCATAATTTGCACTGGCAAGAGAAAGTGGTGTGAGTGTTTCACACCAGATTATTACCAGGCCAACAGCAGAAAAGCTAGTTTGAACACTATTGTAACTTTCTCTTGCCCTGTATCAATATAAAAGAAAGGAAAGGTGTCTATCGTCTTCAAGTCGATTTTTTAAAATGGAGTGTTCAACGGAAATACGATTTCCCAAAACCCCTGAATCCAAAAGCATGTTTTTACCGACTGGTCTGTGTGTCAACAAAATATTTCACGAACATAATAACGTACCCACCGGGTTGGTCTAGAGGTAAAGTCGTCGCCAAAATCAGCTGTTTAACAGCTGATTTTCGGAGACGAAGGTTCCTGGTTCAAATCCTAGTAAAGGTAGTTACTTTTATACGGATTTGAATGCTAGACAGTGGTTACCGTTGTACTTTGATGGTTGGGGTTCAATTAACCATACTCTCTCAGGAATGGTCGACCTGAGTCTGTACAAGACTACACCTCATTTACACGTCATACACATCATCCTCATCTCATTGGGTCATGGGGTTGCTTATTGTTCTGAATTGAACAGATTGCAACGTACACAAATTAGGGATTACAAAAAAAAATAATAATAATAACGTACTATGTTGAAATTTGGAATTTAAATTTTAAGTTATAATCTAAACAAAAAAATTGTGGGCTTTATTGTGTTTAAAGTTTCGGTTTCGACCGGAAGTGCCCCAAAACCGGAAGTTAAGAATTCAAAGTCAGAATTTTGAAACAAAAATAGTGTCATTCGATTCCTCTTAAAGAGTAGATACAGGAATCACTAATGGTTTGTACCATAGGTCAAAGGGAGGCCTTTTTCACGAGACACGTCGTCTCATGAAAGAAATTTTTTATTTTAAAAGAATTTATTATTAGTTGGGTTTTTGACCTTTGTTTCGTTGATGTTTAGTTATTTTTATTTTAAAGAATAGATTATATTTTCGTGTTTTGTTCCTCTCCTAATTACTACATGACAATCATTTATATTGTTTTCTTCTAATAGGTAACCTTATTTAAATTCAAAGTAACAGCTAACAAATTATGTTTGTTTAGAATAACAATTAGTAGCTTGAAAATATATATATTCTTTTTTTCTACCAAAAAATATTTCTCTACTATTTGCCAAAATTTGTTAGTCACGGTGTTAAATAAAACGTTTTAATTCGAGTAGTAGGATTATAAATAAATACAGAAGTTTAAAAACTCGTAAATTAATCCTTCTTAAGTTTTTTTTGTAAAGTCGTTGAACTGTTTGTGCAGTGGCAACAGAATTAATATAAAAAAATGACAATAGCTGTCATTTATAATCAAAATAAAAATTTCCAGGCACTAACCGTGAATCCAACTTTCGAGCCTTACTTTATTAGCAAACCATTTTACTACTTTTGTTGTTTAGTTAATTTAAAATTGAAAAATCTGGTGTTCAACACTCGTACGAATTTGTCTTGCTAATGTAGATAATGAACAATTTAATCATGAGTGAATGACGCAAAATGAAAATCAAACCTCTGTAGAACTTATAAATACGGAACATCAGTAATCAAAATTGGTCAACCGGATATAGTAGTTTATTCGTGTCATTTTTCACTTTTTTGCGATTTTCTCAAAAACGGCTCCTACGATTTTTTAAAAAGTCGCCTGGTTCACTAAATTTTTTATGTTCTACAAGATAGGATTGGCACCATGACTGCTGAAATTCTTGGGAAGGTTGTTTTCGCGCAAAAAATTGTGTTTCTAAGATAGCGATTTTAATATGCGTTTTAGCGCAAAAATGTGTATAATAAAAATTTTAAAGAATTTAAAATCCTACAACTTACATTTTCAACATTTTTTTATAACGCTTAGTTTAGCGGTAATTAGCGATTTACTGTTTTTTTCCTCACGAAAACGTGTAAAAAATCAATTTTTTAAAGATTTCAGCCTTAGTATGCATTTTACGACAAAAATGTATAATCAAATTTATAGAAAATTAAAAGATCTACAATTTTTATTCAGAGCATTTTTCTCTATAGAGCCTAGTTTATCGTGAAAGTGATTTTCCGTAGTATTTTTAAGCCAAATTGTGGTTGATTTTCATTTTGCGTCTTTCACTCATGATTAAAATAAGATTATGTTTCTTGAGGTTAGTTTTTTGTTTATTTCTAATTTTTTATTACTAATGTTAGGTTACATTGTTCATTATTTGCATTGGCAAGAGAAAGTCGTGTGAGTGAGTGTTTCACACCAGATTTTTAAAATAAATATTTAACAGAAATGTGTAGCTGCTAGTCGATTATATTCTCCAACGTATACACATAATTTCCCCCGCGTACGTCTCTCGACTTCTTCAAAACTCTTCATCTACTTCAACAACATACGTACTTAGATGCACACACACACACACACACACACACACACACACGCACACACACACACACACACACACACACACACACACACACACACATACACACACACACACACACATTTATGAAAATCTTCATTACGGCCCTTAGGGTTATCATTTTTGAAAATTTAAAAATTAAATGATGCTGTAAATATAGGTAAATACAAATATGCTGTCAAAATGTCATGAAAATCCGTTCAGTAATTTCGGATTAAAAAAAAATTAAACATTAGGAATAAAAAAAGTAGTTTTGGAAATTACCCTGCAAAAAAAATACGTCGTGTTGTTATAAAATATTAGTAGGCCTATAGATTTCAAAAAAAATTAAGTTATAATAATTCCGAAACTAGGCAACTAAAGTTTTGTATGTTTACACTTCATAAACGAAATTAGGGAAAAAACAATTAATTCTATTATCACCATTTAACCACATACAATTTTCTAACAATCATCATTGTAAGTAAAATAGAAGTTTATGAAATTTAAATAAATTTATTAAAAATTTAAATTTTACAAAATCTGGATTTTTAAATTCTTTAGAGTTAAATTTTAATCATTAATCACACATATCAATACACATCTAACATGTGGTGGTATGACACACCATTTGACCCTCTACAAATTCTTTTTTAATAAATCAATACCAACAGTGTTGCATTATCACACACCAAACAATAACGAAGTGAAATTAAACTTGTTAAGTGAAAATTCGAGTAAATGAAGTGAAATCATATGTTTGGTTATAATAATGCACGAATATAATATTTCAATGTTATAATCTCTCAAATACACTATAATGTTATTTATGTAAAAGGGATTTCATGTAGTGACCCACTACCCAACAATAGGTCACTAAAAAATTATACACGCATAATATTGTGAGTATAATTTATATATAGCACGTCATTTATTTTATCAAATATCGGTCACGTCAAATTTTAACAATGTATGACACAGTTAAACACTTTTGACTTTTGTAAAACATAATATAATAGAAATCATTTATCATGAAATTTACCTTCTTTACTTCTACTTAATTCTTTTTCATTTACTTCGGCCCTATAACATGAAAAGAGGAAGGATTTCAACATGAAAAAATCTTGTGTGTAACACTCACACAACCTTCTCTTGCTAATGCAAATAATTAACAATATAACCAGACATTAGTAATAAAACATTAGAAATAAACAAAAAACTAACTTCAAAATAGGTACATAACCTAATTTTAATCAAGAGTGAAGAATTTCAGCAGACATGGCGTCTACCCTATCTTGTAGAGCATAAAAAATTTAGAAAATGAGGCGATTTTAAAAAATATCGTAGGGCCCGTTTTTTAAAAAATCGCAAGCAAGTAAGAACTGACACAAATAAACTACTACTTCCGATTGACCGATTTTGATGAAAATTTTCGTGCGGGTCCTCTAGTGGTATCTATTTAAAGTTTCAAGTTTCAAGCTCGTACAATGTTCCGTTCTTGAGATATTCTGTTCCCACACAAACACGCACACACACACACACCAATCGCTAAAACATGTTTTTTGGGTTCAGGGGGTACGAAAACGTGTACATCCGGTGAAAACTCGATTTCAAAAAATCGACATAAAACAATACTTTCCTTCCTATACATTTATATAGGCAAGAGAAAGTAAAAATTACTAAATTTCAATAAATGTTTAAGATATGAAAAGGATTATTTTACTAAAACTTTCTTGGGTAGAAATTAACACAATGACTCCAGAATTGATGTGACAACGATATGACCGTATAATGATATTGCTGTAACATTCTTAATACTTAAAGCGTACCAAATTAATTTAAATGTAATTTGTGTTCGTGAAAAAGATATTGTTATCGTCTTCTTTTGGTAATGAAAATGCTTTAGCACTAGTAAACCTCATAAATATTACATTAGTTGTCGCTGGTCTATTTTTGAAGTGTTTCCCATAACAAGCAGGTGAGTGTTAAATTGTTTGCACTCGATCTGCTACTATAGGGCTACAAAAAATAAGTCCTATTTTTTATTACATGGTGATACAATTATATGACTGAAGGATTGAAGAACAGAAGAGGTAGAGGTGTAATAGACACTAATCACAGTTATCTCCTCTGAGAGTAATGAATTTCATTATCTAGCCAGATCCTGTGGTGAAAGAAGTGAAAGTGTCATTTGGAGGGTGGAAAGCTTTTCAGAGGGCCTCGGCATGCCTATAAGCATACTTTTCCCATCAGTGAAGAAGGCAAGGTAAACCATCACACACATAGTTTTACATAGTAAAGCCTCTAAAGGTTCAAACCAGCCTTTCGGCTTATGACCTAAACAACAACATTTTTGAAGTCCCTCCGAAATTCTGCTATTGAGTGGTGTTCTCCTCCAAGCCATTAAGTCTGTTAATAATAATCTTCATCTCTTTTTTTGTCATCAGTCTCTCGACTGGTTTGATGGAGTCTCCAAGCTGTTCTATCTTGCGCTAGTCGTTTCATATCTACATACTTGCAACACATTACATCTTTTGTAATTTGCTTTAAATATTCTAACCTTTGCCTCGCTCTACAATTCACTCTCTTAATGTCCACGTCAAAAAAAAAAAAAAAAAAAAAAAAAATAGGAACTTGAGTTTGAAGCTCAATGGTTAAAAGAATATGGCATCTGTTAAAGAATAGCTTCTTCACATGTTTAATTTCCTTTTTTATTTTTCGAATTGTGGAAAAAGAAACATCACAGTAGTTAGCCACTCAATCATGGCTTTCGTTAAGAGGAAGGAAAGGCATTTTTGTTTAGCTTCAACTTCACAGCATTTTATTACACTGCATATTAGATTTCGTTCAGCACTGTGAATAATCTGCTCACGTTTTCAAGAGACTAACACTTCTGTTTACAGTAAAAAACAGTTATATTTGTACAGTTAAACTGCAAAAGGTTCCGAGATATATTATATATGTTCTGGGTATAGTATAAATTGTTGTGTTTGTTGAACTGAAATTAAAGCAGTCGCGCATGCGCACTGACGTTTCCCCCTTTACCCCTCGTTGCAAACAGGTTAAACTCGTGATTTGATTAACTATAAGACATCCTGGGATATCATCCTAGGATATTAGTATTTACTAGGATTTTACATTGTCGATAAAATTAAGAATAATTTAAACAAAAACCGCTTTGTTTTAATATAATTTACAATGAATTATAGTAGATAAAACAATATCTTTGGCCAAAATTTAAAACTTATTTTTGGTTGATAGTTCACGAGAAATTTAATGTGGATTTACGATTACATTATCATCCTCACAACTCTTTATTTTTATTCTTTCTTTGTAAATAATTCATCATACAACCTGACCGAATCATACTTCTTTTGAGTTCATTCTATTCCATTTATTTTTACTATTCTCTTTTATCAACCGCACAACTTATTTCGGTTATTTATGCGTATCTTCCGAACAGAAAATACTGTTGAAGTCCTTTTTAAATGTAACAAATTGTCCCTACAATTCCCCCAACTTGGTAACTCATACCAATCTTTTACAACCGCCTTTTTTGAAATGTTTCCAAAAACGTTTTTAACCTCTTTGCCAGTTCCACCATACTTTTTATTTTATTTATGTCAAAAGAATTGAATTCTGAATGTTTTATATACACTTAAATTTTAGTTAAGTGTGTGTTTTTGTCCACATACTTTTGAATGAATCTGATAAAAGAATGCTCAAAATATTTTTTTAAATGGTACACAACATTTTTACTTTAAATTTTATACTTATTGGTATAACATAAATAGTTAATTGTTATTGACAAAAATTAATCTTAATTACAAATTTACTTTTTAAAATAATTTATGTTAACAGAATTTTTCTGCAAATCAACTCAATAAAAATGAAAGCGATGTTGGTCGATACGACTCCTCACACTCGAAGTGACTTACTAACATATTGATGACATTTTTTGTGAAAGTTCAGTAAATTAAATACGAGTATTTAATATTTTGAAAATTTGTTACAAGAAATCTAAAGCTGAGTAGAGATAAGAACTCATCTTGAAATAATGAGGCATATAATAAAAGTTGTAGAGAATTAAAAAAACCTACAACTTTTATTCCAAACATTTTTTTATAACGCTTAGTTTAACGGTAATTAAAGATTTACTGTTTTTTTACGAAAATCTGTAAAAATCAAATAGATTTTTTTAAAATTTCAGCCTTAATATGCATTTTACGACAAAAGTGTATGTAATTAAATTTATAGCATATTAAAATTTCTACCACTTTTATTTTAAACATTTTTCTCTACAGAGCCTAGTTTAGCGTGAAAGAGTGATTTTCCGTATTATTAAGCCAAACTAAGGTTGGTTTTAATTTCGCATCATTCATTCTGTCACCGTCGCCACCTTTGATTAAGTACTATGCTGCCGGCTATCAAAGCTTCCGAAGTAGCGAAAGAGGGAACCTCCAATAGTTCCGAGAGGGGCGGTAGGATTGTGGCGGCGTACCGACAGAGGCATTTGTCATCAAGACCAAGACCAATAACCGCCCTCTACCACAGCGCTCTCGGCAACTATATAAAGAGCGCTACACTAAGCCGAAGGATTCAATTCCGATCCAGACAGCATACAGGACGTCCACCATCGGCACACGGCTATCGGACTCCTTCTTCTTCTGTTAGTGCCTATTCGTTCCGAATATTGGCGATCAGTCTGACTATGGCTATCTTATCTACAGCCATCCTGAAAAGCTCTGTTGTAGACTTGGAGAACCAGGTACGCAGGTTCTTCAGCCATGACATTCTTCTTCTTCCTGGTCCTCTTCTGCCATAGATCTTTCCTTGGAGAACGGATTTCAGCAGGCCGTATTTTTCTTCATTCCTCATTACATGGCCGAAATATGCAAGCTTCCTGCTCTTGATGGTGTTCATCACTTCCAAATCCTTATTCATTCGCTCCAATACAGCTTTGTTGGTCACTTTGTCCATCCATGAAATTCTCAACACTCTCCTATACAACCACATCTCAAAAGCCTCGAGTCTTTTCTCAGTTGATTTGGTCAATGTTATCGGACTCCAGCGAAGACTAATCGACGACCCCGCAAGAGAGAAGATGATGCTTCCGCTCGCGACCCGTCACCGTAAGCTGTCGACCGGACCGTCATTGCCCGCTAACGCGAGCGATGCCCACAGCGGTTTTTTGACCAAGCCTTACGCCCACCGGACCAGACGAAGCAGCCATTGACGCACTACTGGGAGGGAAGAAAATGATGTCTCCACTGGAAGACGACACACCGTGTCGCCCAGCTCCTCAACCGCCACGACGACTACGATCAACGCTTTCCATCAAGACGACCACCGCTTAAACGGCCCTTTTCAGGACCACCAAAATGTAAAGGTTTCAACTCACCACTTACTGTCGCCATCCGGTGACACCTCATTATTCAAATTAGGTTATGTATTTTGAAATTAGTTTTTTTAATGTTTTATTTTAATAATATTCCGCTACCTCACACTACTCAAACACGCTACTTAGGCTTACACTTGGACAGAAAACTTACATGGAACGCACATGTTACACACACACGCCACAAACTCAAAACACGCTTCTATCAACTAAAACGCTTACTCGATAGACGTTCTAAATTAAACATGTCACACAAATTAACAATCTACAAGACAGTCTTAAGACCAATCTGGACATATGGAGTTCAACTTTGGGGATCTGCTAAACCTTCACACACGAAACGTATACAAGCGATTCAGAACAAGATTCTACGAACGATAACGCAATGCCCCTTTTACATCACAAACTCAATGTTGCACAAAGACTTACAAATGCCATACGTAATTGATGTCGCGAAACAACTATACAAGACGATGCATGACAAATTTGAACTACATGACAACCCTCTCATACAAAACATGTACACTAGGGTGATACCGGGTACTCAGCGCAGACGTTTGAAGCGCTTCTAGCCAAGAGATCTTCTTGGCCAACTGTAGGACTGTGGTGATGACTGCACGCTCCTTCAAGTAAATCAAGTTTTGAAACATTAGCTTCACATTTAGAAATTGTTATATTATTTTAATAACAGATACTAAATTTCAATTAAAAGTGTCAAAAAAAAAGTTTTATTACTAATGTTAGGTTATATTGTTCATTATTAGGAAGAGAAAGTCTTATGAGTGTTTCAAACAAGATTTTTTTTATATAAGAATATTAGAACATCAGATTTTCCAGTTGAAAACAATCGAATAAGTTAAAAATTTAATTTAATACAAATTAAAACTCATTATAAATCATCAAGGTGATATTTCAAAACAGTTAAAAGGGTAACATAATGAGTTAGGTGTAAATAAAACTGTTGCGTGGTACAAAATATTGTTTACAACATTATTACTATCGTGCGGTTGCCTCAAGGTGGATATAAATAAATTTACCGATCCACTAAATTACAAATTGGAAATCGTAATAAAGGTAGGTTGGTAAAGTCGGTAAGATTGGCCTACACTTGATTGGTATATATGACTTCATTTTTATGTAATAGGCGCTTACAGGTCATGACCCTGTAAATCTTCAGCTAAATAGTATGGGTTCAATATACGAAACAAATTCACAACAAGTTTTAGTTATGATTTCACGAAGTTCTTTCTAATAGAGTTCATAATCTTTTTATTTTCTTTCCTTGTTTAATTTTATTGTTTCTTATATGTACGACGATTTTTATTTAATACAGTTAAGTAATTTGGTACTTTATTGAATATCCTAAGGGGTTAAAATTGTGAACTATTAAAATTATTATGAATAATTTAGTTAACAGGTATACTAATAATGTCTATAGAGTTGTCTAGTGTGAAATTGGGTGGATAATTTATTGTTTTAACAGTTTTCTTTAGCCTAGAGATTTTTAAATGTAATTTTGTGAAATGAAAAATACATTATAATATATGAGAATTATTGTACTCGTTATATAATGTGTAGCACCACAATCCGGTAACTTTTATATAATTTTCTGAAGAACTTTTTGGTTTCTTTTATTCTATACGGGTAATAACATCTTTAAATTATGAGTTACGTATTGAAAAATCTCAGCTTCATTTCCGTGGTGCTGTCATCGGTGTAATTGACTGTTAAGTTGAAGATTTTGAAATCAATCGATGGCTATGTTCAAGATTAACAGTGATTTGAGTTAGTTCTGATTTCTATTAGTTGGAATCTCCAGGCAGCTCTACCATATGACCACGTAATAAGGGATTTTGAATAGAATCAGGAAATCATTAGACGATATGGGATAAAAAAATAAAGGTAAAAAAGAGGGAAATAAGCTTAAACCGTAAAGGAAGGAGAAGGAGAAGAATTTTTTTTTTTGGTTTTACGTCTGATTGTTTTGCAATTTTTGCTAAGGCAGACAGTGGAGAATGGTGATACTCGTATATGAAAACGAGTGATAAAAATCTGGTGTGAAACACTCGCACAACTTTCTCTTGCCAATGCAATTATTAACAATACAATCTAACATTAGTAATAAAACATTAGAAAGAAACAAAAAAGACTAACCTCAATAAACACAACCTAATTTTAATCATGAGTGAAAAACGTAAAATGAAAATCGACCTCAGTTTGACTTAAAACTCCGGAAAATCACTCTTTCACACTAAACTAGACTGTAGAGAAAAACGCTCTAAATAAAAGTTGTAGATCTTTTAATTTCTTATAAACTAGATTATACTTTTTGTCGTAAAATGCATAATAAGGCTGAAATCTTTAAAAAATCGATTTTTTACACGATTTCATGAGAAAAAAACAGAAAATCGCTAATTACCGCTAAACTAAGCGTTATACAAAACAATGTTTGAATTAGAGTTGTAGGATTTTAAATTCTCTACAACTTTTATTATGTACATTTTTGCGCTTAAATACATATTAAAGCCGCTATCTTAAAAAAAAACAATTTTTTACGTGGCCAGAAGGAAAGGAAGAAGAAGAAGAAGAAGAATTTTTCGTTTTCTGCTAACGCTGCGATGTATTTTTCTTTAATACTGGGAAGGAGAAGAAGAAAAAGAAGATATAAGTAATAAAAAAATGTCAAACCTGATCGAGAATTGAACACTGGATCTGTGACAAGTCTAATGTCTGTTGCACCGACCAATAAATCACGGGGAGGCTGAGTAAAAGGAAAAGAAGAAGAAGAAAAAGCAGAAGATTTAGAAGGAAAACGACAAGAAGAAATAGAAGCAAATGAGGAAAGAGGAGGAAAAGTAGGAATCGGAGGAAAAGGAGGAGAAGGAGAAGGAAAAGAAGAAGAAAAGGAGGAGGATAGGGAAAATAAATAATGAGTAATAAGGAAAAATCGAAAAATAGAAGAATGAGAAGAAAAGAATTCAAAGCTTAAGCTAACCAAAAAAAAAAAAAAAAAAATTGAAATCATTGAAATCACTTTTATACTGATAAAATTAATAAAACAGCTTGAATAAAATTTTACAGCAACATAAAAATTTTATTACATTTCTTTTTTAAATGAATTTAATAAATTGATTTACCATCCAATAACGTATTGGAAAACCATTTATATATAATACGAATTTGGTAAATCAAATATTACGTATGTAAGTATTTCCAGAATAATCTATAAATACAACGCCTAATAACATTTAAAGAAAGGTTGTGTAATATTTTACAAAGATTTAAACACTACTGAAGTGTATTTGAAAATACAGATTTATGGACGCTAGCCGATCATACATTAAATTTTTTCTTTACTCTTTTCTGTTTGTATATTTATCTCGAGATAGATTTATAAGCTCTTGAATGAAATTTATGATTTTTCTTCGTCAACACAGTAATCACCACATCATTTTTATCGAATTTTCTATTTAAAATTTAATTCCATTTGTCATAAGACATTATTTTTAGATTTTATATACTTCAAGTGTCTAGATCTATCGTATTGAAGGTTTATAAAATCGGAAAATTATGGCACGCTGTTTTTTTCTAACATTTTTGTTATATATTAGAATCTTAATTTAATTTAGTAGTATTCGTAAGTTTTTCGAATAAACTATAATATTTGTTGTAGTTTTAACTTTTATAATCTGTTCCGGTTTCAAATATAAAATATATAACAAAAATAATATATAACATAAATACGTAATAGTTCCAGGGCTACAAAAAATAGTTCTGTTTCTTATCACATGGTCAGCCAATTAAATGAATGAAGTAATTAAGAACAGAAGAGATACAGGTGTTAAATACACGAGTAAGAGTTATCTTAGCTGAGAGTAATGAATTTCATTATACAGCCAGACCCTGCGGTGAATTAAGTGAAGGTGTCATTTGCAGGGTGGAAAGTAAACACTTTTCGGAGGGCCTGGCATAGGCTACTTTTCCACTCAGTGAGGAAGGAAATGGTAAACAACCTAACTCCTCGTTTTACTTAGTAAAGCCTCTGGAGTTTCAAACCAGCCTTTCGGCTTATGACCTTAACAACAACATGTAAAAATTGGTCTAATATTTTTAAATAATTATATTTATTTATTTTCCTAATACTTTACAAAAATTTTTACAATAAAAAGCAGCCTATATTTTCCTTAAAAATACAAATAAATAAATATCTTTAAATCCTTAAAAATACAATTTCAAAATCTAAAACAATTTTTATTAACCTCCTGATGGGAAAATTAATCTCTCCAACCAATGGATTCTCATGTTCAAGGGTAGGATCAATTATTTATTACTTTTGTGTTCATTTGCTGTAATTGCAAATACTACGATACTGTTTTAGTGTGACAGTAATTATAACTACATGTTAGTTATTTAAATACTAATTAAACTAATAAGAAGGTTATTAAATATTTAGTACATGTACAAATTTGTACATATGAAAACAAAAATGACGTTTACCTGCATGCTTTACTGTTTGCGGATGATTATGCAAGAGAGTGAGGATGAGCTTCAGAGATCGATGTATGTTTCAAATGAAACATAGTTATGCAAAAAATATCATTTTAACGTTTCCGTAAAAAAGTCAAAGGTAATGGCTTTGACTGGCAAATATCCTACCAAGTCTAAACTTGTAGTAGATGATTTGGTGTTCGAACATGAATCGCAATGCAATTATTTAGGTTGTGACATCGGCTTTGCTCAAGATTTAGATATAGAGAAGAAAATTTCAAGCAGTGCGCGGCAATAATAGCAAAATTCTCGACAGGAAAACAAGAAAAGAAACTTGAATAAAATTTTCAAGGTGATGGCTAGCCCAGTCCCACTCTATGGAAGTGAGTCATGGATTAGTACCAGACCACAGCAGCAGGCGGCAGAGTTGCGATTCCTGCGAAGAACAAAGGGTTGCAATCAAGGGGCCTAACTAAGAAATGAGGACATAAGAACGGAACTGGAAGTTTACCACCTGAATGGGAAGATTGCAGAATATCGAAATTGATGGAGGGAGCACGTAGAGAGAATGCCAGAGGGAAGGATCCCCCACAATGTTTTGCAAAACAGACCGGCGTGGAGGATAGATAGATGTTGGGAGGTCACGCAAGAGATGGTTATAATTCAATAGAGTTTTGTCGCTGTTTTGAGTCGGAACAGGCGGGAGCCTAATCCTTGATTATGAGAAGAAGAAGAAAACAAAACAAAAATACAAATAAATAGGAAAATTTGAAAATCAAAAACATTTATCAACAACTATAAAAACTAGTTATCGGACCAGTAGAAGTTCTGACAAAATTGTTGGATTCCTGGTATAACCATTGTTTCTACAATTTCTCTCCTACTTCCATTAACCACATGGTTATTGATTTTTTTACTTTCTCTTGCCTATATGAATATATAGGAAGGAAAGTATTGTTTTCATGTCGATTTTTTGAAAACGAGTTTTCACCGGATCTATACGTTTTCAGACCCCCTGAACCCAAAAAACATGTTTTTAGCGATTGGTCTGTGTGTGTGTGTCTGTGTGTGAACAGAATATCTCAAGAACGGAACATCGTACGAACTTGAAACTTGAAACTTAAGTTACATACCACTACCGGACGCGACACGAACATTTTCATCAAAATCGGTCAACCGGAAGTAGTAGTTTATTTGTATAATTTTTCAGTTTTTTGCGATTTTCTCAAAAACTGGTCCTACGATTTTTTTAAAAATCGCGTATTTTACTCAATTTTTTATTCTCTACAAGATAGGGTAGGCGCCATGTTTGCTGAAATTCTCGGTGAGGCTGTTTTCACGTAAAAACGTTGTTTTTTTAAGATTACGGCTTTAATATAAATTTTAGCGCAAAAACTTATATAATAAAAGTTGTAGAGAATTTAAAAACCTACAACTTCTGTTTCAAACATTTTTTTGTATAACGCTTAGTTTAGCGGTAATTTGCGATTTTCTGTTTTTTTCTCACGAAAACGTGAGAAAAATCGATTTTTTTAACATTTCGGTCTTAGTATGCATTTTACGACAAAAGTGTATATAATTAAATTTATAGAAAAGTAAAAGATCTACAACTTTTGTTTAGAGCATTTTTCTCTACAGAGCCTAGTTTAGCGTGAAAGCGTGATTTTCCGTATTTTTAAGCCAAACTGAGTTCGATTGTCATTTTGCGTCATTCACTCATGATTAAAATAAGGTTATGTTTTTGAGGTTAGTTTTTGTTCATTTCTAATGTTTTAATACTAATGTTAGGTTTATTGTTAATTATTTGCATTGGTAAGAGAAAGTTGTGTGAGTGTTTCACACCAGATTTTTATACTTTATGATGTCCGGTATATTTTTAAGTTGTAATGGGAGAGATTTGAAATGTGACTAAATAGACAAACGTTGAGGGTCCAATGGACTGTTTGGATGACAAACGTAGTGGTTCTTAGGAGAATGAAGAAAAACGTGAAAATAATTTGCAACATTAAATGCAGGAAGGTCCAATATTTAGGACACATCATGTGGATTGAATCAAGATATTCATTACTACAAGACATTCTGCAGAGGAAAATATATAGCATACTGAAGTATCCTTATTGAAGTAAGCAAGGTAGTAGTGGTAATAAATATTGGTAAGTAATGAATTTTTTTATTCAACTTTGCCTGTCTAGTTATATTGTTCCTCATTTTTGACACAGAAGACAGGCTCCGATATGCCATTTATAAGTTGCACAACATTAGCGCAGAGTTTGGCATGAGAATATCGGTGCAAAAATCAAAGGTTATGGCATTCAAGGGAAGATGGCCCGTTTGCTCAAAAATTATACTTGGCAATCGAACTATAGAACAAGTTCAAGATTGTAAATATTTAGGATGCAAGATTTCCAATGACAAAGACGATGACGTAAGTGAAAAAAAACTAGCAAAATTCAGCGCTGTATGCGGTTCTATTCGCAGGAAAATAGGAACAAAAACGAGAAAAAACACCCAAATGAAATTTTTAAGAGCAATGGTTGTACCACTCATAACGTATGGGAGTGAAACATGGGTGTCATTACAGAGGAATGAATCTCGTATCCAGGCTGCTGAAATGAGATTTTTGCGGGTAGTCAAAGGTTGTACCCGGTTAGATAGAGTACGTAGCAAACCTATCCGAGCCGAGTTAAATGTTCAGTCACTGTTGGAAATGTTAAGAATATATAAGAGAAACTGGTCCAACCATTTACTTCACATGCCATCTTACAGACTTCCTCTGCGAGCATGGAAATATAAACAAACCTATCTCTCTACGTTTGGAAAGACTAGCAAGGCTTGGGAACGTCTGTGAAGTTGGCCCCACCCATACAAAAATTTGAAAAAAAAATTAGTGCATTCGATTGTTCTACGTTTGTTCCGGATTGTTCCGCAAAAATTTTCGTTTGTTCCGCTCAAATAAGCGAGAAAATCGAGAAAAACCGTGGGTGGGGCTAACTTCACGATGGCCCCCCCCATTTAACTTTTTCAACTTTTTTTTGCATAGATCGATAGATCTTCGTTTGTTCCGGATTGTTCCGCAAAAATTTTCGTTTGTTCCGCTCAAACAAGCGAGAAAATCGAGGAAAACTGGGTGGGGCTAACTTCACGCTGGCCCCCCCCCACTCAACTTTTCCAACTTTTTTTTACATAGATCGATAGATCTTCGTTTGTTCCGGATTGTTCCACAAAAATTTTCGTTTGTTCCGCTCAAATAAGCGAGAAAATCGAGGAAAACTGCGGCGAGCTAGCCCCCCCCACTCAACTTTTTGAACTTTTTTATACATGGATCGATAGGTCTTCGTTTGTTCCGGATTGTTCCGCAAAAATTTTCGTTCGTTCTGCTCAAATAAGCGAGAAAATCGAGGAAAACTGCTGGGGGATAGCGTGAAGTTAGCCCCACCCACTCAACTTTTTGAACTTTTTTTTACACGGATCGATAGATCTTCGTTTGTTCCGGATTGTTCCGCAAAAATTTTCGTTTGTTCCGCTCAAATAGGCGAGAAAATCGAGGAAAACTGCTGGGGGATAGCGTGAAGTTAGCCCCACCCACTCAACTTTTTGAACTTTTTTTTACATGGATCGATAGATCTTCGTTTGTTCCGGATTGTTCCACAAAAATTTTCGTTTGTTCCGCTCAAATAAGCGAGAAAATCGAGGAAAACTGCTGGGGGATAGCGTGAAGTTAGCCCCACCCACTCAACTTTTTGAACTTTTTTTTACATGGATCGATAGATCTTCGTTTGTTCCGGATTGTTCCGCAAAAATTTTCGTTTGTTCCGCTCAAATAGGCGAGAAAATCGAGGAAAACTTTGTAGTGGTGGGGGTAAACAAGCGCGTTTAATATATTTAACATTGTTTTTGTCTATATCGATAGCCTTTAAATAGTTGTGGGTTGTTCCGCATAAAGTTTCCTTTGTTCCGCTCAAATAATATTTAAATTGATACCGTATTATTCCGAAAACAAGCCGTACCCGAATTTAAGCCGAATCGGAAAAAATACTATAAAACTAGGAAAAAAATTAAAGTACAGTACTTGTATGTTTTTGAAAATATTCTATTTTATAAGAAACGATTACCGTAGTCTACAAACAATATACTTACTACTTAATTAGCATTTAGAAGTTTTTGTTTATTTTTTGTTGAATGCTGAACACAAGATTCATCTACATGATAGGTATTTTCTTCCGGCTTCTTTGTTGGATGTCTTTTCCGCGTAGTTAATTTGATTTTTCTGACTTCTGAAATTACTGCTAATGCAGACGGTGAAGGATGAAATGATTTTTTGTAAAGTATGAAAATATGCCGTGCCTGAATAAGATTCGAACCCAAGACCGCATGATGAGAGGCGAGCAAGTTACCAACTACGCCAATACGGCCGGCATAGTAGTAGTAGTAGGTAGCATAGTAGTAGTTAATTTGAAATTAGTATCGTAAGCCCTGCGCTGATTTTTAGGTATTTATATAGACGAAGTACCCTTAACCTACATAAAATCACTCATAGCTATTTATAAAATACAACAAAAAACAAATGATCGGATAAAAAAACAAAATGAAATATAAGAAAACTGCTATCAAACTTTATACTGTATCTCCAAACTGATCAAAATGACTATACATGCACTACGTAAGAAGTGTGCGTATAAGACTGCGTGTATCTCTCTCTTCGTAGCTACTTATGCTTAATATGAAATCATTAATTTGAGTACGTTGAGTATTTTGAGTGCTTGGCACCCAAAATATATAACCTGCTCCCGAACCATTTAAAGAATTTAACAAGTTTAAAATTTTATAAAAAAACTAAAAAAATGGATAGCCAAACAGATAGAGAGAAAATAGCAAAATGGTCAGCAATATTCAAATGTAGATATAAATAAAGAGACAGGAGGAAAATGAAATAGAATACATTTCTTTTATTGTTTTTAATTTTTAAATGTAATAATTAATTTCAGGTATAATTATCCTTATTAAGTTAGTTCAGTTACTGTAGTAAGTAATTATAGTAGGTATTGAATGCTATTGCTAATAGTTAATACTTCAGATTTTTTTGATATTTATTTAAAAATTTCCAGCCCATCCTAGTAAATTACATGGTTTTGTCCATAGTTGGATGGGATGATTTCCACCTCCTCTAGGGTAGCCTATAACAGGATAGTAGTTTACTGTAAGAAATTGTGTATTACGGAAATTTCTATTTTTGTAATGCGTAACATCATGGGAATAAATAAATAATTATTTTTATTATTATTATTATTATTATTATTATTATTATTATTTATTATTAATACTATTATTAAAGCGTGAATGCAAGCCGCAGGTCAAATTATGGAACCGATTTTTAAGAAAAACCTGCGGCTTGTATTCGGAACAATACGGTATTATGGAAAATCTGGTGATTGTTCTATAATATAAGTTGATGTGATTATTGATGTATGATATTGATGTATAGATGTATGATATGTATTTATAATATTGATGTATATTGGTATTTAGTCCCGCTCGTGTTTCTGATTCTGAAACTAAATTTTACTTCCAACTACCCATCCGTAATGTTCCTAGAAGAAAACTAGCCCCGTCATTTATCTTCGTAAGATCTGGTGGCATTTCCCACGACCTTCTAAATTATCTTTTGTCAGTTTCAGTTTCAGTCACTTGCCAAGTATGATTTTGCCAAGTATGATCTCAAAACTAATAAACCCAATTAATTTCGACTATAATTATAATATCGTGTTTAATAATAGACCCTTAGTGTTATACAGTATAACAATCTTGTTCAAATTAGCAGTTTTACTCTTAACCGAGCCCTCACATTGAACAACATACTTGTTAAATTACACTAAACTACAATAAAACTTTAAAATACAACTTCACTATTAATGAAATTATAATATTAAATTTCATAGAAATTTGAGCGGAACAAAGGAAACTTTATGCGGAACAACCCACAACTATTGAAGACGTCTGTGAAGTTGGCCCCACCCATACAAAAATTTTAAAAAAAATTAGTGCATTCGATTGTTTTACGTTTGTTCCGGATTGCTCCGCAAAAATTTTCGTTTGTTCCGCTCAAATAGGCGAGAAAATTGAGAAAAACTGCCGGGGGATAGCGTGAAGTTAGCCCTACCCACTCAACTTTTCAACATTTTTTTCACATGGATCGATAGATCTTCGTTTGTTCCGGATTGTTCCACAAAAAATTTCGTTTGTTCCGCTCAAATAAGCGAGAAATTAAGGAAAACTTTGGAGTGGTGGTGGTAAAGAAGCGCGTTTATTATTTTAACCCGACGAGAACGGAGATTTTTAACGATCACGCGGATTGTCATTTTACGCCTAATAAAAACTCTTTTATTTCATTCAGTTTCATTTCTAAAAATGTCAAAAAAATACCGTTTATTTTTAAAATTTTTTTATTAGAACAACGTTTAAACCAATTTTTTCCGTTTTCATTTACGACCAGAATAAAAATTGAAATTTAAGAAAAAATATTTTCTTTTAGTAATATCACTTTAGTACGAAAAAGTGTCACAAAATCAGTAAAATATACAAAAAAATATGTTTAGCTATATATAGATAAATAAAGCAATTCATTGCAAAAAAAAAACAACGTTTAGATATTGCAAATAATTGATAGACGCATTCAAAAGATATCACACTTTTTGTTCAACAATGTAACGTGCTGGATGAAAAAAATGACAAAAAATCACCTAAAAATAATGTGGTGTCTTTTCAATTTTTATTTACTCGTTTTCTATGCAAGTTCTATCTCTTTTGCGCCTGTTGCTTTGTGTCCTTTTCTAAACAGGATAGCATAAATCAAAATATGTTATTGTTTATTTTGACGCTAATTGTAAGTTTTAACCGAAGGGTAGACGAGACGGGTAGTGATGATGATGTTATTCCCAAACAAATACGGTTTTTTGTTGAAAAGTTATAGATAAAAACGTTCAAATTTTAGTACTGGCTGTTCAAAAAATATACATTTTTTCACGTAACACCACGTCGTCAATTTTCATCATACAAATATGCAAGATACATCAAATGAAAGAAGAAAAAAGTCTATCTAATAAAACCAATCCCGTTAGAATATAATGAATAGTTGCGGAGATATTTGAGTTTAAAAAACGATGGTGACGAATGGGTGATATTGGGCTTCCCGGTTAGTAAAAGGGTTAATATTTGTTTTGTCTGCATCGATAGCCCTTTAATAGTTGTGGATTGTTCCGCAAAAAATTTCGTTTGTTCCGCTCAAATAAGCGAGGTAATCAAGGAACCATTTTAAATTAATAGAAACCATTATATGAATAATCTATGCTTCCTGGTCCTATTAGACTGTTATTTCCTAACAGTCTAATAGACTGTTATTACATAACAGTCCTATTTATTTCAAAAGTTCCTATTTTTTAAGTTCCATTGTTTTTTGACGTTCAGAATATGTAACTAAAGTTGTGTTTCGTTAACGGGTACGCTAAAAAAACTCAAAAAACCAAATTTAGGCTTTTTGACCCCTTCGGATATCACTTTTTCCTTTTTTTACGCCCGGAAAACATTTTGATTGCTTTTTTTATAATTGCACCACACTACCCTTTTGGGCGGAATAACGGAACATTTTTGAAATAATTTTGGCCGCCTAAATCAATCAAATATCTCATTGCGCGGCGTGAAAACTAGAATCGGTGATGATTTAAAACAATAAATAACTAACCGTAATAAATTAACAAAACACATACCTATTAGGCCTAAACATTTACTATATATTTTTTCATTTACATTTTCATACGGAATATTCTTTCAGTTTTTCATCGTTCAGGTGAACTATTTTTAAAGTAACTTCCTTAACTAATTTAATCTAAAAGAGTATAAATATCCCGTTTAACATAAAATAAAACTAAATATCTTATTGTCAGAAGAATCACTCAAACTACAGACTGGTAATCTTATTATAAACTAATGGTCGTATATGTAAAAACTGAATTTACGAGAAATCACGCCAAGTTAATTATATCAGTGTAAATGATTTATGTTAACTATAGATATTTTTATAAATCAAAAATTCTCATTTCTCTCAGAAGATTTTCTATTTGGGCTAAACACTATCCGGGAAGGAACCGGTGCTGCGAATAATGAAGTCTGGATTAGATTGTTATGACTAACTATAATTTTCTAAACGCATTGTATTCAGAAGGCCAATGTTGAAAAGTCGTCATTCTGTCGACCTCCCTACATAAATCATCGTATGCCGCTTTGATTTCTTTTTTCAAACTTGGTATAAACCAACCTTTTGATTCCATAAACAATAAATAACCTTTAGTAATTTGTTTACGTTATCACACTGCCTGATGCTTGTTCCTGTTCTACCAGACTATCGTAAAAGATTTCATTACCTTTCCAATACATTTTTATATGTTTTCTTATTATTACTCATTGCATTCACTGTTACAATAGGCATAATATCATGTTTAAACAAAAAAATTACTGTACATTATTTATCGCAATCCTTTTCGTTCAGCAAGTACATGCAGTAAAAAGTAAAAATGATTACATTCAGTTAATCCTTCATATTCTAAGTATTGAAAATTTTTGTGGACTATTCGGGAACTATTGAAGGGATATCGATATAGGCCGAAAAATGTTAAAACTACTAAACGCGCTGGCTTATCCCCTCCACTCCAAAGTTTTCCTTGATTTTCCCGCTTATTTAGGCGGAACAAACGGAACTTCTTGTGAAACCTTCCGAAACTAATGAAAGGCTATCGATATAGGGAAAAAAAGTTTAAAATATTAAACGCCCTGGATTATGCCCTCCACTCCAAAGTTATCCTTAAATTTCTCGCGTATTTGAGCAGAAGAAACGAGGCATGCGCTATGGCACGCCTCTATCAATTTGTAGTGTTTTACAGTACGTACTATGGAAGAAGTCCGTTGTGTTTTAAGAGATTTATCTAAAAACAAACAAACGGAAAAAAATGATCGCTACACCAAATAAAAACCTGTTCTTTTCTGCGTTGATTGGTTTTGTTTAGATTATTTTATGTAGAAATTAGTCGGAGATACAGCAATTTACGCAAAAAAATACTCAGATTTTAGCCGGTTTTCCGTTCCGACCTGCGGCTTGCATTCACGCTTTAATAATAGTATTAATAATAAATAATAATAATAATAATATTAATAATAATAATAAAAATAATTATTTATTTATTCCCATGATGTTACGCATTACAAAAATAGAAATTTCCGTAATACACAATTTCTTACAGTAAACTACTATCCTGTTATAGGCTACCCTAGAGGAGGTGGAAATCATCCCATCCAACTATGGACAAAACCATGTAATTTACTAGGATGGGCTGGAAATTTTTAAATAAATATCAAAAAAATCTGAAGTATTAACTATTAGCAATAGCATTCAATACCTACTATAATTACTTACTACAGTAACTGAACTAACTTAATAAGGATAATTATACCTGAAATTAATTATTACATTTAAAAATTAAAAACAATAAAAGAAATGTATTCTATTTCATTTTCCTCCTGTCTCTTTATTTATATCTACATTTGAATATTGCTGACCATTTTGCTATTTTCTCTCTATCTGTTTGGCTATCCATTTTTTTAGTTTTTTTATAAAATTTTAAACTTGTTAAATTCTTTAAATGGTTCGGGAGCAGGTTATATATTTTGGGTGCCAAGCACTCAAAATACTCAACGTACTCAAATTAATGATTTCATATTAAGCATAAGTAGCTACGAAGAGAGAGATACACGCAGTCTTATACGCACACTTCTTACGTAGTGCATGTATAGTCATTTTGATCAGTTTGGAGATACAGTATAAAGTTTGATAGCAGTTTTCTTATATTTCATTTTGTTTTTTTATCCGATCATTTGTTTTTTGTTGTATTTTATAAATAGCTATGAGTGATTTTATGTAGGTTAAGGGTACTTCGTCTATATAAATACCTAAAAATCAGCGCAGGGCTTACGATACTAATTTCAAATTAACTACTACTATGCTACCTACTACTACTACTATGCCGGCCGTATTGGCGTAGTTGGTAACTTGCTCGCCTCTCATCATGCGGTCTTGGGTTCGAATCTTATTCAGGCACGGCATATTTTCATACTTTACAAAAAATCATTTCATCCTTCACCGTCTGCATTAGCAGTAATTTCAGAAGTCAGAAAAATCAAATTAACTACGCGGAAAAGACATCCAACAAAGAAGCCGGAAGAAAATACCTATCATGTAGATGAATCTTGTGTTCAGCATTCAACAAAAAATAAACAAAAACTTCTAAATGCTAATTAAGTAGTAAGTATATTGTTTGTAGACTACGGTAATCGTTTCTTATAAAATAGAATATTTTCAAAAACATACAAGTACTGTACTTTAATTTTTTTTCTAGTTTTATAGTATTTTTTCCGATTCGGCTTAAATTCGGGTACGGCTTGTTTTCGGAATAATACGGTATCAATTTAAATATTATTTGAGCGGAACAAAGGAAACTTTATGCGGAACAACCCACAACTATTTAAAGGCTATCGATATAGACAAAAACAATGTTAAATATATTAAACGCGCTTGTTTACCCCCACCACTACAAAGTTTTCCTCGATTTTCTCGCCTATTTGAGCGGAACAAACGAAAATTTTTGCGGAACAATCCGGAACAAACGAAGATCTATCGATCCATGTAAAAAAAAGTTCAAAAAGTTGAGTGGGTGGGGCTAACTTCACGCTATCCCCCAGCAGTTTTCCTCGATTTTCTCGCTTATTTGAGCGGAACAAACGAAAATTTTTGTGGAACAATCCGGAACAAACGAAGATCTATCGATCCATGTAAAAAAAAAGTTCAAAAAGTTGAGTGGGTGGGGCTAACTTCACGCTATCCCCCAGCAGTTTTCCTCGGTTTTCTCGCCTATTTGAGCGGAACAAACGAAAATTTTTGCGGAACAATCCGGAACAAACGAAGATCTATCGATCCGTGTAAAAAAAAGTTCAAAAAGTTGAGTGGGTGGGGCTAACTTCACGCTATCCCCCAGCAGTTTTCCTCGATTTTCTCGCTTATTTGAGCAGAACGAACGAAAATTTTTGCGGAACAATCCGGAACAAACGAAGACCTATCGATCCATGTATAAAAAAGTTCAAAAAGTTGAGTGGGGGGGGCTAGCTCGCCGCAGTTTTCCTCGATTTTCTCGCTTATTTGAGCGGAACAAACGAAAATTTTTGTGGAACAATCCGGAACAAACGAAGATCTATCGATCTATGTAAAAAAAAGTTGGAAAAGTTGAGTGGGGGGGGGGGCCAGCGTGAAGTTAGCCCCACCCAGTTTTCCTCGATTTTTTTTCGCTTGTTTGAGCGGAACAAACGAAAATTTTTGCGGAACAATCCGGAACAAACGAAGATCTATCGATCTATGCAAAAAAAAGTTGAAAAAGTTAAATGGGGGGGGCCATCGTGAAGTTAGCCCCACCCACGGTTTTTCTCGATTTTCTCGCTTATTTGAGCGGAACAAACGAAAATTTTTGCGGAACAATCCGGAACAAACGTAGAACAATCGAATGCACTAATTTTTTTTTCAAATTTTTGTATGGGTGGGGCCAACTTCACAGACGTGGCTTGGGAAGATCTAAAAAGAGATGGATGCCGAAACAGGCCATTGAGCCTAATCCTTGACAGATGATGATGATGAAGTAATGAATTTATTGTATGTTAAAATTTTTAACTTATCAGTTTTATCTTGACATGTCCTATAGGTCTACTACTCCCCTTTTGAGTCTCCTAGATCCAGTTATAAAAAAAAATATGAAAAAGGGGATCTGGCAGAATAAGGGAGTCGTGGCTTCAAAATCTAAGAACTTGGTTTGGGGAAAAATCAGAAGACCGATTTTGTTGAAAATGTTAGTGTTGGGTCTCATTATGGTACATAACTTAAATTTCAAAGTCAACTTCGTACACTACTCTGTTCTTGTGATGTTTTGTTCTCACACACGGACAAATCCGAAAAAATATGTTTTTTATTGGGTTCAGGGAGCCTGAAATGTTTTTTCTAGTTAAAAATCGAAATAAAAACAAATAATTTCCTTCCCAAGAGAAAGTAAACACCTAAATTAAAGTACATAACACTATGAGAGCCTCGACTTTATTTGTTCACCCTACTGATAATGGAAAAAACCGGTGTGAAGTTCAGGTGCAATTTATATGGAATATTTCAACTATAATGAAACATGAATGATTTATATTTCTTTTTGTAAGGGTTGAATTTATATTTGTATTTCAGAAATTCTAACGAGTGGTGCAATTTAGCTTTGCGTGTGTTCGGAGGCATAAAATTGTGATATGATTAAAGTGTTTGTTGACGAGCTCAACGAGTTTCTTCCGGTTTGTAACGAAACGACAAAAATGAAAGAAGAAATGGTTTTATAAATACATGTATACATTCATATCCAACGTAGACAATAAAAGAATTGCATAAATATATCTTAGTTATGTACAACTCTTTAGTTAGTTTATTTTGTAAATGGTAATCAAAATTTATAAAGATACGTGAGTGGGCTGACAATAATAGCTTATTTCCTTGGCTTAATTCAAAATTATTTAAATTTTTGTACCCCTTTAGCATTCAAACTTACCCAATAGTATATTTTATGTGGATTTGAACATATAAATATGTTGAAATTTGAAAAACTAATTTTAATTTCGCGTACTTTTTATTATTTATTTTAAATTTTTCGCTTTCATATTTTTCAAAATTTCCCTTTGTTGCCTAATTTACGAGGAGTTGTTTTTTGTCTTGTGTAATGAAAGTTGTTTATCATGATCACGGAAAATGTTATCAACCAATTGTTATAAACGATTTCTCGTAATCTTTGACATTGTATTGTGACAATATCTAAAAGGAAAGTGTTGGTTCCAGAATTCTCTATCAGGACCGAGTTTGTAGACGTATTAATGGAAATAATAATAGTCGGGTCATTTCCAATAAATGCTTAGAAATATAGTGTATAAATGGTTAGGTATAGTATAGGCATATAGTTTTGACGGCAACATGGAAGGGCCGGTGTATCTATTTAGATAATTACCTCTTTTGCAATGGTGTGATGTTATGTGTTTCCTTACCAAGAAAAACTTGAAAATTGAACCCCAACCATCAAAGTACACCGGTAACCTCTGTCTATTATTCAAAACTTAGTAAAAGTAACTACCTTTACTAGGATTTCATGCGTATAAACATAAGAAATTCTTAGTCCGTTATTATCAAGGATTCAAATATTATTAATTCTACTTGTCAACTGTTGTTTAGGTCATCAGCCGAAAAGCTGGTTTGAACTTGTAAAGGTTTTAATAAGTCAAACGAGGAAAGAGGTAGTTTACCATTGCCTTCCTCACTGAGTAGAAAAGTACGCTAATTAGCATGCCGGGCCCTCTGGAAAGCACATATTTTCCACTCTGCAAATGACACCTTCAATTCATTCACCACAGGGTCTGGCTGTATAATGAAATTCATTACTTTCAGAGGAGATAACTCTGATTAGTGTCTTTTACGCCTCTACCTCTTCTGTTCTTAAATGATTCAGTCATTTAATTTGCTGACCATGTGATAAGAAACAGAACTATTTATTGTAGCCGTGCAACGAACAGATTGAGTGTAAATAATTTGACACTCCACCTGTCTGTTATGGGCAGAGAATGTTATAAAAGAAAATAAATTAACAAACTTTTTAAAAATCTTCTGATGTGGAAATAATTGTACATTAATGAAAAATGTATATACCAAGAGTAATTTTCCCCAAGATTAATGAAAATAATTTTTTACTGTAATAAAAAGTTAACTAAATGGTTTCTACTCGATGTCTGAAGATTTCTTATTAACAGACAGAAAATAATGATAGTATACAATTCCATAACTTGGATGGTGCCCATAATAAACAGGTGGAGTGTCAGATTATTTGCACTCAATCTGTTCATTGCAGGGCTAAAATAAATAGTTCTGTTTCTTATCACATGGTCAGCCAATTAAATGACTGAATCATTTAAGAACAGAAGAGGTAGAGGTGTTAAAGACACTAATCAGAGTTATCTCCTCTGAAAGTAATGAATTTCACTATACAGCCAGACCCTGTGGTGAATGAAGTGAAGGTGTCATTTGCAGAGTGGAAAATATGTGCTTTTCAGAGGGCCCGGCATGCTGATAAGCATACTTTTCCACTCAGTGAGGAAGGCAATGGTAAACCACCTCACTCCTCGTTTTACTTGGTAAAACCTCTACAGGTTCAAACCAGCCTTTTGGCTGTTGACCTAAACAACAACAACAACTTGGATGATAATTCAGTAGAGAATACCACAAGTTTTTCAAAAATGTTAATTATTCTTTTAAAATTCGTAATGTTATTCATAACATGTGTTTTCATTCACCTAATTTTTTTCAATGGTCATTTTATAGACAGTTAAGTTAAAAGTTATATTAATAGTGTTAAATAATAAATATACTTCTTTAGAATTTTGTTTTAATTTAATTTTACTACTATACTGTGTATCTAAATTATATTTATTTACGGCAAACTTACTTGATAGAAGAAAACTATTTTGGAGTAAAGCCAAATGAGTTGGCTCACAAATTAAAGAGAACTAAGTATTTTATCTTATTTTTTTGACTATTCTTGATGACGCGCATGTTACACAAATATTACATTTTTATGTCCATGTTTCTCTAATGTGTCACTCAATACGTAGATAAAATTATTATATAAAAAAAAAATAATTTCATTCACTATTCCGAATATTTGAATATTTTTTATGCACTCTGAATTTTTTTGATATTTTCATTAAGTAATACAATGCTTGATCTTTCGTTCAGATTTACCGAATAACCTTTAAATATATGGTTAACTTAAGGGGAGACTGTACTTTGAATCACGCCAATGTTAAATTTGCTATTTTTAGGTTCATTTTCATAGGATAGGGAAAAGATAGATAAATGAAACTTTACACACTTTTAGTTGTCTGGTTTCTCTAGCTATTCACAGTAATCTATTTCACTTTAATCTGAGCCCATAAAATTAAAATTAAATTAACGAATAACATAAAATAATTACAAATTTCTTTATACGTTTTTTTGGATATTAGTAATTGTTGGAGCCTCTGAGCAAGCCATTAAAATATCGATATTTGTGCATGTACAAGATGAATAACTGGTAAAAAATTCAGCCAGCTAGGTTAAATGGGTTTCGAGAAAAATGTAAAATTTTAAAATCTAAATTTACGGCAACAGCCAAAAAACAAAAACAAAATGTACACAAACAAGTAAATTTCCCATCAAGAGTTGGTTAGAAAGCTGTACCAACAGCAGAGAATATCAAAAACAGTAACGCAGATATAAAAATAAAAAAACCAAAATTCCCTTTGCTCTGAAACGATCGGTATAAAATTACGAAAAATATTGGTTCTTGGTGAAATGATCATTTTTCTGGATATGCCCGCTAAAAAATTAATTTTTTTGACGTAATTGAATGTTTTTCTTGTAGATATAAGTCTGAACTATTGAAAATCATAAAAAACCAAAAATTGAAATTTTTAATGAAAACCATCAAACAGTTTCACCTCAATTCCATACAAATCTCTATCAACATCATTTTCTTCCTCTACACATTCTATTGTCATCTCCATTATTTTGGGTAAATTTTTCTATTATTGTTATTCAACTATTATATACCACCATCGATGGAAAAAATAAATATTTAGGGGAAGGGAGCCATATATGGAATAGGGTCATATTATGGAATACTTGTGTTTTTCCAGACAAGACGTTAGAAATCCTGATCTTCTTGCACCATTAGTTATGCCGACAGAAACAACTACCAGATTCAAACAGACCAAAATATAGCGTGTTTTGTCAAAGTGATTATAATGAAGATAAAAAAGGTGAAAAGTGGATTCAATGCTCGAGGTGTAACAATTGATATCATGAACAATGCACTAATGCTGAAAGGTTGTATTTTGTCTGCGATTACTGTGAATAAACTGATTGGACTAATACTTTGGTGCTTTAAAAACTATGTAGGCCAATTATGTAACTATTCCAAGTATTCCAAATTATAACCCAATATATTCCATATTAAGATCCTATTTTGTAAATTGTTAAAATCATGTCGCTAAAGAAACTTTTTAAAAAAATTTATAATTTTGGAAATTTAAGATTTTGTATTTTTTTTTTAATTCATTTATTTAACGTCGCATCAACTACAACGGTCATTAGCGACGACGTTGGGGTGTAACTATATACAACGGAGGATGAAAATGATTTTTTGTAACGTATGAAAATATGCCATGCCTGAGTGGGATTCGAACCCAGGACCGCATGATGAGAGGCGAGCACGTTACCAACTGCGCCAATGCGGCCGTATTTTGTATTTTCTAGTTGTGAAATAAACTATTTCTACTATTGATATAAAATTCAAGTAATTTCAAAAAGTCATAGAAAACCAGAAAAATGAAAAAATTAAAATGGTATTCCATATTTGGTTCTTCTCCCCTACTAACGTAGAGATTTTCTACCCTAGAACCTGCAATGCAATGGTGCGAACAACAGCTAAAATTAAGTGGTACTAAAGCAGTGTTACTAAAAAAAAATCTGGTGTAAAAAAACCCACACAACTTTCTCTTGCCAATGCAAATAATTAATATTATATCCGAAAACTAGTTATTTAGGATAGAAAAACATCGTGAAATCTCCCCTTAAAATGGAACGATTCAGTTACTTCATGTAAATGCAGTTCCACAGTCCGTTTATTTAAACATATTAATTAATAAAATAAAATAGGTAAAAAGTTCATGTAAAAGCAGCAGCACTTGTGCATCGATGATTTTTTTAAATGATAAGATCAAGAATCGTTTTTAATTCATTGCGTTGTTTTATGTTTATTTTGTAGACAGACACGAAGCACGAACCACTCTCAACGTTTCCCATCCACAAATGCTTTTTAACCTGTACATTCCATTATACTGCCTACGTATTTATCTACAGTTGATTTTTATCTCTGAATCATTCATTGGTTAAACGAAACAACTAACTAAACATTATAGCAAAAAAAATTGTATTTTTTGCATTTTACCAATTAAATAGCTAGATTATTTTAGTGAAATTTCAATTACTCGTATATCTACCCCAGATATTTTAAAATTAACTCGGTCGATTAAACAATAGATTAAATTTCACAGAACATATTTGTTTTATCCTTAATGTTTTTCTGCCCATAACAGACAGGTGGAGTGTCAAAATTTTTACACTCAATCTGTTCGTTGCAGGGCTAAAATAAATAGTTCTGTTTCTTAACACATGGTCAGCCAATTAAATGACTGAATCATTTAAGAACAGAAGAGGTAGAGGTGTAAAATACACTAATCAGAGTTATCTCCTCTGAAAGTAATGAATTTCATGATACAGCCAGACCTTGTGGTGAATGAAGTGAAGGTGTCATTTGCAGAGTGGAAAATATGTGCTTTTCAGAGGGCCCGGCGTGCTGATAAGCGTACTTTTCCACTCGGTGAGGAAGGCAATGGTAAACCGCCTCACTCCTCATTTTACTTAGTAAAACCTCTACAGGTTCAAACCAGCTTTTCGGCTGATGACCTAAAGAACATATCCTTAATGTGGGTACATATAAATTTGTTCAAATGAGATGTAGTCTTGTACAGACCCAGGCCGATCATTCCTAAGACCATAAAAGTACAACGGTAACCTCTGTCTAGTATTCAAATCCGTATAAAAGTAACTATCTTTACTATGATTTGAACCGGGACCCTTGATCTCCGAAAATCAGCTGTCAAAAACCTGATTCGCGGCGACGAATTTACCTCTACACCAACCCGGTGAGGCACAAAACTTAATAATAATATTAATACAAAAATTGTTTTTTCACCTTTTTTATACCCAGCATGGGACGGTTCATGAGTAGATTAAAAATCTTATCATCTGTTCTTGGCGGTCCTAAGATCGGGTTAAGCAGGAAAAGTCTGATGTCAACGAAATGCCCTTTCAAAACAAAAATATGGTCACAATACTTTAAAAATTTTCATCTTCTTATAATGCCTATCTGTTCCGGATGTTATCAACCATAATGGCATTCCTCACCCTGTCTTCAGCTAGCGAAAAGAGCTCTATTGATGTTCTTCCCAACCACTTTCTGACATTTTGCATAAATCTGAAATTATTTGACAGCGACCCTCCGGGTTGGTCTAGAGGTAAAGTCGTCGCCGTGAGTCAGCTGTTTAACAGCTGGTTTACGAAGACGAAGGTTCCTGGTTCAAAACCTAGTACTAGTACTTTACTACTACTTACCTACCTAGGTACTACAACTACCTTGGTACTGTACAAGTACCTAGTACTTTTATACGGATTTGAATACAAGAGAAAGTGGTTACCGGTGTACTTTGATGGTTGGGGTTCAATTAACCATACTCTCTCAGGAATGGTCGGCCTGAGTATATAGAAGCCTACACCTCATTTACACTTCACACATACCATTCTCATCTCATTAGGTCATGGGGTTGCTTATAGTTCTAAATTGAACAGATTGTAAGGTACACCAATTAGAAATTAAAAAAAAATTGACGACCCAGACCTCGTCGTCTATCTATTTTGCCCAGTATGAGCTGCAACAGAACGTACCTTTCATCGTTTCGCATTATATATCCGAGATATTGTAGCTTTCTAATTTGTATAATGTGAAGGAGTTTCTTATTCTGGTTCAGTCGGTGTAGTACCTCCTTATTCTTAAGCATTAAAATAAGTCTTGAAAAATAAACGAATTTTTGGTAAAGACATACCACAAAAAAGGAATAAAGAACTTGGTGGCAAGAGTAGCTTTGACAAAATTTTATTTTCTTAAATTTTGGGTTAGGGTAAAGTATTTTTGGAGACTTAATTCCAAAATCTTTGGAAACATCATGAAAAAAATTCACTTTCCATATATGAGCACAAAGATATATTTTTCTGAAACCTATTTATTTTAGCATGTAAGGTTCATACAATTGAAGTTAAATCAATATGAATGGGAAGTTGGTTTAGGATCGCACTTTGTTTTTTTTTTTGTTTCTTTAGGTACGACCGAAAGACTGGTTTGAACATCTCTAGAGGCTTCACTATGTAAAATGAGGAGTGAGCTGGTTTACAAATGACTTCCTCACTGAGTGGAAAAGTATTATTATCAGCATCCAGGCCCTCTAAAAAACATCTATTTTCCTACTTGCAAATGACACTTTCACTTCATTCACCGCAGGGTCTGGCTGGGTAATGATGAAATTCATTACTCTCAAAGAGATTTAGAAGAGACTGAGTAGTGTCTTTTACAACTCTACCTCTTCTGTTCTTAAATATCAGCCATATAATTGGCTGATCATTTGATAAGCAACAGAAGTGTTTTTGTAGTCCTGGAACTAGCAGATCGAGTGAAAATAATTTAACACTCCACCTGTTTTTTATGGGTATACTTTTGTTGTTAGTGTGTGGTAAAGAATTGTTAGAAAAAAAGTTGAATCAAATACTTAAAATTTCTTTTTAAAATTGATCTGCAAAAAGATTGGTGTCCTATTCAAACTGTATTTTAATTACACACCATTCTGTGTATTTATAATTAAAATACAAACAAACAGAATTAGAAAAAGACAAACTAATGGAGGTTTTAGATTAGTAATACTGAACATACAAGAATTGGAGTGGTTTCTGTTCTCTTAATGGGTTTCCAATGAAAGGATGAATCTTCCACGTATAAATAAATGTACGCGTCGTACGCATATATATCTGAACAACTAGGATCAGTTGAAATATTGCAAGAGAGAACGTTTGATGAATTGGACGTATGTCTGAATGAGAGAGATAGTGAAAATAGAATTTGAATTAGGTGCATTTGTTGAACGTGATCTTGTACAGTACAAAACGGATTACATGAGGCTCTGATTTTTTTTTTTTTTTGTTATTGTAAAGGATATTTCTATAAACATATCATCGCTGCTGTCCGAATATTGATTTATATTTCCTGTTTGTAATTTTCCTTCTTTCGGTTATTTTGATGAAAATTTTACCTTGATTTACTCTTCTCTTTAGGAAAAGCAGTAACAATTAATTTTTAATGCATTTCAATTTAATTATAGAATCTCTAATACATAAAATTCTCGTGTAGTAGTGTTAGTTGCCATACTCCTCCGAAACGGCTTAACCGATTTTGATGAAATTTTATATGTACACTTGGTAGGTCTGAAAATAAGTTTTTATCTATTTTTTTATACCCCTAAGTGATAAGGGTGGTCCACCCAAAAAAAAAATATACATTCCTAAATTTTCACCCTTCTACCACCAACCTATTTCTTTACTTTCAATATTTAGTATTTCTTTATAGCAATATTAGTAATTTAAGAATTTTCTACTCTCGGCGGTCGATAACTGATCAGTTGTCACTCGATCAGTTATTCCAGCCAGGCGTCTACCGGTGTCACTCTCACTTCGTAAACAGCACAGAGGAGGGATGAGAACAAAGCCGGTCTCCGGTCTTTCTCACACAACAAGCTTCCTCTAACTCCCTATACTGTTTTCGGCCATTGTTATTGATTGTGCATCGATCGTAGTAGTGACGTTTACAATTATCATTTTATGACCCTAACATTCGTTTTTTTTTTGTCTTACGTCTGACTGTTCTGCAATTTCTTCTAATACAGCTGGTGGATAATGATCGTAATGAAAATGAGTGATGAAAAAATGCCAGACCTGACTGGGAATCGAACCCGGTGCCCCGACGTAGAAACCACTTGCGCTAACCACTACGCTAACGGGCCTTACATAAAATAAAATAAATTTCATATTTTCTATAAAAACATGTTTTCTCTCTTGGGCATAGCAACGCGCGCCGGGTACTGCTAGTTTAAATATAGGAAATTAGAAACATCATTAAGCTTTTGAAAATTTTTAATTATTTATAAATTTCATTGTTGTAATCTTAGTTGTTTTGATATATTATGTACAAAATTATTTGGTTATTAATTTACTTTACAATAAAATTAACTAGTAATGATAAGTTCTGAAAATTATTTTTTTAACCCCCTAAAGTACCCAAAACAAGAAAGTTTTGTGGAGAATAGTAACAGAAAAGCAATTTGTTTACACCATCCAAAAAAGGAAAATGGAACATCTTGATCCATTTTGCCTGGACAAAAATATGAAATTCTTCGCTTGATAATAAAAAGGTCTATTCAGCGGAATATTATGCCCATAACGGGCAGGTGGACGGTTAAATTAATTGCACTCGATCTGTTGGTTCCAGGGCTACAAAAAATAGTTCTCTTTCTTATCACAGAGTCAGCCAATTACATGAATGAACTATTTAAGAAGAGAAGAGGTAGAGGTGTAAAAGACACTAGTCAGAGTTATCTCTTCTGAGAGTAATGAATTTCATTATACAGCCAGACCCTGTTGTGAATGAAGTGAAGGTGTCGTTTGCAGGGTGGAAAGTGGAAGCTATTTAGAAGGCCTGGCGTGCTAATAAGTATACTCTTTCAACTCACTGAGAAAGGTCAATGGTAAACCACCTCTCTCCTCGTTTTTACTTAGCAAAACCTCTATCTAGAGGTTCAAACCAGCTTTTCGGCTGTTGACCGAAACAACACTCAGGGGAAGAGAAATTTGGGAAGAAGAGTTTATTGGCTCAAGAATTTTGGCGACTGGTTTCGTTGTACCTCAGCGGAGCTGTTCAAAGCTGAGGTGTCAAAATCCGAATAGCCGTCATGATTGCCAACCTCCGAGAGGAGGTCGGAGAGGGCACGATAAGAAGAAGAAACCCCCTAATGTGTATTTACGTTGCAATCTGTTCATTTTAAGAACAATAAATAACCCTATTATCTAATGAGATGAGAATGATATGTGTGAATTATAACTGAGGTAGTCTTGTACAGATTCAGGCTGATAATTACCGAAAAAGTACGGTTAATTGAACCCCAACCATCAAAGTATTCCGGTAAATACTGTGTAGTATTCAAATCCGTATAAAGTAAATACTTTTACTAGGATTTGAACTACGGAACCTTCGTCTCCAAAAATCATCTGTTAAACATCTGACTCGTGGCGACAACTTCACCACAGGACCAACCTGGTGGGTTCAAAATTATTTTTTTTTATCCCTAATGTGTACGCTACGTTGTAATCTGTTTTTAAATTTAAAAATAACCATTTAAATAATTTAAAACAACCCATAACCCAATGAGATTATTTATGTATCACGTGTAAATTAGGAAAATTCTTTGACGGACTCAGGCCAACCATTCCCCAGATAATAGTTGACTGAATCTCAACCATCAAAAACTTGTATAAGGATAGCTTCCAAGTAAATAAATTCATAACAAAAAGAATACTTATTTTTATTTCAAAACGGTACTTAAAAAATCTGGTGTGAAACACTCACACAACTTTCTCTTGCCAATGCAAATAATTAATAATAAACCTAACATTATTAATAAAATATTAGAAATAAACAAAAACTAACCTCAAAAACATAACCTTATTTTAATCATGAGTGAATGACGCAAAATGACAATCCACTCAGTTTGGCTTAAAAATACGGAAAATCACGCTTTCACGCTAAACTAGGCTCTGTAGAGAAAAATGCTCTAAACAAAAGTTGTAAGATCTTTTAATTTTCTATAAATTTAATTATATACCTTTTGTCGTAAAATGTATACTAAGACCGAAATGTTAAAAAAATCGATTTTTCTCACGTTTTCGTGAGAAAAAAACAGAAAATCGCAAATTACCGCTAAACTAAGCGTTATACAAAAGTTTGAAATAAAAGTTGTAGAATTTTACATTCCCTACAACTTTTATTATATAACGTTTTGCGCTAAAATGCATATTAAAGCCGCAATCTTAAAAAGAAAATGTTTTTACGTAAAAACAGCCTCAAGCAGAATTTCAGCAAACATGGCGCCTACCCTATATTGTAGAGCATAAAAATGTAGTAAACCAGTTGATTTTAAAAAAAATCGTAGGACTAGTTTTTGAGAAAATCGCAAAAAAGTGAAAAATTATACGAATAAACTACTACTTCCGGTTGACCGATTTTGATGAAAATGTTCGTGTCGGTTCCGGTAGTGATATTTAACTTAAGTTTCAAGTTTCAAGTTCGTACGACGTTCCGTTCTTGAGATATTCTGTTCACACACACACACACACGCCCACGCGCACGCACGCACACACACACACACTCATACACACACACACACACACACACACACACACACACACACACACACACACACACACACACACAGACCAATCGCTAAAAACATGTTTTTTGGGTTCAGGGGGTCTGAAAACGTATAGATCTGGTGAAAACTCGATTTCGAAAAATCGACATGAAAACAATACTTTCCTTCCTATATATTCATATAGGCAAGAGAAAGTAAAAACACACCTCGTATATCAACTTGTGAACCATGTTTATTATTTATTTCAAAAGGTATCTCCCCTGGGAGATATCTTTTCATGATAATCATCTGTTTAAAAAAATTATTGATTATAGAAAAGATTATAGATACCCTTTATAGGTTAGTGTTCTAATATCAGACCACCGTACAAAGTAATTGAAAGGGCAAATTTTTTTATTTTTTTTAACTGTTATGATATTTTGTTACTTAATTATGAACTTTGATACATTTAAAAACAGTTTTGAGTATCTTTTGTTTTGGAAAAGGTTGTCCTTTTTTCAGCCACCAAGCTTCTCTGCAGTTGCAAAGTGATTAGTGTATTACAATTCATTCTTTAATGCTAGTGCCATTAATATCATATATAAATCGAATAATACTATAAAATAAATAAAATTAGCTTTGTTTTATTATGCTATTTTTTTCTTTTAACTCCTAATGCGTGTACGTTGCAATCTGTTCAATTCAGAACAATAAGCAACCCCATGACCCAATGAGATGAGGATGATATGTATGACGTGTAAATGAGATGTAGTCTTGTGCAGACTCAGCCCGACCATTCCTGAGAAAGTATGGTAAGTTGAACCCCAACTATCAAAGTACACCGGTAACTACTATCTAGCACTCAAATCCGTATAAAAGTAACTGCCTTTAGTACGATTTGAACCAGGAACCTTCGTCTCCGAAAATCAGCTGTTAAACTGCTGATTTTACCTCTAGACGACTTTACCTCTAGACCAATCCGGTGGGGCCTATTGTTTAATACTGAAATTTGCCAAAAATACCATTTACAGTCACCGAAACGGATACTCTCTCCATATAAGGACACTTTTCAAGAAGAGTGCAGCACTAGCCATAGACATTTTAATTTTGATAAGTGTACATAAAACAGAATTCCAAGCGTTTAAAATATACGCCGGCATTTGTCGTCGTCTAACGTTCAAATTTGTTAATTTACAACCCGAAAAATTAAATTGTCCTTATTTTCAACCACCATTCATTTACAAGATTTTTATGGACATTAATTCGCCCTATAAATGGTTAATCAGTAAAAAACAAATTGATTTCCTGGTGTGTAGTGGAGTGTTTCGCTTACATAAGAGACGTAAACAATAATAACCGAAAAATGCAATTGAATTGATACAACGAATAAATTGATAAAATAAAGTTTACCAATTTAAACCTTAATTGATAATTAAATAATCACTTTATATATAGTAATAGAATTTAAGAAAATACTATAAGTAAATTAATCCCTGTACATGAACATAAAATTGAGAGAACTGCAATTGTAAAGCTAGGAAAATTAAAGAGGAAATTAAAATAATTATAAAGGAAATTTATTAGCGAAGACATTTTACTAATTTTCTGATTCAGAAACCGAATACCGTGTAGTTTGTAATTAGTTGAATTTCCTGGAACAATTACAGTGAAGGCAGCGGTCAAATGTTCCTCCACATTTTATTTAGGGGTGTATATGTATATAAAGAGAAAATAGGGGCAGGCAGCTGATTTGGTCCCTTGGGTTCTTTTCCCTTCCATCCCTTAAAATCCATATGGTCTTGTCTGTACATAACTCACTCCCTTCTATTTAGTGTATGATTGGTTCCAGTTTCCACGGCTCTTGTTAGTTATTTGCGTTCTATTGGGAAATACTGCAGCTGTAATTACCTTTGACGATTTCTCGATCTCTCTCTACCTTGAATATATTTATCTTTGTCATTTACAAACACAAACATAAACATAAACAAAGCACACCGACCAATTTTCATTCAACCAATTACAAAATTTACTTACTCCGACAATAATGTACATTACAATTGACTTGTTGTCTAACTGATAAATATATGTTATTACACACAGTAAATTTACTGATTATTCAATACAGGTTCATTGAAATAATTTACAATCACTTTTTTATCGAATTGTTAAGTAACAAAGCTGAAACAAGCGACTTTGTATGATGAACAACTGACAACAAACCATAAATAAATACTACCGGGTATATCTGTTCAACATGTTTCCTCACAGCTAACTAAAAATAAGTAGTTGTTACTTATAAGACGTATTTCCTGGTTGAAAAATATGAGAATGTGGTACTCGAAAATGATAACACAGCTGTTTTAAGCAGTAGTGGATAAGGTTCTGATTGTTAATATGTGGCCAACATCCGGAACGGATAGGATAAAAAGTTAGTAAGAAGAGCTCAGAAGAACTATTTCATAGTGCAACGAACAAAGTGAGAATTACTATGATCCTATGAAAGTGATTGTTATGACCTGAAGAAGAAGAAGTTAGTTATTCCCAGATATTAGTAAATAGAAAATTTCCTGAAAGTTCCAGGTCAGTGTTATTACAATCTGTTCATATTAAATTGAACAATTATAGCTTAACAAACTAGAGACTGCAGATGAAGTCGGAGCAAAGTGACCTAGATCCCAGCACAGAGCCAATTGACTTTTGTGAATCGTATCCTGCGTTGTCACGTTGTGGTCCCGCTGTGGATAACAGCCTAACAAAAAATCAGCTGGAGTTCGGTGGAACAGAGTGTGACTTAGCGAATGGGCAACCTCACACCTGACCTTGGTTGTTATTGCCTAGATCTCATCTTCAGTCTTTAGTTCGTTAGGGTATAGTCTTTTTCTTCTTCTTGCTTTCAAGAACTAGGCTCCTGCCTGTACTGAACTTGCTTTCATATATTTCACTAATTTTAATAATTTATTTTACTAAATAATTAATACAATTCTTAGAAATTGATCACGTTTTCTATAATTTAGCTACTACCATCTTCTCCGTGGCATTCATTCCGCCTCTTCATTCATGCGGTCTAAACTTCTTAACTTTCCAGAATATTATCTTTTAACCACGATTAACGGGCCCTGGGAAGTGACCTGGGGAGGGCTTCGGCTCTGGCAAAGGGGAGTGATGACGCGTCACGATACACAACATCGGTATCAAAATAAGCGGTTAATCAAGAGACCGCTCTTAGCCTCTCTCACTCCAACTCCAACACTTTAACCTACAAGAGGTGCCCCTGTTACGCTGAGCAACTCGATGGAAGGTTGGGTTAAACCCCAGCGGGAAATCGGGTCAGCAAGCTGATAGGTGTTGGGGGCTGAGGAGCCAATCTTCAGTCAATTCTCACAACCTGATGGTCATGCCTCAATCTTTGACGTCTCAGGGAGTAATGATCAAGGAGGATAGGATCATGAAGTGAGAAATAGGAGTATTTCTCCAAAACAGGATTGTTAGGAATCCTTAGGAGGCAGCCCCTCCACCTAACTAGCCTTGCCGTAGGGTTAATATCCCACGCAGGGCGAAACATAAACGTATTCAAAGAGACAAAATAGAGAGAAACGGACAGGTTAAACGGAAAAAAGACTGGAAACGGACAAATAACATGATTTTTGGAACTTGGAATATAACCTCACTGACAGGGAAAGATGTGGAATTGGTGGAGGAGATGGAGAAGTATGGAATCTCTGTTCTGGGAATAAGCGAAACGAAAAAGAAAGGGCATGGAACACTGCAGTTGCAAAAGGACTATGTGTTGATGTATTCAGGTGTGAGTAGGGATGCAAAGGCAAAGGAAGGGGTTGGGGTGATTTTGAGTAATGCAGTAGCGGACAAGGTTATCTATTGGGAGCCAGTGAACTCGAGAATAATAAGAGTTGATGTGCAGTTACAGGAAAGAATTTCATTTATACAACTTTATGCCCCGACAGAAGACAAAGATGTACTGGAAAAAGAGTTTTTTTACAGCGAGTTGCAAAGAACAATTAACAAGGCCAGGGAAGAGTTCGGTTGTGTGGTCTTGATGGGGGACTGGAACGCAAGAGTGGGAAATGATATGGCAAGGGGACATGGAAGTATGGGAGCATATGGGGCTGAGAGGACAAGGAACAGAAATGGGGACAGAATGGTTGAGTTCTGTGTGGATAATCAGCTGCTGATTGGAAATACTTTCTTTCCACATAAACATATACACCAGGTTACATTCGTGGCAGAGGAAAGAAATGTGAGTAGTGCTATTGACTACTTTGTGTATACGAGGGAGACTCGGAGAATTACCAAGGATGTCCGGGTGTATCGTAGTGCAGAACTGAATACACAGCACAGACTACTGATAATGAAAACAAGATTCAGAAGTGGAAAAGCAGTAAAACCTCGTAAATTCACAAAAATTAAGGTGGAGGAATTGCAGCGACCAGACTGTAGACGGGAATATACTAATAAGTTAGAGGAAATGTTAGGGAGGGAGGGTGCTGATGGATCAATTGAAGAAATCTGGCAAAAGCTAAAGAACATAATCCTAAAAGTGGCCGAGAAAGTATGCGGGAGAAAGGTGGTGGGTGGGGGAGTGAGGCACACTAGATGGTGGAATGATTCAGTCAGGGAGGCGGTGAAAGGAAAGAAGATGGCATGGAAGAGATATCTGCAAACTGGTACAATAGAGGATCGGAAAACGTATGTTGAAGCACGAAGGTTGGCTAAGGAAGTGGTGAGAGGAGCTAAGATGGATTCCTGGGAGGAGTTTGGAAAGGACATGGAGAATAACTATAGAACAAACCAAAGGAAGTTTTGGACGACAATTAGGGGGCTAAGGAAGGCGAGATCAAGAAGGGTAAGAAGTATACAGAATGAGGCAGGTGAATTGATCACTGATGCAAAGGAAGTACTTGAGACCTGGAGATTGTACTATGAAAAGACCTTCAAAGAGGAGAACCAGGAGCTGGTAAGAAGGGACGGGGAAGAACAGCTAGAGAATACAAACGAGGTCAATATTGAAGAACAGGAAATTCGGAATGCTGTCCTAAAAATGAGATTGGGTAAAGCGGCAGGCCCAGACAACATAGCTCCTGAGATGGTTAAATATGGAGGAGACCAATTAATAAAATGGTTGTATACACTATTCCAAAAGGCATGGCGAGAAGAGACTATACCTGAAGATTGGGAGAACAATGTAGTAATACCCTTGCATAAAAAGGAAAGCACAACTAGATGTGAAAACTACAGAGCCATATGTCTTTCATCTGTGATATTTAAGTTGTACACCAGGGTACTGGAAGGTAGGTTGAGGAGAGAAGTAGAGGGAAAACTCGAGGATGAACAGGCGGCATACAGGCCGGGCAAGCAGACTCAAGATCATATATACGTGTTGAGAACAGCTATGACAAGGGCCAACAATAGGGGAAAAACAATGTTTTTGGCTTTCCTTGATTTGGCGGCAGCCTTTGACTCTGTTCCAAAAAAGGAGGTATGGAGGGCATTGGAGGAATTGGAGACTCCACAGAAGTTGTTGAGGGTGATAAAGAGTGTGTATCGGAATGTGTATGGAATGATCAGAATGGAAGGGAAGGAAAGTGGAAGATTTCTTATGGAGAGGGGAATGAAGCAGGGAGACAGTCTGAGCCCACTTTTATTCATCGTTTTCATGGACTCCATTGCTAAAATCTGCAAGAGACGAACAAAAAGATATAAGGTAGGGAACTGGAATCTCCGGCCAGTGTACCTGCAATCATTGATATACGCAGATGATATAGTCTTGATAAACTCTAAAGCAGAGGATTTGCAAGAAGCAATAACGGAGTGGTGCAGTACTCTGCAGGAGAGAGGAATGAGGGTGAACGTTAAAAAGAGTAAAGTGATGAAGGTTGGAGGTGAGAAGGAGGAGCTGAGAATGAGGTGGGATGGGGTGGAGTTGGAGCAGGTGAGGAGTTTTGAGTATCTGGGAACAGTGATTGATGAGAGTGGGGGAATGGAGGAAGAGATGAACAACCGAATCAGAAAGGCCAACCAAATATTCTATAGTTTAAATAACACACTTATTGGAAAAAGAGAGGTGAGCAGAGACGCCAAACTCAGAATATATAAGTCAGTATATTTACCAACATTACTGTATGGGTCAGAAACATGGACCATGAAAGATAAACTGGACAGTAGAGTTACAGCTCAGGAAATGAAGTATCTAAGGAGAGTGATAGGAAAGACAAGACGGGACAGAGTTCGTAATGTGAATGTGCGGGAGGAGTTAGGCTTAAAAACAGCAGTAACAGAACTGATTGAAAGAAGGGCATTGGGTTGGTATGGTCATGTGGTGAGAAGAGATAGGGAGGACAGACTGAGGCGAATTTTTGAGGCGAGACCGGAGGGAACCAGAAGACGGGGAAGACCAAGGATGGAGTGGGAGGAGTATGTTGAGGGTGTGGGGGGGCGAAGGGGAGAGAGCAAAGGACGGCTGAGAGCATTGGCTTTGGACAGAGTGGAGTATAAGAAGTTTATAGAAGGCCCGACGCTGAGAGGCAGAAGGGAGAGATAAAGAAGAAGAAGAACCACGATTAACTTTTATTCCTTCGTTCAAGCTATATATTCATAATTCGGCTCTTATTTCTTCATTCCGAATATGATTTAATCCTATGCATTCTTCTGTCCTTCGTAGGAACCTCATCTCTGCCTCTGCCAGAGAAAAATAGCTGAAGATTTACAGACTTTTCGAAAAGGTGTAGGCCTAATTTCATCCAAAACAAAGAACCTTCCGTGTAACCACACCACATCGTTTTCTTGGAGGCCACAAATTAATTAAGCACGGTATCTAAAATAAACCGAGTTATAAGAAAAACGTTAGTTTTCAATTTCTGCGAGAATTTGTAAATAGTAACGATGGGTGATGAAAGATTCTGGACGTCAAGAGTGGGAGCTGAGGCGTACCTGTACAAGAAACCCTTTATTCTTTTAAATACCTTATACAGATTTTCACTTTTATCTCTTGAAACTTGCATATTATTGAATATTTTATCAACTGATTTTTTATTTTTTACTTATGTAGTGCTCTAAACGTAAAAGTACAAATAAATTTATAATAAATTCTGATTAATTTATTGTACACGCATTTTTTATTGAGAATAAAATGCTAAAAGTCCGTGTAACTTTCTAATAGTTTATTTAAAAATTTGATGTGATGATAAACTGTATAAATTACTATAGTCAGGGAAGGAGAACTGTTTTTAAGCGGAAGCATTGCAAAACAAAACTCATCGCATGCTGTGAACTTATTTATTAACGACTTTGAAAAAGGACTTTGCGTGAGCTTTGTTCTATGAAAGTGAAATGTAAGATAACGATGAGTAGTAATAAAATAGAAAAAGAAGTGGCCTACCTTTTGTAGGCAACCTATTTGTTCATCCCTTTACTTCTTAAACCTTTATCACTTTGTAAACGTTAGGGCCTACTTGCATTTCTTACCTTTTCTTTATTTCCAAAAAATAGATAAATATTTGTTAAATTATTGGTTTGTAAATCAATATTCTGTTTTTTGTTGTTTAGTACATTAGCCGAAAGGCTGGTTTGAACCTCTAGAGGTTTTACTAAGTAAAACTAGGAGTAAGGTGGTTTTCACGTGCCTTCCTCACCGAGTTGAAAAGTTGTTTACCAGCACGCTAAGCCCTCTGAAAAGCACCTATTTTCTACCTTGTAAATGACACATTCACTTCATTTACAACAGAACCTGGCTGAACGTAAGTGAGAGAGTGAGTGTTGGTAAGTGACAGTGAGAGGGGAATTAAGCTACGGTTCCCTTCCATGCCACACTAACAGTGTAAATTTTTTAACTTGATATTTACTACCCCGATATTTCCCTTGTAGTATTATATAAACAGTTCCGAGGGAAGTGGAGGGTGTTTTGCTGACGCCGGATCAAGTGGCCAGGCGGCGGGTTTTTGGCTGGTAGGCGGTTGCGGCCTCCTTGGGGCTGGACGAGGACGCCTCAATTGAGTCCAACACTACTTCCCCTATCGTGATGGAGTGAACATGAGTTTTTCTCGCCGCCTCGGATACAAAAAAACGGCTCTGGCTGTATAATAAAATTCATTACTTTCAGACGAGATAATTCTGACTAGTGTATTTTACACCTCTACCTCTCCTGCTCTTAAATGATTCAGTCATTTAATTTACTGATCATGTGATAAGAAACTGAAATATTTTTGTAGCCCAATATCCTGCCTTAAATAAAATCTAGAAACGTAAAATTTGGAAAATACCTTTTTTTCTTTTTTAGTCGTCTAACTGGTGACGTTTCTGTAGCGGTGATGTCTTTTTTTAGTTTAATTACATTGACTTATACGAAACCTCTACATGCCACACTTACCCGGTAATTGCCCACGCAGGCTTCATAGAACATGGAATAGAGACATCTTATTGTTGTTGTTAGGTCATCAGCCGAGAGGCCGGTTTGAACCTATAAATGTTTTACTAAGTAAAACGAGGAGTGAGACGGTTTACCAATGCTTTCCTCTGAGTGGAAAAGTGTCCTTAACAGCATGCCGGGTCCTCTGAAAAGCACATATTTTCCACTGTGCAAATGACACCTTCACTTCATTCACCACAGGGTCTGGCTGTGTAATGAAATTCATTACTTTCAGAGGAGATAACTATGATTAGTGTCTTTTACGCCTCTATCTCTTCTGTTCTTAAATGATTCAGTCATTTAATTGGCTGACCATATGATAAGAAATGGAACTATTTATTTTAGCCCTGCAACAAATAGATTGATTGTAAATAGTTTGACACTCCACCTGTCTATTAAGGGCAGAAGACGTCTTGTAAAAAATTTAAATACTGCATTGGGTAATCTTACATTAAGTACTGTTCTTGGATAATTTTTATTCTAATAAAGTTCCTATTATTTACGCGCTGCATGAATAATTTCGATGCGGTATAACACTATTTAAAATTTCGAAAAAAAATTGGATTCGAATAAATGCAGTGTACTCGTACTATGAACGCATCGTTTCGATACCAGAATTGTTCAGTCTTATATCTCTCTTTAGGGTGTTATTCTACCCTCAACTCTGTTTCTCTGTTTTTTGACACCCGAACGCTACTTCTACTTTTCTCTTGACTTCGAGACAACGCGATATGCTTCATGCACCATCTGTAGAAACAGACATAGACATGAAATGACGGTTTTTAGGCACATTAAACTCATAAATGATAAAAAAGAATATTATATTTTCATTAGGAAGAGAAAGCCGTGTGAGTGTTTCACACTAGATTTATATTATTCAAGGAAAATGAACCGATACTATAGCAGTAAAATTTTCTTTTAATCGCTGATGTGTTTACGTTGCAATCTGTTCAATTTAACAACAATAAGCAACCCCATGACCCAGTGAGATGGGGATAATGTGTATGACGTGTGAATGAGGTGTAGTCTTGTACAGATTCAGACCATTCCTTAGAGAGTATGGTTGATTGAACCCCAACCAACAAAGTACAACGGTAATCACTGTCTAGTAATCAAATCCATACAAAAGTTAACTACCTTTACTAGGATTTGAACCACGGATCTATCGTCTCCGAACATCAGCTGTTAAGGGGAGTGTGGAATGAAAAAATAAAATAATTATTTTAATTTAATTAAATAATAATAATTATTATTTATTTTATTAAATATGCCGGCCGCATTGGCGTAGTTCGTAACGTGCTCGCCTCTCATCATGAGGTCCAGGGTTCGAATCCCATTCAGGCACGACATATTTTCGTACGTTACAAAAAAATCATTTCATCCTCATTACGCACAGTTACACCCCAACGTCGTCGCTAATGACCTTGCAGTCGATGCGACGTTAAATAAAAAATAATTATCGATTTTTCGTTTTTTTGTTAAAAATGTAGTTTGAAATGTGTGCTTTAAAATTGCGTAATAATCATGTTGCTATGCCAACTAGAAAATATTTTATTAATTTTTTTATGATTGTTTAAGCTGATTTTGCCATCTGTCACGAAATTTTACAAAAGCATTTTCCCTTTCGATTTTACTCTGATTTATTATACTATTTTTTCCACATTGCCGTCCCTCTTTTATTTATTCATAGGTTAGGAGTATAACCTTAAAGTTTATAACCTGCACTATTTTTGTAGTGGTTTGTCCTTTTTTACACTTGTGTTTTTGTTTCTCAAACGTTAAACGCGAATAAAACGTAAATTTTAGAACTTTATGTACCTTTTTCTTAGCTTACACAAAAGATACAAAGCTGAAGGTTTTATGGAGTTATGTTAATCGTTCAGTTCTATTGATTGAATGTGCCGTTTTTAAAAATATTGAAAATTGTGGGAGAAAAAAAATTTTTTAGGTGATTTTTCGATGAAAAAAATCTCTTTTTTAAAAACTTGTTAAAAACAAAATTCTTAAGGTGCAGTTTCGTTTGTGCAGTGGAACGTGCGATCCAAATGCACGTCGGGGTTAACCGAAACCAGGGTTATCCGAAACTTTAAAATATACTCAGTATTTTAAACGTAATTTTTCTACAAATGACTATAATAAAAACGATTAATAAATACTCTAAATTGTATTTCTGTATCAAAATACTGTTAAAGCAAACTGAACTGTAAATTATAACGCGTAAAGTATGCCTACATGACATTCAGCACTGCAGACAGGATTTTTACCAATAACATGAGTATTTCCCGTGGAGCGGTAGCCTACAACTAGACCTACTGTTTATTTTGGCTACATCACCTTTGCTGCAAACAGTAAATTAGTGTTACGTACTGGTAGTGGAAGTGAAATGATGTTAGCAATGTCGTGTAAACGTACACGTGTGATCAAAACCAACGAAGCGACGCCCACTGATGTAATTTAGTTGAATGTCGGCGGGACATTTCGGTAAGAAAACGAATGGAAAATAAACACCAAAAAAACATTCTGACTTTTCAAAAAAATGTATTAAAATTTACAGAAAATATTTAACTATTAAATCGTACGAATAAAAGTTTTAGGACACAGTAATACTTTTTTTAGAATAAAACACCATTTTTTTGTTATTTAAAAAAACACAGCTTATCCGAAATCGGCTCACCCCAATTATTTTGGATTAGCGGGAGTTTACTGTATCTATTAGACGATGAAAGGAAGTTTGAAGGATCAAATAGTTGTAGTTTTTCTGCACCTAACTCAATGAGTTTTGGGTCATCGTCTTTGAAAAAACTAATTTTTAACTTCCAGACGCATGCGACTGCTGCAGGTGTCTGGTTGCCAAAGCAGTCGATGCAGCCAACGCATGGAATCTCTTGCGTCGGACGCATAAACGGAACTACTTTTAAGAAATCCATTTTTATGAGTAATGGCAGTGACGCATGCAGTGGCTGCATGCAGTGGCTGCATGCAGTAATCGCATGCGACGATCGCACAAACGAAACCGCACCTTCACCAGAATTAAATACGCGAAAAAAAAACATACAACTTAAAGCAAAACACTTACGTGTTAATTAAATGAACAAGTTTACTATTGTTATCTGGAAGGTCTTGTAGTCGGTATCTTGCGTGACAATCTAATTACAATTATCCTATCTCGGTTTCTTTTGCAGATTACCATTCAAACACTAGATCACATTCACTTGGTGTGGGTAGTTGCATCCTAATTATGTACCAAAGAGTGGTCTTTCATACAAAACAAAAAAAAATTGTAGCTCTAGCTGCAGTGGTTGCTGAGAAAAAAGCACAAATATTAACACTGCTTAGGATAGGGATCCACAATCCTCTTAAACATGTGACATTGGCGACGAATCTACTGCTACACCAACCCGGCGGGTTATTAAATATAAAAGTAAAGCCCGTGTTAAAAGTATAAGCCGGCCCGTGGTGTAGTGGTCAGCGCAACTGGCTACTATGCCGGGGTCCCGGGTTCGATTCCCGGTCAGGTCTGGCATTTTTTCATCTGTAAATCACCGCATATCATTACCTACGTACAAGCCCAAGGCTTATGTAGGCATCACCACTCGATAAAAAAAATAGACAAAATTTCAGTTCTTAAAAATTAACAGTTTCTAAATAATTACAAATGAATAGAAATTGAACAAATAAATAATTTTTACAAACGATTGCATATATTTTTGTACGTATTTCTTTAATAGATATTGTACATAAATTGTGATCTTTTAGTAAAAAGCAGATAAAATGATAAAAATTACTTTGAAACACATACGTTAGGGTGTGAATTTTGGTGTTTACAAAATAAAAAAATGTATTGTTAATGAAAAATAGAAAGGGTTCTGAAAAAGGAGATGGAACAACATAAGCGTAGCTGACAATGAAATGTACTTTATATGGCAAAGAGAAACTCAGCATGGTTCCCCTGCATGATTGCTTTTATGCAACACACATAACACGAGCCGTCCAACGTTCTGCTATTGTCATTTTCTAAAATAGTAGTTATGTTACAACTTTGACACTGTTGTCCACAACAGATTTTAGTCGATTATTGTTATAACAGTCTGGTAATAATAAAAAAGTGAAATTAACAATTAACAATATGTTAAACACATATTTTATATCATAGTAAAGGAGCTAAATACATATTTTAATCAATAAGAGAATGAATAATGCAGTTCTTTTACCCTGAAACAAAAAAAAAATCCTAAACTTCTTCAGGACATTCTATCGAGTACGAAAGTATTGTATTTATGAAAAAATAACATAAACTCTTCAAAATTGACAATGATTTTGGCATGTTCATAATAATTTTGTCGTCAACAAATAACTTGGGAAATATAATTTAATTTTTTTTTTTTTTTTTTTTTTTTTGCGAATTTCTACAGCAATTAAAGCCGTCTTTCGCATTTCAATCGCCAAGCCTCCCGATCCAGCCAATCACCCTCCTGCAGATCTCTCTTGCTCATTGCTTCCATCACCTCCTCCATCCACCGTCTCGTTGGACGGCCTCTTTTCCTTCTCTCTGTTGGGGTCCAATTCCATATCCTACTGGGCCATCTGCCCTCACTCATCCTTCTCAAGTGCCCATACCAAAACAATACCTTTTTCCCAATTTCATCCAATACCCTACTTGGTTTTCCTACTCTCTGCCAGATTGTTTCATTTCGTATATGGTCCATCCTCGAAACACGACAACTGCGTCTCCAGAAGTCTATCTGTGCAGCCGCAATCCTTCGTCTACTTCTCTCAGTTAGCTCCCACGTTTCCGCACCATATGTAAGAACGCTTTGTTGTATCGCTCTTCCAATTCTACACTTTGTTTCTGTCCGAATATCCTTTGACCACAAAACTGAATTCAGCATTCCTGTAACTACTTTTCCCTGAGTCACTCTATTTACTATCTCCCGTTGGCTGTTTCCTTCTTTACTCAACACCACACCCAGATACTTATATTCTTCACATACCTCTATCCTATGTCCCCCTATATGCAGATCTCGTCCAACAACTCCAATCGGTAAATACTTCGTCTTTGAATAGTTAACTTTTAAGCCCCATTTCTCAAGAACCTCTGTCAGTTTCCTCATCATATATTCAATATCGAACTCGTCATTCGCTATTACTACTTGATCATCTTAATTACCGATCATCTTAATCATCTTAATTTTTTTTTAATTACGAAAATCTAAACTCCAACTTCATTTAAAACTACTGGTTCATAAGTGTTACCTTAGACTTGTTTGGATGTATAGCAGCCAAATTTACTGTTGTGCCAAACCGTTCGTCATTTTGAAAATGCAACGCTTTTAGTCCAAACTGTTAAAACCTTGAGGTTTAATAGTTGTTTTGTTTTTAACTATTAACTTTTTTCCTTTGTTTTAAACTTTAGTTGGTCCGTAATTTTGTTCTCTTTCATTACTTAAACGTTTCATTAGTTAACTAAATTTACTTTTTGTAAAAAGTAAGTCTGTACGCTGTTTGTTTAATCGTGGGAACAGACCGAGATTGTTATCTGGAAGGTCTTGTAGTCGGTATCTTGCGTGACAATCTAATTACAATTATCCTATCTCGGTTTCTTTTGCAGATTATCTTATACGTTTAATGAACGTGTACTTGTTATTTAAATTTGCTATAATCTTTTACAGAAGAAAAGTCAATTCATTACTCTATTATAAATTACAGTTTATTTATTAAGTTATTATTTTACTTATAATGAATAATTCAAAACTGTTTTTATAATCTTAAATGTTAGCGGAATACCAAGAAAGAAATTCTGATAAATGTATGATAAAGATTTCAACATAAATTCTGTTAATTTTAGTTATTGTTTAATTGTATAAATGGTTATCTTCGAAGAAAACTGAACATATATTACTACGTTTCATTGTACGCATGCTGCTATACATAATAAACAAAAAAGAAAAGAAAATGTACTATAATAACATAAAATAAAATTTTATTTTATTTTTAGCTTTTATTTGTCATCGGAAACTGTACATTTTTGACAACTACCTAATTTGATCGCTGCTTTTGCTGTATTATTTGACGTGAATAAGGCATGAGTTTGAACAGGGACACCCAGTAGAGTTTGTTCATGGATAGCTGTCAGCTGGTCACCATACAAAGTCGCTTGCCCAACCGGTGTTACTTAACAAATAATAGCGACTTACTACCAGCTGACTGACTGGGCTGGCCCGAAGGCCATAAAATAAAATAAATAGAAAAAAATATATGTATATATAATTTCAAATAAAATTATTATTACAGTACATAAATAACAGAAATAATGTTGCCATAACTACATTTTTACTACTTCAGTTCACAGTGTAATTTTTACTAAGCTGAGATTTCCGCAGCGTCTGCTACATTAGTAATCGTATTTTCAACTTGCTATTGTTTAGTTCAACAACTGAAAGACTGGTTTGAACCTCTAGAGGTTTCACCAAGTAAAAACGAGGAGTGAGGTGGTTTACCATTGCCTTCCTCACTTCGTTGAAAGAGTATGCTTATCAGCATGCCAGGCTCCAAAAAGCACTCAATTTCCACTCTGCAAATGACACCTTCACTTCATTCACCACAGGGTTTGATTGTATTTTTTTTTTAACGTCCGAATGTTCTGAAATTATTGTGCCTGAATGGGATTCGAACCCAAGACCGCATGATGAGAGGCGAGAACATTACCAACTACGCCAATGCGGCCGGTTGTATAGAGAAGTTCATTACTATCAGAGGAGATAACTCTGACTAGTGTCTTTTACACTTCTACTTCTTCTGTTCTTAAAAAGTTCAGTCATATAATTGGCTGACTATATGATAAGATGCAGAACTATTTTTGTAGACCTGGAACCAACAGATCGAGTGCAAATAATTTAACTCTCCACCTGCCCGTTATGGGCAAAAAATTTCAACTTATATAGATGTATAAACAAAGAGGAGACATATATATATATATATAAAAACAAAACAAAAATATAAATAAAGTAGGGCCCACCATGATATCCATATACACATACACAAATAAATTTATTCCAAATTAGTATTACATTTAAAAAATCTTTACCTTGATACATTTGTTTAGGTCATCAGCCGCAAGGCTGGTTTGAACCTGTAGAGATTTTACTAAGTAAAAACGAGGAGTGAGGTGAATTACAATTGCCTTCCTCACTGAGTGGAAAAGTACACTTATCAGCATGCCGAGCCCTCTGAAAAGCACATATTTTCCACTCTGTAAATGATACCTTCACTTCATTCACCAGAGGGTCTGGCTAAATTCATTACTTCCAGAGGATAAAACTCTGATTGGTGTCTTTTATACCTCTACCTCTTCTGTTCTTAAATGATTCAGTCATTTAATTGCCTGACAATATGATAAGAAACAGAACTGTTTATTTTGGTCCTGAAACAAACAGATTGAGTGTAAATAATTTGAAACCCACCTATCTGTTATGGGCATAACCTTGATACAGTAAAAGCCAATTACAAATATTGTTACAATAGCTTCCTAAGCTACCATGACTGCTGCACCAACAGTGGCAACTGGTAAAACAGTGGCAACTGGAAAAAATCTCTGCTGATGTTATGCCCCCGTAATAATTTATCAAAAAATACCCCAGTTGATCCTACATTTTTGGCAACGTTTAAATAAATAAAACTATCGATCGGATACCCGTTTACTTAACTAAAACTTTCCATATGTAGGTTACTCATCTTGTATTCTGGGAACTTGTGTTTATTCTCGCATTTAAAATACATCGTTACTTCTTCTTTGGGTAAACCATTGTCTTCAGAATGCAGAAATGGTGTGTTAGTGCCATCTTATTAGCGAAAAGATGCGATTCTTGTAAACCCATTTTACTTTCTCTTGCCTAAATGAATATATAGGAAGGTAAGGAGTATTATTTTCATGTCGATTTTTCGAAATCGAGTTTTCACCAGATCTTCAAGTTTTCAGACCCCCTGAACCCCAATAACATGTTTTTAGCGATTGGTGTCTGTGGGTGTGTGTGAACAGAATATCGCAAGAAAGGAACATCGTACGACGTTGAAACTTAAAACTTATGTTAGATACCACTAGAAAACCCGACACGAACATTTTATCAAAATCGGTCAACCGGTAGTGGTAGTTTTTTCGTGCAATTTTTCAACTTTTTGCGATTTTCTCAAAAACCTGCTCCTACGATTTTTACGCCTCATTTTTTTTACACCTCATTTTTTTCGCCAAATTTACTAAATTTTGTATGCTCTACAAGATAGGGTAGGCGCCATGTCTGCTAAAATTCATGGGAAGGCTGTTTTCTCGTAAAAAAATTGTTTTTTTAGGATTGCGGCTTTAATATACATTTTAGCGCAAAATGTATTTAATTAAAGTTGTAGAGAATTTTAAAATCTACAACTTTTTAAAACATTTTTTATGTATAACGTAATTTTTATGTATAACGTTCAGTGGTAATTAGCGATTTTCTGTTCTTTTTTCACGAAAATGTGTAAAAGAAAAAAATCAATTTTTTTTAAAGATTTCAGCCTTTGTATGCATTTTATGACAAAAGTGTATAAAATCAAATTTATAGTAAATTAAAGGAACTGCAACTTTAATTTCAAGCATTTTTCACTACAGGGCCTAGTTTAGCGTGATTTTCCGTATTTTTAAGCCAAACTGAGGTTGATTTTCATTTTGCGTCTTTCACTCATGATTAAAATTCGGTTATATTTTCCATTATTTGCATGACAAGAGAAAGTTGTGTGAGTGTTTTACACCAGATATTTTAAAGAACTAAATGAACTTACGTTCCCATGGATTTACATTTATGAGAGTGTATTATTTCTGGAATAGAAATTAAACTCAGACAGTTTATGCAAGAAAATAACTTAATAAATTAATTAGTTTTTTTAATATCCGCTGAAATCAATCTATGAAAAACAGGGTTCAACTGTCTCGTCCGAGTGTACATGATTATAGTAAGTTTTTTGTGAATTTTCAACGCCATAGATTTTTTTTATATAATGAAATAACTAAATTTTATACAATAAAATAATTATTTTAGGGAAGAAAGTGAGAGGAGGAGGTGTGAACCTCACAATATGGACCAACTGAGGATGGACAGATCGAGAAGGATGAGGGAGGTGTGGGTGAGGAAGAGAATGGAGCAGCATAGGACATGAAGAAACACCCCAAATATTGATTTAACGTCCTCTCGTTAAAGAGCTATTCGAAAAAAAAATTATTTAACTAAGGTTTACCGTGTTGCCAGTTGAATAAATACATACCTTACACTGCAACTATTAATGATAACCGTCGGAAAGAACACGGGTCAAATTCCTCGACCTGAGAATCGTCGGTAAGTATTTGCAACCATACAATGAGCAGCTACACAATTTCCGTGTATGATATTTAATTATTTAATTAACGGTGGGAAATTTTACTTTCAGAAGCGGTAACCTGTGTTACATTCTGTGAAAATCATTCTCAAAATAAAGTAAATGACATAAGTGAAATTTTAGTTTTATAATTCGGTTTTACAAAAAAAAAAAAAATGTATGGAAATATTTTTAAGCATTATAATTTTTTTCATAAGACGAAATTTAATTGCGTTAAATATAAATTAAAGGTAAAGCATTTTCTAAAATCTTTTTTTTTTTTTTTTTTTTTTTTTTTTTTTTTTTTTTTTTTAATAACTGTAAATCTACGATCTGCTCTCATAGAACAATGAGTAGATGTGTTGTAAGTATAAATCTTGAGTAAGTAATACCTTTTGGTATTCTAAAATCTAAAATAATTTTTTGTTGTTTTACTGCAGTAAAAAAACGTAGGGGTGTCTTTGCCTTACCCTTCAAATTGTACACCCCTATTTCATTTCATTCCCATCCTATCCAAGTATCGAATCTGTGACTTTGAAGCTATTTTATTAATAAATTATCATTAACCTCCATGACATTTAAAAAAATTAAATTAAATTAATATATTTTTTAAATTAAAAAAACCCTTAGATTTAGGTCCTTTTTAAATCTATGAATGAACCTGATTTCAAATTTAAAGATTTAATTAGTAAAGATTTAAGTTAATCTACTTAATTACTAAAGACTTAAAAGCTTAGTTTCGAAGATTTAACGTCTTAACTGTTTCCAAAACTCTTCCCGTTCACTCAACAAATAGATTTCACTAGACTTAACTTGGCTTCTTAAAATTTCTCCCACCATCTTCTTAACTTTATTGTATTCATACGTTACTGTGAAACGATTTAAAGGTAATATTAGTAAGAATTAAATTAAAGTATTTAATTCGCTTTAGTGGTTCTATTTGTAACTTATCAATTTGATAAGGTCAGTTCGGGTTCGATTCCTGTTTAAGATTTGAATATTTAACTCGGTTTATTCTGGATTTTTCCAAATAAGTGAAATTGAAATATGAGAATAATGAAGTATTGGGGGAAGATTTGTGATCATAAACAACGATTTCAGGTTCTTTTACTATATTTGGAAAAGTTCTGTGGAACAAAACAATTTTAACCCTTTAAGGTCTTACAGGTCTTGGGGCTACCCATAACAGACAGGTGGAGTGCCAAATTATTTACACTCAATCTGTTCGTTGAAGGGCTAAAATAAATAGTTCTGTTTCTTATCACATGGTCAGCCAATTAAATGACTGAATCATTTAAGAACAGAAGAGGTAGAGGTGTAAAAGGCTCTAATCAGAGTTCTGTCCTCTGAAAGTAATGAATTTCATTATACAGCCAGACCCTGTGGTGAATGAAGTGAAGGTGTCATTTGCAGAGTGGAAAATGTACGCTTTTCAGAGGGTTCGGCATGCTGATAAGTGTATTTTTCTATTCAGTGAGGAAGGCAATGGTAAACCACCTCACTCCTCGCTTTACTTAGTAAAACCTCTACAGGTTCAAACCAGCCTTTCGGCTGATGACCTAAACAACAACAGGTCTTGGGTACGTATACTTACCACGGGCAATAAGGTCGATTTGTTTTAAAATAAGCTATGCAGTTGAACCCTATTGGCATTTTATGGTTTTATAGATGTTCTTTGGTACGTAGGCTATCCAAATTTTGAAATTAGAGCGCAGCGACCATTTGCTTCATGAGTTACACAAATATGTTAAGAATTCATACCAGCGTACAAAACCGTGTTGTTATGTTGTTACTTTTGTACAGTGCTTAGAAAATTAGAGTTTTTTACGGGAAAGCAAGTATTCATGCTAATATAACGTTGAAATAAGTTATTCTACATATTTTTCTGTTATATAGGACTACAAGTTGTTTTAATAAGCATTCTTACCACTAAACATTATGTGATTCCCATTTCAATAAACGTTCCTTGGTAAGTATACTTACCAGGGCTTAACATAAAAAAAGAAATATCTTACTAGTGTTGTTTAGGTCATCAGCCGAAAGGCTGGTTTGAACCTGTAGAGGTTTTACTAAGTAAAACGAGGAGTGAGGTGGTTTACCATTGCCTTCCTCACTGAGTGGAAAAGTACGCTTATTAGCATGCCGGGCCCTCTGAAAAGCACATATTTTCCACTCTGCAAATGACACCTTCACTTCATTCACCACAGGGTCTGGCTGTATAATGAAATTCATTACTTTCAGAGAAGATAACTCTGATTAGTGTCTTTTACACCTCTACCTCTTCTGTTCTTAAATGATTCAGTCATTTAATTGGCTGACCATGTGATAAGAAACAGAACTATTTATTTTAGCCCTGCAACAAACAGATTAAGTGTAAATAATTTGACACTCCACCTGTCGACTATGGGCAGAATCTTACTAGTATAGCACTAGAAATACATTATTCAAGTCCCTATAAATCAAAATTTAACATTTTACAACATGTCTTATAAAGGGTTAAATTATTTTGTAATATTTTTAGGAATCTTTGTTTACCCCGCGAAAAATAAATAGATTTCTCTCTTACTCCTCACTCTCTCACAACTTCTTTCTACATTTCAATTCACCTGTCACCCAGCTTTACATCCCTCACCCCGCCCCATGACCGAACTTTCTTCATCACGGTTCCTGTGGTGAATGAAGTGAAAGTGTCATTTGCAGAGTGGAAAATAGGTGCTTTTCAGAGGGCCTGGCATGCTGATAAGCGTACTTACCACTCACCACTCAGTGAGGAAGGCAATGGTAAACCACCTCACTCCTCGTTTTACTCAGTAAAACCTCTACAGGTTTAAACCAATCTTTTGGCTGATGACCTAAACAACAACAGGCGACAAGATGAAAAAAGAAGATTTTAATAAAAAGAAATAATTTCAAATAATAATCAAATATAAATAATTTCTAATAAAAATTTAAATTATTCTGAATCAAAACTAAATAAATCAAGATAAATTATAAGAAGAAAATATTTAATTTTAAATAATAATCCAGAAGCCAAATATCTAAACTTGAAACAAGAAAACAAAAGATAGTATAATTTTAAATTAAAATTTTGAACAAGTTAGAAAAGATTTAAAAGAAATTACAAGAATATCAAGATTTAATTTAATTATGGAACCAACTGAAACAATTTTGATTATTTTAGAAGATGCAGATAAAATTTAAAAAAATTTGTTAAAGACTATAAAACCAAGTGCAACAATGCATCGATGCCCCATTTGATTTCCGATCGATGGATGGACAAGGAGGAACAAGAGGACTGCAAGCAATTCGTAATTATATTCGTTTCATTTTTAATAACTGAGCTCAGTAAATAACAGTAAATACTATTAAATAGACTTAAAGATTTCATAATAACAATTTGCAATTATTTATTAAATTAAATTCATTAGATTAATTAAAAGTGTAAAAATAGTGTCATCAATCAATTAGTACAATTTTTCAATTTATATGTAAAGGGTCAATTTCATTTGTTCATATTAATCGATATTAAAATATCTTATTATTTATTCATTCATTCTTGTATTTAATTTCATTCATGTATTTCATTCTTTTAGGACACCATTCATTCTTTACAACCAGAAGAAGGAATTGGCTAGTGGGGCATATCTTAAGACATCCATTTCTATCAATAATGGAGGGTAATATTGAGGGAGTAAATTGTAAAGGGAGGCAAATGTTAGAATATATAAAGCAAATTACAAAATATGTAGAGTGTTACAGGTATGAAGATATGAAACGACTTGAGCAAGATAAGACAGCTTGGAGAACTGCATCAAACCAGTCGAGAGACAGATGACAAAAAAAAATGTTTTATCAAGATGTTAAACACTTTTTTTTAAAGTCACGATTACAATGCTTTCTCTTACAAAAATGTGTAAAAGTACAAAAGAAAGTTAAGTAAATAATAAAAAATTATTAAACAACTTGTACACTGATAATATGAATTAGTTATCTAAACTTTTAATAATTGAATAAAAAATTTACAACAAAGTTGTAATTTTTAGGTATTTAAAAAGCGTGAAATAGCGTGCACATTATCGGTTTATTACGAAACAGTTATATACGCATTGTTATAATACCTGTGCGTGGAAAGTATAATGATCTGATTACTTAGTAATGGAAGGGAAGAGTGAATTTGTACAGTATTTCCTTACATTAAAAAAAATATGGCGGTAAATTAATAGTTTTGACAATATTAATATACCTTTTTATTATATAATTTATAACTTTCTCTAGACTAAACAAAAAATATACTTTCAATTAATTAGATCCCAATTAACGGGATTTCTAATTCCGGTTAAATATCTTTACCATATATCTTTACCAATATCTTTGCCCAAAACGGGCAGGTGGAGTGTTATTTTAATTGCACTCTATCTGTTTGATCCAGGGCTAAAAAAATAGTTCTGTTTCTTATTACACAGTCAGCCACTTATATGACTGAACTATTTAAGAACAGAAGAGGTTGAGGTGTAAAAGACACTAGTCAGAGTTATCTCCTCTGAGAGTAATGAATTTCACTATGCAGCCAGACCCTGTGGTGAATGAAGTGAAGGTGTCATTTGCAGGGTAGAAAGTGAGTGCTTTTCGGAGGGCCTGGCATGCTGATAAGCATACTCTTTCAACTCAGTGAGGAAGGCAATGGTAAACCACCTTACTCCTCGTTTTTACTTAGTAAAACCTCTAGAGGTTCAAACCAGCCTTTCGGCTGTTGGCCTAAACAACAACAACATCTTTACCATGGAAATATTATTCTACAAGTTTCCCTCGCGTTCGTATATAATTTATTGGTGGCAATTTAAAAAATTAAAATTTATCATTTTATTTCGTCTGTCCGTCGATCACACCCAGATGTCAGAAACCACAAGAGATAGCGATAAAGTTTTCGGATTCGTAATCTACACAAAAAGTTAGTGGGCCTAGATTGAGTTTGAAGTTCCGGTTTCGACCGAAAGTGGCCCAAAACGGGAAATCAAGAAATCAAAGTCGGAACTTGGAAACTAAAAAAGTGTCATTCGATTCCTCCTAAAGAGTATCAGAAATCATAAATAGTTTTTGCCATAAGTTAAAGGTAAGCCTTTTCAAAATATTACAACCAGCCATGAGATTCATTATCTCATAAAAAGGAATATTTTCGTATATATTTTATACTTATCCTATTATTGTTGACTTTCTAATTATCCGACCTCATCTTTTGACTTGTGTGTGAACCGAACTGAAATCAGGACAGTTAAGAATTCTGATGAAGACAATTTATGAACATAAATAAGTAATTTGAACCACAGAGAAGCTACATCAATGCACAATAACAGATGGACATTTTGAAAAAAGCTAACGACGGAAATTAATTTTCTGATTATCGGAGATGAAGGTTCTGTGGTCAAAATCCTAGTAAAGGTAGTTATTACTTTCTCTTGCCTGTATGAATATATAGGAAGGAAAGTATTGTTTTCATGTCGATTTTTCGAAATCAAGTTTTCACCGGATCTACAAGTTTTCAGACCCCCTGAACCCAAAAAATTTATTAGCGATCAATCTGTGTGTGTGTGTGTGTGTGTGTGTGTGTGTGTGTGGGTGGGTGTGTGTGTGTGTGTGAACAGAATATCTCTAGAACGGAACATCGTACGAACTTGAAACTTAAGTTAAACACCACTACCAGACCCGACACGAACATTTTCATCAAAATCGGTCAACCGGAAGTAGTAGTTTATTTGTGTAATTTTCAACTTTTTGCGATTTTCTTAAAAACAGGTCCTACGATGTTTTTTAAAATCGCCTCGTTTACTAAATTTTTTATGCTTTACAAAATAAGATTGACGTCTCCTAAAATTTTTGGGGAGGTTGTTTTCATGTAAAAAAATTGTTTTTTTAAGATTGCGGCACTAATATGCATTTTAGCGCAAAAACGTATATAATAAAAGTTGCAGACAATTTAAAGTCGTACAACTTTTATTTCAAACATTTTTTTGTATAACGCATAGTTTAGCGGTAATCCGCGATTTTATGTTTTTTTTCCTCACGAAATAATGTAAAAAAAATCAATTTTTTAAAGATTTCACCCTTAGTATGCATTTTACGGCAAAAGAGTAAAAATCAAATTTATAGGAAATTAAAAGATCTACAACTTTTATTTAAAAATTTTTTCTCTACAGAGCCTAGCTAAGCGTGAAAGTGATTTTCCGTATTTTTAAGCCAAACTGAGGTTGATTTTCATTTAGCGTCTTTCACTCACGATTAAAATTAGGTTATGTTAATTGAGGTTAGTTTTTTTGTTTAAATCTAATATTTTATTACTAATAGTAGGTTATATTGTTCATAATATGCATTGTTAAGAGAAAGTTGTGTGTGTTCACACCAGATTTTTTTTATACGGATTTCAATACTAGACAGTAGTTACCGCTGTACTTTGATGGTTAGGATTTAATTAACTATACTCTCTCAGGAATGGTCGGTCTGAGTCTGTAAAAGAGTACACCACATTTGACGTATGAACACGTCATACGTGATAGCTTCATCTCATTGGATCCATGGGGTTGCTTATTGTTCTAAATTGAACAGATTATAACTTACACGCTTTAGAGATTAAAAAAAATCATATCTGGGAACGAAACTTTCATTTATCGAGGCCTCAACGTAAACAAAGTGTTTTCAAGGATTAACGTTTCCACTCAAAACTAATAAAACAAACAAATTTTGAGATACAAACATTGTCACACCGATTACTACAATAAAACTTACAATGGGGATTAAAAAGATGCTGGAATAGGCACCTATTTAAAACAGATTTCAAGCAATACGAAAACAAGACATTAAACACTTAATTATTTCATAAATACTGCTGGTTGTACAAATATACAGTAGTGTAGTTACTAAATAAAGACAAGAAAAAGAATTTGCTGCTAACACATTTCAATTTAAATAGAAGGTTTCGTCGTATTTGAAAGTAAAAATAAAAAAAACATTTGAGCCCTAAAGTTTTAAACTACTGAATTTACACAACTCGAAAATGTAGTCTAATGGGTGTTTTAGGAACTCGAAGAAAACTATTCAAAAATTTGGCAATTCTCTCTGATTTTTTTTCAATTCAGTTATTTAAATTTACAATTATTGAACAATAAAATAAATAAATTACATCATAAATACTTGAATTCAAATTAGAGGTTTCGCTGTATTTTTTAGGAACAAAAAAAAAACCAGTTGGGTCCCAAAGTTTTAAACTACTAAATTTATAACAACTCGGAAAGTAGCCTAACGGGTTTTTATGAACTCAAAGAAAAATTATTCAAAAATCTGGCAATTCTATCTAATTTTTTTAAATTAAGTTATTTAAATTCACAAAATCATGAAATACTAAAATGAATAAATAAATGCTGTAAAACACCAGAAAATATTTTAACTATTTATTTTATATTAATTTATATAATTAATAACTTTAAAAAATCAAAGTTATAGTCACGTGTAATTTCGATTGTTCCGTGAATGCTTTGGCTGTGCGTTTTAATGTAACACGATATGTGTTAAAATTAATAACATAAGACTTAATCACGATGTTTAAAATTTACAGGATCAAATTAGTTAATAAATTGCATTTACTGAGAAAAAATCTAAATCAGATGACCGGTAAATTTATTCTAAATCTCTGCTTCACATAATTAAAACTTATTAAAAAGATTGAATTGATTACATCAATCAAAGTTATAAATTTTTATTTTATGAGAAAAAATTTAAGAAAAACATCAGTCATATACTTTTCCTACTATTGAAAAATAAGTAGCTAAAAAAATAAGGACTAGTACAGATAAAATTAGCAATAGTGATTTTTAAAAGGTATGAACCAAACAAATATTTTTGGTAAATACATAAATATATGTTTCAATATCTAAAATCATATGTATAATTTAATATTTTATAAATTTCACGTATTAGTTAAATTACAGAGATTTTTCCAATTTCTTACCTCTTCATAAAATTTATGACTTCGTCTTACAATATTTATACAGATACAGAAAATTTTATTGAATAAACGTAATGTTTAATTAAACGGAAGGGCAGAAATTTATTTAAAAAAATATATCACTAGCATAAAAGTTTTATATATTAAAACTGTATTGCACTTTTTATCATAAGCGAATAAATTTGTGCTCAATTTATGAACAAAAAAATGCAATAATATAATACTATTGGTTCTATTAATGTGGCAATTTAATTAGTAAATGTTTTGTTGATAAGGGTATAATTAAAAGTAAACAAATAAGTATTGTAGAAATAAAGGATAAAATAGGTCGTATGAATAAAACTGAGCAAAAGCACGAATAAAAATGTTAAGCTCCCCAGCAGAAGGTAGCCTATAAATGAAAGAATTTAATTTCTTTAACAACCTTTCTTTGGTTCTTAATTTCTGAAGGTTTTACACCATTTTTAATTTCATAAGAACCAGCAGTAAGCATAAAATTTATTAGAACTAACTAGTAAAAATTTATTCGGATACATCCAGTGGTAATAATAAAATAAATTATCGAAAAATAAAATAATTTTTCTAATGGAATAGTATCAGAAAATGTGCCATATTTAAATTTGAGTTTACTTTAAGCATGTTTCATTTTTTACAGAAATTTATTTAAACTATAAACTTTTTTTTGGTTTTATTCACAAAAATAAAAAAAAATCATAAATAATGAAAGATTTATTAATTCAAAAGAACGAAGACCTAAAGCATATTCTCCGGTTTATTCATACGACCCAATAAAAAATAAACCATAATTTACAAATATATTTAAATTTATTATATTTTCATATAAAAACGATATAAATAATATGTATAAAATACAAAATTACATTACTTGACAAGATGAGTCTTTGATGATATTAAATGTTTTGAATGAAGATGTATGATGTATGATGGATGTTGATGAGGTCACTTAGAAATGATGTCCAAAAGAGTGATGATCTCCAAAAGCGAATTCATGTCCGATTGAATGATGTGGATGATGATGTTCTTTGTATGGAACTGGGTAAGGTACTGGTACGTGTTTTTCTACATGTACTGGATATGGTTTTGGTATATGAACTGGGTAAGGTCTATCGACTGGAACTTTGACTGGATATGGGACTGGTCGTTCAACTGGGTAAGGTATTGGTTTTTCGACTGGTATATGTACTGGAACTGGTCTATCGACTGGAACTTTTACTGGGTATGGAATTTTTCTTTCGATATGTACTGGGTATGGTTTGTCTACATATACTGGATATGGTTTTGGTACGGGAACTGGGTAAGGTCTATCAACTGGAACTTTGACTGGATATGGTACAGGTTTTTCAACGGGATATGGTTGTGGTACTGGAACTTTTACTGGTACCGGAACATGTTTCTCAACGTGTACTGGATATGGTTTAGGTACATGAACTGGGTAAGGTCGATCAACTGGTACTGGAACAGTTTTTTCAACGGTTACTGGATATGGTACAGGAACTTCTTTGGTTAATGTTAAAGTTTTTGTTACCTCGTGATGTGGTGCGACGTGATGAACCACAGGATGAGGTGCAACTTCTACAGGATGTGGTAAAACTTCATGATGTCCATCGAAACCAAAATGTCCATCCACTCCGAACGATTCATGTCCAAAATTATGTCCATATAAACCGAAATCAAAAAGTTCACGTTTTCCTTGTTTTTTATCATCTTGTTTATGCTGATCATCAGATTGCGGCGTTAAATCTTTTTCAACTTTTACAACAGTCTTTTTACTTTTTTTCACAATATCTTTAGATTTTTCATCACCTAAGACTAATCCGACCACTAAACACAACACTAGAAACCTCAACATTCTGCTTCGATAGCAAACTATTGTTTGATACTGATCCGTCGACGACACCGATATTAAATAGTAAAACCACTCGACGGAAGTTTTTCCCACTACTCTCTATATTTTAAAATGTATTAAACAATATTTCACATACACATGAAAAAATTTATCCCTTTCGTATTTTACAATTACTGTACTTAATGTCATTATACAATCTAAACATGCGATCTAAAGACTACAAACATAACATTGCATAACGTTAACTGAGTTAGAAATTTTGTGCATTATGCTATTTACGCATACGTGAACACAGATCCATATGTGTATAAATGTCTGATTTATTTTTTGTATTGTCTTCTGAATTCACTCACGAATGTCTCCCGTGAAATTACGACAGTTCAAAGAATGTATTAATTACAAACAATACAATTAGATGTTTTGGACACTGTTACATACATTATCTCCCACTCCATCCATTTATTTTATTTATTCATTTTTTCATCCATTCATTCATAGTATATTCTTCCTTTTTAAATATTTAACGTATATTACTAAAAAATTAAAAAATAACGCAATATCCAGGGTACTTTAAAATACTGTTAATACAATACCGTTATTATTCATCGCGTGATTCCCAGCGTACACCGAAATATTACACACATAAAATGACATGTATAAAAATACTGAAGAAGAATAAAAAAAATAGTGTAATATAAAATAATTTCATAAAATAATTCAATTATTGCACATTAAGGTACACCTTCAACACCATTTAAATTATTATTGCAATATACTTACAAAAACCCAAAATAAAAAAAAACAGAATAATTAATTTAATCTATTTATCCTGTCCTTGACATGAATGTATTTTTACTTTATTTGGGTGTTTTTTACTTTCTCTTGCCTATATGAATATATAGGAAGGAAAGTATTGTTTTCATGTCGATTTTTCGAAATCGAGTTTTCACCGGATCTATACGTTTTCAGACCCCCTGAACCCAAAAAACATGTTTTTAGCGATTGGTCTGTGTGTGTGTCTGTGTGTGTGTGTGTGTGAACAGAATATCTCAAGAACGGAACATCGTACGAACTTGAAACTTGAAACTTAAGTTACATACCACTACCGGACGCGACACGAACATTTTCATCAAAATCGGTCAACCGGAAGTAGTAGTTTATTCGTATAATTTTTCAGTTTTTTGCGATTTTCTCAAAAACTGGTCCTACGATTTTTTTTAAAATCGCCTCATTTACTCAATTTTTTATTCTCTACAAGATAGGGTAGGCGCCATGTTTGCTGAAATTCTCGGTGAGGCTGTTTTCACGTAAAAACGTTGTTTTTTTAAGATTACGGCTTTAATATAAATTTTAGCGCAAAAACTTATATAATAAAAGTTGTAGAGAATTTAAAAACCTACAACTTCTGTTTCAAACATTTTTTTGTATAACGCTTAGTTTAGCGGTAATTTGCGATTTTCTGTTTTTTTCTCACGAAAACGTGAGAAAAATCGATTTTTTTAACATTTCGGTCTTAGTATGCATTTTACGACAAAAGTGTATATAATAAAAGTTATAGAAAATTAAAAGATCTACAACTTTTGTTTAGAGAATTTTTCTCTACAGAGCCTAGTTTAGCGTGAAAGTGTGATTTTCCGTTTTTTTTAAGCCAAATTGAGTTCGATTTTCATTTTGCGTCTTCCACTCATGATTAAAATAAGGTTATGTTTTTGAGGTTAGTTGTTGTTTATTTTTAATATTTTATTAATAATGTTAGGTTTATTATTAATTATTTGCATTGGCAAGAGAAAGTTGTGTGAGTGTTTCACACCAGATTTTTCTTTGTTAATTTAAAGTTGCATCAACTATTTTGGTTATTAGCTGTTCATGTGGATTACGGAACGGAAACAGTGAATTTTAACAGTAATAATTACAAGACTCAAGATAGGAATTGAACTCAGGACAATCTATTACCTCAAAGGCCTTATCTTTCCTTGTTGTGGAAATAGTTTGTAGGTTTTTTAACTTTCTCTTGCCTATATGAATACATGAAATAAAGTATTGTTTTCACATCGATTGTTCACCGGATTTACACGTTTACAGACCACCTGAACCAAAAATATGTTTTTAGCGATTGATCTGTGAGTGTGTCTGTGTATGAACATAATATCTCAAGAACAAAACATCGTACGAAGTTGAAACTTAAAACTTACACAACCACTAGAGGACTCGACACGAACATTTTCTTAAAAATCGGTCAATAGGAAGTAGTAATTTATTTATTCGTGTCATTTTTCACTTTTAGCGATTTTCTCAAAAAAAAGGCTTATAGCCTACGACTTTTTTAAAAATCGCCTCACTAAATTTTTTATACTCTACAAGATAGGATAGGAGGCGCCATGTCTGCTGAAATTCTTGGGGAGAATGTTCTCTCGTAGAAAAATAAAAGGTTTTTTACTATTACTGCCATAATATGGGTTTAAGAGCAAAAGAGTATATAATAAAAGTATACAATTTAAAAATCTATAACTTTTATTTCAAACGCTCCTTTGTATAACGCTTAGTTTAGTAATGATTTGCGGTTTTTTATTTTTTCATAAAAATTTGTAAATATGGATTTCTTAAGATTTCGGCCTTACTAGGGATTTTACGACAAAAGTGTACCATAAAATCAAATTAATAGGAAATAAAAAGATCTACAACTTCTGTTCTAAGCATATTTCTCTAAAGATCCTATTTTAAGCGTGAAAGAGTGATTTTTCCGTATTATTAAGCCAAACTAAGGTTAGTTTTCATTTTGCATCATTCACTCATGATTAAAATTAGGTTATGTTTATTGAGGTTATTTTTTTGTTTTGTTTATTTTCAATGTTATATAACGAAGGTTCCGGGTTCAAATCCTAGTAAAGGTAGTTACTTTTATACGGATTTGAATACTAGACAGTGGTTACCAGTGTACTTTGATGGTTGGGGTTTAATTAACTATACTCTCTCAGGAATGGTCGGCCTGGGTCTGTACAAGACTACACCTCATTTACACGTCATACACATCATCCTCATCTCATTGGGTCATGGAGTTGCTTATTGTTCTAAATTGAACAGATTGCAACATACACAAATTAGGAATAAAAAAAAAATAAAATAAAATGTTATATTACTAATGTTGCGTCGTATTGTTCATTAATTTTATTGGAAAGAAAAAGTTGTGTGAGTGTTTCACACCAAATTTTGTTCTAATTATGAACTTGTAAATAAATATGGATGAGTAAGTTCCAAAGTCATCTAAAATGAAAGAAAGGTTATAAATATTGTTTTAATTATATTGGATTGAATTTTATTACATTTTAAATTATTTGAGACCGAAGCGTGACTGATAGGGTGCAGTGACTCCCTTGTCGCGGCAAAAGGGCGATTTATATCTATTAAGGTGGCGCTGACATTTTTCGTTCCCGTGCCTTGGGATTAATCTGACGATCGGAAATTGGGCGGAAGGGAGAGAAAAAAGTACGTTAGGGTTAGGGAAAGGAGATACAAGAGCGACAAAATAAGGGGGGAGATTGAGACGCGTAATTAATTGCAGTTTGAACCAATGCATCAACGATATGGGCTTCTAGTTACCCGTGATCTAACGCAGCATCCAAATTGAAATCAAGGTTTTCAACGAGACTAAACTGAGTTATTCCTGTACTTTACTTCCTAATTAATTTTTAACTTGGAAACGAAGAATGTCCTGACTAATCACAAAACGAAAAGAATTCTTACAATCTTTTTTTTTCTTTACATTTTTTAAGGGTTGGAATAAGATGTTCAGACATTTTAATTGAAAGTGAGTTAAACAGTTTTTTAACTCGATAATTTATTGCTGAGATGGAAAATTAAAATATATTTTCGTGGATTGTTATTTTTATAATTTATTTATGCATTTGTTCCAGTTTTTTTTATTACAATACAAATTCTTAAATTAATTTTTCATAAATTTTTTTAACAAAAAGTTCTGAATATATTAATAATTATAATTTTTAAATGTATTTATTTACAAAAAGATAAATAAACTAGGCCTACCTTAATTCGGTAGTAAATAATAAGAACTGTTTTTACTTTCTCTTGCCTATATGAATATATAGGAAGGAAAGTATTGTTTTCATGTCGATTTTTCGAAATCGAGTTTTCACCGGATCTATACGTTTTCAGACCCCCTGAACCCAAAAAAACATGTTTTTAGCGATTGGTGTGTGCGTGCGTGTGTGTGTGTGTGTGTGTGTGTGTGTGTGTGTGTGTGTGTGTGTGTGTGTGTGTGTGTGTGTGTAAACAGAATATCTCAAGAACGGAACATCGTACGAACTTGAAACTTGAAACTTAAGTTACATACCACTACGGGACGCGACACGAACATTTTCATCAAAATCGGTCAAACGGAAGTAGTAGTTTATTCGTATAATTTTTCACTTTTTTGCGATTTTCTCAAAAACTGGTCGTATGATTTTTTTAAAATCGCCTCATTTACTCAATTTTTTATTCTCTACAAGATAGGGTAGGCGTCATGTTTGCTGAAATTCTGGGTGAGGCTGTTTTCACGTAAAAACGTTGTTTTTTTAAGATTACGGCTTTAATATGCAATTTAGAGCAAAAATTTATATAATAAAAGTTGTAGAGAATTTAAAATCCTACAACGTTTATTTCAAACATTTTTTTGTATAACGCTTAGTTTAGCGGTAATTTGCAATTTTCTGTTTTTTTCTCACGAAAACGTGAGAAAAATCGATTCTTTTAACATTTCGGCTTTAGTATGCATTTTACGACAAAAGTGTATATAATAAAATTTATAGAAAATTAAGAGATCTACAACTTTTATTTAGAGAATTTTTTTCTACAGAGCCTAGTTTAGCGTGAAAGTGTTATTTTCCGTTTTTTTTAAGCCAAATTGAGTTCGATTTTTATTTTGCGTCTTCCACTCATGATTAAAATAAGGTTATGTTTTTGAGGTTAGTTTTTGTTTATTTCTAATATTTTATTAATAATGTTAGGTTTATTATTAATTATTTGCATTGGCAAGAGAAAGTTGTGTGAGTGTTTCACACCAGATTTTTAATAATTTTAATACATAACATTATAAATGTAGTAGTAAATTTTTCTTAAAAAAAAAACTACTGTTCTGTGACTTACGCCGGCTGAACGATTGTGTTTTAACTTTTTAGCGTTTTTATGTGAGTCGTCTTTATAGTAAAGAGAAGAATGTTCTATTACTTATTTATTTCTCTCAATTACCCTATTTTTTTATCCGGAAAATTTCTATGATTGTTTTATATAAAACTGCTGGTCTTTTTTATAGGTAATGTTAGTGTTGTTTGGACAGTTGTGAAGTGAGTTTGTTAAAAAAAACGGTTTCTATCAATTAACAAGTCGCGAATTGAAGTAATTTTGTTCGTAACTGGAAGATATCATACAATTGCTACCGGGTTTTCAGTTAATTTAAATGTAAAAGGTAATATTTTTTTATACAAGTTTCGGTAAAATCTTGTTTACGTTTTAGAACATTTTCTATAAAATTTAGTCCGTTGTTTTTTTAATTAATTTTTTCAACCCTAATGTGTGTACTTTGCAATTTGTTCAATTTTAAACAATAAGCAACTCCATGACCCAATGAGATAAGGATTATATGTATGACGTGTAATTGAGGTGTAGGTTTGTACACACTCAGGCCGACAATTCCTGAAAAAGTATAGTTTTTAAAAAAAATCGTAGGAGCCGTTTTTTAGAAACTCGCAAAAGAGTGAAAAATGACAGGAATAAACTACTACTTCCGGTAGACCGATTTTGATGAAAATGTGTGTGTTGGGTCCTCTAGTGGTATTAAACTTAAGTTTCAAGTTTCAAGTTCGTACGATGTTCCGTTCTTGAGATATTCTGTTCGCACACACACACACACACACACACACACACACACACACACAGACCAATCGCTAAAAACATGTTTTTTGAGTTCAGGGGGTCTGAAAACGTGTAAATCTGGTGAAAACTCGATTTCGAAAATTCGACATGAAAACAATACTTTTCTTCCTAATATAGGCCTATTCATATAGGCAAGAGAAAGTAAAAATATAGCAAAATTCAGTGAATAAAAGTTAGAAAGTTGTCAATAGTCAACAGTTCCCGATAAAAGTTTAAATTAAATTTAAAAAATTAAATTAAAATGTTTATCAAATTTTTGTAATTTATATTTGTGAACGTGTTACTTAGCTAAATGTAATGACGAAGTTAAGTTAGGTAATGCTATATCCGATAATCTCAGAGAAGCGTGTTAGAGCATCCAACTGGAAGCAACTCGTTTATAGTATGGCCTAGATAAGCATGGAAGAGATCCCCAGGGATATCTTTCACGTCCAGCATAAGATCAGTGATGAACCTGATTAGACTAAGGAAGACGATCTAAATTAAGATAACCTAGTTTTGTTGTATTGAGAGGTCAATTTTGAGTATGAGATCAAAAAAAAAAATATGGAAAACATTATTCTAAAAATGACAAGAAATAAATAAAAAATAAGGTAATTTTAATAAATAAATCAGAATATTATTAACTGTAAATAAATTACAGAAATCAATGCCAGTAAATTGAAGTATTATAACTTAAAATAAATTCAAAAATGTTATTCACCGATTTCAACTTTGTTTTCAAAATTAAGGAGCAACCGGATATTTTTTCTTTAATGGAAATACAACTACAAAGTACAGTAGCAGGCGGATTGGAAGAATAAGTGCTGATCGAATTTCCAAGGAGATTGATGGGTTTAATCAGAATGGAAGATGAAGCGTGGTAAGGGCAAAGAAAATAAGGAAGGACCAAAGTCTATGAAGCTCAAGAGCGTAACAGGCGGTACTCCTAATACTTGAGAATAAGAAAAATAACTTATTTCTTGGAAGCGTTTCGATGAATCGTACAAGCAATGAAGTGAAACCAAGATTTCAAAATGAACCTACGGAAAAGAATATTGAAACTACATTTTTCCCATAGTATTGTATAAGATGAAGACGTGGATCCTTATAGAAACAGCTTCGAGTTGTACAAACTAGTACTTTGAATTTCCAGGACGGAGAGGATAATAAAAATCAAAGTTCTATGTAGTATGGATTTTGATCTAGAACTAATGTTTTTTTTAAGGTTGTCACCGCCTCCCTTCTCTTAACGTCTGCCTCCATATTTATCCTGATCCATCCAATCCTCCTCCTAAAGTTCTCTCCTCTTTATGGCCTCATCCACTTTATATGTTAAATATCATCGGGGTCTTCCTCTCCTGTATCTTCCTGGTGGAGTTCAATCCATTATTCTGTCTCCATTTGCTCTTCTCACATGTCCTTACCATATGAACCTCTTCTTCTCAATGTAACTTAACCTAAAATACTACAACTACAATACTTTGGTCAAACCAAGAATATTTCTGTCTTATGGTGTTGCAATTAATCATCCATCATACAGGGGAAAGTCCAGGGTGGGAAAGACCTAGGTCGGGAACAGACTCCTGGGCGAAGAATTTCCCAGAAAAATATTTAGTACGGATGCATCCGAAGTTCAGATAACCTGTTTTTTTCAACCTCCGTCGAAAGGACATGATACCCGAAGAAGAATGAGAATTTAAATGTAACTTACTAAATACCTTCTCAACATTTACAATATACTTATATCCAAAAACATTTTGAAGTTGTATAAGTCATTAAATGCAAAGTTCATTTAATTTGGTGGTATAGATCTTTTTAAAAATACATAAGTTTCTGACTATCCTACATAGAACTAGGAGAAAGTGAAAAAATTGTAGGCCAATCAATAATTAAAAAAAATATTAGAATACCATACGTATGAGAAATTCTGATAAATCATTTATGAAGGCCTATTCTCTATCATTCTCTCTCAGTCAATAACTCCTTCTTTCCTTCCACAATTTTCCCATCGCCTATTTAAAAAAAATAACAATAATTATTAATAAAATGGGACGAAATTTTTTCATACAGTAATTCCAGTGAGAATAGAACAGAACATAATATAATAGTAATAGTAATATTACCTAAATAGTAAGTACAAAATATTCCCATTGTTTAAAAGAAATATGTATAAGAAAATTGAATAAAATTTGGGTCACTTTCGATGACATACAGACAATATGAAAACGTGTGATAGGTCATGTATGAGTAGTAAATTACAATGTGGTATTAATAGGAGATAAATATAAGTTGTAAATTTATACAATGATAACAATAGCACAAAAAAAAGTAACAAAGACCTACATGTGTAAAAATTCAAGGAAATTATTAAAATATCTGTTCAAATAAATATTTATATTATGTAATTTTATTTCTAATTTGTAATTCATTAAATTTTTATGGAAGGTTTAAAAAAATTGTATAGCAACTTTAAATGACACTAATCAGAGATTAATTTTGTGAAAGTGACGTAATTCACCACAGAGCCATTAGTTTTAGTGAACTAAGTGTAGAACTAATGTTCTAACCTAACGAGAAAATAAGGGACAAGCTTAATTTTTATTTTTATAACAAACTAGCTACCCGTACTGGCTTCACCCGGGTATATATTTGTTTTATTTCAATAATTTTTAAATTAGGGTAATTAATAAACCAAAAATAAAATTTTCTGATTGAGAAAAAGCTGATGTACGAGGTGTGGCTACTAAATAACGAGACTGACGTTGTAAAAAATTTTATTTTACTTTATACATAATCACTTATTGTCACCTTCAATATACACTCCTTCTCTATCCCACAAACGCTCCATGTAAATTTTCCATTGTTGGAAAAATGCTGGAAGTCATCTTCTGTCAGCTTCTTCAGGACACATGCCGCTCAAAAATAATTGAAATGAAGCTCGCAAAAATGTTTATACTGACCACTTTGTACGAGATAGAAAATGACCCAAATTATTTGGAAACGATAATAACATGCGATGAAACATGGTTTTTTACTTATGATCCGGAAACGAAGCCCATTCCATGCATTCGAAGAGCCGAATTTCACCGAGAGCCAAAAAAGCTCGAATGAGCAAGTCAAAATTTAAAGCAATGATGATTGTTCTTTTTATATCCATGGGATTGTGTGCCTTCACTGGGTTCCTGAAGGTCAAATAATTAATCAACATTACTACCTTGAGGTACTTACTTAACTACGTCAAAGAGTAAGCAAAAAAATGCCCCGAAATGTGGAAGGACAAATCATAGGTTCTCCACCAAGACAATGCGCCAGCTCATTCCGCGTTATCTGTCAAGAGGTTCCTAGCCAAGTACAGGATCTCGGTGTTAGAACATCCACCTTATTCACCAGATCTTGCACCATGTGACTTCTACCTGTTCCCTAAGGTGAAATCTGCATTAAAAGGGACAAGATTTGAGTCTGTGGAAGCTGTAAAAGAGAAAGCGGCACCTGTCCTGAAGAAGCTGACAGAAGATGACTTCCAGTACTGTTTCCAACAGTGGAAAATTCTGATAGAGCGTTGTAGGGATAGAGAAGGAGTGTACATTGAAGGTGACAATAAGTGACTATGTATAAAATAAAAATAAATTTATTACGTCATTCTCGTTATTTTGTAGCCACACTTCGTATTCTAAGTTATTTCTTTTTTTATTTTAATAAAATATTATATAGAAAGAAATTATTTTACGCTGTGGAAAGTTACATCAAGTAATTTTGTCAGATTTTTTACAATTAATGCAAATAAGCACAATATTTTAAAAACTGTATTAATTTATTGATATATTTTCTCTCAAGCAGGTTTTTATTGAAGTAGGTGGAAGTTTTGTTGATGTAGGATTTTGTTCAAACAATTAGTGAGTTTTGGTTAGCCCCATAATAGTAAATAAAGAGTACAGGTTACAAGGAAGGGAAGAACTGTACAAGAAAAACGACCAGAAAACGAAAGCTAACATTCTATCGGGTGAATATGAATTGAGTGACTTAAATAATCGGAAAAACTAGAATAAACCGAAAAACATAACAAATCGAACCAAGTAAACTACTAATTACTGATTTTAAGGGTTTCCACGATAAGCAAAAGCAGAGGAGTGAATGTAAGAAAGGAGAGTTAAATAAGGCTAAGAAAGAAGGACGAAAAGAACTTCCAGTAATATCTAAATTTATTTACGTCACGTTGTATAAAATGGCCGTAAACGAGAAACTGAACTAAATATTTTCTCAACATAAATAAATGACCTTTACGATAGCAGGGTGTTTTAAAAAATTAAATATTAATTAAAATGCATTTAACGAAATGGTTTTCATAATGTAAAACTGCATTAGTTGCATACCAGATGTTACTGATAAATTAAATGCAAATAATGAACTGATGTAGCCTAAACATAGCACAAGAAACTTTCGTACTGACTAAACATACCAGCGTGAAATATCTTTACTACTGCATGACACGCTAAAATGCAATGTTGTGTACGAGCCCCTATCTTTTTCATTCATGACGTTACGTTGCAAGGGAAACATGGTGTGCAACCGATACACGTATATTTACTTTATGTACAGGGTGTTAATAAAATATGGCTCTCTAATCAATTTTCAGTTCCTTTATTTTTGTTTTTTTGCCCATAACAGGCAGGTGAAGCGTTAAATTTATTGCACTCGATCTGTTGGTTCCAGGGCTACAAAAAATAGTTCTGTTTCTTATCACATAGCCAGCCAATTATATGACTGAACTATTTAAGAACAGAAAAGGTAGAGGTGTAAAAGACACTAATCAGAGTTATCTCCTCTGAGGGTAATGGATTTCACTATACAGCCAGTCCCTGTGGTGAATGAAGTGAAGGTGTCATTTTTAGGGTGGAAAGTGGGTGCTTTGCGGAGGGCTTGGGATGCTGATAAGCGTAATCTTTCAACTCGGTGAGGAAGGCAATAGTAAACCACCTCACTCCTCGTTTTTACTTGGTAAAACCTCTAGAGGTTCAAACCAGCCTTTCGGCTGTTGACCTATACAACACACAATTTTTGTTTAATACTGAAGTATCATCAGCAAACAATAAAGCTTTACTGTTAGGTATGATTTCTGGTAATCTATTTATGTATAACAAAAACAAAATGGGACCTAAAAAATTGAACCCTGTGAATAATATTTTTGTTGGTAAGATGTTGGGTGAAAGCGGAAAGGGAATTCCGAGCAATCGGAACTTAGAATTGTAAATAAAGGTTATTAAACTCAATAACTGCCCATAAGAGACAGGTGGAGTGTCAAATTATTTACACTCAATCTGTTCGATGCAGGGCTTAAAATAGTTCAATAGTTCTGTTTCTTATCACATGGTCAGCCAATTAAATTACTGAATCATTTAAGAACAGAAGAGGTAGAGGTGTAAAATACACTAATCAGAGTTATCTTCTCTGAAAGTAATGAATTCATTATACAGCCAGACCCTCTGGTGAATGAAGTAAAGATGTCATTTGCTGAGTGGAAAATATGTGCTTTTCAGAGGGCCCGGCATGCTGATAAGCGTACTTTTCAACTCAGTGAGGAAGGCAATTGTAAACCACCTTACTCCTCGTTTTACTTAGTAAAACCTCTACAGGTTTAAACCAGCCTTTTGGCTGATGACCTAAACAACAACAAACTCAATATGTACGAGAATGGAAATCTGAAACATTGAAAATTTTAAGTGATAGTTCATTAACACCCTGTATATACTAATATCTACGTAACTTCACGTATATGTTTACATATATTCACACAAAGAAAAAACTTAAAAACAAACATAAACACGTTTTAATATCTTAAAATTATGTTAATTAATTATATATTATATTTTTTCCGTAGTTTTTCTTTCACATATATTTCATGTTATCTCTCAAACTATCCAGCACAAATATAAAGTTTAATTTTTTATATTCTGCTTGTTCCAGTATATATTTTTTAAAATGTAAGTAACTATTTATACGTAGGTGAAATTGAATATATTATAGGTTAAACATTGTAATATAATGTTCGCATGTCGGTATTCCATTACAAGTAATAAATAATGTAAATTGAATAAAAGAAAAAGAAAACCGTAATCTAATTTTAATAAAAATATAATTATTTTAATGTAATCGTTTAAGTTTTGTTTTAATAAAGAAAAAAATATTATTTATTAATATGTATTTGAATTAATTTAACTTTTTGTTCTTTTGTTTTATTATCAAAAATTATTTTTAAATAAAACAAGATTATATTAATATATTTTTTTATTATGTTTATACACGTTTTACCGTTTGTAAAATTAAATTTTATTGAATTTATCTGCAGTGCAGATTTATAGTTTCTAGTTTACTTCTTGTTTTAAAAAGAAGTTTATAGTTTTTTTTATAAATCATAGATTTTATAATTATCTTTTAAACTAAGCTTAATTATCAATCCACAATTATTGTTAAAATACATATTACTGATTCTGATGATGTTTTGTACAATAAAATGACATTATGAGATTAAGATGACTGCTACTCAATAGTGTCATTTCAACAGTGAATTGATATTGATGATGGTAGACTATAGTCGTTTGCACGTTCAGTTGACACAACGTAGAAGTATAGGACAATGTATTTCTTATTGGGCTCTGACTGCTACTAGCACACTACTGGCCGGCCGCATTGGCGCAGTTGGTAACGTGCTCGCCTCTCATCATGCGGTCTTGGGTTCGAATCCCATTCAGGCATGGCATTTTTTCATACGTTACAAATATCATTTCATCATTCACCGTCTGCATTAGCAGTAATTGCAGAACAGTCAGACGTTAAAAAAAAAAAAAAAAAAAAATGCTACTAGCACGTACACAAACATCGGCTTTGTAGATCAATAAATGCCATCATAACCAATAACATTCCCCTCCACCCCGCCAAATCCATAATAAACCTTTATAATGTAGAGTACTGCCCTTAACAGACAGGTGGAGTGTCAATTTATTTACACTCAATCTGTCCATTGCAGGGCTAAAATAAATAGTTCTGTTTCTTATCACATGGTCAGCCAATTAAATGACTGAATCATTTAAGAACAGAAGAGGTAGAGGTGCAAAAGACACTAATCAGAGTTGTCTCCTCTGAAAGTAATGAATTTCTTTATACAGCCAGACCCTGTGGCGAATGAAGTGAAGGTGTCACTTGCAGAGTGGAAAATTTGTGCTTTTCAGAGGGCCTGGCATGCTGATAAGCGTACTTTTCCACACAGTGAGGAAGGCAATGGTAAACCACCTCACTCCTTGTTTTACTTAGTAAAACCTCTAGAGGTTCAAACCAGCCTTTCGGCTGATGATCTAAACAACAATGTAGAGTAGTCTATATAAATATTTACAAATAATTAACAGTATGTTTATACTCAACTTCATATGCGGATACCAAATGTGAAATATTTTTTCGATAACTGTACTAGGAAATTTTTTTTAGATTTGTAATAATAGATTGCGTCATTTGTTTACATTTATCACGCAGTGTTTAGAAAGTTTGGCGAGAGAATGACGGTCACATCAGTAGGTCTGCAGTACAATAGAAAAGATTTTTATTTCCCCCCCCCCCCCCCAACTCCTAATAGAAGAAAATGTTTTTACTGTTTATTTATTTTTTTACTTTTTACAATTTATTACACATTCTATATAATATATAATTTTTTTTCTGCTCGTCAAATCGGTAAAAAATTAAAACTTTTAAGATTTGAGCCTTTGTATTCTTTTCCCCACAAAAGTGTATAATCAAAGTTAGAGAAAATTTAAAAAAATCTACTAACATAAAACCCAATTTTATTTTTGCGTCATTCACTCATGATTAAACATAAGTTATATTGTTCATTATTTACAATGGAAAGAGAAAATCGTGTTACTGACCTACACAATATTTTTTATTTTGAATACATTCTAAGTAAACTTAAGTAAGTTTACTTAGGTACTCTTTTCATTTTCTCTATTATGTATTTAACTTGTTCAATTTTATTGCCATTCTTTTAGATTACACAACCTAGGTATTTAAATTTTCTTAATTTTTTAATTTTTCTCTCATCTAATAAGTATTTTGAACTTATTATTAAATTATACTCAGTTTTTTCATGATCCTTTTTATATTTTACTCCAGAATCAATAGCTTACTTGGACAGACTGGATGTCTGTATATAGACTTAAGCATGTTTTTATAATTACGTACTGTATGTACATATTTTTCATGTTTTTTTATGACTATTTGTTTCCCAAACAATCATTAATGTTATTTCCCATCCTTATAGACAGAGGGTCATATTTGATCCCAATATATAACAATTATGATGCTGATTTTTTTTTAAATGTCTTAAAAAGCCATACGCTAAATAATAAATCCACCGTTCTAAAAATAACAAAATAATTTTATTTATAATTATATAACTCCACAAAAGAGCAAAACCCATTAAATATTTTAGATCCAGAAATACAACGGATTCATTCCGAAGTCAAATTTATTTTAAACGTATCAGAATAACAGAGTTTGACAAATCACTTTCAAATCGGTCAATCAATTTAAAAGATAAAGTCTGACAAACATTTCAGTCTGAGTTTTGATGGATGGAGGAACAGAATGAAAGTTCAAAAACTCATAAATCAACGGAAAACTCACCTATACACCTAATTATCCATTTCAGGAAATGTCGAACAAATATCTTGTTGCTAAATTCACGTTTTACTTTTTTTATAAAAGTTAGTTTTCATTATTTTTAAATATCCAAGAGTAAATTTTTTGTTTTTAAATTTGTATAGTAGTTTTTGTTGAGTGATTTCAAATATTGACCGCGTTCGAATACCCAACTAACGATAGATTCGCTTCGCTCGCGTATCTGACTTTTCCTATTTTTGAATTATTTTTAACCTCTCCCAGTTGATCGGAAGGTTTAAAACCCTTAAAACACAAAAATATAAAGGAAGGAAAGTATTGTTTTCAGACCCCCTGAACCCAAAAAACATGTTTTTAGCGATTGGTGTGTGTGTGTGTGTGTGTGTGTGTGTGTGTGTGGTGTGAACTTGAAACTGAAGTTAGATACTACTACCGGACCCGACACGAACATTTTCATCAAAATCAGTCAACCGGAAGAAGTACCTAGTTTATTCGTGTCATTTTTCATTTTTTTGCGATTTTCTCAAAAACGGCTCTTACGGTTTTTTTTAAATCGCCTCATTTACTATTTTTTATGCTCTACAAGATAGGGAAGGCGCCATGTCTGCTGAAATTCTTGGAAAGGCTGTTTACTCGTAAAAAAATTTTTTTTTAAGATTGCGGCTTGTAATATGGATTTTAGCGCAAAAATGTATATAATAAAAATTGTAGAGAATTTAAAATCCTACAGCTGTTAATTCAAACATTTTTTTGTATAACGCTTAGTTTAGCGGTAATTAGCGATTTCCTTTTTACTTCCACGAAAATGTGTAAAAAATCGATTTTTTTAAAAATTTCAGCCTTAGTACGCATTTTCCGAATAAATTGTATAGTAAAATATCTACATATTTTATTCAGAGCATTTTCTCTTCAGAGCCTAGTTTAGCGTGAAAGAGTGATTTTCCGTATTTTTAAGCTAAACTAAGGAAAATTTTCATTTTGCATCTTTCACTCATGATTAAAATTAGGTAACGTTTATTGAGGTTAGTTTTTTTGTTTATTTCTAATGTTTTATTACTAATATTAGGTTATATTGTTAATTATTTGCCTTGGTAAAAGAAAGTTATGTAAGTGTTTCACACCAGATTTTTAAATAATGTTTAATTATAATCATTTAATAATGTTGTCATCAGGGGGATTTAATTGTTCAAAAATCAACCTTAAATACCAAACAATGAAAAAATATAAGACAAAGACCACCCAAACTTTAATAATGATGTAATGAAATTATTATTAAATGTATTTTAAGACGTATTAATTATTTATCATTTAATTATTCATGAATGAATAGTTAAAAACAGATAATTATCAATTAATCACACATAATGTTTTACTATATTATTATGATAATAATATTAGTAATGAAGTTTATAACATGTCTGTAGACTCTGTATATTAGGTTCCCTATCTCAGTTGGGTTACAGTATGTTGTTTGCGTGCCTCGACTACGAAATGTTAAGGCCTAAGCCATGCATTGCGAGAATATCATCACCAAGATCAGCCTTATACGTACTTCGTACTTTATGACATCATAATACCTGTAATATATTGTGTACACAAGGTGAGGAAAACGTAAAACAAGAGACGCTTTTTATATTTACTTTTAAAATCATAACTGAATACGTTGCAGGGCTAAAATAAATAGATCTATTTCTTATCACATGGTCAGCCAATTAAATCACTGAATCATTTAAGAACAGAAGAGGTAGAGGTGTAAAAGACACTAATCAGAGTTATCTCCTCTGAAAGTGATGAATTTCATTATACAGCCAGAACCTGTGGTGAATAAAGTGAAGGTATCATTTGCAGAGTGGAAAATATGTGCTTTTCAGAGGGCCCGGCATGCTGATAAGCGTACTTTTCAACTCAGTGAGGAAGGCAATGGTAAACCATCTCACTCCTCGTTTTACTTAGTAAAACCTCTACAGGTTCAAACCAGCCTTTTGGCTGATGACCTAAACAACAACAACAACTGAATACGTATATTCGTATACTTGCCAGACATGATTAAATATTTTTAGTTTAGGATTTAACTTCCTCTATTATATTACGATAAAAGATTTAATGATTTAAAAAACAGCCTAAAATTTTTAAGGTAGTCAACTCAAGAAGACTTTAAAAAAAAAATTCGATTTTTTTTTTTGCAATTATTTGAAGTTTAACATTTTAGACCCACCGGGTTGGTCTAGAGGTAAAGTCGTCGCCAACATTAGCTGTTTAACAGCTGATTTTCGGAGACGAAGGTTCCTGGTTCAAATCCTAGTAAAGGTTACTTTTATACGGATTTGAATGCTAGATAGTTGTTACCGGTGTACTTTGATGGTTGGGGTTAAATTAACCATACTCTCTCAGGAATAGTCGCCCTTAGTCTGTACAAGACTACACCTCACTTACACGTCATACATATCATCCTTATCTCATTGGGTCATGGGGTTGCTTATTGTTCTGAATTGAACTGATTGCAACGTACACAAATTAGGAATACAAAAAAAAAATTTTTCTGAATTGCAGCATGTGTTTACTTGGTTGTACGTTGACAAAACGTTAAAAAACATCTGTTTAAAATAAAGCTCACTAGCAATGCGAGTGATATTATTCCTTAAACTTTAAGTTTTCCGGAAATGTGTTTATGCATGATTTTACATTCCTGGGATCTTAATATTTTGGTTTGTAATGGAGATATTCGGATGAATTTTTTTAAATATTAATAAGTTCTTGCTCTATTATCTGTCAAATGATTATTACAAAAAACTTAATAGGGATTTAGTTAAAAAATAATTTGTGAATACTTATAAAATAAATGTTTTTGAAAATGTGGTTTTTCTTCAATTAATTTTTTAGAAGAAAAATACATTAAAGAGCATACAACAGATAATAGAAAGTAATTTTCTGAATATCTACTTTCTCTTGCCTATATGAATATATACGAAGGATTTTTATAACTAATTTATAAGTTTCTGGTGCCCACAACAGACAGATGGAGTGTCAAATTATTTACACTCAAGTCTGTTCGTTGAGGGCTAAAATAAGTAGTTCTGTTTCTTATCACATGGTCAGCCAATTAAATGACAGAATCTCTACCTCTACTCTACTCTGTTCGTTGAGGGATAAAATAAATAGTTCTGTTTCTTATCACATGGTCAGCCAATTAAATTAGAGAATCTCTACTCTTACTCTACTCTACTCTACTCTGTTCGTTGAAGGCTAAAATAAATAGTTCTGTTTCTTATCACATGGTCAGCCAATTACAGAATCTCTACCTCTACTCTACTCTGTTCGTTGAGGGATAAAATAAATAGTTCTGTTTTTTATCACATGGTCAGCCAATTACAGAATCTCTACCTCTACTCTACTCTACTCTGTTCGTTGAGGGATAAAATAAATAGTTCTGTTTTTTATCACATGGTCAGCCAATTACAGAATCTCTACCTCTACTCTACTCTGTTCGTTGAGGGATAAAATAAATAGTTCTGTTTCTTATCACATGGTCAGCCAATTACAGAATCTCTACCTCTACTCTACTCTGTTCGTTGAGGGATAAAATAAATAGTTCTGTTTCTTATCACATGGTCAGCCAATTACAGAATCTCTACCTCTACTCTACTCTACTCTGTTCGTCTGTTCGTTGAGGGATAAAATAAATAGTTCTGTTTTTTATCACATGGTCAGCCAATTACAGAATCTCTACCTCTACTCTACTCTACTCTGTTCGTCTGTTCGTTGAGGGATAAAATAAATAGTTCTGTTTTTTATCACATGGTCAGCCAATTACAGAATCTCTACCTCTACTCTACTCTACTCTGTTCGTTGAGGGATAAAATAAATAGTTCTGTTTTTTATCACATGGTCAGCCAATTACAGAATCTCTACCTCTACTCTACTCTGTTCGTTGAGGGATAAAATAAATAGTTCTGTTTTTTATCACATGGTTAGCCAATTACAGAATCTCTACCTCTACTCTACTCTGTTCGTTGAGGGATAAAATAAATAGTTCTGTTTCTTATCACATGGTCAGCCAATTACAGAATCTCTACCTCTACTCTACTCTACTCTGTTCGTTGAAGGAAAAAATAAATAGTTCTGTTTTTTATCACATGGTCAGCCAATTAAATTACAGAATCTCTACCGCTTCTGTTCTTAAATGCTCCATTCATATAATTGGCTGACCATGTGATAAAAACATAAATATATTTTTGTATCCCTGGAACTAGTAGATCAAGTGCAAATAATTTAACACTCCACCTGCCTGTTATGGGGAACAGAAACTTATAAATTAGTTATAAAAATCAATACTGTATGTATTATGTTTGCAATAGATAAGGTATATTTTATTCGTGTTGTAACATGTACAAAACAGTACCTAGTTTGCGTGGTAACTTTATTTCTATTAGTATTTATAAATATACTGTAATCAAAAGTCATTTATATTACAGTACAGGAAGGTAAAAATAAACAAGTAAATAGATAAATAAATAAAATGAAAATAAAGTAAGAAAAAAAAACTAAAAGATAAAAACAGAGCGCACGAAATAATCAATGTTGAGAAATGTTACAGGTGGGTGGTAGTAAGAATTTAAAAATGCTAGTTCAGTGGTATGCGGCGCTTCATGAAGTGTTTTTATCTACTTGAAAGATGATTGTATATATTCAACTAGGTTGCTCATTGTTGCATTACGTTTAATTCTAGGCTGAATTAAACCTAATTGAAGTCTAACCGTAAGGAAACGTCAATCAAACTGATCTCAACCATACTTTAAAAGCTCGTCTTATTTTTTATTACTCATACCCCCCCCCCCCCGATATAAATTTCCCTTCTTTAATTTTATTCTTTGCTAACCTTCCTCTTATAAAATATTTCTTCGCTCTGATTACATTGAATTTTATTAAAAAATATTTATAAACTATAAAATAATAATTTATTTTTTTATTATACATGGTAATAAAAAATAAATCTCTGTACATAAATGCAAAGTTTTGACTGATTCACACACTACTTATCGATAAATTTCTACCTTTTAATCCCCTTAGAAAGCTGAAATTCAGAACACTAGTTCTGTAGCTGTTCCAATCACTTATTCTTAATAGTTTAGTTATTTCCCATAACGGGCAGGTGGAATGTTAAATTTACACTCGATCCGTTGGTTCCAGGGCTACAAAAAACGGTTCTGTTTCTAAACACATAGTCAACCAATTATATATGACTGAGCTATTTAAGAATAGAATAGGTAGAGGTGTAAAAGACACTACCCAGAGTTATCTCCTCTGAGAATAATGAATTTCTCTATACAGCCAGACCCTCTGGTGAATGAAGTTAAGGTCCATTTGCATGGGGGAAAGTGGGTGCTTTTCGGAGGGCCTGGCATGCTGATAAGCATACCCTTTCAACTCAGTGAGGAAGGCAAAGGTAAACCTCATCACTCCTCGTTTTTACTTAGTAAAGCCTCTAAAGGTTCAAACCAGCCTTTCGGCTGTTGACCTAAACAAAGAAGTAACAAACAACTGACAACCCTAAAGTGATACAAATTACTTCTATAACTTCCCGAAGTATTTTAAAATTCAACGTATACAGAGTGATTCAGACTCAATTCGGTTCAGACTCAATTCGGCAATTCTCAATAGCTCATTCTATAGTTTAAAATAAGAACAAATTTTTATGTAAACATACGCCCGAAAATGCTTCGTTATAAAAAGTAAAAACTTTTGCCGAGAACTCAGTACCCTAAGTTGAATGTGACCATATAAAAATTTTTAAGGCTGTAATAAAAAAACAAATTGATGGTTTCTTATGTATTTTTACCTGAAAATTGTTCCAGTTAATATATTTTTATCAGTTTTAAAGATATCTTACGTAAAACACTGGAGCTAAAATCTAACACATTTTTGTCTTCAACGTGAAATTACTTTAATAAATGGTAAATTAAGGTGTATTTTGTCTTTATTAGATTTCTAGAAAATTTAATCCAGAAAAGATTCATGTAAATTACTTAAGAAAAAAACTGAATAGGTACTAGGTATTGAAATTTAGCTTTATGTAAAAACAAAACAAACGTAATAGTGAATAAATTTTAACTGAATTTTTAACCGAATTTTCAAAAAATCCTAACCACTGCAGCAGTGGTTAGGATTTTTTGAAAATTCGGTTAAAAATTAAGTTAAAATTTGTAGCAGCAACATAATAATAAAAAAATTGTTAAATCTGTCTGTAACCCACCGGGTTGGTCTAGGGTTAAAGTCGTCGCTAGTCAGCTGTTTAACAGCTGATTTTTGGAGACGAATGTTCCTGGTTCAAATCCCAGTAATAGTAATTACTTTTATACGGATTCGAATACTAGACAGGGGTTACCAGTGTACTTTGATGGTTGGAGATCATTTAACGATACTTTCTTCGGAATGGTCGGCCTGAGTCTGTAGAATACTACACCTCATTTACACGTCATATGCATCAACCTTATCTCATTGGGTCATGGGGTTGCTTATTGATCTAAATTGAATCTGGCCCTCTCCAACAAAAATGTCCCAACGACTGGTTTAGGGTTTAACAACCCTTCCAATTAAATTAAGATTAAACATACTGTAATTATATTATTTAATTTGATTCAATTTACAGAACCTTAGATTAATTTTATGAATCCGTTCACTAACCTGCCTGAAAAAAAACAAAAAATACTTTTTTCTATTTATGAGATACAACACATTCCATGCACCAGATGTTAATTAATTAAAAAACTGACCATATTGTCATATATTTATTTTTTGAAATAATATAATTTATGAAAAATTAGTTAGTATATTTTAAATTTGAATTCACCAAAACAATTTAATCACATATGAATTAATTTTTAAACAGGGAACAAATTTTAATTAATTTTAATACGTTGATATTTGTCTTTTTTGTATATCAATGTTTAGTCAAATATACCCAAAAATATGTTGTCCTTGTTCCGGACAAATAAAGCTAAAAATGCTTATGTAATATAAAAACTCAGTTTCAACTTTTTAATTTAATTTTTAACGAATTAATAAAATGATCGTTATTAATACTTGGATAATACACTGAATAAAATACATCATAAAAATAATTAAAATTGTCATTGAAAATTAATTTAATTTTTTTTAAACGGTAACAAACTGCATGACATGTTCTACCAAAATTGTTGGAAAAAAATACGACCGTATTAATTAATTATCTAATTATCATAGCATATGTAATTAGACATAATTAACGTAGCGTATTTTTGTATTTTTTTTTGTTGGTTACTTTATTTCTAAGTTTATTCTACTAGAAACTGAGTAATCTGATTAAAATTTATTATTAAAACGCTAGATAAATATTTGAAATTTTATAAACCATGAAAAGATCTGTTGAAAAATTGTTTAATTTTTTTACGGACCATTACTTAAAATTTAGAGTATACATAGATATATATATATTTTTTAAATTCATCTATTTAACGTCGCATCAACTACAAAGGTCATTAGCGACGACGTTGGGGTGTAACTATTGTACAATGAAGGATGAAACGATTTTTGTAACGTATGAAAATATTCCGTGCCTGAGTGGGATTCGAACCCAGGACCGCATGATGAGAGGCAAGCACGTTACCAACTGCGCCAATGCGGCCGGCTTATTTTTGTTTCGTGGCTCGCCCATCCGTTCATCTGTCATATATCACAGTGTTGTAACAGTTTTTATTTATTCTAGCTCTGTATGAATATATAAAGAAGAAAAGTATTGTTTTCGTGTCAATTTTTCGAAATCGGGTTTTTACTGGAAATACATGTTTTCAAGCCTGAACCATAAAAAAGGTTTTCAATGATTGGTTTGTGTATCTATTTGAAAAAGAGTACGAAGTTGTAACTTGGAATTTAAGTTAGGTAGACTATTAAAAAGGGATCCGACAGGAACATTTTCATTAAAATCGGTCAACCGGAAACAGTAGATTTGTGCAATCTTTCATTTTGTTGCAATTTTATCAAAAACGGCTGCTACGATGTTTTTTAAAAACGGCCTCATTTACTACATTGTTTATAGGTACTCTACAAGATACAGTAACCACCATGTCTGCTTAAATTCTTGGGGAGCTGTGTTCTAGTGGTAAAAAAGGTTTTTTTTTAAGAGTGTGGTCTGAATATGCATTTTAGGGCAAACGTGTATATTTTAATCAAAGTTACAGGCTATTAAAAAATTTACATAGTTTATTTCCATTGGATTTTACTACAACACTTACGTTAGCGGCAGAAACAAATTTGATTCTAATTTTTTCAAATGTTTCTCAATAGCCTACTTTTTTAAATTTCTTCTTTTTCGAAGGACAGGTTCAAATCGTTGTGCAATGTTTTAATGGTTACATACCATAGAGCTGCAGTATTTTTATATTCAATTTCGTACCCCATAGTGCTAACACGTAAGTCCAAATTGGTTTAAGAATTACTTTGTATAAGAAAACTTTATTTTTAAGAGAAAGTTGTGGCTAACAGCCTAAGAGCCAAAAGAATTGACATAATTTCAGACTAACTTGTTTTTGTTTCAACAAAAGTTAACGAAAATTAAAATTTTTGTACGTACGCCGAATACTTATTATATTATATTTTTGTACGTACGCTTTGTCCAAAACTTAGTTTAGAGGAAAATTTAATAATAATTTAAGTACAGTATTTGAGATAAATTTACAATTATAATTAGATTTGTAGAACTGATCAAAAGACAACTGTAATAAAATCTACTTATTTATTTTTATAAAAGACGGAGTCTTTTTAAAAATATTATAATATTTTTATGGTCCATAAATATCTTATGGTTGGACTTTTATTACTTGTTATAAAAATGGATCCGTATAAATAAATATTCGTATGACGGTTCGTTAGTAAAACCCACTTCCTGGACTAGAACCTCTAAAGCTGTTACATTTAAAAACGTTGTTCCCATCTTTGTACAGTATTATAGTAAAATGTTGCGTGTACTAATGTACACCATTATTGAGGAAAAATAAAGCATTTATGTATCAGTTTTATATTTTATAGTACGTACTTTAATACTTTCTAGTTTAAATTATTATTATTGTTTGTAAAATATAAAGTTTATAATTTTTATTTTTATGTAATAATGTTTTCTATTACAAATAGTAAACTACATTTACGTATACTCTATTATATAAAATATAAGCTATAAGACAAATTTAATATTGTATAATATCTTGCAGTAATAGTTTTATTTTAATTGGATTTATAGGTTACTTTGTCAGAAGTAATAAAAATATATACCACGTAACTTATACAAACATTTTTTTAGATACATTTTTTTTTAAATTTCTTAAGGCCTTCGGGCCAGCCCAGTCAGTCAGCTGGTAGAAAGTCGCTATTATTTGTCAAGTAACACCGGTTGGGCAAGCGACTTTGTATGGTGACCAGTTGACAGCCATCCATGAACAAACTCTACTGGGGGTCCCTGTTCAAACACATGTCTAACCCACGTCAAAATATACAGCAAAAAGCAGCGATCAAATTGGGTAGGCCTAGTTGTCAACAATGTACGGTTTCCGATATCAAATAAAAGCTAAAAAAAAGTTTTTTATTGTAGGTAGTTATAAAAATTTTCTTTAGATAAAAATGTGGTCCTCCGAAAATTTCGAGTTGCACCCCTTTTCCAAAGTTGGAGGTAAGTATATTTTATCTCCTAAACGGTGCATCGTAGCAGAAAAGTGTATAGAACATTTTTTTGGTCATTCCAAAGTACTTCAAGACCGTGTAGCCATGTAGACCTTGTAGTTGCCATTAATCCTACAGGTCACTTAGAAAACTAAATAAAACCTCAAACGTCATACCTGCAAATCACAAATCTTTAAACAGTGCGTGCGCGACGCACTTCTGTGGTTCTGATCCACTTAAGAATGTTGATCCACCTACCCCACTGATGCGAGACAGAAGTGGGGCGAAGCATCGCTGGAGTGGCGAGTTAAATAAATTATATAACCACCACCGCAAGATTGTGGTTAGAGTCCAAGCCTACAAAGCGGAAGGTCTAGGGTTCGATTGCCAGCTAGGGTCTAGAAATTATTACACGTTCAACCTACCGTTCCAACCCCAAAAACTACACTAGTTGCAAATTATCAAGTTATTGATACGACTTTATTAAAAGAAAGAAATGTTGTGAAATACTAACATGACTTCCTCTTGACAATGTAAATAATCTATAACCTATGTTTAATCATTAGTAAACAATGTAAAATTAAAAATGTAACCTAATTTTAATCATGAGTGAATGGACGCAAAATAAAAATCAATTTCTGTTCCACTTAAAATACGGAAAATCACAAATTGACGCTAAACTAGGCTCTTTAGAAAAAATGCTTGAAATAAAAGTTGTAGGGTTTTTAATTTCCTATAATTTTAATTGCTCATAACAGGCAGTGGAATTTTAATTATTTGCACTCGATCTGCTAGTTCCAGGGTTACAAAAAATATTTATGTTTCTTATCACATGGTCATCCAATTATATGACTAAAGCATTTAAAAACAAAAGAGGTAGAGGTGTAAAAGACACTAATCAGAGTTATCTCCTCTGAGAGTAATGGATTTCATTATACAGCCAGACTCTATGGTGAATGAAATGAAGGTATCATTTGCAGGATGAAAAGTATATGTTTTTTTAGAAGACTTGGCATGATGATAAGCACACTTTTTTACTCAGTGTGGAAGGCAATCTTAAACCACCTCACTCGCTTTACTTAGTAAAGCCATTAGAAGTTCAAACCAGCCTATCGGCTGATGACCTAAACAACAACTTTAATTATACACTTTTGTCAAAAAGTTACCTTTGAAATATAAGTTCCTACAAATAATTTAAAGGTTTGCCGAATTTACCATTTCATATCAATTTTTCGTCAAAATCAATCGATTTATTGTTCTTTAAAAAACAGATAATTAGTAAATCAACTCGATTATTTAAACATAAATTGTTTTCCGACAGTTTGTAATCAATTCGATAAAGGTATCTTGCAAAAATATATTTTTACAAAATATTTTTTCAAAACTGGAATTTTAGATGAATGAATTTCGAATGAACGAGATTTTAATGAATTTGAACCGAAATTTTTGATCACTCATTGAATATAGGCGTAATAGTATGCGTAAAGAACTTTTAATCAAATTTGAAATTCAGATTAATGGAAAGAGACTTATTTAAAGCGATAAGAAAGGGTTGAAAAGAAAATAAAGAGCAAAGATTGTAGTAGAAAAAAGGAACGGAAAAAGAAGTACTATGAATTCAAATTAAACTTTAAAATGAATAAATGAATAATTAAGTATATATAGCATTATTTTATATATTTAAAAAGGGTTTAAAAACGAGAATAAGTAAGAATGCTTTTATCAGACTGGTCTAGTGGATTACGAATACTACCCCCTTCATCCAGTACAAATACTAAACCAGACTCACTAATCAGCTCAGTTCATCTCCGGGTCAGATACTTTTTTTTAAGAGGTAAAGCTTTCAATGAGTAGTAGACATGTATTTGAAAGAGTGCTGATAAAATAAGTCACTTAGAGTGGTGCATTACATTTAAAATGACAGTACTTAGGTACAGTACTTAATATAACAGAACAGCTGCATTTAGTTCTCATTGATTTACTACATGAACAAATATCAAGAAGTCATAGTACTTTAAAGTTAATGTAACCAATAAGGAACTGGTGTACATAATTGAGTGACTGAGTGAATGAGAGTGGGGGAAGAGGGAGGGACAGGTAGTGAGTGTGCGTGAGAGAGAGAGAAATACTTAGGCTAATCCTGAACTTTTATTATAATCTGATACTATGTTTAATCATTAGTAAACAATGTAACAGGCAGGTGGAATGTTAAATTATTGGCACTCAATCTGCTAGTTCCAGGGCTACAAAAAAGTTCTGTTTCTTATCACATGGTCAGCAAATTATATGACTGAAGTATTTAAGAACAGAAGAGGTAGAGGTGTAAAAGACACTAGTCAGATTTTTCTCCTCTGAGAGTAATGAATTTCATTACACAGCCAGACCCTGTGGTGAATGAAGTGAATGTGTCATTTGCAGGGTAAGTAGTTGCTTTTCAGAGGGCCTGGCATGCTGATAAGCATACTTTTCCACTCAGTGAGGAAGGCAATTGTAAACCACCTCACTCCTCGTTTTACTTAGTAAAGCCTCTAGAGGCTCAAACCAGCTTTTCGGCTGATGATCTAAACAACAAACAATGTAAAATGAAAAATGTAACTTAATTTTAATCATGAATAAATGAAGCTAAATGAAAATCAACCTCTATTCCACTTAAAGTACGAAAAATCACATTTTACGCTAAACAAGGCTATTTAGAAAAAATGCCTGAAAAGTTGTAGGGTTTTAAATTTCTTATAATTTTAATTTTGCTCATAATTACTGATCAGACAGTGAAAGATATAATGTTTTTAACTTTCTTTGATCCAATTGGTTTACAACTTAAAAAAAAAAGATCACTTCCATGATTCTTCAGCTTAGAACTCGTGCATACTGATCCCAGCGAAGGAAAACATTAAAAACTGTAAAAAGAGATCCCAGAAATGTTTAAAATTAACTTGTAAGAAACTATAAGAAAAAAACTTATGTTTCTTGTACTTCAGCCTCACTTTAAACCACCTTCTTTCTCCAATTACGTATCACGGTGCTCAGTTGGTCACAAAAATTATGGCAAGCATAGTCAAAAAAAAATTCAAGATTTTTTTTAGCTTCTATTTTTTATCGGGAACTGTACTTATTGACAACCACCCAATTTGATCGCTGCTTTTTGCTGTATTTTTTGACATTATTCGGCATGAATTTTTGAACAGGGACCCCCAGGAGTTTGTTCAGGAATGGCTGTCAGCTGGTCACCATACAAAGTCGGTTGCCCAACAGGTGTTACTTAACAAATAATAGCGACTTTCTACCAGCTGGCCCGAATGCCAAGAATTTAAAAAAAAATTAATAGTAAAAGGATTCCATTCTTAATTAATATTTGTTATTCGGGGAAGCGCAGTCAGCAGTTACAAAAATAAGCTTTCAATTATTAAGTAACACTGGTTCGGAGAACGATTTCGCATGGTGACCAACTGACAAACACTGTAAGAAATAGGCCCTGTCATTTATAAAATAGATGAAAGTTCTCTTAATTTAATATAGAAAACACACCAATAACTTTTGAATATGAAACTGTAATCTTCAAAAACAACACCGGGAACATCCATCTTAATTTATCAATAAAAGAAATTAAAAGCGTTATCTGCAAATGATATAAAAACATCACCCTCCGTTTCTTTTATAAGAAAAAAGAGGGGAAAACAAAACTTTTCTTCTTTTAGAACAAAACAAGTCATATCTTTAAAAGATCTATAGAAAAATTCTAAGCAATTTTCAACAAAACAACTTCGGTACTGAGTTTCTACAAATCATAAAGAAATTGATTACATCCTATCAGGAAATAGGGGATAAAGTAGTAAAAATTGGAGGGATATTTCCCTCTTCTTTTATCCTTTCTCAATTTTGACAAAAGGGCTGGGGCACAGAAATCAGTGATACAAGAGTAATTTAATAAAAGGTTTCTGATGCTTCCAGTTAAGGGAATAGTGATATAGAGGATGGGTTCTAAAATATGGAGGGTGATTTCTGTTTGGTACCCTTTCCAACCACTAATTTGAATAGACTTTTAGATTTTTTAAATATATTTTTTAAAAGAACCAATGCGGGATTCAATTAGCGTAAAAGATAACTCCTAAATATAAAAAATATATCGATATTATGTATTTATTTCCGTACACAATTTTGATTTATTTTCCCATCATTAAGTCTTACTTATCAACCCCACATAACATGAATATCGTTAAAATTTACAAATGGAGGTATCACTAAAAAAAATACACGAATACAAAAACACTATTATAAAATAGCAATGATCACCATCGATTTCCAACCCTTGTAATAATAAACCGATTGATGAAAACCGTGTCATGATTTTATTTTTTACAACAAAACTTTACTTTTATATAGATTTATTTTAATTTAATTAATTATGGGTTTAATTAATTCATTGTTTGATTGATTCTTGATCTATTACGTCCGAAAAAGTTTCACCCTGAACCAAATCAATATTTCTTATTATGTGTCAAAAAAGGAAAAAAGAGAGGTTTCCTGGGTGTACCTCAAACGAAAAATTAATCCTACCATGTAATTTTTTTAGATGTCTTATTGTACATCTAGACCGTAGGCTAATGTGGAAAAGGCATGTTTAAGCCAAGCGTCATCAATTGAACCTCAAAACATTTTAAGACGGAAATCATCAGAAATAAAAATAGTCAAATAAAAAAAAAGTAGTCAGATAAAATAAAATAGTCTAAAATAAAATAGAGATAAAATAGTCAGAAATAAAAATAGTCAAATTTTTAACTACTTTTGAACGTAAATAATAGATAAGTCTATGCTGACATACCAGTGAAAACAAAAAAGCAGGAAAACAACTATTTACAACGAACGATATAAAAAAAAGACTTTAAGATCATGCAAATGGCTCTATAATAATAAATACATTCTTTACACTACCACCAAGGAGACTTTATACGTGGAAGTCACAGAGAGATTCACCCAGTAAAATTATCAGGAATCAAATCGATTATATACTAATTAATAAGAGATATAGGAACAGCTGCACCAGTGTAAAAACATATCCAAGTGCTGATATCCAGTCAGATCATACTCTGTTGGTAGGCAACTTCAGAGTCAGATTGAAGAAACTGTTAAAGAAACATAAACCTAGCTATGATATGAGCAAACTGAATGATCAGATGTTGAAGGATAGAGTAAAGGATAGGATGAGGGAAGAAATTGAATTGATTGCCAGTATGGGGAATGTCGAAGAGGAAGTGAATGAATTGATCACCATTGTTGGCAACATAAAAGAGGAATTTCTAAAGCCAGATATCAAAAGGAGAAAAACTTGGATGACGAATGAAATTCTTGAAATGATGGAGAGAAGGAGACTTTTGAAAAATCATCCAGAGGACTATAGAGAGTTGAACAGAATTATCAGAAGGAAGGTGAGAGAAGCTAAGGAGAATGAAATGGGTGAGAAGTGTAAGGAAATAGAGACACTCCAATCACGTCATGATAATTTCAACATATTTCATAAAATCAATGACTTTACTGGCAGAAATAGGAGGAGACCTGTGAACAGACTGGTAGATGAAAATGGAATAATTATTGTTGACAAAGATAGAATCAAATGTACTTGGAAAAATCATATAGAAAAGTTATTCAATGACGACAGAATGGAACCTCCCAATATAAACTGTGAAACAGGACCAAAAATTTTGATTGATGAAGTTGAAGATGCAATAAAAAACATTAAGGTCGGTAAAGCATCGGGCGCAGATAGTATTCAGTCGGAATTCCTGAAGCTTCTTGATGAAGAAAATATAACATGGCTAACATCTTTGTTTAATCGGGTGTATGACAATGGAAGTATTCCAAGAAAATGGCTGAAGTCAGAGTTTATTCTCTTGCCTAAAAAAGCAGGGGCTAAAAAGTGTGGTGAATACAGGACAATAAGTCTCATGAGCCATCTCTTGAAAGTATTTATGAAAATAATCCACAAAAGGATTTATAAACTCTGTGAAGAACAATTGTCTGATACACAATTCGGGTTTAGAAACTCAGTTGGAACAAGGGAGGCTTTATTCTCTATCCAAATGTTGTTCCAAAGATGCAGAGATGTGAACAAGGATGTATATGCATGTTTTGTGGACTATCAAAAGGCATTTGATAGAGTCCAACATCAGAAGTTGATAGAGATTTTGAAGAATTGTGGGATCGATGATAAAGATTTAAGAATCATAATCAACTTATACTGGAATCAGTCAGCATCTGTGAAACTGGAAGATGATAATATAGACAACATAAAAATTTTAAGAGGAGTCCGACAGGGCTGTGTGCTGTCTCCATTGCTGTTTAACATTTATTCTGAGCACATCTTCAGTGAAGCCTTGGGAAATATGGAAATGGGTATTTCTGTGAATGGAGAGAGACTAAACAATGTGAGATATGCTGATGACACAGTAACTTTTGCAGAAAGTTTGGAGGATTTGCAAATTCTGTTGGATAGAGTGTCAGAGTGTAGTGAAAGGCAGGGTCTGGATATCAACATTGGTAAAACGAAATTGATGGTCATAAGTAAAAATAAAGTCCCCAGATGTCATCTTTTGTTAAATGGACAGAATGTTGAACTTGTGGATAGGTATACATACCTTGGTACTGCTCTGAATAGCCGGTGGGATTGTTCACAGGAGATTAAGATCCGTATAGAAAAGGCTAGAGCTGTATTTATCAAAATGAGCTCCTTGTTTAAAAGCCACGATTTGACAATGGAATCAAAAATAAGATTTCTCAAATGCTATGTGTTCCCTGTTCTTTTGTATGGAGCTGAATCGTGGACATTGAGAGTTTCAATGGAACGAAAAGTGGAGGCATTCGAAATGTGGCTATATCGAAGAATTTTGAGAGTATCTTGGGTGGACAATATCACGAATTATGAGATTCTGGGAAGAATAGGAAAAGGAAAAGAAATTCTCAATGCCATAAAAGTAAGGAAACTCCAATACCTGGGACACATTATGAGAAATAACAACAGATATAAAATATTGCAGCTCATAATTCAAGGAAAGATGTGTGGCAGAAGAGGTCCTGGAAGAAGGAGAATATCGTGGATCCAGAACCTAAGGACTTGGTTCTCCGTGAATACAGCTCAATTGTTCAGGGCAGCAGTCAACAGAGTCATCATAGCCAAAATGGTTGCCAACATCCGGAACGGATAGGAACCACAAGAAGAAGAAGAAATGGCTCTAAATCTTGTAAAATCTTTTGATTGAATTGCACCCGGACTTGAAAAAGTCTTGTTGCGATAAAGTTTTCGGCTAATAACTACTTCTATATACATGCAGCGTTCGAAATGTAGTTTAAAGAGTGAACTTATTTTTAGTGAAAGAATCACGCAATTTTGATGACCCGGTCAAAAGTTAAGGACATCTAAATATTGGCGTTTGAAAAGGTTGATTGTAGATTAGTGTATTCACAGTTTGTAAATATGTATTTAAATGAAAATTTGTACTAAAATATTACTAATAGGTCTGTCATAATATTATTTTATATAAATAAAATTGTGATTTTGTCTGTACAATTTTCAAAATGCCCTAAATTTTGTTTCTTCGCCAAATCTACTAAGTAATCACCGAAAATAAGTTCAGCTCAATTTTTTTCTGTTTATCTGTTTGTATGTTACGGCATCACGCAAGAACCGCGGAACCAAATTCAATAAATTTCGGTATCTAGGTTCTGGACAAAATCGAAATGAAAATAAGCTATAATTTTTTTAATATTACAAAGGAATCGGGGAGTTCAGAGAGAGGAGTAAACAAAAAACTGTGAATATCTCCGTTAAAAGTCAATCTATCAAAAAATGTTGTATAATCGAAATTACGAAACTATCAAAAACAAATAAGTTTGAGTATGTTAAGTTTTTCATTTTCGGAGATATTACCAATTTTATAAAAATAAACAGCAATATTTTAGAAAACAAAATAAACTGAACAAGAAACATAGGTCTATGCGCCGCTGATATTCATTCCCGAGCTCTGTACCCTACCCCTTCCACCACTACCTAACCTTACACGACACACCCGTTCTCGGTCACATTGTCAAAAACGAATGACCGCCACCTTAGTAGTTAACCATCGTGGAGTGTTCCAATTGTGATTTACCTTTCATTTCAATTTTTATTGCTCTGTAGCGAATAATTAAATTACCTATAGTTACATTACACACAGATTTGCGTAAGTTAAACTTCAAAACATCAACTTTCATTGTTCTATATAAATAGTAAATTTATTTATTTATTTATGTAAAATAATTAACTACGCTTCTGAAAATAATAAAGCGCTGCGTATCTTGATTTAAAAATCTCGTTTTTATTTTACGTCCAACTATTTTGTTTTGACATTAATAATGATTAATAAAAACTTTGAAAGAAGGTACAAATGGATAACAATGAATGATGAAAGAATATCAGACCTGGCAGGGATCGAACTCTGTACACCAACAAACTGTACACAGCGCCAAGAAAACCGTTCGAAGAACGGGCATTTTAGCTAGTTGTTAGATAAGTGTACATAGTAATATGTATGTACAGTAAAATGTAGTAATTTACAGTGTTATAAAAATATTTTAATAGAATGATATGTTATTGAGAAGGCTAGTAGCGGGCCGATTTTGCTCCTCTCCGCAAGGAGCAATCAAATCTTTGCCACTAAGTACTTTTCACTCCGTGAAAAAGGCAATGGTAAACCACCTCACTCTTCGTTTTACTAAGTAAAGCCTCTAAAGGTTCAAACCAACCAGCCTTTCGGCTGACCACCTAAACAAAAATTATCAAAATATATATTTGAACTGTCTGTAATATTTTTAAATTATTAAAATTTGAAATATATATTTTCTAGCATTCCTAATAGTTGATACAAATTTTATGAGCGGTCTAAGAAGTTTAACAAAACAGATAAACCAAAAAATAAAAACCTAAAACGTGATAGATTACTTTGATTTATTCAGTAAGTTAAGGGGGGAAATATATAGTAATGGAGATTCGTTTTCTATTTCCCATGGCCATTGTAAAAGTAATCAACAAAAGCAAAAGGGTGTCCATGGTTTAGGACAAGGAAGGGGTGTGGTGAGAATAAGTACAGGAACAGATAAGTGGAAGTTACGTAGAAGGTACGCATGAGACAGGTGGACGGACGTACAGATGAAAGTATTTTGTTTGATGGGTGAATGGGTGAACTGTGTTGTGGGTGTGTTTGTATGGGTCTGTGAAGACGAGAAGGTGGGAACTCTTCTCGTACTGTCACTATTTGGCGTCGTCAACCATTAGTCTCTCTAGGCCTACTCGTTGTTCTGTAATGGTCTGCTGATATTTCTAATGACGTCCGAGTCTCTGGAAATCGTCAAGACCTTGTGGAGACACTTGAAATAAATGGAGGTTCTGCATCAAAGCTCACACTCTTCCTTTTCCACCCCTCATCCCCTCGCCTTATCATCCACTTGAGTAGTCTGTCATGGGAGGGTCGAATAAGTGTGTAGGGCATCGAGTCAATGAGTGAGTGTGTTTATGTGTCTGTAAGTCTAAAGTTAAGTAGAGAAAAATATAAAGAAAAAGTGAGAGGGAATTAGAAAAAAGTACGCACCAGAGTGAGTAAGATTAAGGATAAAACGGTTGAAGTAATACACAGATGAAATTAATTACTTGACAAAAAGCAGTACTTTTCTATTTTTAGATAAATCTCTTTATGTAATGCCGGTCTTCTGGGTAAAACAGTAAATGATAACCGTGGATTATTTTAACAAAACCATGATAAAACTAAAACTGAAGTGTATAAAATTTTAATAAACGTCTAAACTACAAATGTTAATAACCATTACGTAAAATGATTGAGTAGGAATAATTACAGTGTAATTTCGAATAATTTATTTTTAATTTTTTAACAATTAACAATTATATTTACAATCAGTTTAAATTTAAATTGTCCAACTAGTTACGAAATTACGTCAAAGAAGAAGATATCCTGTGATACCCCTTCTATATAATAACACCTACACACATTAGGAATTAAAAAGAAAAAAGTATGCGAGGTGTGGCTATTAAATAACCAGACTGACGTAAAAAATTTTACTTTTATTTTATACATAATCACTTTTTGTCACCTTCAATATCCATTCCTTCTCTATCCCTACAACGCTCCATGCGAATTTTCCACTTTTGGAAACAGTGCTGGAGTCATCTTCTGTCAGCTCCTTCAGGACACGTGCCGCTTTCTCTTTTACGGCTTCCTCAGACTTAAATCTTGTCCCTTTTAATGCAGATTTCACCTAAGGAAACAGGTAGAAATCACATATGGTGCAAGATCTGGTGAATAAGGTAGATGTTCTAACACTGAGATGCTGTACTTGGCTAGGAACCTCTTGACAGATAACGCGGAATGAGCTGGAGCATTGTCTTGGTGGAGAACCCATGATTTGTCCTTCCACAGTTCGGGGCGTTTTTTCCTTACTCTTTGACGTAGTTTAGAAAGTACCTCAAGGTAATAATATTGATTAATTATTTGAACTTCAGGAACCCAGTGAAGGTACACAATTCCATGGATATAAAAAAAAACAATCATCAGTGCTTTAAATTTTGACTTGCTCATTTGAGCCTTTTTGGCTCTCGGTGAAGTTTGGCTCTTCCAGTTCATGGATTGGCGCTTCGTTTCCGGATCATAAGTAAAACACCACGTTTCATTACATATTATTATCGTTTCAAAAAAATTGGGTCATTTTCAATCGCGTACAAAGTGTCAGTACAAACATTTTTGCGAGCTTCATTTCGAACATTTTTGAGCGGCACGTGCCCTGAAGGAGCTGTCAGAAGATGACTTCCAGCACTGTTTCCAACAATGGAAAATTCGCATGGAGCGTTGTAGGGATAGAGGAGTGTATATTGAAGGTGACACTAAATAATTATGTATAGCCTACAATAAAAATAATTTTTTTACAACGTCAGTCACGATATTTATTAGCCACACCTCGTAGTTACGAACTGCTTTTATGAAAAGACTATTCCCGCGACGCTAGTTTACTAGCTTCTAGTAGACTAGTATTTAGTACAAGCATCGTGGGAACGAACAACTAGAAACTAGTTTACTTAAAGCGCCAGTGATTTTGAACATGTTTTATTTTACTAGCGCTTTTAGGAGAGAAAAGTTCACGTGACTGACTAGCGCTCGTAAACTAACTCGGTGTGAACGTTTGGAAACGTTGCTAGTTGCTAGTAAGCTGTACTTTGTACAGGAATACACAACAAAACTCACACAATTATGTTTTCAGAGCACTGGAAATAATTAACTAGCTCAGTATGAACCGTTAACGACGTGCTAATAATAGGCCTTTATACCTTGGACAATTCGAATTGGTACAAACAAGCCGCTTCGGTGTTTATCTACTCCACTCTTCGCCTCTCGCCATGCAACGACGATACAGACACAAAAGTATACAATCGCTACTGTAATGTGCGACTCACGCACGGTCACTACGCTTTGTTTTCACTGTTCTTAAAAATAATCTGTCCGACATAATGATGTGACTAATATTTTGTTTTCATATATGATTTTCTGTTCATTATAATAATATTCTGCCCATAACAGACAGGTGGAGTGTCAAATTTTTTACACTCAATCTGTTTGTTGCAGGGCTAAAATAAATAGTTCTGTTTCTTATCATATGGTCAGCCAATTAAATGACTGAATCATTTAAGAACAGAAGAGGTAGAGGTGTAAAAGACACTAATCAGAGTTATCTTCTCTGAAAGTAATGAATTTCATTGTACAGCCAGACCCTGTGGTGAATGAAGTGAAGTTGTCATTTACAGAGTGGAAAATATGTGCTTTTCAGAGGGCCCGGCATGCTGATAAGCGTACTTTTCCACTCGGTGAGGAAGGCAATGGTAAACCACCTCACTCCTCGTTTTACTTAGTAAAACCTCTACAGGTCTGCCCATAACAGACAGGTGGAGTGTCAAATTATTTACACTCAATCTGTTCGTTGCAGGGCTAAAATAAATAGTTCTGTTTCTTATCACATGGTCAGTCAATTAAATGACTGAATCATTTAAGAACAGAAGAGGTAGAGGTGTAAAAGACACTAATCAGAGTTATCTTCTCTGAAAGTAATGAATTTCATTGTACAGCCAGACCCTGTGGTGAATGAAGTGAAGTTGTCATTTACAGAGTGGAAAATATGTGCTTTTCAGAGGGCCCGGCATGCTGATAAGCATACTTTTCCATTCAGTGAGGAAGGCAATGGTAAACCACCTCACTCCTCGTTTTACTTAGTAAAACCTCTAGAGGTTCAAACCAGCCTTTCGGCTGTTGACCTAAACAACAACATAATAATATTATATTCAGACCAATTGGTTTAATTAGTTGCGAGCGTACAGTATAGTTTAGTGAGTTTTTCCAGTTTAGTTCTTGTAATTTATAATTTAAATTTTTACTAGGAAAAATTAATTACCTACATATTTTAAAATGAAACAATTATTTATAAGTTTATCGATTGTAATAAGGTTGTAGGCATTTGCGTACATTAAAAATTTGTAGACCTTGTTGAAAGAATAGGTTATGGATACACTTTATGCGGAATTGTGAGTACACGTAGAGCAAGCGTTGTGCCAGTTCGAATATTGTCTACAGTATACAGTATTTTCATCACATACAGTCGCTAGCTAGGAATTGTAATAACTGAAACCTACCGTTCAACAAATTATGTATTTTCAATGAAGCCACCGAGGAGGCTGTTGATTAAAATTAAGATTACAAGAGATAAGTTTTACATATCTATATATTTGAACATTTCTTTCTGATAATAAAATCAGCAGTATAATAAAGTAACTTGAAAAAATAGATATTTTAATATCAAAGGAAATGTCAGTTACACAATGAAAATGGGAAGTTTATATTATCTTCACTTAAACGGGATGTACTGTAGAAAGAATAATGGGCGTAGGCTATCTTCCCAACAGAAATAAGTAATTAATTTTTAAAGTTTATTCTACATCATGCGGGTTAATTAAGGGAACATCAAAGAAGTTGATATAGAAAAAATTGTTCAACAGTAAAGCAAGATCTAAAAACAGTAGTATACAAATTATAAAAGAATATAATCTACCTTAAATGATATTTTTCAGTAAATGAAACAATACAGATTTTATTAGTGAAAAATAATACCACGAATTGGATTTCATTCATAATTTTTCTGTATAAAAAAAAGATAATGCACAATGAAAAACCCGTTTATTATGTAGAAAAAGGATTTTTCCATTGAATTTTTTTTTTTTATATGTAGTTTGCAATGATTAGTTTTTACTTCCTCTTCCCCTATTCAAGTACATAGGGGGATGGAAATATTATTGTTTTCCTTTCGAATTTTTAAAATCCAAGTTTTCTCTGGACCACACATTTTTAGGTCCTGAACCCAAAAACCAACTATTGGTCTGTGCGTAAACAAAATATCTCAAGAACGGAACATCGTACGAAGTTGAAACTTAGAACTTAAGTTAGGTGCCATTAGTGTACCTGACACGAACATTTTCATCAAAGTCGGTCAATCGTAAGTTTTAGTTTATTCTTACGATTTCCCCAAAAACGGCTACTACCATTTATTAAAAATCACCTCACTTACTACATTTTTCTGTGCGCTGCATGAAAGGGTAAACTTCATGTCTGCTGAAATTTTTAGCGGAAATGTGCTCGCGTAGTAAAAAAAATGTGTTTTTTTAAATATTGCAACCTTAATATACATTTTAGGGCAAAGGTGTATAATTAAAATTGTAAAAAATTAAAAAACTACAACTTTTATTTTACACATGTTTTTCTATAACGTCGTGTATTAATTTAGCGTCAGTTAGTGATTTTACATTTTAAGTTCTATACAGGTTGATTTTCATTTTGCGTCATTCACTCATGATTCAAATTAGGTTATGTTTTCATTTTATATTGCTCACTCATGATTAAACTTAAGGTATATTAATTATTATTTACATTGGCAAGAAAAAGTCGTGTGAGTTTTACACCAAAGTTTTTTATCTAAATGTTTGTAGCAATCGAATCACACGTTTGGATAACTGAAATTTTGTAGTAATTTTAAAAAGTCGTACTAAACATATCATATAAGGTATACAGCATGATACCTTATATCATGCTCAAAGGAAGGATGCAGATTATTGTAGAGACCCTGCTACTCGAAGAACAGTGTGGCTTCAGGAAGGGGAGATCATGCACTGACAATGGGGTTATCATAACGCAAATCGTTGAGAAAAGAAAAGAATTCAGTCTCGAAACTCACTTAGCTTTTTTCGATCTTCAAAAGGCTTTCAATACAGTGGATAGAATAAAATTATGGGACATATTGCGAGATACTGGATATCCTTCTCATCTTATAAAATCAGTCCAAAGCCTGTAAAAAGATACCAGAGGTATAATAGCAATGGATAACTTCAATTCTGAAGAAGTAATTATTAATAGAGGGGTAAGACAAGGGTGTGGTCAACCACTTTGTTTAATATTTGTTTGGATGACGTGATCAGAAGGTGGAAGTTCCAAATACACATTGGTATTCTCATAGGAGAAGATAGGGTTGTAAACTGCCTATTATTTGCCGATGACCTGATAGTGCTGCAGGAGAATGAGGATGACCTGCAAAGAGCTTTCTTTATGCTGAAAAATTTTTGCAAAGAATATAAGTTGACAGTTTCGACGAAGAAGACAAAGGTAATGGCATTCAGGGGGACGTAGCCAGTCAGAAGAAAAATTGTTATGGATAATAATATTTTGGACAGATATCCCAATTTCAGTATCAAGGTTACAACATTATAGGTACGAAGTGTGGCTATTAAATAACGAGACTGACGTAAAAAACTTAATTTTAATTTTATACATAATCACTTATTGTCACCTTCAATATACATTCCTTCTCTATCCCTACAACGCTCCACGCGAATTATCCGTACTTATTGCATACTTATTCCATTATTTGTTGGAAACATTGCTGGAAGTCATCTTCTGTCAGCTGCTTCAGGACAGGTGCCGCTCAAAAATGTTTGAAATGAAGCTCGCAAAAATGTTTGTACTGACACTTTGTACGCGATTGAAAATGGCCCAAATTTTTTGGAAACGATAATAACATGTAATGAAACGTGCTTTTTTACTTATGATTCGGAAACGAAGCGCCAATCCATGCACTGGAAGAGCCGAACTTCACCGAGAGTTGAAAAAGCTCGAATGAGCAAGTCACAATTTAAAGCAATGATGATTAGTTTTTTTGATATCCATAGAATTGTGTACCTTCACTGGGATCCTGAAGGTCAAATAATTAATCAATATTACTACCTTGAGGTACTTTCTAAACTACGTCTAAGAGTAAGGAAAAATGCCCCGAAATGTGGAAGGACAAATCATGGGTTCTCCACCAAGACAATACGCCAGCTCATTCCGCGTTATCTGTCAAGAGGTTCCTAGCCAAGTGCAGCATCTCAGTGTTAAAACATCCACCTTATTCACCAGATCTTGCACCATGTGACTTCTACCAGGTCCCTAAGGTGAAATCTGCATTAAAAGGGACAAGATTTGAGTCTGCGGAAGCTGTAAAAGAGAAAGCGGCACGTGTCCTGAAGGAGCTGACAGAAGATGACTTCCAGCACTGTTTCCAACAATGGAATATTTGCATGGAGCGTTGTAGGGATAACGAAGGAGTGTACGTTCATTGAAGGTGACAATAAGTGATTATGTATAAAATAAAAATAATTTTTTTTACGTCAGTCTCGTTATTTAACAGCCACACCTCGTATACCAACAGGATAAAGATGCACCGATTTCAGCAAATATGAGGAACTATCCACCGTACCTTAAAAAATAGCACTAGCAAAAACACGAGGGTGAGATTTTATAAAACTATTGGAAAAATAACATGAAAAGATGTTAAGCGATACATCTCAAAGATGTTAATCACAAAAATAACACAATATTTATACCACTAAAGAACTGGATTTAATTGGCTTAAATCTGGATCTCACCCATCGGTGATAACCCGTTAATATATTTCAACAAAAATTTATTCTTAATGACATTTAACATTTGATAAGCCTACTAAGTCCACAAGAAATCTTATGCAAATATTCAGACATAAATGACTATGTTATGTATTTTTTTATATTGTATTGTTTGTGGTACAATATTCAACCGGTTTTAAAAGAAGTAAACAAGGACTGAGTGAAATGAAAATAGGTTTATTTGAAAGACTGTACGACATTTGGAATATGTGAACATAAACCAGATGGCAATTGGTTGAGTTCAAGCGATGACCAGGACGATTAAACAAACGAAACAATATAACCGATGGTCAGCAGGTTTAGGAAGGTATAATAAACTTAAGTAAAAAGAAACTAATATAAATGAAAATATATAATGATACATATCGATTCTTTAGAGCTAAGTTTACTCATTCAGTGGCCGGACAATAGACTTGTGTTTATTTTCTCCGGCATGCCAATCACTATGGTTTTAACTTCCCCTTCTAGTAAATTATAACCCATCAAACCCTTTTTCTTCATACCGTAAACATTAGATCCCATTATTATAAATGTAAATAATATAAAACGGATGTCAGTTGGTAGGTTGGTAAACCTGAGTAGACGTTGGATAACAGATCGGTTAATATTTAGTATATCCAGTCATAAAAATGAAATTGCAGTGGCGTGCAAAGAATAATTACATTGTAAAAAGAAGTACAAATTACTTTTCTTTTGATTATTATGTAAAAATTTTATGTCTTTAAAAATAGTTTACTCGGACCAAATAAAAAAGTAAGGGGAAACGTTATTGTTTTTCAAGTTTTTTCCATATTTATCTGCTCTTAAAAAATGTGAAATTGATATTTAGACTATAAATTATACCATTTCAACCTTGTTTCTCAGGCATTATGGAATCATTGTAAACAGAAAGTTCAAATTGATTGTAACTTTTTTTTATTTACAATTTTTGTATGTTGCAATCTGTTTAATTTAAAAAATAAGCAACCGCCATAAAAATTGAGATAAGAATATGTACAATGTATAAATGAGGTATAATGAAATTCATTACTCCCAGAGGAGATAACTCTGACTGGTGTATTTTACACCTGTACCTCTTCTGTTCTTAAATGCTTCAGTCATATAACTGGTTGACAATGTGATAAGAAACAGAACTAATTTTTGTAGCCTTGGAACTGACAGATCGAGTGTAAATAATTTAACCATCCACCTGCCTGTTATGGACGAGAATAAATTTATAACAACTTATTACAATTATTATTTATTGACAAAATTAATAATTTACAATTAATGATTTAACTCGGCCTGCTAACAAATACTAATATATGACATAAAATAAATTACACAAATTAAGTTTAAACGAAAACTTGACTAAAATTACATTAATGTTTATTATAAGAACCAAACCGATTACCTTTCCACAGTCACTTATTACTATCCACATGCACAATTAACGTAACTCAGAATCTGTCCTGTAGCGACACTATTTCGAAAGGCCTGACCCTTTCCATTCACAATCCAGCTATTGACTAACTCACTACAAAGGCGTTAACTGTTTTTATACCTGCGGTCTAATAGTTTCCCAAACATTCAAGATCCTTCGCCACTACTATCGAACATCGTAGAAAGAATAAAAATAAAACAAACATTTCTACTATATTCAATTTCTTAGAATTTTCATTTAAACATATTGTTACAACTCGTTATAGTTAAGTAAAATTGTAAACTTTAATTTAATTAATTCACATATATTTATTTAACAAAATTATTTGACAACAAAAAAAAACTAACCTTTACTAACGACAACAACGAATATAATGAGTTTATGAAAATAAGTTCTTAAACAATTAAAACAATGAAATTCACGCAATTTATTAGCAATAAAACAAAATAAAATAGACAATATCCCTTACCAAATTAAACATTAAATACAATTACAATGTCTGCTGACAAAATAACAAACTTCACCGTAACGAAGAATCCCGTACAATTTAGACCACTAACACGTCAGCCATTCCAACCGCGGCCGCGTCCCAACAATGGGAACCTTCGTTTTTATATTTAACCAGTCAGCTGTTAATGAGAAGCTGATTTTATTTGACCAGCTGATTTTATTTTCGCCACTTCATTATAACAATATTTTACTTATTGAAATTTACTATTCTTGTTCAACAAACTCCACCGCCCCATACAATACACACAATTTTTTAAAGATGAAGGCAACCTATACAAAAATAAACAACCTATTGCATTAAACATTTCTGGACTTATCGGGAACAATGATACAATATCTTCTTTTTTTAATTCCTTAGGTGTGTAAGTTGCAATCTGTTCAGTTTAAGAACAAAATTCCTTTTCAAGAGACGACGCGTTTCATGGCAAGCGGCATTTGTTAAAAAGGCTTACAATTGACTTTTGACAAAATCCATTAATGATTTCTGTATATACACTTATTTTATCAAAAATTACACTATTGTTTTCCAATTTGTTTCCAAATACCAACTTTGATTTTTTGACTTCCGGTTTTGGTCCACTTCCGGTTGAAACTGAAACTTTAAACAGAGTATATGCTCACTAAAGTTTTGTGCAGATAAAGAATCACAAAACCGTTTGTTGTTATCTCTTGTAGTTTCTGACATCTGGGTGTGACAGACGGACAAAATAAAATCGTAGATGACAATTTTAAAAATTTCCACCTATAAGTAACCCCATGATCCAACGAGATAAGGGTGATATGTATAACGTGTAAAAGAGGTGATTAATAAAAATTTCCGGTTTACCAGAATTTTCTACATCACTTCCGACCTAATTTAGTCCGGATAAACCAAATAGTAGGCCTACATCGTTTCTAAAAAATTTTGGTTAGAAAATTCAATCAACATTTTATGGTAAAATGAAATCCACTTAGGGACATCTGTTATTTTTTCATGGAAAACTGAGCTTAAATAAATAACACTTATTAACAAGAAACATAAAATAATGTAACCTCATAAACCACAACAGAATACGCAATAAAATAATAATAAGTTTACTGGTTTTAATAAATAATTAGAATATAATTCATAAACAACGGTGAATTACTAGATGTTAAATGAAAATTAAATTTTTAAGTTAGTTAATATAAATTATTAAGGAAGAAAATAGTTTCAAATTGAGTAAAATAAATGTACAATAATTTCTATAGTAAATTAAATAATATCATAAAATCTATTTACTTTAATTCATAATAAAATAATGACCGATAATGACAGAGTTTATGTAAAATGGAATGGTTGTTATTTGCGTTGATCTTCCCAAGATAGAAGATCGTTTATAGATCATGTGAAGGAAAGATAATTTACCAACGTTTTGATTGCACAATAAAAAATTCTCTCCTTAGATTTTAAAACACATTATTACAAGAGGAGTTAATCTTTTAAAGCAATTTCAGAATGAAATTAACCTGGTTGAAATGGTAAGGTAGTTTTTTCTTTTATTTTTAAATGGTTGTACGTTACATGGTTATGTACTCAAGAACTTGGCAGATTCCATAAGGGAGCAATAAAACACATAGATAGAGTTTTTTTGTTTCGTCTTTTTCATTTTCAAATTCTTCTCTTTTTTCCAAACCTTCTTTTTCACTTTAGGATTAAAATCATTTCCTTAGTTAGTTAGTAATAGTAATAGTAGTAGTAAGTTAGTATCCCATCTAAACCACGTCTTTGCTAGCTAAGATTATTCGTTAGTTAAAAGGGGATGAAATTCGTTTTCGTGTTCTTTTTTTTACATCCCATGCACTTAGCTAAATGAAACAAACACCCATCACCCTTTTCCAAACACGTTTTATTTTATTTTTTTGCTTTCTCTTGCCTATATGAATATATAGAAAGAAAGTACAGTTTTCATGTCCATTTTTTGAAATCAAGTTTTCACCGGATCAACACGTTTTTAGACCCCCTGAACCAAAAAAAACATGATTGGTCTGTGTGTGTGTGTGTGCGTGCGCGAACCGAATATCTCAAGAACGGAACATCGTACGAACTTGAAACACGAAACTTAAGTTAAGTACTAAAACGGGACCCGACACGAACATTTTCATCAAAATCGGTCAACCGGAAGTAGTACTTTATTCATATCATTTTTCTTTTTTTTTGCGATTTCTCAAAAACGGCTCCTACGATTTTTTTAAAAATCGTCTCGTTCACTTTATTTTTATGCTCTATAAGATAGGGTAGGTGCCATGTCTGCTGGAATTCTTAGCAAGGTTGTTTTTTCGTAAAAAAAATTGATTTTTTAAGATTGCGGTTTTAATATGCATTTTAGCGCAAAAATGTATATAACAAAAGTTGTAGACAATTTAAAAACCTACAACGTTTATTTCGAACATTTTATTATATAACGCTTAGTTCAGCGATTTTCTGGATTTTTTTCTCACGGTGTAAAAAAAATCGATTTTTTAAAGATTTCAGCCTTAGTATGCATTTTACGACAAAAGTGTATGGAATCATGTTTATAGAAAATTAAAAGATCTACAACTTTTATTCAGATCATGTTTCTCTACAGAGCCTTGTTTAGCGTGAGAGTGATTTTCCGTATTTTTAAGCCGAACTGAGGTTGATTACGTTTTGCATCATTCACTTATGAATAAGGTTATGTTTTTTAAAGTTCGTTTTTTGTTTATTTTTAATGTTTTATTACTAATGTTAGGTTATATTGTTCATTATTTGTATAAGCAAGAGAAAGCTGTGTGAGTGGTTCACACCAGATTTTTTTATATTTTATCTAAATTAGTATTATCTTATCAGTAATGTATATGAGCTTAAAATTATAATATACAAGTAACACAATGAGTCGCTTATTATTGAGTGGTGTTATGCAAAAAGGAGTCAACCCACAAATTTTGAAAAAATGAGTTATCCATACTAAACCCATGTATAAGTACTATTCTACATTAAGCAAAAATGATTTAACCCTCAAGTACGTTTGAGAGACCTCTAGTGGCAAAAGTGTTAACCCGCATTTACACAATCTTTCATTTGGAAATATGTAATAAACACTCAACCCTTTTATAAACCTTTCTTGAATGAATAAACACTTATCCCACATTTGTTTAATTCCATTGTGTTTCTTTGCAATAACAATTCAACCAACAGGAGTCAACCCACATCAGCTGATTCTACAAATTTGAAGAAACAGCTGATTCTACGCAAGTTTTCAGATTATTTCCTAACGTTCTAAACTGTAAAATAGAGTTCAAAACTGTGGTTTAAATGCTTTTTGCAAATTAAACATAATGAAAAACTTGATAATCAAAAAGCATTTAATCCACAATTTTAATTATTTTATGACATAAAAATAGAAAAATTTAAACAAAAACACTGGCACAGTACTCACAAGTAATATACATAAACAGCAAAATTGTTTAATGTACAAATCTGTCTTGGTTAAATTAATAATTGCTCACAAACTTCAAACGTGTTTTTCTCAAAAGTAGCTTAGTGTGGGTTGACTCCTTATTCCATAACACCACTCATTTCTAAAACCATAGCCGGGACAATATTATTCATCCCCATGTTAATGAAATAAACGGAACAAGATTATGACGTAATAGTTATGATAAGCGAACGAGTTTGTGTACACTGTTGTTGGCTGAAACAAGAAAAATCTGGTTTGAAACACTCACACAAATTTCTCTTGCCAACGCAAATATTTAACAATATAAATGAACATTATTAAAAAACGTAAAAAATGGGAAAAATGGCCGCATCCGTGACGTATTCAATAGCGCGCTAGCCCACAATGCGGAGGTTCCGGATTCAATTCCCAGCTAGAGTGTGAAAAGTATTTCTTGCTAAAACCCATCATTACAGTTTCTTAACTTACCGCAGTCGCTAATAATCAAGCTGCTGATGCGACTTTAAATAAATAAAAAAAATAAACCTCAAGAAACACAAACTAATTTTAATCATGAGTGAATGATGCGAAATGAAAACCAACCTTAATTTGCCTTAATTCGGATGATTACTCTTTGACGATAAACTAGGCTCTGTAGAGGAAAATGGTTAAACTATAAATAATTGTAGGGCTTGTAATGACCATAAAAAATTTAGTAAAATAAGGCGATTTATAAAAAACTCGTAGAAGCCGTTTTTGAGAAAACTGCAAAAAATTTGAAAAATTATACGAATAAACTACTACTTCGGGTTGACCGATTTCGATTAAAATGTTCGTGTCGTATCCTCTATTAGTACCTAACTTAAGTTTTAAGTTAACTTCGTACGATGTTCTGTTCTTCAGATATTTTGTACACATACACACACACACACACACACACACACACACACACACGCACACACACACACACACACACACGCACAACCAATCGCTAAAAAACATGTTTTTAGGTTCAGGGGGTCTGAAAACATGTATATCCAGTGAAAACTCAATTTCGAAAAACCAACATGAAAACAATAATTTCCTTACTATATATTCATATACGCAAGACAAAATAAAAATTTTTAGCTATAGATTTAGCTCCCTGTAGATTAGGCCTACTGTCGAATTTCAAATCACTCTGTTGTATATATCATTAAAAATTTAATTTTAGAAGTTTACTCGTTAATAAAAAACTGAAGCAATTTTTAGAAAAATGTGATAATATAAATTTAAATAACAATGAACCAAATGAGTTTTAAGTTGTTTATAAAAAAATGCATTGGTGAATAGTTATTTAAATTACGTCGTAGATGGTCATTTGGAAAAAGGGTCGATTGTATTGGTTATATTTCCGTTGTCATGGAAATGAGTATCAGGTGTAATTTTAGGATTTTGTTTTCCCCTACAATTGCATATGAATTACCCTTGGGGTAATAGACAGTTGAAGTACTGGGATTGGCGCTAACTAGGATTTGTTTTATCCATACACACAACACTCATAGGGTAACAACTCTGTATGGTACATCAAAAACCATTATGAGCTTAATGTATTGTATTCAACTTCCCTTTATTTTATATTACGAAGTTTACAGAAAATCGCATTAATAAAGTTGAAAATTGCGTACCATTATCAGATAAATATGCGTCGACGAGTATAATACATTTCAATACATGTCTATAATCAATTAATATTTAATTAAAAGTTCAAGATGTAAGTTGATTTTATGTGTATTAAAATATATAACACAACTAATGGAATATGATTGTTTAAAAAATCTAGTTTGTTAAATAAATAGAATATTTTTGCAGGTCACTACATTCCATTTGCAGATATGGTACTAATTCACGACTCATTTCCATAGAGTAGGACTGGGGTAGAAATCAAATTGTAAAATTTATCTGGGTTTGTTTTCTTGTTTTCCTGCCTAAGGTTTTGCTAATATTGCTCCACACTGCTTGGAATTTTCCAACTTTCTTCTCTATGTTCAAATCTTGATCAAAGCCGATGTCACAACCTAAATAATTGCATTGTGATACTTGTTCCAGCTCCACATTATCTACCACAATTTTAGACATGGTAAGATATTTACCAATAAATGCTATTATTTTGACTTTTTTTATGGAAACATTTAAATTAGGCCTATATTTTTTGCATAATTCATGTAAAACACATGAAGTGTAACAATTAAATAACGAGACTGACATTGTAAAAAAAATTTATTTTATTTTATACAGAATCACTTATTGTCATCTTCAATATACACTCCTACTCTATCCCTACAACGCTCCATGCGAATTTTCCATTGTTGGAAACCGTGCAGAAAGTCTTCTTCTGTCACCTCCTTCAGGACACGTCCCGCTTTCTCTTTTACAGCTTCCACAGACTCAAATCTTGTCCCTTTTAATGTAGATTTCACCTTAGGGAACAGGTAGAAGATACCATGTGATGAAACGTGGTTTTTACTTATGATCCGGAAACGAAGCGCCAATCCATGCACTAGGAGAGCCCAACTTCACCGAGAGCCAAAAAAACTCGAACGAGCAAGTCAAAATTTAAAGCGATGATGGTTGTTTTTTTATATCCATTGGATTGTGTACCTTCACTGGGTTCCTGAAGGTCAAACAATTAATCAATATTACTAACTTGAGGTACTTTATTTGAGGTACGTATTTTTAAGCCAAACTGAGGTTGATTTCAAATACATTTTTATAACTATCCATAACTGAAACTAAAATGGAAGTGAAGGAATTAAAAAATATTTATAAACTTTCACAAATATTTTGTATAAATTAAATAAATAGAAAAACGAAATTTGATACGGTTATAATTTAAAATAACTTCTTCATTTTATAATTTATGTTTCTTTTAAATTTGGCTTTAATGAAGTGTAAAAAAAGGTAAGTTAATGTTACAAGCTGAAGTCTTTAATGATAAGAATATATTTCTTTAAATGTTATAAAGTGGGTGTAAATATGATTTATGAGTTCAATTTATACTTAAATACAAGTGATTATTTAATTTACAAAAATATCATCACCATCATGGTTAAATTATTTAAATTACAAAGAAAAATAAACTTAGATGAATAGCTATTATAAGGGTAGGCCTATATTTTATTAGCAGAGGCAATGCGGCTGTGGAAACAGTGCTACGATAGCAGCTGATTCACCCATTTAGTTAAATAACCGAGACGAAACACGTTTAAAAAAGTTACTCCTTACAATTCGTTACAGAACACTGAATTAAATTGGGTGTGCAGGTGTGGTTGGTTCACTTATTACGGTAAACACAACTGTTTTTAATAAAATTTTATTTATTCAAACGTCAATTGACCGTGGTTACCCGTGGGAAGATTTTTCCAAAATGTATCTCTTCCTGAAAGGATTTAGGTACGTTACCATTTAAATATATTTCACCCCTTCCTCTCTCATTACCCAACGATTTTTCCGTTTGTATTTTTTGTAAAAGGTAAGGTAAGGTATTGTGATGGTACAAAGTTTTCAATATTAAAAATTTAAATTAAATTGAAGTTGTGGCCGGCTAGTTGGTGCAGTGGTTGGTGCAACTGGCATCTGTGCAAGAGTTCTCGGGTTCGATTTCAGGTCAAATCTGGTACCTTTTTAGTACTAATTTTCATCTATCAAACTTCACCATTTGCTTTAGCCTTAATTTGCATAACAATTGGAGGAAAACAAAAAGAAAATATAAGAAATAAGTGGATGGAGTATTTTCAAAGAACGAAAGGAAATATAATAATAAAAATTGTTCTCAGATATAAGCCTGGAGGAAGAAAAAGTTTAGAAAGACCTCTGTAGCGCTGAGATCACGTCACTTTGGCAAAAATATTTTGATACTAGAGTAGACTAGCGGCTTATGCTGAGAAAGAGAAGAAGGAGAAGAACCAAAAAGATAAGGAAGAGGTGAAGGACGTGGAGGAGGAGATAAAATTAGACCAGGAGGCGAAGAAAGAAGAGCACAAAAAGAAAGAAGAGAAGGAGAAATAGAAGGAGAAGTTGAAAATATATGTGGAAGATGAAGACAAGAAGAAAAAGAGGAAGATGGAGGTGGAGAAGGAAGAAATTGAGAATCAGGAGTGGCATGCGGAGAGAGAAGTGAATTAGAAGTTGAAAACTATTAAGAATTTGGAGAAAGAGAAAGAGGAACAGGAGTGAAAGAAGAATAAGGAGTAGGTGGAGGAGGAGGAGTAAAAGAAGAACGAGAGAGAGGAGGAGAAGAAGTAGAATTAGAAGTGGTAGGCGTAGAGGAAGAAAACTAAAAGGAAAAACGTTTAAGGAGATGAAGAAAGGGAAAAGGAGAGGAAAAAAAATAATCAGGAGGAAGAGGAAGAGTGAAAGAAGAATAAGTAGTAGGTGGAAGAGGAGAAGGAACAAAAGGAGGAGGAGGAGGATGTAAGAGAGAGGATGATAAGGAGTGGCAGGTGGGGAGAGAAGAGAATTGAAAGGAAAACGTTTTAGGAGATAAAAAAAGAGAAGAGGGAGAATAAGATGGAGGAGAAGAAAGAGATGAAGACGGATAATCAGAAGGAGAGAAGGAGAAGAGAAAGAAACAGGAGGAGTAAGAAGAGAAGGATTACATGAGAGATAAAGTTGAGAAGAATAAAGAATGGTTGTGGGAGAGGGAAGAGAAGGAACAAAAAAAGATAAGGTGACGGGAAACGAAGAAGGAAGAAGAGGAGAAGAAAAGTGGGTAAAAAATTTATAAAAAAATGTAAGATAAGAATTCTTTAACGAGTTGTAATTAATATTCTGGCTAGTTATTGATTAAATTTCACGGTAATTTTCATAAGCCATTATATTATTATTAACATTTTATGTAACTTAAATTTCAAACAAAACCATATCATATTGATGGTTTGTTTTAATTTTGAATATTAAACAAAGGATTATGATGCTTATGAGTTACGAAGAATAATATCACAATACGCTTAAGTAACACTATGTTACAATCTATTAAAAAATTATAAAAACACATGTACACAATATACAGGACCCAAGTGAACAGAAGTTTCATTGTTTTCAAATTAATATTTAATATGCATATTTTATAAACAATGTAAAGAATCGTGTCAAGTGGTGAGCTGCTATAAAGGGGAAATTTTATAAGTCTGACAAGCTCAACAAGACGAAAATCATCTTTTAAACTACCCTCATGTACTGTCATAAACATAAAAACAATAAATGGAAACCTAAAAAGAAATATCCTACAATATATAATTATTCTTGTCGTTATTCAGTACAGTCTTCTATTCTTTTATTTTGTTGTATGATGAAAGGAAATACGGTACTGAACAATACGCTATGAAAATTCTTAACAATGAGTGTTATGTTACATGCGGGAGAATCTTTTCATCATGTATGTAGACTGCGTAATGTCAAGAATTAAATTTCATTAATATAATGTAATTACTTTTACTGATAAAAATAACCATTAAAACCATTAGATGGTCAATAATGATATCGGTTTACTCATCTTTGTAGCTCTGTTGGTACTAACTTGCTAAGTAGAAAGTCCCGGTTATGACTCCCGGATAATTATTAGAAGTAAAACGATTTTTTTTCATAACAAACTATATTAGGTACTTTTTTTGGTTTAACGTCCGACTGTTCTGCAATTACTGCTAATGCAGACGGTGACGGATGAAATGATTTTTTTGTAACGTATGGAAATATGCCGTGCCTGAATGGGATTCGAACCCAAGACCGCATGATGAGAGGCGAACACGTTACCAACTGCGCCAATGCGGCCGGCATATATTAGGTACAATATGAGATTCATTGGCAATATTTTCGAAGGTAAAACTAAGTAAGATAGAAAAGGGAAGGCAGAAGAACCAAACTTTAGAAAATGTATTGCAGTAACTAAGCCTACGTTCGTTCGAGATCTGGGCATAATAAAATAACAAACATTCGTCCTTTAAACTTATGCCAATTATTTACCGACAATTAATAATTACGATTAATTGTTAAACTTCGACAACTGCTGCTGCTGCTGCTGCTGCTACTACTACTACTGCTAATAATAATAATAATTTTATTTCTATTTATTTAATTTTTCAAAAATATTACAAAAACAAATAACATTACACCAAGAATGCTTCCTAACCTAATATTAGCTTTTTACGACAATACAGTTGAACTTTCATAACCCGAATATCCATAACTCGAATTAAATTTGGCTCCCTAGGATTTACTTCTTAATTTAGTACGCTAAAGTTAGCGTCTATAACTCGAATATTGATAACTTGAACTTCTTGTTTGAGATTTTTTAAAAATCAGTTATTTTTTGTTTTTAACGCAAATGTGTACGAAAATATTTTCGCAGTCTGGAATAGAAGGTGTATTAAATTGGCTCCGGCTAAGAAGTACGCGGGGAAAACGTTCCATATCAGGTGTAAATGCTTCGAGAAAAATCAGATTAATTAGCAATGCAACATCATGGTCATACCAAATTAAAGCCAGCAGTAGATTTGAAAAAATTAAAAATCGTCATGGAATCGTTCAGAAGGTGATAAAGATGATTGGTGATGAAAGTGCCTTAGTTTCTACCGAAGACTGCTAAAATTACAAGCAATTAATATTACTTCCCCAAAAAATACAGCGCAGATTTGTTTAATCCCATTTGAACAGAATTATTTTTTAAATGTTTAACATTATCTTTAAAAATTTCTCGAAATTCTATAGGAATTTAACAAAATTCTGTAGTTTTGTTGTTCTGTATTACGAATTTTCTTTAACTCGAATTATTATAATACTCCCTGTGCGGTTCGAGTAATGGAGATCCAACTGTATTATTAATAATAATAATAATAATAATAATAATACTTTATTTCCAAAAAATTACGATTAATCTTAACTTATTAATTTTATTTTATTTTTTACACACATCCATTCCTATTACCACTTTCATTCCATTAAGGCGGTGGAAATTGACATATCCACCTATGGTTAAAAAACCACAAGCCAGGTATGCAAAAAAACATTATTTCACTAATTTTTTAAATTATTTACCTCAAAAAAAGTGGTAAGTAATCTCTCCGTTAACTTTGTGTTTCACCTAGAATCGCTTCCATGTTGTCCCTTCCGACATTAATTATCCATTTATGCATTTCATTCTTAAATTGAATTTCATTCTTTTGGAGTTGCAGAAGAGACAAGAGAGCGAGTGGAGTTTTGAGAAAAATTACAAATAAATGAAAAATCGTACGAATAAACTGTTACGTCCGGGGATTGATTTTAATCAAAAAATTTCTTAACGGTTCCCCTAGTAGATAAATTGCAAGTTTTAACTTTTACGATATTACGTTCTTGAGATATTTTGGGCGCGCACACACACCAATAGTTAAAAATGTGTTTTTTGGGTTCTGAGGACCTGAAAACGTTATATCCGGTGAAAACTCGATTTCAAAAAATCGACATGATATCAATACTTTTCTATACTTTATAATAAACTACATATCTGCCCATAACAGATCTCGAACGAACCTAGGTGGAGTGTCAAATTATTTACACTCAATCTGTTCGTTGCAGGGCTAAAATAAATAGTTCTGTTTCTTATCACATGGTCAGCCAATTAAATTACAATAATTTAATAATCCATTTATTACCATATCAGAAGAGGTAGAGGTGTAAAAGACACTAAACAGAGTTCTCTCCTCTGTAAATTATGAATTTCATCATACAGCCACACCCTGTGGTGAATGAAGTGTCATTTGCAGAGTGCAAAATATGTGCTTTTCAGAGAGCCCGACATGCTGTTAGGCACACTTTTCCACTCAGTGAGGAAGGCATTGGTAAACCACTTTACTCCTCGTTTCACTTAGTAAAATCTCTACAGCTTCAAACCAGCCTTTCGGCTGATGACCTAAACAGCAACAAACTACATATATACGACATGAGAAAGAAGAAAATTACAGAAAAAAAAACAACGCCAATATATTGTGTATGTCTGCTGACATTATGTCTATTACATTACTGAAATACAATTTTCAATTAGGCTAGGATAATAAAACTACAATAAATCTTGTGATAACATACTAAATTAAAATAGTTAATCAATTAAAAAGTTGCTTACAATATTAAAAGCTGAAAATTATAAAAACCGTATTACAGCAACGACTAACTGGAATATCATACAGCATTCATCTATCCGTAAAGTGTATTATAGATATTGGCACAAAATGACTAAAAAGTTGGCAAACTATTCATGCGAGAAACAAGATAAAACTTTTACTGAACCAAATTGTACAACACTTTCCTAGTAATATATAAAATCAATTAAAAGTTACAACATTTTTATTACCCTTATTATTACATAATTCTAATTACGAGATAGATGCTATGAAAAGTAAGTTTTTATAAATTAAACAATTTCATGAAAAAAGTTTATTTTTTTAATCGTTATTAAATTAAATTCTAAACTGCATTTTTCCAACCGTACAAATATCTGTGTTGTAATTGCAAGAGAACCATTTATCGTACATCCTTCAAACTACGATAAAATAAATTATTTATTAGTCAATAAAAGGTGTTAATTTTTTCTAGACTGAATAATTGTCGAATTGAAGTATACAGATCATTTAAATATGAAAGGTAATCTAATTAAAAAATTAAAAAATTGGTGTGTTGTCGTTTTTTCGAAGTTAGGTTACTACATGGGGTGAACAAACTTTGTAAGGTGATGACTAGACAAACCATTAAAAAACATCACACAGTATCGCTGTAAAATCTAAAAGAAAAAACTGGTTTCACCGAAAATACCAAAAATATTTGCTGTGAAACACTCACACGACTTTCTCATGTCAATGTAAATAACAAACACCATAACCATGAATGGATGACGCTAAATAACAACACTGAAAGCTGTACAGTCCATTCGAAGTCACATGGTAGTATTACTTAAATGGAATAAAGAACAGAGGGCATTTGCAATGTGCTGATACATCAGTGCTACCACTTAAAAGATTTTTTTGAGTTACCTTTCCCTGTTAGTGAATGAAAACGATTTTAAAGATAAATTTTAATAATGGAAAAGAAAAATAACAATGATTTTTCCAGTAACACATGGAAAATAGAAATCAAATTTATTAATTTTTTTGTTTTGTTTAACGTCCGACTGTTCTGCAATTACTGCTAATGCAGTCGGTGAAGGATGAAATGATTTTTTTATAACGTATGAAAATATGCCGTGCCTGAATGGGATTCGAACTCAAGACCGCATAATGATAGGCGAGCGCGTTACCAACTACGCCAATGCGGCCGGCAAATTTATGAATTAAATAATTATTATTTATAGGTAATAAATTTATTTATTACGTATTAATTAATCACGTCTTATGAATTGAATGGATGGGTTAATGGAATTGAATGGAATGCAACAATAATAAATTACAGTAAAACAACTATGAAGAAAATTCCATATGATTTTCAAAATTGCAAACAAAGATTTATATAACATTTTGTAAGATTAATTAAAAGAGAAATTTTACCGTCCAAAAAGGGACTTTTTGTTCTAAATTTACCACCATTCAGAGACTTACTGTCATGCTATTTCGAATGGACTGAAGGTACATATTTTAATTTTCTATAACATTAATTGGTGAAATTTTTTTTTAAATTGTCATCTATCATTTTCCTTTGTCCGTCTGCCCACCACACTCAGATGACCAAATCTACGAGAGATAACAACAAACAGTTTCGGATTCGTAATCTACACAAAAGGTTAATGGGCATAAATCGGGTTTAAATTTCCGGTTTTGACCGGAAGTCAATATATCAATAGTCATAAACTACAAGAGATAGCAACAAACGGTTTCTGGTTTCGTAATCTACACAAAAAGTTAGTGAGCCTTATTCGGGTTTATAGTTCTGATTTTGAACGAAAGTGGTCCAAAACCGAAAGTTAAGAAATCAAAATCGAATTTTGGAAACAAAAATAGGGTCACTCGATTCCTTTTAAAAAATAAATATAAAGATTATTAGGTTTTAAATTCCGGTTTCGACTGCAAAAGGCCCAGAACCGAAAGTCAAGGAATCGAAATCGGAATTTGAAAACAAAAATAGTGTCACTCCATTCCTTTTAAAGAGTAAATATAAAGATCATTAGGTTTGAAGTTCCGGTTTCGATTGGAAGTGGCCCAGAACTGGAAGTCAAGAAATCAAAGTTGGAATTCGGAAACAAAAATAGTGTCACTCGATTCCTCTTAAAGAGTAGAAACAGAAATCATTGGGTTTGAGTTCCGAAGTACTCTTAAAAGTTGATACAGAAATCACTAATGGTTTTTGCCAAAAGTCAAAGGTAAGCTTTTAAAAAAAATTCCCACCAGTAAGGTTTTAACGGGTTAAAATTTCCAGACCCTAACCGGTAATCGAACCCGGTACCTTCCGCTTTGTAGGCTAGCGCGCTAGTCACTACGCCACGGAGGCAGTCAAGTGTATTTAAAGTGTATTTTGAAATTCATACACAAATACGGTATGTCTGATCGATTTTTTAACAAAAAAAAACAGTTAAATGAAAAATATAATTCATGTGGTTAAATTTTTAGTTACTGTTTCAATATGGCGATTAGTAAAACCTATTGAAAGTACAATGATACAAAGATTTCAAAATTACAAACCGTGTAGAAGATAAAAACATATATTTCATATTTAAAATTAATTAAAATTTCCTTAATCCCTTTTCAAAAGAGTTCAACATGTACGTATTAATTTTACATTCCTTTCAGATGAAAATTAAATTTGGATTTTATTTTTGGAATACGTTTTATGGGTTTATGAACGGTAGAATTGAGTTTCGAGAGGGGGTAATGTACGTTGGGGCGTGGACGGTAAGATTAAATTAAAAATTTATTTAATAATACATCAAGCCACTGCCGTTTAATGTAAAGTCGCTTTATTCTAATTTACTTTAGGTGTACAATAAAATTATACAAATCGTTTGAATTATAGTGACGCTTGACGAATAAATTCGTAATTACTGTTTATTCGGATAGTGTCACATCAAAATTGGTGAAACGGTAAAAAGTGTTAAAATTTAAACGACGATTACGTAGAAAAATAGTTTAAACAACAAATACGTCGTAAAAAAGTTTTGTTTGTCTATAAAACTTTTCGAATGACCCTGGCACATCTTTTGTTCTGTAGACGATTTTATATAATTTTAATCACAAGTGAATACTTTACTGTACTCTATCCCATGAAACCGTGCAGCACGTCAAAACATAAATGTATTAAAATTGTGATTAAACTTAGCGCGATCCATTAAGAGTAAAAAAATTGTTCTTTGCTTATTAGACGAAACTTGGTACATACGTATACTAATTAAAACATACATAAATACAAAATACGACAGTACCAGTGGAAATAATTCATAGAGTAGGCCTATTATAAAACATCCGTCGGTTATTTTCACTGAAGACGTTGGTAGAGGGGAATATGATTACGCATCCTTTTTACTGACTTACAACCCGTAGTCTGTTTATATCTGCTGTACGGTTCTGTGGGATATACTATAGTACATATTGAATACGACTTAAAACCCATAGTTACTTTACTAGACGGTAGGGATGGATCATCAACAATATGCGCAGTGACAAGCCCCGCCCCCTGACGTCACTGGTCCCCAGCGACAGCCGACGCACGATGCGTACGGTGTCCGTCTGTAATGTTTACTAGTCTTAATACGGTCTGTAATACTTTACTAGTCTTTAATAATGGTGTGGTGCGATTTCCGGGTGTTCTAATCACGATAGTCACCAAAAGGTGTTGGGCATTAAGTTTTATCGTTTTCCAAAGGCCATTGAAACTAGATTGAAGTGGATAAATGCTTGCAAGCGGGCCGATTCATTTCTGCTAATAGTGATCGCGCGTGTCCAGTACATTTCGACGAATCGGATCATGTATGCGATTTAAAGTCAGAGTTCCTACATCTTCCATTAAAACATGTTCTAAAGACGAATTTAGTCCCATATTTAAATTTGCCGATTTGTAGCCGTTCTACGTCTTGTAAACCCGAGTTATAGTGAAAGTAAAAATTGAGCAGAGACACGATACGCCCGTAAGGAAGTTTATGATATTCTAAACTCATCATCCAATTACAACACAAGCAAATCACAAAATGAAGGGATAGCCGTAGAGGAAGGTAGGCCTTGTTTTAATGAAGAACCGCCAAATTTGAATGTGGCGCAGTCAGAGGAAACTAATCTCTTATAACTTGAAAGCGCCGAATTAAGAGAAGAAAACAAGTTCCTAAGAGAAAAACTTCAGACCGCAAACGAAGAATTATTAAAATTAAAGTCGATTTCCCGTGTAAACATACCTAAGCAGCTATGTTTATAAAACCAATGCAATAATCCTACCGTCACTATGCACCGGCCGAGTTGTTGGGGACCAGACTACGTCATCTTGTATCTCAGAGCAGCTGCGCGTAACCGCTACCGTCTAGTATAGCAACTGTGGTAAAACCTGAAGATCACGACATACCCAACGAGATATACTTTTATAATTTTATCACATTATTATTGGACAGGATTTTGAATCGACTTATTAATAACTTACGTACATGAAAGGGTTGCTTTGAGTAAATGTATACCACTATATTTTATATAAATTGGGGTAAATTTATTACGGTATATTTTACAAAGATAGAGTAAATCGTTTTACGATGGAGGTTTGAAGGGTTAAAGCAATCTATTTTGTGTAATAAACCATAAAATAATCATTGAAATCGCATTGAAAAGGAGTGTCCAGAAATTTAACTGAGTTTAAAACCCGATCAAAGGCTACTAAATCTCATCTCCTCATTGTTATTAACCGTTGGAGAATGAATGTATGAAGCGAACTAACATGGCATGTCTAAGTAGTTCTCGTTTACGTCAGCGTAACAACGTTTTGGGTTGTGAACTTAGTAATGGGGACGGATTTCTCCCCAGTAAATTGTTTCCTGCTTCCGAAATGCTAGCAACCTATCGCACGTTTTACTTTGTCATCCTGGTACCTAATATGAAATATTTTATGGACCTAACCTACCTCATTATACGACGGATACAATCCTATCGTACAGTAATACGATTTATGTACGTTCAGCTTAAGTGGACATAATACTGTCAAAAGAACTTCCTTTTTGTAATGAAAGTTCGTACGAAAATTTAACCTTTTTGAACTGGACTTGAAGCAATTATGTTAGTATAATAAAAAAAAAAGTTAGTAAACATTTTTGAGCTCCTTAGATAGCTTTGTTCAAATTAAGGTTGGGTTCTCAACCATAATTTAATCTAACATTGAAATACCATGACTGTTATTATTCATGCATATTCGAAATAGGCTAGTTTCAACAATTTATGACTAAAAAATTACACATTTCTTCTATAAATACTTCATCAAATTAGGTGATGTATTAAGAAGAAAAGAGAGAAAAAGAAGAAGATAAAAGGCGGAAAAGGAGGAGAATATGGTGAAGAGGAGGAGGAGGGGGAGGAGGAGGAAAAGGAAATAAAAAGGAAATAAAAAATAAGGAGAAGTGAAAGAAGATAGAGAAAGAAGACGAGAGAGGAAGGAGAATAAGAGGAAGAAAAAAAGCCTACGAGGAAGAGGAAACAAAAGAAGATGGAGAAGGATGAGAAAAAGGAGACAGGATACAGAATAAAAGGAAAAATGAGGAGGAAGGGTAAGAGGAACGGAAACAAGGAGAGGAGAAAAAAACACACCAGTGAAAAGAAAAAAAAGAAAAAGGAGAAACAAAGTAAGAAGAAAGAAAAGAAGATAGAGAAGGAAGAGAAGAGGATAAGGAGAAAAAAGAATGAGGAAGAGAAGACAAGAGAGAAAATAAGAGGAAGGAAAAGCGGAGGAAGAGGAACAGGAAAACGGACAAGAACAAACGGAAGAAAATGAGAATTTTTTTAAATATTTTGGTTTAACGTCCGACTGTTCTGCAATTACTGCTAATGCAGACGGTGACGGAAGGATGAAATGATTTTTTTGTAACGTATGAAAATATGCCGTGCCTGAATGGGATTCGAACCCAAAACGGAAAGGCGAGCACGTTACCAACTACGCCAATGCGGCCGGCAAGAAAAAGAGAAGGAAGAAGGAGGTGAAAGAGGAAGAGGAACAAGGAGGTGAAGAAGAAAATGAAGTGACAAGAAGAACAATAATGAGAAGAGAAGGAGAGGATGTAGAAGAGAAGAAAGAGGAAGAAAAGTTGAGGAAGATAAAAGGAGAAAGCGAAGGAGAGACGAAGATGACAAGGAAAAAGGAGAAGTAGGAGAGTTGAAGGTGGGAGAAGAAGGAGCTACAGATGAGGAAAAGGAAAAAGAAAAAGGAGGAGAGGAGGAAAAGAGTGAAGAAAGAAGAAGAGGAGGAAGGAGAACAAGAAAAATTAATTCAATAATAAGTACATTTTTATAAGTGTGTAACGTCATCAAATGAAAATGGAAACTTTATTAAACAATGTTCATTTGTGGTTAGAATCGTTTTAACAGTTATAATGCTAGAAATAACGACAGTAAACCGATACTAATAATTTATTACTAAATATTTATTGTGAGCGTAAATTTTAACACTTAATTTACGATTTTTTAATTTAAGACCAAATTAAAGTTGACTATTAACGAGAAAAGTGACTTCTTGCATTAAAATTAATGGTTGAAACCGAAATGTTGAACCCAAAAATAAACTGATAGGGATTAAGGGACGGAGTCAAAAGTTGGAGAGAGAACAAGAGAGTATAAGGAGAAAGTGAGAAAGATTTGTGGGGAGAAAAGTTTATTTAACGGGAATAGAATGGAAGACCTGATGATGACTTCTTTGGGGAAAATTAAAAGTTCACGATTGGCTTCAGTAAGTGATAGAAAAGAGGGAGAATATGAGAAAAAAATAAAAAAAGAGATAGTGAAAAATGTAATGAAAAGGAAAGAAAGAAAGAAAGCAATAGGAAAAGAGGGAAAACATTTTTAGATTGGCTAAAAACGACGCCACGGTTATGCAATTATGAAATTTCCGTCGACGTTTTTTCTTTGTCAATGGATCTGAATGAAACCAGACGCCACAAAGGCACACAATAATCGCTGCCTTATGTCAAATAGAGTGACCACACCGACTACAACGCCGCCTAGTGGTTTTCCAGGTGAATTAACAAATTACATACCGATTTAATATACCATTACCCATTTTAACCGATCTTTCATCTTTCTTCTGTTTGGTTATCTACACTGATTTTTAGCTATATTCCAAATCCATTAAAAATTTACTTTTTGTTTATTTTATACGCTATCGTTACTAGGTTTTCCTTTTAACAAAAATTTATTGATATAGTTTTATCTTCTTGGACCGAAAAATAATAACTACTATCTTAAAAGCCTACGCTCTTATTTTGATATTTTATAGAGGCAAACCCATTAAAATCGGCCGTTTCTTTCACCTCTATCATTAAAAATAAAATAAGAAATTAAGCAAAGTATGCATTTTATTAATAATAACAGCTTTCAATTTTTTAATATAAATTACTAAAAAAAAATCTGGCTAGAAACACTCACACAACTTTCTCTTGCCAATGCAAATTATGAATAATATAGCCTTATATTAGTAATAAAACATTAGATTTAAGCAAAAAAATTAACCTCAATAAACATAACCTAATTTTAATCATGAGTGAAAGACGGATAAAAAACCCCGGAAAATCTCTATTTACCGCTAAGCTACGCGTTATACAAAAAAATGTTTGAAATAAAAGTTATAGGATTTTAAATTCGCTACAAGTTTTATTATAGGTAATACGTTTTTTGCGCTAAAATGCTTATTAAAGCCGCAATCTTAAAAAAATTTTTTTTATGTGAAAACAGCCTCTCCAAGAATTTGACTTGGCGCACTATCTTGTAGAGCATAAAAAAATTTAGTAAACGAGGCGATGTTAAAAAAAATTGTAGGACCCGTTTTTGAAAAAATCGCAAAAAATGAAAAATTACACGAATAAACTACTACTTCCGGTTGACCGATTTTGATGAAAATGTTCGTGTCGGGTCCGGTAGTGGTATGTAACTTAAGTTTCAAGTTCGAACGATATCCTGTTCACACACACACCAATCGCTAAAAACATGTTTTTGGGTTCAGGGAGTCTGAAAACGAGTAGATCCGGTGGACACTCGATTTCGGAAAATCGACATGAAAACAATACTTTCCTTCCTATTTATTCATATAGGCAAGAGAAGGTAAAAATATAGTTTTTAATTTATTAAGTATACTCATTATAGATACATTAATTATTTAAAATCCTTAATCTTATAATTCTAAGCATCTTCTACTAAAAATTTAAGTAGACTATTTAAATTTATTTCTTGAAATTTTAAAATAAATATTGTGATAGGCTTAATAACAAATAAATGTAAGCTCTAATGAATTGTTGTTGTTGTTTAGCTCAACAGCTAAAAGGCTGGTTTTACTATGTAAAACCGAGGAGTGAGGTGGTTTACTATTGCCTTCCTCACTAAGTTGAAAGAGTATGTTTATCATCATGCCAGGCCCTCAAAAAAACACCCAATTTCCACCCTGCAAATGACACCTTAACTTCATTTATCACAGGGTCTGGCTGTATAGTGAAATTCATTACTCTCAGAGGAGACAACTCTGACTAGTGTCTTTTACACCTCTACCTCTTCTGTTCTTAAATAGTTCAATCATAATTAGCTTACTATGTAATAAGAAACAGAACTATTTTTTGTAGCCCTGGAACCAACAGATCGAGTGCAATTAATTTAACACTCCACCTGCCTGTTATGGGCGTATCTAATGAATTATACTTCTCATTAAATAATAGTGAAGTCCACTACTTAAATACAGTCGAAAGGAGAAGTATTAAATTGTTACCGATTTTTCTTTTTTATTTATTTATTTAACGTCGTATCAACTGCAAGGTCATTAACGACGACGTTGGGTTGTAACTGTGCGTCATGAGGATGAAATTATTTTTTGTAACGTATGAAAATATGTCGTGCCTGAGTGGGATTCGAACCCAGGATTGCATGATTTGAGGCGAGCACGTTACCAATCAACTACGCCAATGCGGCCGGCTACCAATGTTACCGATTTTTCACATGTTATTTCAGGTACCACAAAATTTAAAACTGGTATACGTAGTTTTTCTTTTAATCCGTAATGTGTGTATGTTACAATCTGTAAAATTCGGAACGATAAGCAACCCCATAACCCAATGAGATGTGGATGACGTGTATGAAGTATAACTGAGATGTAATCTTGACCAGACCCAGGCCGACCATTTCTGGGAGAGTATGGTTTTGAACCCAAACCATCAAAAAACACCGCTTACCACTCTCTAGTATTCAAATCCGTATAGAAGTAAATTACCTTTACTAGGATTTGAACCTTCGTCTCCGAAAATCATCTGTTAAACAGCTGACTCGCGGCGACGACTTTACCTCTAGACCAACCGGGTGGGTCAAAACGAATATAATTCTAGTTATAACGCGATACATAATTATTTTAAGAGGAAAAATAACTCATTTTTTGAGCAAAGTTACGATTTTTTTGCGAGTACACACTACATAGAGATGCAGTTTCCTTGCAATAGTTCCCTAAATACGCGTAGTATAAAAGTGTAATGTTGGTCATTAACAGTAAAAATTTGAAAAACCATAAACAATATGCATACAATTTTGATATAGTTAATTAATTTTGAGCTTTTATAAGAAATTTAAATTTATCATTAAAATTTCTTAAACATTTTAAGGGGTTTGGGGGTCGGCAATTAAAAATACTACATATATTAAAACATTTTATATACCTGTTTATAAATTAAATTTTTGTCGCGCTTTATGGAATTTTTATAAACGGGTTGATCCACGATGAGTTAAACAAAGTTTAGAAACATGAAATATAAATCACTAATTGACGCTAAAATAGGCTCTGTAGAAAAAATCTTCAATATAAGTTACAGGTTTTTTATTTCCTATAACTTTTATTGCATGCTTTTTTTGTTGTGAAATCAATACTAAGACGTCAATCTTAAAAAAAATCCATTTCTTACCGATTTTGATAGGCTAAATACAGAATATCACTGACTGACGCTAAACTATGCGTCAATAATGTCAGTATAATTGATTATCAGTATATTCATTTTTGAGAAATACATTTTAGTTTAATTGTAGTGTAATAGGAGACACTTATACACACAAACAATAACGCATATGTACATACAAATGACAAACTAAACACGCTCACGCATAACATAAACATACACATTCACACACTTAATATAAACAACAGATGATTTATCGACTCCAGGTGTGAGTGGTAAAAAAAAAAAAAAAAAAATTTAAATTTAAATTTAATAAAAAAAAAAAAGGATTGTTGAAAGATTCATTCTATTTTAAAACTCTTACGAGAAAAGAAGTTTTACAAGTTTTAATTAAAGAAGTAAACAACACATAATTATTTTAATAGAAAAGTATTTTAATTGAAGATTTTAACTGTTTTAAAGTGTTTTAAAAACTTTTAATTATAATTTTAAAATGTACATCATATTTTAATTTTTGAAGAAAATTTAATAAAATTATTTATTTATCGTTTACAAATATTGATTACAAAAAAAAATTCTATCACTGAACATCGGTTACAGTAGTATTCAATTAACTTACGTCCTGGATTTCTCAAAATATCTAGTTGTACTTTTTTCTTACGACGCAGTAGCCTATATTATTTACTTCTAAGACGTAATACGTTAGGTATTATTTGGTAGCATACCTAATATACTTGATGTTTAAGTGCTCAGCGCAACTGGATTTTACGACGGGGTCTCGGGTTCGATTTCCAGTCAACTCTACCATTTTTCATCACTAATTTTAAACTATTAATTTTTTCATCGTCTGCATTAGCAGTAACATTTAGGAAACATATTTTGTTAAAAAAACCTTAAAATTTGCTGTTAAACCAATAGTTTTGGGTTTTAAGCCGGCCGCATTGGCGTATTTGGTAACGCGCTCGCCTCTCATCATGCGGTCTTGGGTTCGAATCCCATTCAGGCACATTTTCATTAATTTTCACAGTCTGTATCAGCAGTAATTGCAGAACAGTCGTCATTAAATTATGTCATTATTATTATTATTATAATTATTATTATAGTTAAACAAAAAAAAAGTTTTGGGTACGAATTAAGAGAAAATTTTCACATTGAACCACTCAAATATAAAGTTCTTTAACCACATTACAGCCGTTTACGATGATACAAGAGCTTCAATTAAAAATTATAAATAAATGAATAAAAAAGTCATAATGGTAAAAACAAATTAATGATAAATTTTATATCATGATAATCAGTCGATACATTAATCGATTACTTGTTTTAATTTTTTTAATTAGTTCAGACTACATAATTTTACAATCAATATAATACAGAATGGTTTCTGAAAATAATTATAAAGAAAAAGAAAGAAAAAGTGATATTTAAAGGAAACCATTAATTTTTAACATGGACCATTTAGAAAAAAATTGAGTCGACCATTAAAACTTTAAAATCCTTTTTACATTACGATAAGATAGATAGATATTTGAGTAAAAAGCTTTTTGTATATTATATGTTTTTTGAGCGCTCACTTAAAAAATAAAAAGTGGATTTTAAAACTGATAGTCGTGTTGTTTTGAGTGGTACATCCGGGCTGGTGGCCCACTACTCTTACCAGTAGGTCTTTAAACCACTTCAGATCAACCTCCCGAACCCCCAACATGTTCCCTTAAAAGCATTAGTCTGGTGGCAATATGAGTCAGTCGCTTCTTAATATATGATTTCATAAAACAGCAGGCCAGTAATAAATTTTAACTATGACTAGAAAAACCAATTACTTTGTTTATATTACTTACTGCCTTTGTTTAGTAGCAATAGACAAAACTAATATGGACTTTCCTATTTATTTTTTATGACGTTAAATAACCATTAATCATTAACTAATTAAAATATCAATTGATTGTTACATGGGAATTATCACGTTAAAACATATACTGTAACTACACTAAAGCTAAAATACAACATACAAATCAACGCAGAGTAGACATTTACAAAGAAAGAAAAGTACTTCAGGCAATATAAAACAGTAATGTTCCGTTGCAGGGCTAAAATAAATAGTTCTGTTTCTTATCACATGGTCAACCAATTAAATGACTGCATCATTAAGAACAGAAGAGGTAGAGGTGCAAAAGACACTAATCAGAGTTGTTTCCTTTGAAAGTAATGAATTTCATTATACAGCTAGACCCTGTGGTGAATGAAGTGAAGGTGTCATTTGCAGAGAGGAAAATATGTGCTTTTCAGAGGGCCTGGCATGCTGATAAGCGTAATTTTTCACTCAGTGAGGAAGGCAAAGGTAAACCACCGACTGCTTGTTTTACTTAGTAAAACCTCTAGAGGTTCAAACCAGCCTTTCGGCTGATGACCTAAAAAAAAAAAAATGTTCCAGAAGTATTAAAAAAATAAAAATGGTGTAAAACACTCAAGCGACTTTCACTTGGCATTGTAAATGTTGTTTAAGTAATCTCTCGAAAGGCTGGTTTAAATCACTAGAGGCTTTACTAACGAAGAGAGAGTTGGTTTACCAGTACCTTCCTCACTAGGCGGAAAAGTATACTTATCAGGATGTCAAGCTTTCTAAAAAGCATCTACTTTCCACCCTAAAAAATCACATCTTCATTTCATTCACCAGAGCGTCTGGCTGAATAATAAAAGTCATTACTCTTACAGTTATCTCTTAATTAGAGTTATCTCTTGCTCTCTAAAAAGCATCTACTTTCCACCCTAAAACAATCACACCTTCATTTCATTCACCAGAGCGTCTGGCTGAATAATGAAAGTCATTACTCTTACAGTTATCTCTTAATTAGAGTTATCTCTTGATGAATTATCTCTATGAGTTATCTCTTAATAGAGATAACTCTAACAATACTATTTTTCAGGGCTGATGGGCTCTGAACGTACGCATTGCCCCCTAACTACTTCATAGCTAGCCAATGACTTGCCAGCGACGTTGCCAATACTTGCTCTCGTAGCTCTGTTATATATTTCGTCAGCCATTTTTTTTGGTCTATCAATAATAATAATTATAACCTATAAACATGATTATATTATAAAGTATTCCATGTTAACGCGCACTATAATCGACGTGTTGAGTACTAGATGCAGGACACGAGTGAAATACTGCGGGTCTTATAACGCATGCGCGCGTAATGTTTGTTCGGCCAAAACATTCGTACAATCTGACAACGCTGGAGGACAGGAGAGCTCATCAACCTGAAAAATATTATAATGTGTTTTACACATCTTCTTATTCTGTTCTAAAATGCTTTAGTCAATATAATTTGTTCTTAAGTTCCATCAACGTTGACTGAAATTCTTCAAAGCTGTTTGCTTTTAGGATCACATCACCACATCATCTCAAATAGTCCAACCTCTTCTCATTAACCAGAATCCCCTTGTCAACCTAATATAAGTTTGAAAACATATCTTGCAGTACTTTATAAATAGCTTAAGGCCCATAGTCTCCGTGTCTTACACCTCGCCGAATTGGACTAATTGATTATACAGGGAAAAATATCAGAAGAGAGGAGCATATAAAGACGATGGACATCCAGGTTATAAACTCTGCGAGAATGGTATCACTGTGTGGAAATATTTAGCTCAACCTAGTCAAAAGTAAGAATTCTGTTATGGTCTTCAATCTCCAATAGGACAATACTACCAAAGAAGAAGAAGAAGAAGAAGAAGAAGAAGAAGAAGAAGAAGAAAAAGGAATTCCGTTGATTCAAAATAACAAAATGTCCTAATGACCCTAAACATAGATAAGGACAACATGGAAGATGTTTTCAAAAAAACTATTTAATAAACAAGACAGCATACTAAAGTGGAGCTGAGAAATAAATAAATTTCGAAATTCATCAAACAAAATGCTAAGAAAGAAAAATCACTGAAATAATAAAAGTTGTTTGGCCTGAAGTATTTAGCAGTTACTCTCAAAAATAACAGGTCAAGAAATGGTGAGCATACACGGGTGTCCCACAAAGAGGTTTCCATTTATGAATTAGGGCCTAATATGCCGGACGCGTATCGTACACTCTACAGACTGGAAACTTTACAGTTATAATAAATAGATATGTAAAAATAGTACCCACGAGTTTCATTTGCTTATGATTAATCAAAAAAAAAAAAAATAAATAAATAGCGGAATAAGAAAATAATATCAAAAATGAACAATAATCTTGTGGATAAAACCACTTATTCCTGGGTTCGAAACCCACTCAGGCATGGCATATTTTCATACGTTACAAAAAATCATTTCATCCTCCATTGTACAAAGTTACACACCAACGTCGTCGCTAATGACCGTTGCAGTTGATGCGACGTTAAATAAAAATATTAAAAAAATCACTTATATTTACAATAAGATTAAGATAAAAAAAACAGCTATTTTTGCCATTCCAAATCGATCAGCATATCTATTGATGGACATCAGTTCGAATAAAGGTTAATGAAATAAATTGCGTTCATTAATAAATTTATCACTTTCATATTTCTTTCATTTTATTACTTAACATTGTAACAAATCACCAATTTGAAATGGTTATGCAAATAAAATTACTTTCCGTCATTATGTTTTGGTTAATCATAAGAAAATAAAACTCGAGGGTACTGTTTTACATATATATTTATTATAACTTTTAAGTTACCAGTCTGTAGAGTGTGCGATACGTTCGGCATATTAATTCAAAAGTAGAAACCTATTCGGGGGACACCCGGAATACTACAGAAAATAAGTAAGAAAATATATAATTCTGTTCAAAAAAACCTTTAACATTAATATTTTTCTATAAATAAACTAAATTTTTTTGGAAAACTAACGAAATATTCAATAAACTTTTTATACACCTTGTATATAGTAATAACTTTTTGTGGTATATGGAAACCAAATAATTTTACAGAACTTATTAAATTAAGAAATAACAAACGTACGGAAGTATGCTATATAGCCTATTATAAGTTGATTGAAATACAGTACAGATTTTCGTCATTTTGATAATAATATTGTTTATTAAGAACAACCCACAAGCACATACTGTAACTTACCTTAATTATGAAGTTAAGTTATTTTCTTTTTATTGTCAGTAAACAGTAATTTAATAAGATTAGTACACAGAAAATTGTATTTACAGCAGAAGTCATCAATTTACAAGTCTTAAACTGGGTGTTCAGAAAAAATGCTTGAACTTTTTAAAACTACTTTAATATAATGTTAAAAATGTTATAGTTTTATAGGTTTTAGATATTTTTAACATCGCTTTTATTGAATTATTGTTGTTGTTTAGGCCTTCAGAGGAAAGACTTGTTTGAACCTCTTGAGGATTTTTAAGTAAAACGAGAAGTGAGGGATTTTACCTTTGCCTTCCTCACTGAGTGAAGAAGTATGCTAATCAGCATGCCAAGCTCTCTGAACAGCATCTACTTTTCACCCTGAAAATAACACCTTTACTTCATTCTCCACAGGGTCTGGCTGTATAATGAAACTCATTACTCTCAGAGGAGATAACTGTGACTAGTGTCTTTTACACCTCTACCTCTTACGTTCTTAAATGTTTCTGTTATAATTGGCTGACCATGTGATAAGAAACTGAACGGTTTTTTTAGTCCTAGAACTTGCAGATCGGTTGTAAATAATTTACATTCCACCTGCCTGTTGTGAGTACATTTATGAATAACACCTGATAATGAAACAAGCGAGCAGTGCAACCAACAAAGGTTTCTGGCAACGTATGTGTCAATGTCCGTCAAAAGCTTAAGAGCTTTAGTCACTTCTACCACACTGTTCATGGGAGTTCGGATTATCCAGGTATATGTGTGTATATATGTGTTCAGTATTACAATAAGTTCAAATACCCCGCGCCGTCGAATATTCTAGAATATGATCTTCCCGCTCGATTAAATCCCTAATATTGATTTCGTATTGATTACTGTACTAATTAGCTCAGCGCATGTGCGATTCTTGCTCACGTGGCCCGTTCTCCGCCAATAGCAAAATTCAACAAATTTCTTGCTCTCACTTCGCCATTGCTCCTTCCTTCCGATTCTCTCTCACTGTAAGTCAAACTCTCGAACGTGCCGGTCGTGTAGCGTACCACGGTCTCAACGGACGCCGTCACGAGGCGTCAGTAACGCATAACGCTAGTCGCATTTCTCAAAGTGTTGTCGCCGTATTTAAGCATGCCTTTACGGCCCCGGTTAACGTGCAATTCGAAGCCACGGGCTTATTGCAATTAGCTATTCAATTCATTTAACGGGCGTACATTCAATTAACGAACTTAGCAATTCATGTGTGAACTTGTAGCGATATCCTACATTTTCCTAATGTGCCTTCCTAGACTCTATCAATGTTAAAACTGTTCGAACGATCTCAGTGCTAAAGTGATTTGTGTAAACTCTTATGTGTGACTATTCAAACAGGCTTGCAGCCGTATTAAGTGTCAATTTCATCAGTGTGTGTAATAACGAACTGCCGCAGCAATCTACGCACTCAAAACTTGTAAGTACCGAGTTAATACATGATAGAGTTATTTTCCTTCTTATATTTTGTGTATTCAAACATCCTTACCATTGTACCTATAAATAACGAGCTAAGCTATACGCCTAATGTGCGCGTCGAAGCCACATCGCGTCTTTATGTGTACAAGCTGTATTCGATCCAGCTAATTAACGTAATCAACCCCAAGGGATACACAAGAGTTGTACTACCATTCAGCTGCTGTATCCCACAATATGTGTGTACGCACACAGATCAATCGCTAAAAACTTGTTTTTTTTTGTTCAGGAGGCCTAAAAACGTGTACGAGGTGTGGCTATTAAATAACGAGACTGGCGTAAGAAATTTTATTTTAATTTTATACATAATTACTTATTGTCGCCTTCAATATACACTCCTTCTCTATCCCTACAACGCTCCATGCGAATTTTCCATTGTTGGAAACAGTCCTGTAAGTCATCTTCTGTCAGCTCCTTCAGGACACGTGCCACTTTCTCTTTTACAGCTTCCACAGACTCAAATCTTGTCCCTTTTAATACAGATTTCACCTTAGGGAACGAGTGGAAGATAATAACTTGTGATGAAACGTGGATGAAACTTATGATCCGGAAACTAAGCGCCAATCCATGAACTGGAAGAGCCGAACTTCACCGAGAGCCAAAAAAAGCTCGAATGAGCAAGTCAAAATATAAAGCAATGATGATTGGTTTTTTTGATATCCATGGGATTGTGTACCTTCAATGGGTTCCTGAAGGTCAAACAATTAATCAATATTACTACCTTGAGGTATTTTCTAAACTACGTCAAAGAGTAAGGAAAAAAACGCCCCGAAATATGGAAGGACAAATCATGGGTTCTCCACCAAGAAAGTGCGCCAGCTCATTCTGCGTTATCTGTCAAGAGGTTCTTAGCCAAGTACAGCATCTCAGTGTTAGAACATCCACCTTCTTTACCAGATCTTGCACCATGTGAGCTAAGGTGAAATCTGCATTAAAAGGGACAAGATTTGAGTCTGTGGAAGCTGTAAATAAGAAAGCGGCACGTGTTCTGAAGGAGCTGACAGAAGATGACTTCCAGCACTGTTTCCAACAATGGAAAATTCGTATGGAGCGTTGTAGGGATAGAGAAGGAGTGTATATTGAAGGTAACAATAAGTGATTATGTATAAAATTAAAATAAAATTTTTTACGTCAGTCTCGGTATTTAATAGCCACACCTCGTATTTCTGGTAAAATCTTGATTTCGGAAAATCGACATGAAAACGATACTTACGCTCCTTCCCTACATATTTATATGAAGAAAGAGAAAGTCAAAATTAGGCATTTATCTGTTCATGAAACTATTTAACACCCAGTGTAAACCTATTACGAAGTATCTATAAACAAGTTGGTTTAATTAAAAATTTAATCTTTAATACTATTAGTGCTAGAAATAAACCAATAGAATTCCATTAAGTATTCTCGATTCTTTCATAAGGTTATTGAATTCAATTTCATTGCGTGATTAAATTTTTACTTTTATTATTACTATTCTACAATATTATTAAATTATTATAAAATTGTAATAATGCACTTATAATGCCATTAACTCATATTAGAACCTAACAGTTTATATCTGTAAATTTGTTAATTCGTTCAATGAAAAACTTGTTTCTATAAATTACTCAATGGCTCCGCCTCCTAGCCGCTTTGCGGTCTTTACATTACCATCAGGTATTTTCAAGAGTTGAAACAACATCATTCATAATATTTATACTCTTCTAATAAGTTTACATAATTCACTAAACCCAAAACTTTATAATTTTCATAATAACCGTTTAAATGTTTCAACTATAGTATGGTTAATTATTTCTTAAAATAATTAAAAATGAAGGATGAAATGCAAAAGTGTAAATACGAAGTAAATTATATGAACAAAATTTAAAAAAAAAAAATTTTTCTGATACTTAAACTTGTATTTTTGTCAAATACAAATAACATAACAATCGAAATTTTGGTGATTTTTAATTATGTACTATAATTTCCAGTATTAAGGTAAAAAATTATCTTGTACACATAAGAACGGCGCTATAAGGGGGGGGGGGGACCTATAGTTAGAATTAGCTACATTAAGCAGTGTAGTAATTTAGGCAATAGTAAATATAGCCAACTCTCAATCATCTGGTACGGTTTATTATTCTTTAGTTGGGTGTGTTTTCAGGTCTTTCTTTCACCTGTCAACTTTCAGCCATTCGTCGGGGTGGTTCTCCTTTCTTTTGACCCTCCACGTTGTTTGAACGGTTGGTGGGGTTGAAGGCTGGTCAACCAGAGATTTCGAGGTTTCAGGAGTGTTCGTTAGGTTAGTTTCATTCGGAATTCAGCAACGAGGAGGTTTCAAGAAACAGAACAAGGTAGCAGCAACCATTCGTTGGGGTGGTTGTCCTTCCTTTTGACCCTCCAGGTTGTTCGAACGATTGGTGGGGTTGAAGGCTGGTCAACCAGAGGTTTTGAGGTTTCAGGAGAGTGTTCATTCGGGATTCAGCAACGACAAGGTTTCAAGAAACAGAAGAAGGTAGCAGCAACCATTCGTTGGGGTGGTTGTCCTTCCTTTTGACCCTCCAGGTTGTTTGAACGGTTGGTGGGGTTGAAGGCTGGTCAACCAGAGGTTTCAAAGTATCAGGAGAGTGTTCATTAGGTTTGTTTCATTCGGAATTTAGCTACGAGGAGGTTTCAAGAAACAGAAGGTAGCAGCTACCATTCGTCGGGGTGGTCCTTTTGACCCTCCAGGTTGTTTGAACGATTGGTGGGGTTGAAGGCTGGTCAACCAGAGGTTTCGAGGTTTCAGGAGAGTGTTCATCGAATCCAGCTACGAGAAGGTTTCAAGTAACAGAAGGTAGCAGGTACCATTAGAGGTGACCAGGAGGACTAGAAGAAGAAGAAGAAGAAGAATTTGGAGGAGGAGTAGGAGAAGAAGTAGGAGGAGGACAAATCAAAGGTGGGCTGTTACTTTTTTTTTACATAGGTTAGGATTAAAAAATTTGCAGGAGCCGTTTTAAAGACAATAGCAATAATACAAAAAATTACACAAATAAACTAATACTTCCAGTAAACCGATTTTGACGAAAATCGTGCCCTATCATTACCTAATTTAAGTTCCAAGTTTCAACTTCGTGCAATATTTCTTTCTTGGGGTACTTGGTTTTCACATACACTCATATAAACACCAATCGATACAACATTTTTTGGGGTCTCATCATGCGGTCTTGGGTTCGAATCCCATTCAAGCACGGCATATTTTCATACGTTACAAAAAATCATTTCATCCTTCACCGTCTGCATTAGCAGTAATTGCAGAACAGTCTGACGTTAAACAAAAAAAATTCAAAACTTTAAATTTCCCGGAGTAACAGTGACTACACATTGAGTAAAAACATAATTTTGCTGTATAAAAATAAGAAATAAAACATCAAATTTAATACAAAGTAGTTAAATTTTATATTTTACGACGGGACGTTCATTTTTGTTTCATAAAATATATAACGTAATAACAACAAACGAAAATCAAAGTCATGAGTGTTTTAGCATAAAAAACGATATGAATCATCAAAATATAAGTACTTTAATAAATCATAAATATCCAACACATGTTCAAAAAAAACGACACATTTTAAGACTAACCACTTCACGTGTGGCTTATTATAGAGAAGAAATAAACTAACATAATACAGAAATAATAAGAATAAAATATGACATACGACTTGTCGGAAACTTATTCTCTGGATAATAAAGTTTCAAGAAAGAAGACTGGCACGCCAGTCAATTAGCGTTCTGGTTAGTTATAGAATAGTTCTCAAGTATAATAAGTAATCAAAGCATAAAGTAGAATGAAGCAGTACATCTACCGATGCTCGTAAAGTCCAGTTGGATGCGGTATTTTTAACATGACACTTAAACTCTCCCTTCTAAACGCTAAGTGTTTCTAAAAAGGGTGTTTCCTTTGGTACGTTAACATTTATTCTGACTTGATATACGTTCTTTAGATGTTCTATATCTTTTCCCTTACAATTTCAAATTGTATATCCCTTTTAAAAGTACCAACTAAAGAATCCCACGTTGAAACAACCGACAACTACTTTTCTCTAAAACAGCTGTAGCATTAACATCAATGTGCGTCGTAAAAATGTGTAATACCTTGTATTTAAGTTAAAGTTATGAATATTTTTCACGAAACCATAACAATTTTTAAGATTTAATCTCTCAATTTATAAAATAAACTTATATATAAACTACAAAACTTAATCTAACCGATAAAGTAAACTGAAAATTTAACCACCAAGATGTTCAGTGTAAAAATACATTTAACGCAACTTTAACTATTAATGAATACACGAGTTGTGTATATTTAAAAAATATATTTTTATTGGTTAGAATGTTATAATATTGCATTTCTATTGGTTAATAAAATTGTAGATATCCATTTTGTTACCTCACGACCAATCGTGTACCTTCTTCAGATATAAATATAAGAGAGGTTTATAACAACACGAGGAATTTTTCGAACTCGTAAAGTTGAGAATCCCGAAAGTATTTTCTAAAATTAATGTTTAGGATTAATATTAATCAAATTCAAATTTAAATCGTTAAGTAATAACCTGAGAATAGAGTGGTACATGCATTTTACTAAAATTTAAAACTATGAACAAACAAGTATAACTGGAAATATATTCGGGAAGAAGTGCTCATGTAATATTTGACTATTTGTGGTGAAAGAACTATCAACATCGAAGAAGGAGAGAAAGAAGGCGAAGGAGGAAGAGGAGGTGAATGAGAAGAAGAATTATAAGAAGTGTAGTTATTCGTATAACGAAAACTAAATAGATGTTTCTAAATTTAAATTTACAAAACCTTTTTGGGACCAATGGACTTATTGTATCGAGCTCTTTGGAGCAAGTTACACTTTGCCGCTGCTGAAGTCGATCCAGGCCCTTTATTTAAAATTAAATTCTCAAGACTTGATTCTGGCGCTCCTTTTGACTTTTTCTTGCCTATATGGATATAGCCTACAGGAAGGAAAGTATTGTTTTCATGTCGATTTTTCGAAATCGAGTTTTCACACGTTTTCAGACCCCCTGAACCCAAAAATATGTTTTCAGCGATTTGTGTGTGTGTGTGAAAGGAATATCTCAAGAAAGAAACATCGTACGAACTTGAAACTTAAGTTAGATACCACTAAAGGACCCAACACGAACATTTTTATCAAAATTGGTCAACCGGAAGTAGTAGTTAATTCGTGTCATTTTTCACTTTTTTACGACTTTTTAAAAAACGGCTCCTAACAACGTTTTTTTCAAAAATCGCCTCATTTACAAAATGTTTTATGCTCTACAGGATAGGGTAGGCGCCATGTCTGCTGAAATTCTTGGGGAGGCTGTTTTAAACAATTCTTTTACGTGAAAACAGCTTCACCAAGAATTTCAGCAAACATAGCACCTACCATATCTTGTAGAGTATACAAAATTTACTAAACCAGGCGATTTAAAAAAAAATCGTAGGACCAGTTTTTGAGAAAATCGCAAAAAAGTGAAAAATGACACGAATAAACTACTCCTTCCAGTTGACCGATTTTGATGAAAATGTTCGAGTCGGGTCCGGTAGTGGTTTGTAACTTAAGTTTCAAGTTTTAAGTTCGTACGATGTTCCGTTCTTGAGATATTCTGTATAGACACAAACACACACACACACACACACACACACACACACACAGACCAATCTCTAAAAACATGTTTTTTTTGGGTTCAGGGGGTTTTGGAAACGTGTAGATCCAGTAAAAACTCGATTTTAAAAATCGACATGAAAACAATACTTTCCTTTTTATATATTCATATAGACAAGAGAAAGTAAAAAGTTAGCACTGTAGAAATTAAATAAGAATAAGATAACAATAGGCCGAATGTACGAGTAATCCACAATGTTGTTGACAGAGGAAATAATATAATGTGGAGGTAATATATAGATTGATGTATTAGGTTTGTTACGAATTTATATCATACAAAAAGATTGGTTGTAAGAAATTTGAAAAAAGGAAAAATGAAATTGTAGAGTGAGATTGTAAAGCAGTCCAATTTTGTTAGTAATACCGTGCGTTCGGAAAGTCGCTGTGCACTGGAATTGTGACTATGGATTTATGAAAATATTTATAAAGAAATGACTAAGCATTTTGGAAAAAAATTTATTCAATACCTTAATTACATTGTTAAACCGTGATTACATTGTTTATAGAAGGTGTTCGAAATGACCTCCATTGGCATCAATACAGCATTGCACTCGTTTCATTTTGTTTGCAAACACCTTTCGCAACTGAAGAACAGTGATTCCTTGAATGTATGCCGTTTTTGCGGCTTTAAGTTCGTCAATCGTGTGTGGTCTGTTCCGATACACAGTTTGTTTCGCCGCACCCCATAAAAAGAAATCGGGGGGAGTCAGATCAGGAGATCTTGCAGGCCACAAATTCTTTGAAATTATTCGTTCACCAAACACGTTGCATAACGTTTTGTACAGTTGCGAAAGGTGTTTGCAAACAAAATGAAACGAGTGCAATGCTGTATTGATGCCAATGGAGGTCATTTCGAACACCTTCTATAAACAATGTAATCACGGTTTAACAATGTAATTAAGGTATTGAATAAATTTTTTTCCAAAATGCTTAGTCATTTCTTTATACATATTTTCATAAATCCATAGTCACAATTCCAGTGCACAGCGACTTTCCGAACGCACGGTAGTATTTTGATGCTTTGAGAAACGATCCACCTGTCCGATTTTGAAATATTACCCAAGAAAATTGTGCTTTTCTTCCATCGATTTCAGGATGAGTAATGTATGTGAGAATTGGAAAGATGGTAAAGGGTATAGAAGTGTCTTTCTCTTCCATCGAATCCTACTTACAACCCGTTCCACCATTGGAAAAAGAAGGAGGAAGGGGGAAAGAAGCCTATTATATCTAGTGCCGTCATTTGCGAAATTGTTTCATCGGTGAGGTAACACGGTTGCCAATAGTAATTCAACTCAACGACCGATGCGATTGAATTATTAATTTGTTTTATATCCGGAAGATAGCGTGCATTAAACTTCTTGTAAAATTTCACTTTTCCAATATTAATTGCAAACAATGACACATTGTTATAAATTATGAATACGAAGAACGTTTTTAAGGAAATAAAAATGCAATAAAAAAACCGATAACAAAAGAAACTAAGATGCAATAAATAAAATTTAATTAAAAACAATAAATTAAATAATTTATTTTCACCAAGAAATTTCATTTCAACATCTGTTACTTTGTAATAGTCTACTGGGTGTCTAAGAAATACTGTCTTTTTCGTTTTTTAGCTTTTTTGTTATCGGTAACTGTACTTTATTGACAACCACTCAATTTGATCGCTACTTTTCGCATTTTTTGACGTGTTCAGCATCAATTTTTTGAACAGGGACCCACAGTGGAGTTTGTTCAGGAATGGCTGTAAGCTGGTCACCATAAAAAGTCGCTTGCCCAACCAGTGTTGCTTAACAATTAATAGCGTCTTTCTACCAGCTGATTGACTAGGCTGGCCCGTAGGCCTCTTAAGAGATAGGCTATAGCAAAAAACTAAAATACATGTTGTATTTTTTTTACTTTCTCTTGCCTATATAAATATATAGGAAGGAAAATATTGTTTTCACGTCGAATTTTCGATATCGAGTCACCGGATCTACACGTTTTCAGGCCCCCTGAACCCAAAAAACATGTTTTTAGCGATTGGTCTCTGTGTGTGTGTGTGTGTGTGTGTGTGTGAACAGAATATCTCAAGAACAGAACATCGTACGAACTTGAAACTTAAGTTACATACCACTACCGGACCCGACACGAACATTTTTATCAAAATCGGTCAACCGGAAGTAGTAGGGTAGTTTATTCGTGTTATTTTTCACTTTTTTGCGATTTTTTCAAAAACTAGTCCTACAACTTTTTTAAAATCGCCCGGTTCACTAAATTTTTTTTGCTCTACAAGATAGGGTATTACGGCTTTAATATGCATTTTAGCTAAAAATTTATATAATAAAAAGTAGACAATTTAAAATCCTACAACTTTTATTTCAAACATTTTTTTGTATAACGCTTAGTTTAGCGGTAATTAGCGACTTTATGTTTTTTTTCTCACGAAAACGTATGAAAATCGATTTTTTTAAAAGATTTCGGCCTTAGTACGCATTTTACGTCAAAAGTGTATAATTAAATTGATAGGAAATTAGAAGATCTACAACTTTTATTTAGAACATTTTTCTCTACAGAGCCTAGTTAAGCGTAAAAGAGTGATTTTCCGTATTTTTAAGCCAAACTGAGGTAGATTTTCATTTTGCGTCTTTCACTCATGATTAAAATAAGGTTATGTTTTTTGAGGTTAGTTTTTTTGTTTATTTCTAATGTTTTATTACTAATGTTAGGTTATATTGTTTATTATTTGCATTGGCAAGAGAAAGTTGTGTGAGTGTTTCACACCAGATTTTTTTAGTTTATTTAAAGTCGCATCAACAGCTTGGTCATTAGTGACTACTTCGTTAAGGAAGGGTGGGTTTGAACGTGTAATAATTTTTTAAACTTTATTAAGAAATTATTGAACCTGAGACTTCCGCACTGCAGCGTAGCACGAAAACTACTACTGGGCCACAAAGACTGTCAATTATTTGTAATATTCACCAGAAATATCTTGAAGAAATGAAAATGTAAAAAAAACAAATGGTATAAAGAAAATGATAAAACTACTAAAATAACTAATTAACCACCATGTTGGTTTAATGGTAAAGTCCTCGTTTTGAAGACGAAGTTTCTTGGTTCAAATCTTAGTAAAGGTTTGAAAACCAGACAACGGTTACCGGTGTACTTTGATGGCTGGGATTCAATTAACAATACTCTCTCAGGAATGGTAGGCCTGAGCTGTATAAAAACGACACCTCATTTACACGTCTTACATACCATCCTAATCTCACTGAGCCATGGAGTTGTTAATTGTTTTAAAATTGAACAGATTACAAGGTACACACATTAGGGATAAAAAACATTATTTTTTGATATTTTCTTAACAATTTAGAACAATGCAGATTATAGTAAAGATGGCAGGGTTTATCTTCAATTAACTGGTATCATACGTACAATTAATATTGAAAATAATTATTTCTTTTATATTAAGCTACATATTTTTTGATTCAACCGCGCTACACAATATTTGCAGGCGTTTTGTTACAAATATTATTTTGTATATTTACTATCAACTAATATGAGGTGGACTATAACTCGAGTCTTTAAACAGTACTTAAACCAATATGTCAAAATCGGGTGTGAAACACTCACACAACTTTCTCTTGCCAATGCAAATAATTTAAACAATATAACCTAACATTAGTAATACGTTAGAAATAAACAAAAAACTAACCTCAATAACCATAACCTAATTTTAATCATAAATGACAGACGCAAAAATAAAATCAACCTGTTTGGCTAAAAAAATACGGAAAATCACTCTTTCACACTAAACTAGGCTCTGTAGAGAAAAATGCTCAAACTAAAAGTTGTAGACCTTTTAATTTTTTATAAAATTGGTTATATACACTTTTGTCGTAAAATGCATACTAAGGCCGAAATCTGAAAAAATCGATTTTTCACACGTTTTCGTGAGAAAAAACAGAAAATCGCCAATTACCGCTAAACTAAGCGTTATACAAAATAATGTTTGAAATAAAATTTGTAGAATTTTAAATTCTCTAAATTTTGTATTATATAAGATTTTGCGCTAAAATGCATATTAAAGCCGTAATCTTAAAAAAACTACGTTTTTACGTGAAAACAGCCTCACCAAGAATTTCAGCAAACATGGCGCCTACCTTATCTTGTAAAGCATAAACAATTTAGTAAACCAGGCGATTTTTAAAAAAATCGTAAGACCAGTTTTTGAGAAAATCGCAAAAAAGTGAAAATTGATTACAATTGATTACACGAATAAACTACTACTTCTGGTTGACCGATTTTGATGAAAATGTTCGTGTCGGGTCCGGTAAGGGTATGTAACTTAAGTTTCAAGTTACAAGTTCGTACGATGTTCCGTTATTGAGATATTCTGTTCACACACACACACACACACACACGCACACCAATTGCTAAAAACATGTTTTTTGGGTTCAGGGGGTCTGAAAACGTGTAGATCCGGTGAAAGCTCGATTTCGAAAAATCGACATGAACACTAAACTTTCCTTTTTATATATTCATATAGGCAAGAGAAAGTAAAAATACAATGGTTTAAATTTTATCCCAATATTGGTGGTACTATTAAGAACGATTACTTCTACCATGTGCCACCTAATTAAAAAACCATTTCTAGACAATTAAAATTATTGAAGTAAAGAAAATTATTAGTTACCTAATATTATACAACAAAATTTTCTATAAACCACTGTTCGAGTTAGCAAAAACAATTTTCGACACTTTTGTTCACCGTGGTGGTTACAAATTAAAAGGTTTACAAATGTGCTTTCTCCAAAAAAAAAATCATAATTTTTAAATATGTCGTTACATTGCCTACCCTGAAAACACTGTGAAAACTATCGAGGTGTACCGTATCATTACGGGCACCCGGTACAACAAAATAATTTATAGTTAATTATTAGTGAAAAAATAAAATTCCATTCTTTGAAATGTAAGCGACAAATGTAATAAAACAATATTATTAGTAATAAAATATTATTGTTAATATAAAGTAACAGTAATACAAAAATAAATTTATGGCTTAATTATAAATAATTTATAACCTGGACTAATATATCTATTTTTAAGATAATGCCTTTCAGAAAATTATGGTTAACAATGTAATTATGAATTTGTCATTTTGATGATTTATTTTATAGTTGATTTTAAACTGTATTTACAATCCAAGTAAACCATTAAAAGTAGATATTGACAGCATTATGTACCATATGATATGACGGTTAATTATAAATAAGTATGGCCAACAAAAAAAGCTTAGTCATAATTGTTCTTACACAAATTAAGTTTTGGCCGATTTGTTAGGGCCATCTCAATTGTTAGGGCTAGATGGCAAAGTAAAGTTCCGGGTTCGATTTCCGACTTGGGTATACGAGATGTGGCTATTAAATAACGAGACTGACGTTGTAAAAAATTGTATTTTTATTTTATACATAATCACTTATTGTCAGCTTCAATATACACTCCTTCTCAATCCCTACAGCGCTCTATGCGAATTTTCCATTGTTGGAAAAAGTGCTGGAAGTCATATTCTCTCAGCTTCTTCAGGACACGTGCCGCTTTCTCTTTTACAGCTTCCACAGACTCAAATCTTGTCCCTTTTAATGCAGATTTCACCTTAGGGAAAAGGTAAAAGTCACATGGTGCAAAATCTGGTAAAGAAGGAGGATATTCTAACACCGAGATCCTGTACTTGGCTAGGAACCTCTTGACAGATAACGCGGAATGAGCTGGCGCATTGTATTGGTGGAGTACCCATGATTTGTCCTTCCACATTTTGGGGCGTTTTTTCCTTACTCTTTGACGTAGTTTAGAAAGTACCTCAAGGTAGTAAGTAATATTGATTAATGGTTTGACCTTTAGGAACCCAGTGAAGGTACACAATCCCATGGGTATAAAAAAAACAATCATCATTGCTTTAAATTTTGACTTGCTCATTCAAACCTTTTTGGCTCACAGTGAAGCCCGGATGTTCCAGTGCAAGGATTAGGCGCTTCGTTTCCGGATCATAAGTAAAAACCCACGTTTAATTACATGTTATTATAGTTTCCAAAAACTTGGGGTCATTTTCAATCGCGTACAAAGTGTCAGTACAAACATTTTTGAGCGGTACGTGTCCTGAAGTGTCCTCCTAGAGGTTAATTTTCACTTAGCGTCAATCACTCATGATTAAAATTAGGTTATATTTTTATTTTACATTGTTTACACAATGTATACGGGAGTGAAACATGGGTGATAGGGGCTGTAGAAAGGAAGAGGATAGAAGCTTTTGAAATGTGGTGTTATAAGAAAATGTTAAAGATTAGGTGGGTGGACAAGATAAGTAATTTAGAGGTTCTTAGGCAAGTGGATGAAAAAATAAGTCAGATATAGAAACATCTGACCAGAAGAAGGGATAGGTTAGTGGGGCATATCTTAAGACATCCAGGTATTGGTCTATCAATAATAAAGGGTAATATTGAGGGAGTGAATTGTAGGGGGAGGTAAAGATTAGAGTTTATAAAGCAAATCACAAATGATGTAGAGTGTTACAGATATGTAGATATGAAACGACTTGCGCAGGATAGAAAGCTTGGAGAACTGGATCAAACCAGTCGAGAGACGGATGAAAATTTTTTACACACGATTAAACATAGGTTATAAGTTTCATTATTTACACTGAGAAGAGAAGTCGTGTGAGAGTTTTATACCCATTTTTTTTTTTTTATTAATAAAACAAATAAGATTGAACTGTATAAGTTTTGAAAGTTCATTAAAATCAATTATCTGCTGTTTACATAATATAGGCTTATAGAAACCTTTCAATAAAATTTGAACTTGATTTAACTAGATTACTTATAAATTGATTAAAGAAAATTTAAGTATTTTTCAAACGCTAAACTTATATTTGTTCTACAACAGCTGGTGAATGTTTCTAAGTAAATCTATTTGATTCTCTTCGTACCACAATATTCTCTTTGAACTCAACTGAACTGAACGTGTAGTCAAAAGAATTCTTAAAATGAAATCTATTCCAATATACACAAAAAGATCCTTTCCCGTTAAACAAATAAACCGATCTATTTGTACATATATATCATATACATATAAATGCACCAGTGAACTATCTTTCAGAAAAAAGCGGTAAAGAAAATAAAACTACTTTTGTTATCTTTTAACATTATAATATTGTACTCTTTTGTATAATAAACCATTAAAACTATAAATGGATTACAAAGGAGATGTTCAAAGAAAATGGATAATGAACCTGAAAAAACTATGGAAAAATATGGCTGAAAGAAAGATGAAAAAAATTATGATACTTATCATTTAACTCATTTAATTTTCTTTATTTCCACTACTTATCATCGTCATCTTATAATCGGCATCGTTATCATCTCTATCATGGTCATCGTCATCTTCAGCTTTAACTAGGTACTTCAAGTTTCATAATGCACAGTTCATTCAATCAAGTTTAGTTTTGTTTTTTGTTCAGAGTTAAGTTTTTTGAAACACACTACTGATGAGTGCGTTTTATATTTTGATTCAAAGAACGTTTGTTCAGTCTGTGATACATACGAGGTGTGGCTGTTAAAAAAAGAGACTGACGTAGTAAAAAATTTAATTTTAATTTTATACATAATCACTTATTGTCACCTTCAATATACACTTCTTCTCTATCCCTACAACGCTCCATGAAATTTTCCAATATTGAAAACAGCTGTAAGTCATCTTGAGTCAGCTTCTTCAGGATACGTGCCGCTTTCTCTTTTACAGCTTCCACAGACTCAAATCTTGTCCCTTTTAATGCAGATTTCACCTTATGGAACAGGTAGAAGTCACTTGGTGCAAGATCTGGTGAACAAGGTAAAAGTCCTAACACTGAGATGCTGGACTTGGCTAAGAACCTCTTGAGAGATAACGCGGAATGAGCTGGCGATGAAGAACCTGATGAACTTGATGAAGAACCTATGATTTGTCCTTCCACATTTCGGGGCGGTTTTTCCTTACGCTTTGAGTAGTTTAGAAAGTACCTCAAGGTAGTAATATTGCTTAATTATTGTTTGACCTTCAGGAACCCAGTGAAGGTGCACAATCCCATCGATATAACAAATCAATCATGATTGCTTTAAATTTTGACTTGCTCATACGAGCTTTTTTTTGGCTCTCTGTGAAGTTTGGGTCTTCGTTTTCTGGATTATAAGTAAAAAACCACGTTTCATCACATGTTATTATCTTCTACCTTTTCCCTAGGATGAAATCTGCATTAAAAGGGACTGCATTTAAAGGGTCTGTGGAAGCTGTAAAAGAGAAATTGGCACGTGTCCTGAAGGAGCTGACAGAAGATGACTTCCAGCACTGTTTCCAACAATGGAAAATTCGCATGGAGCGTTGTAGCGATAAATGAGTGTATATTGAAGGTGACAATAAGTCACAATTTTGTCCTCCATACTTCAATTATTGACTGATACAAAGGTGCTAACTGTTTTTATATCTGTGGTCAGATAGTTAATACCTTCGAACATTTTCTTCATTCTAGTGGAACATGAATGAACCAAAATAAAAACAAAAATTTTCACTAGTTTCAATTTCTGAGAATTCTCATTCAAAACATTTCACTCATCGCAATCTACTAAGCTTGTTCAACACAATCCAACTCACATAATAAACAGAGTATTCCATCAACAATTTCTAGAATAATCACAATCGGCTACTAAGTTACAATATGTACATATATATCACTATAATATTTTTGCAGTTATACAATAACTGTAATTACCTTTCATCATTAAAACTGATTATGCTGTGACGATAAAGTGTCGAATTAAAAACATTTAAGGGGCGGAATTTTGGAGACTTAGATTATACTGAGAGAATTCACCGAAAGGGCCTGGCCATATTGCACACAATTTTATGTTATTTAGTAGTAAATTATCATCGTTGAATAATACAACACAACTTAAATTAACTAACCCTGAAATGACCAGGCAGCCCTAGTAATTTTCGGGGATGCGTCCATGGGATCTAGTGGCGTGTAGGAAGGAAGAGCAGCGAACTGACGCAGTTGTTAACAGGGCATGGTTGCTTTGGGGCATATTTGACGAGGTTCAAACTTCATGAAGTACCGAAATGTGTCTGTGCAACAGTGAAGTGGAGGAATTCATTGCGCATATTTTTGAAAGATGTCCCTATTTTGGCCTCGATAGAATGGAGACATCTGAGAAGATAGGTGTTGCACAGTCGATCCCAGAGAAAGTAGGGGCAGCAATGCTGCGGGATGAGGAGAGCTGGAAGTTCGTCGCTCAGTTTGTGGAGAGGGTGGTCGGGAGACTGCAGAGAGAGGAGACATATGGATATCGTAGTATTATATAAACAGTTCCGAGGGAGGAGGAATGTTGTTTGCTGAAGTCGGATCAAGTGGCCAGGCGGCGGGTTTTCGGTTGGTAGGCGGTTGCGGCCTCCTTGGGGCTGAATGAGGACGCCTCAATTAAATCCAATACTACTTCCCCCATCGTGAGGGAGTGAACATGAGTTTTTCTCGCCGCCTCGGGTAAAAAAACTCTGAAATTCTTTGATTTTGGAAAAAAATTCTTCTATAGATGCCAATTCGATTTTGAATGTTAGCAACCATCATCGCTATCTGCACTTCATTCGTTGTAATTCTGAACAGTTTCACCGAATTCTTGTCAAACCAAGTCCTAAGGTTTGCCCATTGGCGTAGTGGTTAGCGTAACTGACTTCTACGCCAGGGTCCCGGGTCCGATTCTCGGTCAGGTTTGGCATTTTTTCATCACTCATTTTCATCATCATTCTTCTCACCGTCTGCATCAGCAGAAACTGCAAAACAGTCAGACGTAAAACAAAATAAAAAAGGTTTGCCCGCCAAGACATTCTTCTTCGTCCTAGTGCTCTCCTCCCTGTGACCTTACATTGGGGAATTTATTGAAGCAAGACGTATCTTTCTTTATTTTTCACATTATGTGGCCCAAGTATGACAGTTTTCCGCATTTAATTGTACTGACGAGTTCCAAGTTTCAGCCGATTCTTCACAACACTTTCAAGTTCATCACCCTCTGCGTCCATGGTATTTTTGAAAAAGGTATTTTTATTTATGTAATTTACCGTGTAATAATAACCTTTATAAAACAGGGTTGCGTTAAAACGGTATTGACAACAGATTCATTCTAAAATTCCATACAATTGTAAAAATAACTAAATAATAAAATCGTACTTTATAATGGGAGACTGAAATATTTTTCGCTTTATGCACTGTTAGTTTCTTAATAAATAAAATGAACTAAACACTTCTGAATGTGTGTGTGTGTTTAAATAATAATAATAATAATAATCTACAACGAATATAGGACAACCTTATTCGTATTATATAACAATAAACAAGTACGGCCCTACTGTTATGAAAATGTAAGGTGAGATGGAATAGAAGCCATAAGGGTATAATAGAATATTGAACAAGATAGTTGTGGATAGATATGAATGAAGAATGGATCTTTTGAAGAAAAACTTCCACAGGTAACCTTGTAAGTACATCCAGGTGTTGACTGTTCCCACATAACATATTACCGTCATAGTAACAATAATACTAACACAAGAACATATTTTTAGAGTATAAGCCGTTGTTAAGAAGTAGATAGATCTATCTTTTAAATAGATTCTAGTAGATCATCTCGTTTTTTGTAAAGGTAGGTCTAAATTTTTTGAAGATGTTTTCAAGAGGGATACACAAGTCGTGTGGCATTCATTTTGTGGCATAGAATTACCTCGAGACATCGTGTTTTACATGCCCTCATTTCTATTCAACAAAATATAAAAAGGTTAAGTAAACAAAAAACGTTTAATAAAGAAAAAGAAATAGGTACCACAACTACGATGTTAGGTCATTGATAAAAGAATCTAAAAAAATTTGGTGTGAAATACTCACAAGACTTTTTCTTGTTAACGTCAATAATGACAAATCATACCCTTTGTATAACATGAGTGAAAGAGGCAAAATGAACACTAACCTCTGTAGGACTTAAAAATACGAAAAATTACTAACTGACGCTAAACTAAGTTCTGTAGAAACAAATGCTTGAAGTAAAAGTTGTAGATTTTTTTTACTTACTATAACTTTGATTACATACACTTTTGTCGGGTCCCGGGTTCGAATCCCGGCCAGGCCTGGCATTTTTTCAACACTCTTTTTCATCTATCATTATTTTCATCTTCTGTTTTAGCAGTAATTGCGAAACAGTCTGACGTAAAACAAAAAAAATTGTAAAATGCATACAAAGGTCACAATCTTAAAAACCTGTTTTTTACCGAATTCAATGTGAAAAATCTGGTGTAAAACACTCACACAACTTTCTCTTGCCAATGCAAATAATAATTAATAAACCTAACATTATTAATAAAATATTAGAAATAAACAAAACCTAACCTCAAAAACATAACCTTATTTTAATCATGAGTGAATGACGCAAAATGAAAATCAAACTCAATTCGGCTTAAAAAAACCGAAAATCACACTTTCACGCTAAACTAGGCTCTGTAGAGAAATATTCTTTAAATAAAAGTTGTAGATCTCTTAATTTTCTATAAATTTTATTATATACTTTTTTGTCGTAAAGTGCATAACTAAGGCCAAAATCTTTAAAAAATCGAATTTTCACAAGTTTTCGTGAGAAAAAAACAGAAAATCGCTAATTACCGCTAAACTAAGCGTTATACAAAAAAATGTTTGAAATAAAAGTTGTAGGATTTTACATTCTCTACAACTTTTATTATATTAATTTTTGCGCTAAAATGCATATTAAAGCCGTAATCTTAAAAACCAATTTCTTTACGTGAAAACAGCCACACCGAGAATTTCAGAAGACATGACGCCTATCCTATCTTGTAGAGCATAAAAAATTAAGTAAATGAGGCGATTTTTAAAAAAATCGTAGGACCAGTTTTTGAGAAAATCGAAAAAAGTGAAAAATTATACGAATAAACTACTACTTCCGGTTGACCGATTTTGATGAAAATGTTCGTGTCGGGTCCGGTAGTGGTATGTAACTTAAGTTTCAAGTTTCAAGTACATACGATGTTCCGTTCTTGAGATATTTTGTATACACACACACACAGACCAATCGCTAAAAACATGTTTTTTGGGTTCAGGGGGTCCGAAAACGTATAGATCCGGTGAAAACTCGATTTCTTAAAATCGACATGAAAACAATACTTTCCTTCCTATATATTCATATAGGCAAGAGAAAGTAAAAATACAGGAAATCACTGTCTAAGCGTTGTAGGAAAAAAGGGTTTTAAATAAAAGTTTTAGGTTTTATAATTTTCGACATCTTATTGCTCTAAAATGATATTGACAACAGATTCATTCTAAAATTCCATACGATCGCGTAAAATAACTTTAAAATAAAAATCGTATTAAGGCCGCAATTTTAAAAACAACCAATTTCTTCACGAGAGCACAGGCCCCCCAAGAATTTTAGCAGTCATGGCGCTTACTCAATTTTTTAAATATCCCTAGTTTATGTACGTAGCAATCTGTTTAATTCAGAACAATAGCAACCCCATGACCCAATGAGATGAGGATGATAAGTATGACGTGTAAATAAGGTGTAGTCTTGCACAGACCCAGGTGACAAAATTCCTGAAAGAAAAAACAGCAAAAAAAAAGGTTAATTAAACCCCAACCATCAAAATACACCGGTAACCACTGTATAGTATTCAAATCCGTATAAAAGTAACTACCTTTACCAGGATTTGAACCAGGAACCTTCGTATCCGAAAATCAGATGTTAAACTGCTGACTCGCGGTGACGGCTTGACCTCTAGACCAACTTCATGGCTACACTATCTTCTCCAGCATAAAAATTTAGTAAATGAGACGATTTAAAAAGATTATAGTACCAGCTTTTGGGGAAATTGTAAAATGTTGAAAAATCCCACGAGAAAACTACTACTTCCGGTTAAACCATGTTAATGAAAATGTTCGTGTCTGGTTTACCACTAGTACCTAACTTAATTTCCAAGTTTCAACTTCGCCAGATATTCCGCCCTTGAGATATTTTGTAAAAAAGCACACACACACACACGAATCGCTAAAAATATGTTTTTTGGGTTCAAGGAGCCTGAAAACCTTTATTTCCGGTGAAAACTCGATTTCCAAAAATCGACATGAAATATAGAGCAAAAGAAAGTAATCAATACTAAAACGCTCAATTGTTCTACTCTTGAATACTGGATATCATAGTTGGATACATTAATTTTCCCACAACGTTAATATAAGAAGTAAATTTGAATTTTGAACTGTAAATTACGGACAGTAATTAAATATGGCTTGTAAAGAAATGGGAAAAATAACAAATATTTAGAATACATTCTAGGAAAGAATCTCAGAGATTGCAATTTAAAATAATAAACACCAATAAAATAATACTTTAGAGAAATGTACTTAATAATTAAAAGTTTTGCATATTTCAATATATAAAACATCCAGTTTTATTAGTCTCAATCATATTTGAAGTAAACTAACAAAAAGATTTAATACTGCTTTGATTTTATAATTTCACGAGTGTATTAACCAACCAGAAACTAAATCTTATTTCAATTCCTTCTCATTTAAAGTTAAAGAAGAAAATTCTTTTAAATATTCATAAGACATTTCTTATTATACTTTGAATAAAAGAAATAAATTCCAATATTTCCCTTTAACTGCATAATTATTTATTCGTTGGTCATTTTAAAAGCAAAGTTCCTTTTGACTTTATTTTTAAATAATACATTTGAAAACTTTAAATAATTATTTGAGTGGAAAATATCTTTTAATATATTTCTTTGGTTATTTTATTAAAGAATCTTATAGTAAAGTAATTTAAATGTTGTTATAATTAAATATTTCTTTATTAATATTATTCATTTAACTAAAAGCAGTTGTAGTGATAAAAAACATTTTGGTTTAAAACATTCATGCGACTTTCTCTTACTAATGTAAAAACAACAATTTTGATGAGCATTATGGAAAATTTAAAATTGCCACAAAATGACGTCTGATAATAATAATAATGTGTAATGAAACAAAAGTTCGATAAAAGTTTTAGTTTTTAAATTATCAAAAACTTTTATCTGTCCTTACCAAATTCAAGACACAGTAAATTTAGATCAGATTGATATATTTCTTGGCCTATGGCCTAGTTTCTAAGAAAAAATTATAGCCTATTTTTATTTTGATTATGTCCAGATCCTAAATACCGAAATTTATTGAATTTGGTTCAACGGTTCTTGCGTGATGCCGTAACATACAAACAGATAAACAGACAAAAATTCAGCTGAACTCATTTCGGTGATTACCTAGTAGATTTTGGCGTAGAAACAAAATTCGGGGCATTTTGAATACTTGTATAGACAAAATCACAACTTAATTTGTATAAATGATGTTTACTTTTATTGTTAATCAGTGTAAACCTGATAAAAGAAGATTATCACTCACCTCAAGTCAAATAGTAAATAATTAAATAAAAATAATTATTCAGAAGTAAGAAAAAAATATGTTAATTATAATTAATAATTAATTAATAAAGGTGTAGTAGGAAACAAAGCTCTACAACCGATTTTAATAAAAATGTTAAGAGTCGAGTTTTCTATACAGTACCTAAGAGAAGCCACAAATTTTAAGCTCGTTCAATTATCTATTTTTGTGTTATTTTGTTAACACAGACCAAACATGTTTCTGTCGGTTCCGGAACCTGAAAAAGTGTATTTTCGGTAAAAAAACTCGATGTAGAAAACCTTTCCTTATATATAAGCCAGAGAACGTTAAATTCGTGTCACCGGATGGCGACATTTAAGTGGCGAGTTGAAACCTTTATTTTTTGGTGGCCCTGAAAAGGGCCGTTTAAACAGTGGTCGTCTTGGCGAAGCGTTGGTCGTAGTCATCGTGGCGGTCGGGGGCTGGGCGACACGGCGTGTCGTCGTCCAGTGGAGACGTCATCTTCTTTCCTCGCAGTAATCCGTCGATGGTTGCTTCGTCGAATCCGATGGGCGCAAAGCTCGGTCGAGGGACCGCTGTGGGCATTGCTCGCGGCAGGGGGCGGGGACGGTCCGGTCGACGGCTTACGCTGTTGGGTCGGCAAGCGAAAGCATAATTTTCTCTCATACGGGGTCGTCGATGAGCCTTCGTTGGAGTCCGGTAGCCGTGTGCCGATGGTGGACGTCTTGTCTGCTGTCTGGATCGGAATTGAATCTCTCTGGCTCGGTGGAGCGCTCTTTTTATAGTCTCCGAAAGCGCTGTCGTAGAGACGGTCATTGGTCTTGACCTTGTTGAAAAGGCCTCTGTCGCTACCTCCGAAGGTTTGTAGCCGGCAGCACAGTACCTAATCAAAGGGTACGGCGATGACAGTAGGCTAAATTGGAAACATTTAAATTTATTTTAGAACCGATTTTTGGAAAAAGGAGATATATTTTAATTATATTATTCATTATCGAGGTTTTCCTGCCATTGTAAATATCAAAATATGAACATTTTTTTTATAAAGAGCTTTTAAGTAACTCCTAACCTTTTAAAACACCATTAGTTAAAAGTTCAAGGGTTATTTTGATTGCTTAAATACACAGGAGACGTATTAATAATATTACTTTAATTATGTATACGTACTATTAATCTAATGAGATGAGAACGATATATATGACGAGTAAATGAGGTGCAGTCATGTGCAGACTCAGGCCGACAATCCTTAGAGAATACTGTTAATTGAAACCCAAACATCAAGTACACCAATAACCACTGTCTAGCATTCAAATCCGTATAAAAGTAACTACCTTTACTAGGATTTGAACCAGGAACCTTCGTCTCCGAAAATCAGGTGTTTAACAGCTGACACGTGACAATCGACTGTAGCTCTAGACATCCCGGTGGTGAATGGATAAAAAGTAGTATTTTTTATAAGTCAATCTTTTATTTAATATTTCATAGTATTTTAAAACACGTAAGGTTGAAATATATTAATAAAAGATGATTTTGTTGGAAACAAAACAAACCGAAGAAAGTAACCGCACATGGCAAAAATATTATGTTTGATATAAACTTTTCAACAAGGAATAATAAACAGACGAGGTGGGGGTAAGAGGACAAGTTTGTTTTCTTTACCAAACTAGGAGGGTTTACAAAGCTTTTACTGTAATGCCCTATGTAAGCACGAGTTGTAGTGGTAGTAGAGAGAGAGAGAAGAAGAATAAGTAGAATTGAATTGGTAAAGGGGAGTAACTGCGGAATACCGTAAAGAAGAAATCAAGTGCCTTGACATCTTAAGAAAAGAAAACTCGTCGACAAACGGTGTGTGCCCGGCCAACGGTTTCAGTAAAAATAACAAAGGCGGTAGTGCAGGTAAAGGGAGACTCGAGATAAAGGGAAAAATAAATGTTAAGAGATCGGAGGGTCCAGGTGTTTGTTGCACGGGGGAGAAGATGGAGTGCGTTTTTTTTGAATAGAGGCACAAGATATGAAGATAGAGCACACAACTAAAGACTTTAAATTTAACAAAGAACCCGGAAAAGTACTTGAAAGATTCGTAACACTTCATTAAAACGTATTTCAGCTTTCACGTGAACATAATGGGTACACAAAAATGAAAACTTTACAACCAATTGACTTCAACTTTTACGTTGTGTTAGTTTCAAAAACATTTTCTAATAAAGAGACTTCGTAATTCTTGAAAACTTTCAAGCCGCTATTAAAATTAACTTATTTTTATATCAGGTACTACGTAAACATTTTAATTTAAATATTTTTACCGATAGAAATTGTGAGAAAAATATATAGAGATCATTTTGATGAAGTTTTCCTTAAGTTACCCCCTTAAATTAATTTCTTCTGCTTTATTAATAAAACTCTAAAATCATAAAATTGAAGAACAATAAGCAACCCCATGACCTAATGATATGTATGACGTGTAAATGAAGTGTAGTCTTGCAGAGGCTCAGGCTGACCATTCCTATGAGAGTATAGGTAAACGAACTCCAACCATTAAGTACACCGGCTAACCACTGACTAGTATTAAAAACCTTATAAAATTAACAACTATTATAAACCGCAGGTATAAAAACAGTCAGCGTCTTTGTAGTGGGCCAATGCACACCTGAATTTTGAATGGAAAGTTTCGGACCGTTTGAAATATTGTCGTTATGGAACCGGTTCTGAGTTACGTTGATTGTGCATGCGGGTGGTAAAAAGAGTTTGTGGAGAGTTAATCCTTTTGGTTCTAAACAACAATAACAATATATTGTAAATCAATTTCGCTTAATATTAAGTTTTGTAATTGATTCATTTTATGTAATCCAATACTATTTATATCTAAATTGGCTAAGTTAAGTTATCAAATGTAATTATTAATTTTTTTAATAAATAATATTGAAATATGTTGCTATAAGTTTGTTTATTATTTACTAAAACCAGATCCCGAACGAACCTTGGTTTAGGTGTTACATGTAAATGAAGTCATTCGTTTAATGTTGGGATGTTATACAAGCTTTCCTACATCCCTCTATATAAGTTGGTAAGATTAAAAAAAAAACTGGTGTGAAACACTCACACAACTTTATCTGGCCAACATAAATAATTAACAATATAACCATACATTAGTAATAAAACATAAGAAATAAACAAAAAAACTAACCTCAATAAATATAACCTAATACTGTATTAATCATGAGTGAAAGACGCAAAATGAAAATCAATCTGTTTCGCTTAAAAATACGGAAAATCACTCTTTCACGCTAAACTAAGCTCTGTAGAGAAAAAAATGCTCCAAATAAAAGTTGTACTTCTCTTAATTTTCTCTAAAATTGATTTATATCCACTTTTGTCACAAAATGCATACTATGGCTGAAATCTTTAAAAAAAAAAATCGATTTTGTTTTACATATTTTCGTGAAAAAAACAACAGAAAATCGCTAATTACCGCTAAACTAAGCGTTATACAAAATAAAAAATGTTTGAAATAAAAATTGTAGGACTTTTAATTCGCTACAACTTTTATTTCAAACATTTTTGTGCTAAAATGCATATTAAAGTCGCAATTTCAAAAAAACAATTTTTTCCCGAGAAACAACCTCCCCAAGAATTTCAGCAGAAATGGCGCCTAACCTATCTTGTGGAGCACAAAAAATGTAGAGAACAATTGTAAGAGCCGCTTTTGAGAAAATCGCAAAAAAGTCAAAAATTATACGAATAAACTACTACTTCCGGTTGACTGATATTGATGAAAATGTTCGTGTCCAGGTCCTCTAGTGGTATTTAACTTAAATTTCAAGTTAGTACAATGTTCTGTTCTTGAGATATTTTGTTCGCGCGCACGCACACACACACATAAACGAATCGCTAATATTTTTAATATAATATAATATAATCGCTATATTCTTTTGGATTCAGGGGATCTGAAAACGTATACATCCGGTGAAAAGTCGAAATGAAAACAATACTTTCCAACCTATATATATTCATATAGGCAAGAGAAAGTAAAAATGTAAATATTTCTGGAGAGTTATAAACAAGTCACAGCAATTTTCCAGTAATTTTATGAAGTTATCTCTGTAGTGAAACTCGGATGATTAACGGCAACGATACCTGTTGGATTAACGGAATGAAAGCTATGTACCAACTAATTAAGCACTTATGCTATTGTATATAATAGATGTGCGTTGTTTGATGAGGAACGCTTGGAATTAGAATTGTTAATACAAGTGAATGCATGAAATTATGCAGTTTCACACTAAAGCTTTCTCGTTGTTGTGGCATCTTCTGCAGTATTAAATGCAGTTACTTCGGTTAAAATTGAATTATTGTGTTCAGGGAACGAACGCCAAAATACTGTTGTGTGAAAAATATTTTACTGAAGTGTTTGTATTTAGCAATTACTTCACCAAAATTATCTCTCATTATGTTTGGTACACCAAGTTCGTGAATACATTTACTAGTTTAGAAATGTTTGGTGTGATATATCCGTGTTGATAAATTATTTGATTCTCGTACAGTATTAATATTTGTGGTAAATGTAATAATCTAAATTTTTTAGCCAATTAAATTTCACAAATACCATTCCGTAAATCAGCGTTAATGACCAAGAAACACATGAAATTTTGAATACCAGTAATTCAAAACAATATTACTTATAGCTTACACAAAATTCATTTAGATCTATTTTTGTCGTTTACGATCATTTTCAACGACATTTAGTAACTTAACACATTTTTTTGAAACCCTAATGTGTGTACGTTGCAATCAGTTCGATTTAGAACAATAAGCAGTGCTGGATTTAGAACAAGAGGAGTGTATGCCCGAAACAGAAACAATGACTAATAAAAAACCTTTAAGCAAAGACGAGAAAATCTGAGTAATGTCCTTAGAATTAAAATAAAAACCACACTCAGTAGTGTGTTTCAACAAGACTTAATATGAAGAAAAATATACATGTATATACGAGGTGTGGCTATTAAGTAACGAGACTGACATTGTAAAAAATTTTATTTTTATTTTGTACATAATCACTTATTGTCACCTTCAATATAGTACACTCCTTCTCTATCCCTACAACGCTCCATTCGAATTTTCCATTGTTGGAAACAGAGCTGGAAGTTATCTTCTGTCAGCTCCTTCACGACACGTGCCGCTTTCTCTTTTACAGCTTCTACAGACTCAAATCTTGTCCCTTTTAATGCAGATTTCACCTTAGGGAACAGGTAGAAGTCACATGGTGCAAGATCTGGTGAATATGGTGGATGTTTTAACACTGAGATGCTGTACTTGGCTAGGAACCTCTTGACAGATAACGCGGAATGAGCTGGCGCATTGTCTTAGTGGAGAACCCATGATTTGTCCTTCCACATTTCGGGGCGTTTTTTCCTTACTCTTTGACGTAGTTTAGAAAGTACCTCAAGGTAGTAATATTGATTAATTATTTGACCTTCAGGAACCCAGTGAAGGTACACAATCCCACGGATATCAGAAAAAAGAATCATCAGTGCTTTAAATTTTGACTTGCTCATTTGAGCTTTTTTGGCTCTCGGTGAAGATGAGGATGATAATGTGTGACGTGCAAATCAGGTGTACTCTTGTACAGACTCAGACCAGCCATTCGTAACAAGGTATTGTTAATTAAACCCCAACCATTAAAGTACACCGTTAACGACTGTTTTGTATTCAAATCCACATAAAAGTAAATACCTTTACTAGGATCTGAACAATGGAATCTTCGTTCCAAAAAAAAATTAAAAAAAAAACAAGTGAGGTTTTATTTTTTAATATTAAACTGCAATTTAACATCCCTCGGCGTAAAGGATTTTTGCAATAATTTGTAACAATCCTTAATCTTATTCTGCTTTTAAGAGATTCATTCGGCAAAACGCTCGCCCAATGAACCAAAGTTTTAAGAAACCAAATACCGAAGAAAGATACATGTATTTTGTTTTTGTTTTTTGGTTTAACGTCCGACTGTTCTGTAATTACTGTTAATGCAGACGGTGAAGGATGAAATTATTTTTGTAACGTATGAAAATATGTTATGTCTGAATGGGATTCGAACCCAAGACCGCATGATGAGAGGCGAGCACGTTACCAACTACGCCAAAGCGGCCGGCAAAGATACATGTAGGCCTACCTTATATTTAATAATGTATAATATTCAAGAATTCATTGCAATTGACAGAAAAATATACCTTAAAGAATTAAAAACAAATTAAACACTTCAGAATTGGAATAACGTGCGTACAGCGAAGTGCGCACGCTGAATTTAAAATTATATGATCGATATTTTTAAGAAATGACAACCAAACTATTTGGGCTCGCATGTTTATAACCTTGTACAATTAAAAGACTTGACAAAGAAAGCAGCCAAATAAGCCAACTTGAAACTTACTTACAATTCTTTAATTACCTTTACAACTTCTCTCTACTATATTATTCAAACGGACAATCGAAAACTAATTTGAAAACGATGACGCAGTAACCTATTACCGTATTTCAAAACACATTTTTTAAACGGGCCGTTATTTATTTTATAAACGCCCGCCCAGTTACATTTACTTTTGCCTATATAATCAACCAGATGGACTAGTTTTGCATAGAAGTTACTATAAATTAAGCAAAGAATAATAAAGCGCAATTATAAAGCTGTCCCTTAAATTTAAAAATTTAATGCAGATATTTCACTTACCCTCCATTGTATATTCTGCACACTGAATTACTTACAGCCTAAGTTTTGACCGCGTATAAAATATACAACGGGTGCTCGTAAAAGATGATGCAAATTGTAATTTGTTAGTTTAAAAGTAGTTTCAACGCACAACGGTAAATGTAATTCAAATTTGCCTCTACATATATCTATCTACCTATCTAGAAATTATTTCTTACAATTGAAATTAGAACAAAATGTCTTCAATTTTGTTCTCACGACCGCTATTGTTCATCGGAAGCAACAACCAAAAATATGAAATGATTTCGGTAAAAATCTTGTTTAGTTGAAAATAAAAATAAAATATATTAGAAAAATTAGGTGTGAAACACTCATAAGAGTTTCTCTTTTCAGTGCAAATAATGAACAATATAACCTAACATCTATACATATAAAATTCGATGTATGTGTGTGTGTGTTTGTGTGTGTGTGTGTGTATGTTCCCCTTTATCTCCTAAATTACTAAACTGATTTTTATGCAGTTTTTTATATTGTAACTATGATGCCGGTGCAGGTTTTAGGCTATTGAAACCCTCAAAAAGTTAGCCCTAAAGGGTTGAAAATAATGTTTATGTCCTACATTAAGGCTTTTGTGAGGTTAGATAATCTGCTGCTTTTAAACCAGCTGATGTGATTCAAATAAAGATTTGTCATAAATAAAGTCATATGATTAAACAAATAGCGACGTGGTGCTAAGGATCAGCTGGTGACAACATCACATGATAATTTTATTGTATTTTATTATGTAGATACGATTTTGTATTGTTGAGTATTTTATAAAAGTAAAGTTCCGTTTATCTTTAATTGTTTTAATTTTCTTTTCATTGGTGAGTGAACGATTGCTTTGATATTTTATTTTGACTTTTGTTTTATTCAACGTAGATTTAAGCTTTTGGGTTTGACAATTATTTAAAAAAAAAGTGATTACACCATTTTTCGCGTGCAAAGCCGCGACGGGGTATGCTAGTTTCCTAAAAATTTGATTATATACATTTTTGACGTAAAATGCATACTAAGGCCGAAATCTTTCATGTTCAGTTTATTTACTTATAGTTTTTGTTTTTAAACTGATTGTAAATAATCTCAGATGTTAGGAAAAGAAACATAAAATCGCTAATTACCGCTAAACTAAGCGTTATACGAAAAAATGTTTGAAATAAAACTTGCAGCAATTTTAATTTTTTACTACTTTTATTAGATAAATTTTTGCGCTAAATGCATATTAAAGCCGCAATCTTAAAAATCCAGCCCCCGCAAGAATTTCAGCAGACATGGCGGCTACCCTATCTTGTAGAGCATAAAAAATTTAGTGTCTGAGGAGATTTAAAAAAAAAATCGTAGGAGCCGTGTTTGAGAAAATCGCAAAAAAGTGAAAAATGACACGAAAAAACTACTACTTCCGGTAGACCGATTTTGATGAAAATGTTCGTGTCGGATCCTCTCCTCTATTGGTATCTAACTTAAGTTTCAAGTTTCAACTACGTACGATGTTCCGTTCTTGAGATATTCTGTTCACACACACACACACACACACGGGTTCATCGATTGTTTTAAACATTGTAAATATGATCATAGTAAACATAATACTCAAGACTAATCAGTCGTAATTGCGTCAGCGCGGAGATAATAAACGAGCGAAAGTAGAATGCATGCGTGGATTGCCATAAGTAGCGCTGCGGCGCGTTAGAACAAAACGGTACTTACTTTCCGTACACGCCTTGTACGACTGAAATATCGAAAAAATACAATAAACATTTCGAGAATATTTTTAGGACACCCTGTAGTTGTGTATTTTTTTTATAGAAGTAAGACGTACGCACAAAGAAGAAATACTTTACATTCGTTAATTTAATTTACATTCCAGTGCTAACCTTTAATATTTTTATACTAATGATTCACTTTCCCTTTTGATTTGTTAAGTTGTTATATTTATAATCTGTACATTAATTAATTTTCACCTTAAAAAGTAATATACGGTAAAAAGAGCCTATCCTATCCTTTAAAAAGAACGCGAAATTTGATTTAGTTTGATTGTTAAACCGAAGGTCCCGGTTTTTAATACACAGCCGGTTAGGGCTCCAAAAATATCGCAACTGTTTATCTCGTTAAAAAAGTTTGAAAGATAATGGTCGCTAACAAATTTAACTGCTGGTGAAAACTTCAGATCAAAATACGTGTTATGAAATTTAAAACTTTTTCTTTGGAATATTTATTTTAATTATTTCTTCGTTAACGAGCCAAAATGATCTTCAAATCGGAATATTACCACTTTAATTTCGGTGTTAAGAAAATTAGGCATGAGCAAAGATCTATTTTGAACGAAGAGGAAAATTACCACAATAGAGCCTTTCGTAAAGTCGAGATAAGGACATTTTTTCAATCAGATTACTCACCAGAGGATTTGCCCAAAACAGGCAAGTGGAGGGTTCAATTATTTGCTCTCAATCTGTTAGTTTCTTAGCTACAAAAAATATAGTTTTGTTTTATACCACATGATCGGCTAATTATATGACTGAAGCTGCTAATATGACTGAAGCAGCTAATTATATGGCTGATTATATGCTCTGATTTAGGAACAGAAGAGGTAGAAGTATAAAAACACTAGCCAGAGTTATCTCCTCTAAGAGTAATGAATTTCATTATACAGCTAGACCCTGTGGTGAATAAAGTGAAGGTGTAATTTACAGGGTGGAAAGTAGATCCTTTTCAGAGAGCCTAGCATGCTGATAAGCAAACTTTTCCACTCAGTGAGAAAGGCAATGGTTAAACCAGCTCACTCTCGTTTAACTTAGTAAAGCCTCTAGAGGTTCAAACCAGCCTTTCAGCGGATGACCTAAACAAAAACGCCAGAGGATTGGGATGACTTGTTGGAGGTTCAGAAAAGTTATGTTGTATTTTATATCAAATCTTCGAAACTGGATTTAGATCGGTTGTATAAAATACAGATATGAATGGGTAATCTAGTGAACGGCTTAAAGAATTCTACTGGAAAGACACTATGATATCTTTTATGTAATGTACAATTTACCAGGACTACATGAATGAAATTTAACACAGTAAGGCATTCCATAAATATTAAAATTCTGATACCATAATTTTGTTTTGCTTTTTAAGCTTATTAATGAGATGTTCTTGCCTACCATATCTGCTTCTGTTGTTACGTACCATAATGGTGATTTGTATTCTGATTTTTTCACTTGGGAAAGCTTTTTGGAGATGATACTTAACCATTGTGTAAGATTTTGAGTTAAGAAAAACCTCCTCCATTTTGTTGTCCCATTAAATTTCCTTTAAATGGCTACCTACAGGAATCGGCACTTATTTTTTTCTTCCTCATGATGTGCTCAAGGTACATCAGCTTCTGTCTTTTAATCGTAACTATCAGTTGTAATTTGCAACCAATTCTTTTGAGAACCTCCTCATTGTTTACTCGATTGATACAAAAGATTCTTAAAATGCATTAGAAAAGCTACATCTAGAACACCTCAACCTCTTCTTTGTGGCTTTAGATAATGCTTAAGCATCAAAACCGTAAAACAATGTAGTGTCGCCGACTGCCCTACCAATATTAGCGCCTGCAGACGGTCCAAGTATCTGCCTGCCGCTTGGAGAACTACAGACGTGCAGGCCAGCAGTGCCTCCCCTCCACTATGATGTGGACTCACCGGAGGGGTATTTAAGCCGTCACAAAAACCCGCGAGAGACTCCTCAATCAACTCTCAACCAGAGAAGAACAAGGAAGAAGAGCTCCCGACCGAAGAAAAGCCCAGCCGAAACCGGACGCACCATCCCTGGTCTACGCTACCGGTGGCGGACGCACATTCCCGCACCGACCAGCTTCGCCAACCCGGAGAGAACCGCCTCGGCCGCGCTATCGGCAGACGGCCTACGCCGATCAGATACTGCGGGGCGCTGGGGGCCACCACTGTCACGCTGCAGTGGGGACCCAACTGCCGCTGAGGGAAGGCTAGGCCCAAACCCGGTAGCCGAACCGCCACTCTTCGGGCTCCCCTGCCGGCTCGCCGCTTCTGACCACCAACAACGGCTCTTTTCAGGGCCAACCACAAAAACAAAAAAGGTCCTTCTCAGGACCACCGATCAATTAAACGGCCCTTTTCAGGCCCACTAACAAACTCACAAACAAGGTTTCGCCACGTGTCGTCGGCCCCGGTCGGCGTCAGTAGAAAACATGTAACATCCAGATTTATGAGTTTTATGTTAAGGTCTCTACAGGTTAACAGAGAATGGTGAAACAGTAATTTAAATCACTTGACGTGGAAATGCTGTTGACTTACAAAAGAGATCAGGATAAATTAATAAAAGAGTAAGGTGTTATTGCAAATGGTTGTGCAAACCAAACATCTGTGTTAAAACCATGGGAAAAGTAATTTTCTAACGAATTCTCTAATGTATTAGCTGTATTTTAATATTACAAAAAATACCATTATATTTTGTAAAACTTTAGTATCAGTAAATTTGAATAAATCTTGACAAAAACTCCAGATGATAAAAACTTTTAGAAATTGAATGTGTTTTGAATTTTGTAGTCTAAGCAACAATAATAGTAAAAGCTATCATAATCGCGTTGTCTGAAGAGAAACGAGAAAAGTCGGTGCCAGTGAAGTGCAGGCCTCCGTGGAATTCTACCCTGTCTGATCTAATTGGATCCAGAACCTCCCTTTAGACTCCTAGCTTTATATTTTGTCTCATACTCACTCACTCATCTCTCTTTCTCTGTTACATTCAGTTACTAACATGTAGGCACTACCTTTTAACCCCCTTACGCTTTAGTTTTACCCTTTCTCAGTTGCGTGTGATTTCCCAGTGCGGTAAATTCGTTGTTAAACCCTTTGTATATATCTACAATTTTCTACTTTTGCACGGTAGGACAGAAATACACCGAATTGTTGGAAGTGACATGATCCCAGGGAAACAAGTATATCTTGTTTTTATATTGACTTTACCTGCTTTATATTGTTTCTCTTCTGTAATTGAACTTGTTTTATTGGAAATAAAACGAACGAGAAAGAAAATTTTGTCAGTAATCAAGGGAATATTGATTTCCAAATATAAAAACGTTTTTAGGAATTGTATTAGAAAGTTTACAACAAAATCACAAAACTCAATTTTCCTTAGTGTCTTCTCGACTACAAAATCTTATTATAATGTTTTCTAAATATATTAATTATACCTCTAAATATGAGTTATATTTTTTATTTAAATACAGTAGTTTTTTTTTTAGAGCGTTGTGGTCTTTTCGGACCGCGTGTTCTCTGAGCGCTCAACTTCCGATCGGCCCAGTAGGTCTTCATTCTCTAGGTGAGTGCTTAGCGTCTGTTCTTCAGCCCAACTCATTCGACTACGAGACCCGACCCATCCTCCACGTATACCTACTGGTTAATCTTCTGGCCATATGGGGGGGGGGCGGTCCCAGATGTCTTTCTGGGAGATGTTCATCTTAGACATGTCGGTCCGGACGGCTAGTGCCCACTTGTCGAATTCTTGTACTGAGCCAGTTGGGTGTGGTAGGAGCTAGTCATGCGGGCGATGTGGCCATAGAAAAACTAGTCATCGGCGTCTGAACGATGTCGTGAGAGGTTCGACATGCCGGTACACCTCGTCGTTACTCCTGAGGCGATACTCGAAGTCCTGGTTGAATTTGGGTCCCACAATCTTCCTGACTATGTATCTTTCTTGGGTAGCCAGCTTTACAGTAGTTTATTAAAAACCAAGAAGTTTTTCAGATTCCAGTAAAGACTTGTACTGAATCAGTATTAAATTAATTTTAACAACTCAAAATTAAAATAAATTATTTTTAAATAACATCGGTACTGCTACAAAATGGCACTGAAAAATAATTTTATACGCAATTATTGTTCATGAATTCAACGTTGTAAAAATTAATAACAATTTTTTTTATAAAATTTATCATAAAAAGTAAATAATTTATAAAATTGAATGGATGAAAGCATATTTCTAGATATAATAAAAATAAAAAGTAAATAAATTGATTCGTTAGTTTTATAACCACACAGAAATTTATTTTTATACGGTCTACATATTTGAAATAAAATTTATGTCTTTCTTTCTATAAAAGGTCTCTTTGATATTTGCATTAAGATTTACGATAAAAATTTTGAAAGTAGTCAATTGAATTTTTTCGAAAGGCATAGATGAAATTGTTTGATTCTATTGTCATGATAGAAGTGGAATCCAAAAACACCGAACACAGTAGGAGGTCTTTCAAGCCGAGAACAAAAGGATTTAACGAATTTACAGTGACCATTGATAGATAAAATATCTCTGTCTCTGTATTTAACATTTTATAAGCAGTTTTTTTATCCAATAAAGTGATAGACATTCATAAAAAACACAAAAAAGGAGAAATAGATATGGAAGGAAGAAAACAACTGAATTACACGGACAAGAATGACGAGATCCTTTGATTGTTTAAGCGGACGTGCTTTAGACACCGAATATGGCCTCATTAGAAAAGAGTTGATTCTACGCTCTGAATTGAATCGTTCGTTATTTATTTTCATTTCTTCATCAAGAACAAGAATCACATTCGACTTGTTTGTTTTCAACAATTAACATAATTCTTACAGTGTTTATCATTTAATAAGAGTTTGTTATCAACAGTTTTTCAACTTCAAAAATAATAATTAAGGGGGTAGTGTACTTAAAAAAATTGTCGGATTTGGATTTATCCTGTTGTACTAACCTGAAAATGAACCCTTAGACTATATATTGAGTAGGTACTAATTTTAATACAAAAAAAGTTTGCACATGAATCAATGACATCCCTTAATATAAGAGTTGGGGATGAAAAATAGTGATTTGCGGGAAACGTGATATCTCAAAAATTATTTATCCCAGAAACTTCATCCTTGTGGCATATAAACCAGAAAAGTAAGATCTGTGATCTCTAGAGAGCGTTTTTTTACCTGTTTCGGGACTACCAGCAAACAAATTATTGTAAAAATTTACTGAAGTTTTTATTTTTTAGAAAGGGAATTTTTTTTAAAGAAAACGTTCCGTCCAGTACAAAGGCGTGAATAAAATTCTTCTTTATTCAATACGTTAGCGTTCTTGACATACGAGGTGTGGCTATTAAATAACAAGACTGACGTAATAAAAAATTTTATTTTAATTTTATACATTATCACTTATTGTCACCTTCAATATACACTTCTTCTCTATCCCTACAACGCTCCACGCAAATTTTCCATTGTTGGAAACAATGCTGGAAGTCATTTTCTGTCAGCTCCTTCAGGACACTTGCCGCTTTCTCTTTTACAGCTTCCACAGGCTCAAATCTTGTCTCTTTTAACGCAGATTTCACCTTAGGGAACAGGTACAAGTCACATGTTGCAAGATCTGGTGAATAAGGTGGATGTTCTTATAATGAGATGCTGTACTTAGGCTAGGAACCTCTTGACAGATAACGCGGAATGAGCTGGCGCATTGTCTTGGTGGAGAACCCATGATTTGTCTTTCCACATTTCGGGGCGTTTTTTCCTTACTCTTTGACGTAGTACCTCAAGGTAGTAATATTGATTAATTGTTTGACCTTCAGGAACCCAGTGAAGGTACACAATCCCATGGATATCAAAAAAACAATAATCAATGCTTTAAATTTTGACTTGCTCATTCGAGCTTTTTTGGCCCTCGGTGAAGTCAACTCTTCCAGTGCATGGATTGGCGCTTCGTTTCCGGATCATAAGTAAAAAAGTACTTTTCATCACATGTTATTATCTTCTACCTGTTCCCTTAGGTGAAATCTGCATTAAAAGGGACAAGATTTGAGTCTGTGGAAGTTGTAAAAGAGAAAGCGGCACGCGTCCTGAAGGAGCTGACAGAAGATGACTTCCAGCACTGTTACCAACAATGGAAAATTCGCATGGAGCGTAGGTATAGAGAAGGAGTGTATATTGAAGGTGACAATAAGTGATTATGTATAAAATTAAAATTAAATTTTTTACAACGTCAGTCTCGTTATTTAATACCCACACCTCGTTAGCCAAAAAAGATAAACTTTTATTTTCATAGCGTGAGTCAATGTTTTTAAGACAGTACGTAACAGCGCTCCTGCCATATAAGCCTAAGCAATGGTATCTTCCGACTGTTGGACAGAGTATAGGATGGTACATCCGTCTTTTGTATAGTCTCTCTTTCCTTATCATCTTAACCATCCTCGTTGACCTCCGTTCTCTCAATGTGCCCCAACAACTTTAGTCTTTAGGTCTTCATGTGCGAACTGTCTTTGTCTGCCTTCACTGAGAGTATTCGGTTCCTCATTTTTACGTACTTTTCAATCACCTCCTCAAATCGATCTAAAATTCCTCGATCAATTCTTTCTTTTGAACTGTTTCCAGCAATCTGTTTCTACACAGCCATATGTGACAATTGAATCGGTCATTTCAGAAAGCCCATTAGTCAAAAACCTAACTTTTGGAAAAATTAAAAAACCTGTAAGTTATTATGTTTCAATTAGAAAAATATTAAAAAATATAAATTGTTCAGAGAGCTGTCCCCTTTAATATAAAATAGGTCTTTGTCTTTTTAAAGACAAGTCACTTCTTTAAAAAAAATTTAAAGTTTAAACTAAGGTGTTTCTGAAATAAATTGGAGTAAAATGTTAACTTACATTGTTTTCTGTAAAATACATTGTTAGACCAGAAGAAAATTGTGTTATGAAATAGGATTCATTTATTTATTTTTTTAGTTTACATTATGAATTAAAATAGCTTTCTGCAATAATAAAAATTGAAATCCTTAACTTTAAAAAAGAAAAATGTTGATTTTCAGGACTATTCACGTTCTTCATCGTTGTTATGAACAGTAGTTATTCACCGTAAAAACATTTTTGCACAGAATCTTTGTACGGACTCTTCCACGAGAAAGTAGAGCTAAAGCTTCAAAAAAACATCCACTTTCATTTCTTAGTTAGAAGGAAACACTTCATATCCTTAAGGATAAGCCTTTTCTATGTGTTATATTATGTTACGAAAGGAAAGACAGACTATGTGATTTTTATAGGGATGGTGTGTTTACATTCATGTTCAGGGATGGTTTACAAATATTTAGTTTGTTCTAAGATGCACTAAAGAGAAAATGTAAAATTTTGACTTATGGGCTTTCTGAAATGACTGATCCAATTGAGCGCACAAAACACATGTCGGAAATTTTTATTTTGGTTAACATATTTTAAAATACTTTTACACTGACTTCGACGGAGATTATCAATATTAATAACTGTAGGTTTTCGTGGAAAATCGATGGTAGTACTGATCGATTAAGTGATGACGTTTGAAATTTGTAAATTATTGGGTAATCTTTCGTTACGTACGTACCAAGGAGAATTTGTATTGGTTCTTAGATTTTTTAAATATAAACTACACATATTAAAAGAGAATAAAAACTTCAAAAACACCATGTCATTGACATCAGATACGGTTGAATTAAATACCTGAAAACCTATTTTTAACGATTTTTTTAAACTGCAAAGAAAGTTAACTATACATTAAAAAAAATATAATATATTTTTAAATATCCAGAATTTTTTTATTTGTTTGATAATTAATTATTCTTACTTGTTTGTCAGTTAATTCTTGGTAAAAATTTTTTACTGCATTTTATAGCTTGTTTTCTAATAAATACAAGACATTTTTTAAACGTTTTAACATTTTTAATTTTCCTCCGTAAAATTCCAGTCGTGGCTGGGTACAAATCTCCACGGGTGGCCGTATAAAAAAATAATGAACTATACATTAGTTAATATGTTAAAGAAACAAAAAATAAAATTTTTATTCATTTTATTTAAAAGAAATATTCATGTACTTACATATTTTTATGAAGCATTAAGACTAAGACAAAATGATCTTGTATTACAAGATAATAACTTTTTAATTATTTGTTTAAATTTTTATAGTACTAAAGTAATAAAATTATTTTTAAAATGCAGTTTCTATTAGGTTACTACCGAAGAATTTTATAAAAATTCTAACTGTAATTTTAAACTACTTTTAATTATTTAACTTAAAGATATTTAATACCTGACGTCATTCACTTAAACTGGGCTTTAAATAAGTTAATAGTTTACGTTGATTTTAGTCGGATTAATTTTCTATAAGAAGTAATTAAAGCACTTCACATAATAATCATGTAGCTCGTGTTGAATCCTGGTTTAAATTAAAAATTTCTCAATTTCTCCCACTGAATTATAGTCAAAGATAAATCAACAAATACGGTAAAACCACCCTAATTAATGACACTGTAATTATTACCTTCTATAAATCATCACTCATTTAGTACTGTATATACATACGGTCTGCCCATAACCGACAGGCGGAGTGTCAAATTATTTACACTCAATCTGTTCGTTGCAGGGCTAAAATAAATAGTTCTGTTTCTTATCACATGGTCAGCCAATTAAATGACTGAATCATTTATGAACAGAAGAGGTAGAGGTGTAAAAGACACTAATCAGAGTTATCTCCTCTGAAAGTAATGAATTTCATTATACAGCCAGACCCTACTACAGGTGAATGAAGTGAAGGTGTCATTTGCAGAGTGGAAAATATGTGCTTTTCAGAAGGCCCGGCATGCTGATAAGCGTACTTTTCCACACAGTGAGGAAGGCAATGGTAAACCACCTCACTCCTCGTTTTACTCAGTAAAACCTCTACAGGTTCAAACCAGCCTTTTGGCTGATGACCTAAACAACAACAAGAAGTAATTAAAGTACTTTATGTAGCTCGTGTTGAAGCCTGGTTTAAATTAAAAATTTCTCAATTTCTCTCACTGAATTATGGTCAAAGATAAATCAACAAATACGGTAAAACCACCCTAATTAATGACACTGTAATTATTACCTTCTATAAATGATCACTCATTTGGTATACACTGTATATACTACAGTGTATAGTGTGACAAATCGGTTGGCAGGACAATTGTGTGTTTTCAAGTACTGGTATAATATGAGTTTTGAAAGGTTTGGTTTGTTACCTGGTGGAGACCAACTAGTCTCCATTATTTTTTAATTTTACTACATATAAGTTAGTGTTATGCCCAAAACGGGCAGGTGGAGTGTTATTTTAATTGCACTCAATCTGTTTCGTCCAGGGCTAAAAAAAATAGTTCTGTTTCTTATCACATAGTCAGCCACTTATATGACTGAACTATTTAAGAACAGAAGAGGTAGAGGTGTAAAAGACACTAGTCAGAGTTATCTCCTCTGAGAGTAATGAATTTCACTATGCAGCCAGACCCTGTAGTGAATGAAGTGAAGTTGTCATTTGCAGAGTGGAACGTGAGTGCTTTTCGGAGGGCCTGGCATGCTGATAAGCATACTCTTTCAACTCAGTGAGGAAGGCAATGATAAACCACCTTACTCCTCGTTTTTACTTAGTAAAACCTCTAGAGGTTCAAACCAGCCTTTCGGCTGTTGACCTAAACAACAACAAGTTAGTGTTGTTGTAGTTTAGGTCAGCTGAAAGGCTGATTTGAACCTCTAGAGGCTTAAGTAAAACGAGGAGTGAGGTGTTTACCAATGCCTTCGCCATGGCGTTTAAAAGTATTCTTATCAACATGCCAGGCCTTCTGAAAGGCACATATTTTCCACCCAGCAAATGACACCTTCACTTTATTCACTACAGGGTTTGGCACTATAATGGGATTCCTAACTCCCAGAGAAGATAACTTTGACTTGTGTTTTACACCTGTTCTTAATTGATTCTGTCCTTTAATTAGCTGACCATGTGATAAATAAATAATTAAATAATGTGATATTAAAACTTGAACAAAAAGATAAAGGATTATCGCCAAAGTTGGAGACAGCACATGGCAAGGATGTCAGATCACAGGATACCTAAGCAAGTGCATTGGTATGCTGCAGAAGGTAGAAGGGAAATCGGTAGACCTAGGAAAAGATGCAGATAGTTGATATAGTATGTGAGTTCGGAACAGGCTGCGGCTTAATCCTTGGGTGTACGAAGAAAAAGAAGAATGTGATAAGAAACAGATCCACTTTGTGTAGCCCTGGAACTAACAGATAGAGAGCAAATAATTTAACTTTCCACTTATTAAGGGGATTTTGGAAACATTCTTGTTATCGAGGCACTCTTCTATTATAGTTAAAGTTCATGCTGTCAAGGTTGTGTAGACTAAAAGTCGTGTTTTCTAGGTCACACTGATTTCTCTAAAACTCCTTTATAGCACTGGAAAGTTGAACTCATGTTATAAAGGTTCAGTTCCGAAAAAAGACGTGCTATAGAGAGTTAGAGCTTTGATTTGAATCGGGGAAAATCCGTGCTATTTAGGTTTTAAAATAATAAAAGTCGTAATATAGAGAGAGGTACCTTTAACATTAATAAGTGTTATGGCAATTTCAAGAGGATTAGAAAAATGCAAGTTAACTAGGAAGTCGTGCTAGCTAGGGTATTTTAATTTATAATCGACATGCGGTACGTAACACAAAGATGCTCACCATCAAATTTATAAAACATATTTGAAAAAATGATTTATTATTCTTTAATTATACCTCATTATTTAACTCAGCTTATGTTCGGAATGTCAACAATCTGATTTATAAGCATAACGTTTACATTAAAACAAATATTTACACTGATTCAATATTTGTTTCTCGATCGATGAAAACTAAAATTATTTCTGTACCGGTTGTGATAAATGTATCGTCTATTTATATTGGATGATTCGAAACAGATGGTTATATGAATCGGTGAAAAGAAAGACGTGTCAATATGACGTAATCGAATCTTTTTAAAAATATGTCTAAAACAAATTTGTTACTGTTATGTAAAAAGTTATTTAGTAATAAGTTATAGTTTTATAGAATAAATAAATACCTATTAAAAACTTTATTAATTCTCATAATTACATAAGTGTTAAGATTATAAGTTATACCATGATTATATTTTTAATGAATCATTTCTTCAGTTCTTTAGTTTATAACCAAATAATTGTAGTATCAATTCGAAGAATTTTTATAGCAATGTTAGGTGTGCTTTCTGATCCCCACAGCTAAATTTCCGTACGTATCCACTGGTTTTACTACAGTTTTATTTAGAAGCAAGAAGTAGTTTATCAGTTGTATATAGATAATCATATGTGTTTCATATTGGGACAATTTTAGTCCACGTCAAGTGACAATCATTTCTGGAAACTCTTTTTGCGGCCAACAATCTCTGCAATCGTTCACTGCACTGTAAGATTTCCTCTTTCTTCCATCCATTCAGTGTTTTGTTTTTGCGTTTCGTGGAATCCCTGAGTCAGTAATCAGTTTTTTACTTTCTCTTGCCTATATGAATATATAGGAAGGAAAGTATTGTTTTCATGTCGATTTTTTGAAATCGAGTTTTCACCGGATCTATACGTTTTCAGACCCCCTGAACCCAAAAAAACATGTTTTTAGCGATTGGTCTATGTGTGTGTGTCTGTGTGTGTGTGTGTGTGTGTCTGTATGTGAACAGAATATCTCAAGAACAGAATATCGTACGAACTTGAAACTTGAAACTTAAGTTACATACCACTACCGGACCCGACACGAACATTTTCATCAAAATCGGTCAACCGGAAGTAGTAGTTTATTCGTATAACTTTTCACTTTTTTGCGATTTTCTCAAAAACTGGTCCTACGATTTTTTTTAAAATCGCCTGGTTTACTCAATTTTTTATTTTCTACAAGATAGGGTAGGCGTCATGTTCGCTGAAATTCTTGGTGAGGCTGTTTTCACGTAAAAACGTTGTTTTTTTAAGATTACGGCTTTAATATGCATTTTAGCGAAAAAATTTATATAATAAAAGTTGTAGAGAATGTAAAATTCTACAACTTTTATTTCAAACATTTTTTTGTATAACGCTTAGTTTAACGGTAATTAGCAATTTTATGTTTTTTTCTCGCGAAAACGTGTGAAAAATCTATTTTTAAAGATTTCGGCCTTAGAATGCATTTTACGACAAAAGTGTATAAAATAAAATTTATAGGAAATTAAGAGATCTACAACTTTTATTTTAAGCATTTTTTTGTACAGTGCCTAGTTTAGCGTGAATGAGCGATTTTCCGTATTTTTAAGCCAAACTGAGGTCGATTTTAATTTTGCGTATTTCACTAATGTTTTTTGAGGTTATTTTTTTGTTAATTTCTAATGTTTTATTACTAATGTTAGGTTTATTGTTAATTATTTGCATTGGCAAGAGAAAGTTGTGTGAGTGTTTCACACCAGATTTTTTAAGTTTGGTTTACCATTATGTTTTCTCGGTTCATTCCAGTTTTCCATTCTGACTTATTTACACCATTATTTGACCTTATTCGATACCGTAGGTCTAATATTTAGTGTTTTGTCACCGTCACCGCCTTTTATTTTAGGTACTGTACTCAAAGGTTCCGACATGCCGACAGAAGGAAGCCGACAATACTTTCGACAAGGCCAGCAGATCTTTGTCGGCAATGCAGAGGGCTAGTAATCGCCCCTTTTGTTACTATATAAAAATCCCTGGATTGATCCCGATTGGCATTCCGCTCTACAGTTCCGACTGGACAAAGAATCGACCCACGGTTAAGGACTCCGACGAAGACCCATCGACGACCCTGCAAGAGAGAAGATGATATTCCCACTCGCCGATCCGACATCATAACCGTGACCACGATAATCCGCTGCCGCGAGCGATGCTCACAGCGGTCCCTCAACCGAGCGTTGCACTCACTGGATCCCGACGAAGCAGCCATCGAAACACTACTGAAAGGAAGAAGATGACTTCTCAATCGAACGACTACGACCGCGGCCACAGCTGTCCACCGACCGACTCTTTCTACATAGATGACCTGTGCTTAAAAGGACCATTTTAGGGCTCCCAAATATTTAGGGCTTCCCCACGTCACATGCTTACCATCCGATGACAATTTTAGAAATTACTTTTTTCAACCGTTTGTTATTTATTCTACACAGGTGACCGTAGAATTTTAATCTTCATTTTTTAATAATTTCCATCAATCATCTGATCTTGTATTGAGAGTGTTTTCTTCATACACAGGTGGTGAATTCCTCGGAGTGCACCGGCCAATTTTCCTCGTCTGCTGTTCTTTATTTCCTTTTCATTGGCCAGCGTCATTTTGAGTAATTGGCACCCAAAATATATAACCTGCTCCCAAACCATTTAAAAAATCTAACGGGTTTAAAATTTTATAAAGAACTAAAAAAAAATGGATAACCAAAACAAGTAGAGAGAAAATAGCAAAAATGGTCAGCAATATTCAAATGTAGATATAACTAAAGAGACAGGAAGAAAATAAAATAGTATATTAATTAAGTTTTTTTAAATGTAATAATTAATTAATTTTAGGTTGTATTTAATTATCTATATTTTATTAAAAATAGTGTAAGTTTGATAATTATTAAAATGTAATGTATCATAATTGATACAATCGTAATCTAAGTAAATATCAAAGTATTGGTTAAGTTAGTGTAATAAGTAAATATAGTAGGTATTGAATGCTATTGCTAATACTTAAAAATTAGCGAATATTGTTAATACTTCAGTTTTTTTTATATTTATTTAAAAGATTCCAACCCATCCCATCATAGTACATGGTTTTGTCCTTAGTTGGATGGGATAATATCCACCACCTCTAGCGTTATAGGATAGTCGTCTAATATAAGAAATTTTGTATGATGGTCATTTCTTTTTAATGTAATGTGTAATTTCATGGGAATAAATAAATTATTATTATTATCATTACTATTATTATTATTAAACTTAGATTGTATTATCTCCTCGAGGTACACTATTAACTATTACAATTTTTCCGTACTATTGTATAACGCGGAGCTGTTTTGATATTCATAATGTGTTGCTTTCAAAAGAAATCTGTAGTCTTGTTAACTTCGTGTGCTACTAAAGCATTTTAACTGCGTTATTTATGTAGGCACTTGTTACTTTTTAACAGCATCAACCGTTTCGGCATTAGAATACTGTGGGTTACAGGACTGGAACGATGAATATTTAAAAAAAATCTCTAATGTGTGTACGTTTTAATCTGTTCAATTTAAAAACATTAATGAAACCATGACCAAATGAGATGAGGATGATGACGTGTAAATGAGGTGTCGTGTTGTACAGACTCACGCCGATCATTCATGATAGAGTATGGTTAATTGATTCCCAACCATCAAAGTATACCGGTAATCAATGTGTGGTATTCAAATCCTTATTAAAGTACTTAGGGTTAAAGTACCTTTAACCTACCGGGCTGGTCTAGAGGTAAAGTCGTCGCCAAAACCAGCTGTTTAACAGCTGATTTTCGGAGACGAAGGTTAAAATCCTAGTAAAGGTAGTTACTTTTATACGGATTTAAATGCTAGACAGTGGTTACCGATGGACTTTGATGGTTAGGGTTCAATTAACCAGACTCTCTCAGGAATGGTCGACCTGAGTCTGTAAAAATACTTCACGTCATTTACACGTCATACACATCATCCTCATGTCATTGGGTCATGGGTTTGTTTGCTTATTGTTCTGAATTGAACAGATTGAAACGTACACAAACTACGGATTAGAAAAAAAGAAAAAAGTACCTTTACTAGGATTTTAACCGAGGAACCTTCATCTACCGAAAATCACTGTGAATCAGCTGAATTTAGCGACGACTCTACCACTAGACTTACCCGATGGGTTGATGAATATTCATTTATAATAATTTTCAGACCTTATCCGGGATTCAAACTTGGGACCTTACACTTTTTAGGGTAACGCGTTAACCACTATGCCATATTTAGGGTTTTATTAATAATACATGCACTGTTCAAAGAGCCATGAGAGGGGAATTATGGAAATAGAAGACTAACATGGACCAAAATATCGAGGTTATATTGAATCTGCAGAATGAGAAACAGACCTTACCTAAAAAAAAAACACGCAAACAAACACATCATTAATCTAAAAACACCAAAACATACAAACATAACCATATGGATGACTTGGAGAACCGATCAAACTTTTTGTTTGTGGTTGATGAATACAGAGCAAACAACAAGAGAATCGTTGATTGTGTGATAGACATCCAGACAGACAGACAGATCTTTCTATCATTTATATACAACAATGCCAGGATTAATGGATCGTTCCGTCTTTCTTTCTATTCGTCTCAAACCCATCCAACATTCATTGACTACGTTTTTCTTTTGTTTTTATTTTATCTGGCTTGTCTTATTTTGTTTACTTACAACTATTGTTTTATTCGTCTATCGCTTCTTCTTTTATAAAACATTAAATTGATTTCGGGTATTTTCTTTTCTGTTTTTTTATCTATCACTTTTGATCCGTGTTGCTTTCATCTTCGATTTTTTTAAAAAGAAAAAAGTACGAGATGAGAGAAAATGTGATGTTTTTACACTTGTTATAACTTACAAAGTAGGAGCGCCATCACATTTTAATAAGTCACCAGGTTTTATTTTCATGAAGTTTATAACATACAGTAGGTAGTCCTCTGTCAACGAACGTCATCCAATGTACGATCAATGGGCAGTCGGTTAAGTGAAAATATCGGTTAAATAAGAGAGTTGTATTTCTATTATTCATTTTTAAATAAAATATTTTTTTTTATGATTTCTCTACAAATTATATTTATAACAATACTAATAATTTAAAATATACTAGTAATTGCAGTGGTAAAATTATAATGCAGTGTTTTACTAAATATTTATCTTATTTGTTTCATTGAACACAACAATATTACATAGGTACGTATTTTATTATTATTTTTTCGATCTTCAAAAGGCTTTCCAAAGAGCGGATAGAATAAAATTATGGGAAATATTGCGAGATACTGGATATCCTTCCCATCGTATAAAAACAGTCCAAAGCTATAAAAAGATACCAGAGGGATAACAACAACGGAAAACTCCAATTCTGGAGAATTAATTATTAATAGAGGAGTAAGACAAGGGTGTGGTCTATCACCCACTTTGTTTAATACCTATTTATTTAAATGACGTGACCAGAAGATATGGTTGTAAACTGTCTATTCCAATGACCTATATATAGTGCTACAGGAGAATGAGGATGACCTGCAGAGATCACTCTTCATGCTGAAAGAATTCTGCAAAGAATATAAATTGACAGTTTCGATAAAGAAGACAAAGGTAATGGCATTTAAAGGGAAGGAGCCAGTCAGAAGTAAAATTGTAATAAAGAATAATATTTTGGAACAGATCTCCCAGTTTCAGTATCTAGGTTGCAACATAGCATACCAACAGGATAAGGATGCTTACAAAAAGATGCACCGATTTCAGCAAATAAGCGGAAATATCCACAGAACCTTAAAAAATAGCACCAACAAAAACTCGAGGTTGAGATTTTATAAAACAATAGCAGTGCTGACTTTACTCTAGGGCAGTGAAACTTGGGTGCATCAAAGCGAGAGGAGAGTAGATTGTAAGCATCTGAAATGAAATTTTTTCGACATAAATATGGGTGTAGTGGAGAAGATCGTTACAGGAATACCGAGATAGGAAAGAACCCAACATCTTCTCTACACACAAGAGAAAATTCAGAACAGAATGCAGTGGTTGGAGCATGTGAACAGAATGAGAGAGGGTAGGATATCTAAGGAAACACTAGGGTATAAACCGGAGGGAAAGAGAACCAGGACGCCCGAGAAAGAGATGGGCAGATTTGAGAGGTTCAGAACAGACAGAGATGCCTAATCCTTGAAAGGCAGAAGAAGAAGAAGATTATTATTTATTTATTATTAAATATTTTTACTATTGTTTTAAGAAGTAGAAATGTTTACAGAAGATGTAGTGAACACATATTAATAGCCTTGCAACTCTTATGGCATAACTAATTAAAATTTCAACCGTTACAGTCTCGAGTACCAAACAAAACGAACAGTTTTGAACGTAATTTACTTCATACTTACAAAAAGAATTTCTTAATTTCACACTTCATTACATTTGTTCAAAGACTAAGTCTATCAAAACCTTGTTTTTCAAAAAAGCCAATATAAATAACGACAAATGACTAACTGACATTGCATGCTCTATTCTCCTACAAGTTATACAGTATAAGCCACAGATTTACATGCTATATTTTTGGTCGCCATATTTTATCCTTTATAGATAAAGATAGTAATGATTAGAATGAAACAGAAAACACAAGAATATAGAAAATTAAAGATGGGTCCGTCTACAAAAGGAACTGATGGAGTGAATGCTTTCATTTTGTAGAACACCCCTTTTTGTTTTGTCTTTTTCATTACACGCATTTTTAATAGAACACTAAAATCGTACGCGTTCAAAAAATCTTTCTCTTTGAGACGGAATAGACAAAGAATTATGATTAGTATTCCTGTTATTAAGGGTACTTCATTAAAAAAAAAAAAAACTTCAAAAAATCTTTCATTGATGATGTTGAAATTCATGATTAAACTAATGACCTAATTATAAAATTAATTTTCTTAATCATTTGTTTTGTTTTATGAATAATTTAATTCCACAATAATTTTTGTTGTGCAAATTCTATTTATGATGTTTATTAAAATAAAGGAAGTCGTCACAAAGTACGTTTACGTCAACCCTTTTTATAAATTAGAACTATTCTTTGTATTCATTCTCAAGTTTAACTGTATTCAAATGTATTCAGTAGTGTATTCCAACAAATTATGTCCAGGTTATAACTCATGTCAACTCGAACATTTACATTTTTCTTTTTTACTTTCTTTTGCTCTTATGAATGTAGAGGAGGGAAAGTATTGTTTTCACGTCAATTCTTCGAAATTACCGGATATACACGTTTTCAGACCCCCTGGACCCACATGTTTTTAGCGACTAGTCTGTGTGTGCGCGCGTGCGCGTGTGTGTGTGTCTGTCTGTCTGTCTGTCTCACACACATATCTCAAGAACGGAACATCGTACAAATTTGAAACTTAAGTTAGGTACTACTAGATAACCCGACAAGAAAATTTTCATCAAAATCGGTCAACCGGAAACAGTAGTTTATTCGTGTCATTTTTTCACTTTTTTACGATTTTCTCAAAAACGGCTCCTAATTTTTTTTTAATCACCCCATTTACTAATTTTTTTATGCTCTTCAAATAGGGTAGGCGCCATGTCTGCTGAAATTCTTGAAAAGGTTATTTTCTCGTATTGTGGCTTTAATATGCATTTTAGCGTAAAAATGTATATTATAATAAAAGTTATAGAAAATTTAAAATCCTACAACGTTTATTTCAAACACTTTATTTGTATAACGCTTAGTTTAGCGGTAATTAGTGATATTTTTTCATAAAAATCTGTAAAAAATCTAGTTTTTAAGATTTCAGCTTTAATAGACAATGCATTTTACGATAAAAGTGTATACAAACACTTTTGATTATACTCAAATTTATAGGAAATAAAAAATCTACAACTTTTATTTAGAGCATTTTTCTCTACAGAGCCTACTTTAAAATGAAAGAGTGAATTTCCGTATTTTTAAGCCGAAATGTGGTTGATTTTCATTTTGCATCATTCACTCATAATTAAAATAAGGTTATGTTTTTTGTTTATTTCTATGTTTTATTACTAACATTAGGTTTTGTTAATTATTTACATTGGTAAGAGAAATTGTGTACACATGCGCGCGCACGCGCACACACACACACACACACCAATCGCTTAAAACATGTTTTTTGGGTTCATGGGGGCTGAAAACGTGTAGATTCGGTAAAAACTCGATTTCGAAAAATCGACCTGAAAACAAGACTTTCCTTCCTATACGAGGGGGTACCCAAAAGAAACCGGAATTATTTTTTAAAACTATTTATTTTTAATTTTTTTACAAAAGAACCTTATCCCCTTCAAAATACTCTCCATTACAAGTAATACATTTGTCCCACCGGTGCTTCCACTGTTCAAAACATTTTTTGTACTCCTCTTCAGTGATGGCTGCCAGCTCATCCGTCGTTTTTTTTCTTGACATCATCAACGTTGTTAAATCGGAGACCTTTCATGCGTGGGAACAAGAAAAAATCACACAGAGCCAGATCGGGTGAGTACGGTACGTGTGGTAGCAAAACCATGCCGTTTTTCGCCAAAAACTGGGTAACCGAGATTGCCGTGTGTGCAGGCGCGTTGTCGTGGTGGAAAAACCAGTCCCCTGTCTGCCACAAATTAGGTCTTTTACGACGAATGCTGTTTCGTAGTCTTCTTAACACTTAAAGATAAAAAGTCAATGGTCTGTCGTCGGTCTGTTCGTACAATTTCTTTCACTTTCACAACATTTTCGTCTGTTCGGGAAGTCGACGGTCGTCCAGAACGAGGTTTGTTCTCAATCGACATGTCGCCATTTTTAAAGCGCAAAACCCCACTCGTACACTTGGGTTTTTCCAATAGCGTCGTCTTTGTAAGCTGTGTTCAACATTACAACTGTTTCCGCGGCGTTTTTACCGAGCAAGAAGCAAAATTTCACAGCCGCACGTTGTTCATTAAAACTTGCCATCATGAAAAACGACACGAGCACAAAACAGCACTAGCGAGAACAATCACTGCACGAGAACAGAACAAGCTAGATCAACGAACAAAATGGCATTGAACTGGCAATGAGTAGCGCTACAAGCAGCCTAGTGGCGGGAATTTGTACTGCACAAGCTCCGCCCACAGCAGAGCTATTCCGGATACTTTTGGGTACCCCCTCGTATATTCATACAGGCAAAAAAAAAGTAAAAATATTATTCAAAATAAATAATTACAACATTTTTTAATAAAATTTTGGGTTAAAAACCAAAAGATACTAATTAAATGTTGATGGGATTTAAAGGTACATTATTTTGATATTTCGGATGTAAGAATTTATGTATTTGTCACTCCATAAAATGTCAAAATCATTTCCTATTTCCTTTGCAAACTGTAAAGGTATTTTGAAACGTTAAAGGATAAGACATTTACTCCCTTACGTTGTAAATTATATGATATGCAGACTTAGGTAATAATAGTAATAATAATGTCACATTTACTTTTAATATACTTCCGTGGCAAGGATATTTCCAATTCTGAAAGTTGTATGTAAAGAGTGAAACAAGGGAAGTCCGAAAATATCTGAGTTAAAATGAATGTGATGAGGGGTTAGTCGGTCTTTGGGGGATTGTTAGTTACTGTTTCCAGAATATGAATGTCATTTCAACCCCTAAAGAGCCATTTGAAAGCCATTAAAAGTTCCAGTTTGAATGGATGGTTGAGTAAAGTAAAACTAGCCCAATAATATATACGAGGGGGGTACCCAAAAGTATCCGGAATAGCTCTGCTGTGGGCGGAGCTTGTGCAGTACAAATTCCCGCCACTAGGCTGCTTGTAGCGCTACTCATTGCCAGTTCAATGCCATTTTGTTCGTTGATCTAGCTTGTTCTGTTCTCGTGCAGTGATTGTTCTCGCTAGTGCTGTTTTGTGCTCGTGTCGTTTTTCATGATGGCAAGTTTTAATGAACAACGTGCGGCTGTGAAATTTTGCTTCTTGCTCGGTAAAAACGCCGCGGAAACAGTTGTAATGTTGAACACAGCTTACAAAGACGACGCTATTGGAAAAACCCAAGTGTACGAGTGGTTTTTGCGCTTTAAAAATGGCGACATGTCGATTGAGAACAAACCTCGTTCTGGACGACCGTTGACTTCCCGAACAGACGAAAATGTTGTGAAAGTGAAAGAAATTGTACGAACAGACCGACGACAGACCATTGACCAAATATCACAGGTTAGTGGGCTATCTTGGAGCTCAGTCCAACGCATTTTAACAGAAGACTTGACAATGAAAAGAGTCGCTGCCAAGTTTGTGCCTCGGGTTCTGACAGACACTCAAAAGGAACGTCGAATTGAAACGTGTAGTGATTTGAAACAACAGCTTGAAACTGATCCAGATTTCATGTCAAAGATCATTACGGGTGACGAGTCTTGGTGCTATGGGTATGACCCAGAAACCAAACAACAATCCAGTCAATGGAAGACTTCATTATCACCCCGACCAAAAAAAAAGTCGGCAAGTCAGATCGAACATCAAAACAATGCTGATTTGTTTTTTGATGTGAGGGGAATTGTCCATTCAGAGTTCGTTCCACCAGGCCAGACGGTAAATCAAGCTTTTTATCTTGAAGTGTTAAGAAGACTACGAAACAGCATTCGTCGTAAAAGACCTAATTTGTGGCAGACAGGGGACTGGTTTTTCCACCACGACAACGCGCCTGCACTCACGGCAATCTCGGTTACCCAGTTTTTGGCGAAAAACGGCATGGTTTTGCTACCACACGCACCGTACTCACCCGATCTGGCTCCGTGTGATTTTTTCTTGTTCCCACGCATGAAAGGTCTCCGATTTAACAACGTTGATGATGTCAAGAAAAACACGACGGATGAGCTGGCAGCCATCACTGAAGAGGAGTACAAAAAATGTTTTGAACAGTGGAAGCACCTGTGGGACAAATGTATTAGTTGTAATGGAGAGTATTTTGAAGGGGATAAGGTTCTTTTGAAAAAAAATTAAAAATAAATAGTTTTAAAAAATAATTCCGGTTTCTTTTGGGTACCCCCTCGTATATATATATATATATATATATATATATATATATATATATATATATATATATATAAGGGTTTAGTTTGAAAGATTTTGATAAGGGAGGATTGAATAAATATAAAGATAACGGAATGAAATAAAATTTGTCATTTTGTGATTTGTGATCGATGACTAAATGTTGTTTTCTAACAAAAAAACTTTTTTGTTTTTTTTTCATACTTTAGTCCATTATAAAAGAACTTTTGATATTCATATAAGAAGTGATTGGAGATATCTGTTATTTTTCTCCGGTATACAAACGATTTTTGTTGCTACGAAAAAGAATTTTGGTTCTACGAGTATTTTCCCCTCGTTTATTGTAACATCAATGTATATACGTGTTCTCAAAGTTGTAATATCCAGATTTTCACTAGTCTTATACACCAACGAAAGTTAAAGTTTTGACATTTATTGCTGACATCCTTTTGTAAGGGAACTTGTTTCCTTATAAAGTCTGGATAAGTATAGATAAAATATCTTATACTCCATCTACAAACTGAAAACGGAAATATATTCCGAATAATGTGCCTCTACGTCTATAACGAAAAGAAAGCTACAGAAATAAACAGAATTACCGGGTTCAATCATGTCATTCTGTGTACAGACTTTGAATGTAAATTATGTGAAGGTCTATTGTTTACGGAAAAACTAGGGGATTTTAAAAGGTATTTTCTACGGATAAGAAATCTTACCTGAGGTACTCTAATAAAATTTTTAGTAATACTCATGTAAAGTACGGCAATAATCCCATGCACAGCGCAGGGTTATTGCTAACCGTAGTGGGGAAAATTAAATAAGCAGATTTATTACTTTCCCCGATTTTGCTAACAATTTTTTTACTTTCTCTTGCCTATATAAATATATAGGAAGTAAAGTATTGTTTTCATGTCGATTTTTAAAAATCGAGTTTTCATCGGATCTACACGTTTTCAGACCCCCTGAACCCAAAAAAACATGTTTTTAGCGATTGGTCTGTGTGTGTGTATACAAAATATCTCAAGAACGGAACATCGTACGAGCTTGAAACTTGAAACTTAAGTTACATACCACTACCGGACCCGACACGAACATTTTCATCAAAATCGGTCAACCGGAAGTAGTAGTTTATTCGTGTAATTTTTCACTTTTTTGCGATTTTCTCAAAAACTGGTCCTACGATTTTTTTTAAAAATCGCCTGGTTTACTCAATTTTCTATTCTCTACAAGATAAGGTAGGCGTCATGTTTGCTAAAATTCTTGGTGAGGCTGTTTTCACGTAAAAAAATACTTTTTTTAAGATTACGGCTTTCATATGCATTTTAGCGCAAAAATTTATACAACAAAAGTTGTAGAGAATTTAGAATTCTACAACTTTTATTTCAAATATTTTTTTGCATAACGCTTAGTTTAGCGGTAGGACTAATTAGCAATTTTATGGTTTTTTCTCACGAAAACGTGTAAAAATCGGTTTTTTTACGATTTCAGCCTTAGTATGCATTTTACGACAACAGAGTATATAATCAAATTTATAGAAAATTAAAAGATCTACAACTTTTATTTAAATCATTTTTCTCTATAGAGCCTATTTTAGCGTGAAAGAGCGATTTTCCGTATTTTTAAGCCAATTTGAGGTTGATTTTCATTTTGCGTCTTTCATATATGATTAAAATTAGGTTATGTTTATTGAGATTAGTTTTTTGTGTATTTCTAATGTTAGGTTTATTGTTAATTATTTGCATTGGCAAGAGAAAGTTGTGTGTTTCACACCAGATTTTTTTCTATGAATACCAATATATATTTTATCAATTAGAAGCAAATATTCAAAAATTGAATGCTTTACTTTTCCTGGGTATTTATAGTAATATATTATGAAATTATTTTGGTCGAGTTTGATCTCTGCTCCAACTGGACTGATTACTGTCAACCTTTTCTTAAATGAAGTTCTCCCCGTGGAAATTTACAATCACCGATCGTCATTTTTACCAAATTTCTGATTTACGCAAAAATATAAATTATTTAATTTTTTAATAACACGATTCTTTAAAAATTTTAAATGTGAAAAGCATCTACTTTACATCCTACAAGTAACACCTTCACTTCATTCACCACAGAGTCTGGCTGTATAATGAAATTCATTACTGTCCGAGGAGATAACTCTGACCACTGTCTTTTACGCCAGCCGCATTGGTGTAGTTGGTAACGTGCTCGCCTCTCATCATACGGTTTTGGGTTCGAATCCCATTCAAGCACGGCATATTTTCTTACATTACAAAAAATAATTTTATCCTTCACCGTCTGCATTAGCAGTAATTGCAGAAGAGTCGGACGTTAAACCCCCCAAAAAACTGTCTTTTACACCACTACCTCTTCTTTTTTTAAATGCTTCAGTCATATAATTGGCTGACCATGTGATAAGAAACATAACTATTTTTTGTAGCTCTGGAACTAGCGGATCGAGCGCAAATAATCACTCCACCCTGTTATGCGCAAAAAATATATTATGTGTCTCATTATTTTGTACAACTTTGATTATGTACGATTAAACCCGAAATCTAAAAAAAAATATTTTATACAATTCTCAACTATGTACGATATTCCGTTCGTAAGATATTTTGTTCACACACGCATTGACTAATAGGTAAAAACATAAATATTTTGGGTTCAGGGGGCCTGAAAACGTGTATTTCCGGTGAAAACTCGATTTCGAAAAATTGACACGTTCTATATCTCTTGTAGGGCAAAAGAATGTAAAAAAATCTGGAGAGAAACACTCACACGACTTTCTCTTGCCAATGTAAAAAATATATAATTATAATCTATGTATCTTCAACCATAACTATATTGCCATCAGGTGTTCAGTTCTGCGAATACCAGGAGCGTATAAATTTACAAAGGTTCCACTTTCAAACAGGAGCAGGACGTTGGGTATGCGCGTCATTCGGTCTGCAGATTAGGTCTATAACACCATCTTTGTTTGTTAATGATGTTTTGACATCGTCTTTTGTGACATGACAACGCCATACACCCGGCGGTCACTCATTCTCTCTCTTTCTACCTACCGACAAACTGCTTTTTCTTCGACTACCTGCTCAAGCCATCAACCCTTTACACATTTTCTGTATTCAAACTACATTTGTGAGTTGCTGTTCGTTCATACATTAAATAACATGATATTACGAACCTTTTTAATGTATATTTTTGTTATTGAAGCCTATATAAGACCGCAGAAATTGACTACCAAACAGTTTTATTTTTCAAATAAATGTCGTAAAACTTCAAGATATTAGTGGCTACAAATATTGAACTTAAATATTGAATAAATATCTATATTATTAAATATATATATATATATATATATATATATATATATATATATATATATATATATATATATATATTTAATATTTAATCTTAAATAAGTTATTAAATAATTAAATATTAAATTAACACTTACACGCGGCGTACACATAACCTCATCTCATTGGGCCATACGATTACTTATTGTTTTCGAGTTGAACAGATTGTAACGTACACATTCACGATATAGAAAAAAAATAATGTAAAAACTAATATTCCTTGCTTTTTCTCCCTAAAAAACAGTACGTGTAAACTGTAGTAATCGTGTATTGTGAAGAACATTAATGTATCTTAACAATCAGTATATTTGTTTTTGAAGTGTGAATATTTCAGCCTTATAATGATACATCCTAATTTAAAACAACTGTGGATAAAATTTTCATTGATGGTATCATGGGTTTTGTTTTTAATAAGCTTAGCGTAGTTAAGAGCAGTATTTTGCGCATAAATTTATTTAAGTAATATTTGATTAGTATTTTACCTTAACTTCTAGTTTTTTATATTCATCACTTTAAGAAAAGTATTTACTTCTAAAAAAACTATTTTGAATTGTCACAGTGATTCCCAAGTTTTAAGCAAAATAATACCGCGTTGGCCAAGATACACTTAATTTCAGCTATATTTTTTTATCAGACATGTTCAACAGTAATCAAAATTTGAAAAATATACAAATGTCCTTCTTCCTAAAAATTGTCTAGACAAAATGCTGCAAATAAAAGAAAAACATTTCGCTTGCCTTTCTAGTTCTTGTGATGTTATTAGGGTCAACAGCCGAAAGGTTCGTTTGAACCTCTAGAGGTTTTACTAAGTAAAATGAGGAGTGAGGTGGTTTACAATTGCCTTCCTCACCGAGTAAACAAGTAGCCCTATGCTTATCAGCATGCCAGGCACTCCGAAAAGCATCTACTCTGTAACCTGAAAATGACACTTTCATTTCATTCACCACAGGGTCTGGCTGTATAATGAAATTCATTACTTTCAGAAGAGATAACTGTGACTAGTGTCTTTTACACCTCTACTTCTTCTGTTCTTGAATAGTTGTCATATAATTGGGTGACCAAGTGATCAGAAACAGAACTATATTTGTAGCCCTGGAACTAGCAGATCGAATGGAAATAATTTAACACCCCACTTCCCTGTCATGGACGTAATTCATATGTATCGCCAATGAAACGTGTTCTATTCGATGACGCCATGAAATATGTTAATTTTACTAAAATTGGTTTCACAATCCGGCTAATTTTTTTTGTGTTTTTCTTGTAAGGCCCATTGGACCACTTTAATCAAATAATATCAGTTCCTCAATTTCCTCCTAATCCTCTCCCAGTAGTTCTTCATTATCTGGGATCTAGCAGCCCGTTTAGCATCTGAAAAAATTCTAGGGTTCTGTATTTTTCTAACCGTTTTTTTGAACTTGATATTTATGTGTTTGATTGCTTTCAGGTTATCGGATTTTTTTCAAGGTCCTCCAATAATAGGTTCAGCTCCACTAAAACCTTCTTCACTTCACGAATCCAAGCCGGCCCCGACTTAAGGTCCCACATATATTCTATTAGTTGTCTGAGGATTCTTGTTTGAGGAGTTCTTATGATGTGTCCAAGAAAAAAGATCCGTGTTTTGCGCATTGTGTCTGGTACAGGTTCAATGTTTCTGTAAACTTCTCTGAAGTTGTACCAGCCAAAAAAAGTGTGTGTTGGATGCCAGAAAAAGTGTGAAGTTTTTGGATGGTACCATCCAGATACCATCTCTGAACATTCGTTTTCCAATGCAGGTTCTTAGCATCCTTTTTTCCAGCATCTGAACTTTTCGAATCCTGTTTCTCTTAGTCAGTCCCGTCAGGGTTTCGCTGCAATAAGTGACCTCTGGTTGCACAACAGTTCTGTAATGCTGTATTTTAGTGCCGGTGGACAAAGACCTTTTGTTGTAGGTATTTTGGGTGCATTTCTGAGCTTTAAGGAACGTGTTGATACGTTCCCTCCATGCAGAACTTTCGTTTCCGTTATGGTTTCTCCAAGATACTTAAAGTTTTTACGATTTCTATCCAGTTGTCATTCACTTGTACTTTGCTGACTACCAGAGGGTCGATAGCCATGATTTTGGTTATTTCATATGAGATCTTTAAACCAAGTTTTGCAGCCAAATTCTCTAGCGATACAATTTGTTTCCGTAGCTCTGCCATGCTTCCTCCCAGCAGTGCCAGATCGTCCGCAAAACCTAGGCAATTCACTTTGATGTGGCTCTTCTGTTTTCTTCCGCATTTAATATTTTCCGGATTTTCCAGTTTCCATTTTCTGATGATGTATTCTAAGGCGCAGTTGAACAATAGCGGTGACAGACCGTCTCCCTTTCTGAGTCCTGTTTTAATCTGAAAATCCTCTGAATACTCCACAAAATTTTACCCTAGATCTTGTGCCCGATAGAGTCAGCTCAATCAATCGGACTAACTTCGGATCCAGTCCCATATTTCTCAAGATTTTGAGCACCGATGTTCGGTGTATACAATCATACGCCATTTTTGAAGTCTATTAAAGCGATCATCAGTTGTTTGTTTCTTCCTTTGTAATAGTCCATTATTATTTTAACGTTAGAACCTGGTCTGCACAGCTTCTACAAGGTCTAAAACCTCCCGGATACTCACCTCATTCCGCATCTAGTTGACCCTTAATTCTGTTGTAAATTATCCTCGAAAATATTTTATAGGTGCAATCTAGTAAAGAGATTCCCCTGTAATTGTCGGCATTTGACCTCTCCCCCTTTTTGTGTAATGGGCAGATTACAGCATTCGTCCATTGCTCTGGTAGTTCCTCTTTTTCCCAGATTGTTACAAGGTTTTGGTGTAGAGCCTCATGTATGTTTTCAGAAGCGTATTTCCAAATTTCTGTTGTTGTACCGTCTTCGCCACTGCTTTTGTTGTTTCTCATTTCTTTAATTGCTGCTTGAACTTCTGCTAGGGTCGGTGTTAAAATGTTGTAGTTTGTAATAATAATATGCACTTAGAAGAACTATGGTTATTTCTAGCTCAACGACGGAGCAGAAATAAAATATTGAGAGCGTTTCGTGTTAGGGTGTACGCTAAAACTGATAATTTTATTTAGCAAACTAATAGAATAATAGATTTATTATTAGTTAATTAATTGATTAATCAATTAGACTAAAAACTAATAGATATAAGATAATTATATTTTGTTTGTAGGAGAGTGTTAGCAAATGAGAAAATTGTTAACCATTCAATAATTTTATTGTTCGAAGACGTTTGTTACAGTAAGCCTATGTCTTTTTTATTAATAAAATAATACAAAAACTATATTGAAGTGCATAAAATACGGGAAAATGAATATTTTCTAATAAATTAGACAAACTTTCCTTCATTATTTGAAAATTTAACTAGACCTGCAATCATAGATGCTAATAAATAGTATTGTGCTGACGAAGGGACAGTAATAATAAAATACATAAGTAGTAATCGGTGATTGCAGAAACAACATAAGTCACAATTCTTAAATTTTACAGGAATGAGAAAAAACTGTTTTCAAAAAAACTAAATATCATTTACATTTCGGGTTTGGTGTAGTTAACACTACTATTCTTTCTTGTCAATTCAAGCATAAAAACGTTTTTGTAAATATATGGTGGGTTGAGAATTTTCAAAATAATTTATTTTAATGACTTACGTAGTTTCTACACTCAATGACCTTAATTTTCAAAAAATGATTATTATTATTATATTGATTAAAAAGTATTTTATTAATACAATCAATGTAGATAATATAATCCAATTTATCTAAAATTGAAAAAATATTCAAATCACACATACCATAATAATCACACAATAATAGCAGTAAAAAATAAAAATCAGCTGATCATTTACTGTTGTCATGAAAGATTGAAATATCACTGTTAGTTCATACACTGTCACAAAAAAATAAAATGCCCAATAATATACATTATCATAATAAAAATTACTGTCTCAAAATAACTCATCTTCGTTATCGTCTCGGTGATCCTCCTGTGTTGATAGCCAATTATCACTATTTTCGTAAAATTTTAGGAACTCTTGCGGAATGTACGGTTTCAACTTTGCAATATCGTCAAGTTTGTTTGTAATAAAGGTCTTTATTTTATTTTTGTTCAGTTACAATTGAGCTATTACAATATTTTCCCTTAAATTCTAAAAGACAATACTCATGGCCGTAGCCGTCTGAGAGGTTGGATCACACTTTTTCTTTTTTTTCCTTTTAAATACGAGTAATAACCATTTAATAAACTACTATTTAAAATAATAATCAAAATAAAATATAGAAAAATAAAAAAAAATGAATAAAAATAAATAAAAATTATATTAACTAATGTATTGCTGTATCAGAAATTACATACACTAAATTAATAATTAAACTCTTGAACCAATTCATATCTGTATTTCCAGGCATATTTCCAAAAGTAAGCTATTTTTTCCAGTTTTCGCCATTCAAACACCTCACAACTTCATCCACTTGCAGCTCTAACTTTCCGAATCGTCTCTTCCTAAATTCCTTCAAAACCGGGCATCTAGCAACGAAATGCATTACGTCCTCTTCCTCGTTTTTGCTACACAGGGAGCATAATTTAATATCTTTCTTAAAGTCGTATTTATTTAACTTTATAAGCTCCATTCTCGCTTTGAAAAACCATCTTATCAGAATAAAATCGCCTTCTCCGTACACGTAATCCAAATCAATTGGCTGGTCAGTACTCGCGTGCTACTATTATGCCAGCCCGTTTTGATAGCATCGTTCCAGCTGGACTGAATTCCTCTCAAAATATCATCCACCCTCAGCCCATCTATTGAAAAGAAAGAGACATCGATACTGTAACGATCACTTACTCGTTTCCATTCCTTTTGCCAAGCTATATTTCTCTCGATGATTGACTAATGATGGAGTCAAGTTTGTTTATATTAATTGGTATCTTCTCACCAAATGCTTTCTGTGTTGGAGTGCAAGCATGTTGGCAGTATCCTCCTGCTTTTCGTACATCAAAAACAGTGTTTTCAACGCACAATCAATAAACTCTTGCGTAATGATTTTTCCCTTACAAGGCGAAGAATATTCATATTTCAGATACTCTGAGGGAGCTAATGCCTGTTTCAAATGTTTAGGGACCTGTTTACCATATGAGTCAGTAGAAAGACAAACACGTTTATAATTTGCTGGCCACCACTTCTTGAACTCTAAAGCGTCATAAGTGTTGAGAGTTTCTACATTGAATTTATCACTACTGGCTTTTATTATGTTAATGTACTGTTGTGTTAAGTAATTTTGGTCAAACTTCTTCAATTTCTTCTTTATTATAACAAAATTTCTGTCATTGGGCAATTAGGAATGGCCTCTAATGGGAAAGATATGGATAATTTTATCAAAACGCACAGTGTCAACTAGGCCAAGACATAAACGCATCACAGTGTGATTTTTGTTTTGCCCTGGGCATCCGTCAGAAACCAAGTACAATGTTTTTGTTGTTGCTGGAATGTTGTTATTTACATATTTTAGTAGCATTAGACAAATTTCGTTAGTCCTTTTTTGCATCCTCCTTATGGTAAATTAAAAATTAAAAAATTTGATAAAATACGTCTTGAACTGGCAGGTGTGGGAGTGGCAAATTTTTGATAAAATCAAAACTGATCCGGACCAAATCATCTTTTTCTTCGCATAATTTAACTATTTCATCTATTTTTGAATGAAATTTCCTAGCGCGCCGTTTGTAAACAATACTTTCGGCTACAGCAGATCGACTGATGAGTAAACAGCGCTCCACTACTCCGTGGTGATTGCAGAAACTACACAAGTCACTGACTTATGCAGAACTTTATGACTTTGAGTGACTTGCGTTGTTTTTACACTCAACGTATATGAAAACGCATATGAAAAATCATTCTAAATGAATACGAATTGTGTTGTTTATACACACAATGTATCGACATGTAATTTAGCAGATGTGAATGAAAACTCATTTTGAAAAAAATTACTTACGTCGTTTCTGCAGTCACTGATTCTGCGCTGACGCAGGGAAAGCAATAATAAAATACATAAGCAACTATAAAGAACACTAATTTTTTCTCGTAAAGGGCCAATTTTAAACCACGTGAGGTGATGTAAGCCTCTGGAACCTGTTTTCGCAGCCCACATTCTCAGCATTTGCTCACTGTAGGCTTTTCTTCTTTCTTCTGTCTACGCGGTGTTCTATTTTTGCTCTTCATGGAAGCCCTTAAAGTCCTTAATTACGTAGTTGCCTGAATTTGGTTTGGTTAACTAAATTTTCTCGGTTTATTCCGGTTACCCCAATATCCTTTTTGACTTCTCTAAACCATTTATCCGACACCTTAGGTCTAGTTATTTTTAAGTGCCTTAAATAATTGTTTTGTCAACCGGTTGTCATCCATTCTGTATCTACAGGTGTCCGTAAAATTTTGGCTTCCTTTCTCTAAACGTTATCATTATTCGGTCGTTTCCTTTGTACACTTCTTCTCGACCTTTTAACCTTTATTGTCCGTCTACTATCTTCTCGAACCCATTATCTTGCGGACGATCTATCTCTCAAATTTCTCTGCTCCTCTTAGACCAGGCTTCCCGGTCATTTTAATACACTCACTTGCGTACAGACCCACAGGTTTTATCGTTGTATTATGTCTAATCCTGGCTTGTCTGGAGAGTGCGTTCTTCTTATAAAAGTGGTGAGTTCCTCGAAGTAAACCGGCCATTTTTCCTCGTCTGTAGTTGTTCGCTTCCTTCTCCCTTATCTTTGGTTATCTTCACTAGGTACTTAAAGCTATCAACTTTCCTAATTTTCCGTATTGTGTCAGGTGATGCGGGGCTGTTTTGATGTTTTATATGTATTTAGTTTTTCGAAGGAAATTTGTATTTCAGCTTTAACTGGTTGTATTCTGTACTTGGTGTTTATCTATATTGGCTTTATCTGTTCTTGGTGTTTCCGTGTTTCTAGAAACGATTGCTAGGTTGTCTGTAAAAGCAAGATAGTTTATTTTTATACCGTTCTTTGGTCTTCCGTAATGTTAATGTAAGGAACATTTTCTCAAAAACTGTTCAAGTTATCCTGTACAATTTTTTTGTGGTTACTTTTCAGGCTATTCTACACCCACTGAGTTAGTAGCATCTTGATAATGTATTGTTACGAAGATAAGACATTGTTTTTGAAATTACCTTTTTTGAAAATCATTACTTTTGCCTATTGAAGTGGAAAATAAATATTTAAATACATTATTTTACTGTAATATTAACTCAATACATTGAAATTATTATATGAAAGGCTGTGCAAAAATTGCATTGAAATCCATTCGCAGTTGGCTTAGAAAATGTTCCTTATGCTTCAAAAATTGCTATTTACGGGAAACAAGAAAAAACTAAAAGAGAACACATTATACGTTAAATAATTCGATGTGTTATTTTGTACAGTTCAGAGGTTAATATAACTTGTTATATTCACAAGTGGTCTGGTGCTACATTAAAGTCTTAAAACAAAAAATATCGCACAAAATAAAAAAAATATGTAATTATGTTGTGTTTATCTGTTGCCATTAAAAAATAGAGATTTTATGCAAATGGTAACGTTTAAAAAATAACGTGAGGATTCAGTATATTTGTAATTACAAAAACAAAACTGCAAAACCCCCGACAATTAGACCCGTATCGTTGGATGCAGGGTACTCTAAATTTTAATAGTTTGAAAAAACCGAAAATGTGAAAATTTTCCAATTTCTTTCGTTCCGGGTACCCTTAATAATCCTTTATTGGCAAGTTCCATTTATTATTTCTAAATAACTTTCTCCAGCACACGGGTGAAAACCTCGGTGACAGTCCATCACCCGGCCTAACGCCTGTTGTAATTTCAAACTCTCCGAAGATTTCTCCTAGAAATTTTACTTTTTACTTTTTTGTGGCGGTCTTAAGGTTTCTTTAATGATTGTCGTTATTTTAATATCCATTCCAAATTCTTTTAAAATATTCAGTAGTGTTTGTTGGTCTACTGAATCATAAGCTTTCTTAAAATCAGCGAACACTACCACTATATCTCTTGGAATATAACTTTCCGTACTAAAATTAGGTGGTTTATCTACTCTCCGTAGGATCTTCCTTTTTTGAACGCGGCTTGATGTTCACTCAGTTTCTGATCTACTTGCTCGTCTAGTCTAGTCAAACATTTTTTGGAGTGTAGGCCTACTTTATCTGTCACGGGTAAAACGAAAATTCCGCGGTAATTGTTTACATCCGTTCAGTGGGTGTATCAGTGACGTTTTCTATTCACATGGAATCTTCTCAGTTACCCAGATCTTTTCAGTTTCTTTTCCAAGTGCTCTGATGGTTACTTCTCCACCATGTTTCAACATTTCTGCACAGATTGAGTCTTCTCCAGCAGCTTCGTTGTTTTTCAGTTCTGTGGCAATCCTCAAAAGTTCTCTTGTCTTTGGTTGAGATGAAGTTTTGTTTCTACCCCTCGAATCTTTTTTTGATATTTCTCTTCGGGCTCTTCACCTTTCCGCATTTGTTCGTTCATGATTTTCTTAATGTTTTCTTTCCAGATTGTAACATGATCTCTTTGGAATTTACCAAATTTTTATTCCGGAGTTCGCCATGTTTTCGGTTTCCTAGGGAGTTTCATGAAATTAGTGGACATCTGTTTAAGATTAAATGTTTCACACAATTCAATAAATATTACCATTCCTGTTTGTTTTCTTGTGGGCTGGATAGTCGCTGACAATCTTCCAGAACTGTTGTTTACCGATTTCTGCGTTGAATTCACCAACTAAAAATCGGACCCTCTTCTCTGGTGCTTTATTGTTTATCTGTTCCCAGATTGCTCCACCTCTTCTAAATTTCTCCGATTGTCCACGTTGATAGTTGTGTGTATGCATCACATATATTGAGCATCTCATATTTCCGCATTTTATAGTTAAAGTACAGGTCCTTCAGAAGGTGAGTGAAATTTTGTTGTTGAGTCTATGATCCGTTAGTTCCGCAGAATGTTGTTCCGAGTTGCTGTAGGTCAGCTCCTATTCTTGGTTCAAGTTGTCCTGTAAACATCCTAAAGTTTCCAGAATCAAAAGTTTTTGCGGCAGTAAAACGCGTTTCTTGTAAAGCGAGTATTAGAATATGTTGTTTCGCCATCTAACCCAGTGTTCGCTTTAATTTACCTGTCTGCAGAAGTGTCCGTATGTTGATTGTTCCAAAATAATGCCACTCTTTAGTTCGCAAGTTGTTTTTCTTCATTCTCGTTAAGTTTTTCATAGTTATTCCAGCAAACTCCAACTCCTTCGTGCATGTTGACCGAAAGCCTTATTAAAATTTATGAAAAAGGAATATTTAAAGTAAATTTGAAAGTGAAGTTTATCATATGTTTCATTTAAGTGCTACGTTGTTTTCAGATTACAATAGAATTAGTTACTTACAAAAATGTAGGTTAATAAAACTGATGAATCGTACATTTGTTGTTTGTTCAAACCTTTTGAAAACTTCTGTTAAAATGTAAAAAAAAAATTAATATACAGTTTAGAAGTTTTATTTAAACAAACATTTAAATTGGGATTTACGAGGTAAAAGTTGTATGATATAAAATAAATATTCATTTTAATAAATTTCAAACAGAATTTTACCGGTATTTCTTTTGTATTTACGTTCATATTTATTTCTTTAAAACTTTTGATCTGTGATCGCTTATAAAATAATCAATTAACGGTCTTCTATGATAGTTTGTACCCTACATAGTGTAAACTTAATAGTGTTAAATGAGCTCAGGGGATTTTTTGTAGAATATGTTATTAATAGTTTAATTTTTCTTTAATAAAGTAGGAATATTCTTGTGGAATATTGTCGTGGTTTTAAGAAATCTTATTTGGTTGAAAATAAATTTTTATAATATTTCAGATTTTTAATTATTTAGAAGTGTAAATTTTATGACTAAATTTTTAAGTTTCAGTAAGCTACGTGATAAAATTATTAAACAATATTTAGTAGTTAACCATATTTTCCGGACTATAAGACGCACCTTTATTTTTCAAGGCAAAAAACAAACCTAATTTTTATCAACAGTGAATGATGTACGGGTAAAATGAAAACCAAACCCAGTTTGGCTTTATAATACGGAAAATCACTGTTTGACGCTAAAGTAGGCTCTGTTAAAAAAAATTCTTTAAACAAAAGTTGTAGGTTTTTTAATTTTCTATAATTCTGATTATATGTAGCTACACTTTTGACGTAAAATGGCATAGGCCTACTAAGGCCGAAATCTTTAAAAATATTGAATTTTTCTTTTAGATTTTGATGAAAGAACAAAAAATCACTAATTGCCGCTAAAGTAAGCGTTAAATACTACAAAAAAACAATACAAATAAAAGTTGTAGGTTTATAAAACATTTTTATTTCTAGGAGAACTTCAGCAGACATGGCGCTTACTCACTATTGTTCAGTATAAAAGATTTAGTAAAAGAAGTGATTTAAAAATAAATCGTCGGATCCGTTTTTGAGGAAATTGCAAGAAAGTGAAAAATTACATGCACAAACTACTACTTCCGGTTGACCGATTTTAATGAAAATGGTCGTGTCGGGTCCTCTAGCGGTACTTAACATAACTTCCAAGTTTCAATTTCGTACAATACTCCGTTCTTGAGATTTATAATATTCACGTGCGCGCGCGCGCGCACACACACACACACACACACACACACACACACACACACACACCAATCGCTAAAAATATGTTTAGTTGGGTTCAGCGGGTCTGAAAACGTGTATATCCGGTAAAAACTCGATTTCAAAATATCGTCATGAAAACAATGGGCGAAGAGAATAAAAAGTAGTTGGTGCTAGTACTACGCATTTTTTAAGTAGTTACTATGATATTTTAAGAGAATAAAAAATGTTAGTTTTTGTTCGACTAACCTCCGCTAAGTAGTTACTGGCCAACTTAGTTGTTACTATAATTTTCTGGGTTTTGTAGTATTTCGTTTGTAAGTACAGTACTAAGAACGAAGAGAATAAAAAGAATTAACTAACTTCAAAATCTAGTAACAACTAAGAAATTCGTTACGTAGCTCACCTTCGATCATGCTCACCTTGGTGCTTACGAATTTAACCATTGCAGAGAGATATCTTATTTTATAAATTTACATCATGTTAAATACTACCGTGAGAGAAAAGATGCAAGTTCAAGTAAATATAAACGTTGGTACATTTTATAAGCGAAAGCATTGGTTTCTTATGGGACCGTTTTCTTAAAAATACTGAAAAACTTAAGAGGGTGCTGTAACTTCCAGAAAGAGAATGGAAAATTTTTAAAGATACATCAGGGATCCAGGGTCCAAAGCCGCATAGCAGAAGACTTTGAAATTCATTGTACTACTCTACGAAGAAAATATTACATATGTAATTGACAATATTTTCGCGAAAACTCAAGATTGGATTAGATTTCCTACTTCAGCAGAATGAATGATTGAAGCTAAGTTATTATGGCAAAAACGATTTCAAATATAAACAGTGGTTGGTGCAGTAGACTACACACGTCTAAAAATACTAAAACCACAACGATATGGTGACGAGTACATAAATAGGAAGTATCTGCAAGTTGAAATGCTCAGGTTCCTAGTGACTGTGCTGAATGAATTACTAGTGTGAATGCACAGTGGCCCGGTAGTGTACATGATAGTAGAATTTGGAAACGTAGTTCAAGATACCAAATAATTTTGCAGTTTCATGGGTCTGCTTAGAGACAGTGGGTACTGGATACCACCTTGGTTGATTACCAGTTTAAAAATCATGCTTGGAGTCCGGAACAGAAATTTAATAACTTGCATTTCACAGAAAGAGTTGTAATAGAACGCATATTTGGGCAGCTGAAAAAATATTTCTAATTCTTGGAAATACTGTGGAATGTCTCTGGAAAAATATTCCAAAATTAATTTTGTGTTGCACGATATTCCATAATGTTGCAAAATATTCAAATGATAATTCTGATTATCAATTTCCTGTAACAAAGAATTTCAACCCTGATGTTTTAGAACCTGAGGGACAGGACGTTAGGATCAAATAGAGAGGTGAACTGAAACGTTTACAACTTTCTCCCTCCACTGCTTTGCTTAATACTAACTAAACACTTAGTAACTACTACTTAGGTACCTACTACTAATGTTTTTTACCGGTTACAACTACTCATGGCTTAGTTTCTACTAACAAGTACTACGTAGTAGATGTTTATTCTCACCAATTTAAGTAACTACTATTCTAACGTAGTTGCTACTTTTTGTACTTAGTTGGAACTACTTAATACCAACTACTTTTATGCACTTCACCCAGTACTTTCCATCTTACATATGCATATAGAGCTAGAGACAATAAAAAACTAAATCGAAATGGTTCATCCGTACAGGAGCTATGGTGTCACAGACAGACACACACATACACCACGCGACGATCGAATTTTGGTAATTCAGTTTTTTTTTAAACGCCTACACTTGTTTTATTGAATCGTAGCTAAGTACACTTTCAATCAAGTCACCTTTCAAAAAAAAAACTAAATCAAAATCGGTTCATCCTATCGGGAGCTATGGTGTCACAGATAGACACACACGTTACAGTTAAAAGGGTCGAATATAAAGATTTCTTTCTAACTTTTTATAATTTTTTGTGTAGGGGCTTTTTTATTTTTTTATTTAAATTTTATTTGTTAAATATATAGCCTAGGCCACCGCGGTTTTTTATTTTTAATGAATCAAGCTGAGAACACTCTCGATCAAGTTATCTTTAAAAAAAAAAAATCTGGTGTGAAACTCACACAACTTTCTCTTGCCAATGCAAATAATTAACAATATAACCTAACATTAGTAATAAAACATTAGAAATAAACAAAAAACTAACCCCAATAAATATAACCTAATTTTAATCATGAGTGAAAGACGCAAAATGAAAATCAACTTCAGTTTGTCTTAAAAATGCAGAAAATCACTCTTTCACGCTAAACTCGGCTCAGTAGAGAAAAATGTTCTGAATAAAAGTTGTAGATATTTTAATTTTCTATAAATTTAATTATATACACTTTTGTCGTAAAATGCATACTAAGGCCGAAATCTTAAATTAATTGATTTTTTACACGTTTTCGTAAGAAAAAAATACAGAAAATCGCTAATGACCACTAAACTAAGCGTTATACAAAAAAGTTTGAAATAAAAGTTGTAGGATTTTTAGTTCTCTATAACTTTTATTATACATTTTTGCGCTAAATTGCATATTAAAGCCACAATCTTATAAAAACAATTTTTTACGTGAAAACAGCCTCTCCAAGAATTTCAGCAGACATGACGCCTACCCTATCTTGTTAAGCATGAAAAATATACTAAACGAGGCGATTTAAAAAAAAAATCGTGGGAGCCGTTCTTGAGAAAATCGCAGTAAAGTGAAAAATTACACGAATAAGCTAGCTACTACTACTTCCACTTGTGGTGCCTAACTTAAGTTTCAAGTTCGTACGACGTTCCGTTCTTGAGATATTCTATTCACGACACACACACACACGCACACGCACACACACACGCACACACACACACACACACGCACGCACACACACACACACACCATTCGCTAAAAACGTGTTTTTTTGGATTCAGGGGTCTGAAAACGTGTAGAACCGGTAAAAACTCAATTTCGAAAAATCGACATGAAAACAATACTTTCCTTCCTATATATTCATATAGGCAAGAGAAAGTAAACAAAACCGAAATCGGTAATATTGTTAGTAGGGACGAGAAAACCACTTTTTTGTTGTAGGCCTACAATAGTACTTTAATTCAATAATGATTTAATTTGATATAATTACAGTAGTTTAAAAATTCTATTTTAATGATACGACATTAACATTGACTGAAATGTATGAGTATAAAAACTACACTAAGTCTAACATCGGTTCTAATACAGTCGAACTTCTATAACCTGAATCCTCAAGGGATGAGAAAAAAAATTCAGAAAAAATACAGAAATTTTGAGTTATGGAAAAATAACAATAAATCAGTTATTACAAAATAAAAAAACACAGAACATTCCACATAGGCTAATACAGTAGCCTACAATTATGTGAAATATGTAGGCCTACTTAGGACATGCGTAATTTTGCAAAACAGTACTATACGGCGCGTTGCATTTAACTTAGCTATAAGCTACAGTGTTAAGTAATGTATACATATTTTATACACTATAGACTACAGTATTCCAAAATTACGCTATTATAATTACAGTAGACTACATGCTGAATATGGTACATTGTACCGACAGGCTATGGATCTATTGTTCTGCGGTCCACCAAAGATTCGTCGATTCAAAGAAATTCATTGTTTTGGTTTACGCTTGTTAGGCCTGCAAAGGCAACCAGATGACTTTGAGGGTCTGTAACCTTTTTTCGTCGAACATTTTCTCTTAAAATGAAAGAAACAGTACTGTACCTACAGTTTTCAAAAGACCAAAAATGCTATTTTGAGAACTATGTACATAATTTCGTTAAAAGAAACTAAATGAAAAGTTCGACTTGGAGAAATGACGGAATTCGAGTTATAGATGGATTTTTACACAGTAAATGCATGGAAGGTTGAATGAAGGGAACTGAAATTCAATTCGAGATATAGAAAATTCGAGTTATAGGAATGTTGGTTTCATTATCAGAAATTCTATTGAATGACATGTTTTACCTGATGTACGTAAGGCTAGTTTCCTTTGTAGTTTAGTTATTCTCTCTACCCTTTCTTCAGGAAGGAGATAGAGGGTACTTTTATTGCTTCCCTGTCATAAATTACCCAAGTATCGGTGACTTATCAAAGGGTAGTTGTAGAAAATTTTATGACCGCTCACCTCCTTATTATCATTATCGTCCATTGTGCTTAATTTGCAGACCGAATGACGTGCATACCCAACGTCATACACCCTTTCAAACCAGTAAACAATGGAAAATGAAAATCAACCTCTGCAGAAATTAAAAATACGCAAAATCAGTAATTGTCTCTAAACAAGGCTCTGTAGAACATCAATATGCTTAAAAAAAAGTTGTAGGATGTTTAATTTCTTATAACTTTAATTTTATACACTTTTTTCGTAAAATGCCTACTAAGGCCGGAATCTTAAAAATTCCCATTTTTATGTTTTTCGACACTTTTTTGTTTTAAAAAACAAAGAAAATCGCTAATTGCCGCTAAACTAAGCTTTTTACGAAAAAATGTTTTAAATAAAAGTTGTGGGTTTTAAATGTTCAATGGTTTTGATAATACGAGTATAATATACAAGTTTGCTCTGAAATGCACATTTAGGCTCCAATCTAAAAAAAAAAAAATTCCACGAGAGAACAGCCTCCCCATGAATTTCAGCGAACAAGGCGCTTACCGCATCTTGTAGGGCATAAAAAATATAGTAAATAAGGTGATTTTTAAAAAAAATCGTAGGAGCCGTTTTTTAAAAATCGCAAAAAGTGAAAAATTTAACGAATAAACTACTACTTCCGGTTGAAGATTGATTTTGATGAAAGTTTTCGTATCGGGTCCTCTCGTAGTACCTAACTTAAGTTTCAAGTTTCAATTTCGTACGATGTTCCGTTCTTGAGATATTTTGTTCACACACATACACTCGCAGACCAATCGCTAAAAATATGTTTTATGGGTTCAGGGGGTCTGAAAACGTGTATATCTGGTAAAAACACAATTTCAAAAAATCGACACGAAAACAATACTTTCCTTACTATATATTCATATAGGGGAAGAGAAAGAAAAAATTGAGGCTGTAACGAACACTGATTGTAGTAAGAGGTGTAGGTCGGACCAAATCACCTTGTCTAAAGTTTCTATCAATATATATTAAGTAACATTAATAGAGCGAGTAACTTTTTATGGTAACCAGTTGACAGCAACACATGAAGAAAACTTCATTGCGGGTTCTTATTCAAACTTACTGTTTAAAAAAATTAGTTCGTCCTAATCAAACTGGTAAGTTATCATTTAAAACATCATGTTTGGAGTGTAGCATTATACGGAAGTGAAACGTGGGTGATAGGGGCTGTAGAAAAGAAGAGGATAGAAGCTTTTGAAATGTGGTGTTATAGGAAAATCTTAAGGATTAGGTGGGTGGACAAAATAAGTAATTAAGAGGTTCTTAGGCGAATGGATGAAAAAAGAAGTATATGGAAGCATCTTACCAAAAGAAGGGATAGGCTAGTGGAGCACATCCTAAGATATCCAGGTATTGGGCAATTAATAATGGAGGGTAATATTGAGGGAGTAAATTGTAGAGGGAGGCAAAGATTAGAATATATAAAGCAAATTACAAAAGATGTTACAGGTGTTACAGGTATGTAGATATGAAACGATTTGCGCAAAATAGACAGGTTGGAGAACTGCATCAAACCAGTCAAGAGACTGATGACAAAAAAAAGTTATCATTGCTGTTCAGTTACCGACAAAAAACATAGAAACTAGAAATACATTTATAAATTATAATACCAATAGGTTTAACAGTAAAAAAACCGTTTGAACAACGAACAGTATTTAACAACCGAGTTATCTGATAAGAAAATCTTAAGAAATAATATAGATATTCAAGATAACTACTGGATACAATCAGATAGAATGTAATTCTAAAGAACGATGTAACTGTTGAATAGATAATAGAAACGTCGCTTTTATTGAGAATCAAATACCGTTTACCCAACTATTCCTTTTACTATGAACTATGAACTAATAGTATCTATGTTATAACTATGTAATGACTTGACTATAATGTGCGGTATGAACTTTACTGAGCACAGTAAAGTATTGAATAATTCAAAGAGAGTTGTAACAAAGAGAGGCGAATACTTACAATGTCGTTAAAGACTGTGTACTTTCATTGGGTAAACCAAGGTATGTGAAATGTAGGCACGAAATAAATAATACATAATTTACACACTACGTATTACGTCCTCTTAAATTAATATATTAATAATAAAGTCTTGATTATGAAACTAGAACAAAACTATTATTTGTTTGATGAGAAAAACTTTTTAAATTATAAATGTAGGCACTTAACAGTTCTCTATTTATTATAAATTTGCAATTACACCTGAGCAACGGAATTATTCTTTACTTAATTTTTTCTACATATCACTTTTATCTAATTTGATATACTTTACTTATTTATGCTATACATGTAATAAATCGGGCACCTCCGTGGCGTAGTGGTTAGAAGGTAATTCTATAAAACGTGTAACATTGAAATAAATATAAAAGAAAATGAATTGAAAAAAAATCTCGTGTGAAACGCTCACAAAACTTTCTCTTGCCAATGCAAATAATTAACAACAAACCTAACATTAGTAATAAAACATTATAAATAAACAAAAGACAACGAACAAAACAAAGAAACAACAAAAAACAAAGTGAAAATCAACTTAAGTTCGGCTTAAAAATACGGAAAATTACTCTTTCACGCTTAACTAGGCTCTGTAGAGAAAAATGCTTTAAGTAAAAGTTTTAGGTCTTTTAATTTCAAATACATTTGATTATATACACTTTTATCTTAAAATGCATACTAAGGCTGAAATATTAATAAAATAGATTTTTACACGTTTTTGTGAGAAAAAAAGAAAATCGCTAATTACCACTAAACCAAGCATTATAAAAAAAACGATAGAAATAAAATTATAGGATTTTAAATTCTCTACAACTTTTAATATTAACATTTTTGCGCTAAAATGCATAATTAAGTCGCTATCTTAAAAACACAATTTTTTTACGCAAAAACAACCTCCCCAAGAATTTCAGCAGACGTGGCACCTACCCTATCTTGTAGAGCATAAAACATTTAATAAATAAAGCGATTTGTAAAAACAAATCGTAGGACCCGTTTTTGAGAAAATCGCAAAAAAGTGAAAAATTTTACGAATATAAACTACTACTTCCGGTGGACCGAATTTGATGAAAATGTTCGAGTCGGGTCCCGGTAGTGGTGTCAAACTTAAGTTTTAAGTTTGAAGTTCGTACGATGTTCCGTTCTTGAGATATTCTGCTCACACACACACACACACACACACACACACACACACACACACACACACACACACACACACAGACCAATCGCTAAAAACATGTTTTTTGGGTTCAGGGGGTCTGAAAACGTGTAGATCCGGTGAAAACTCAATTTCTAAAAATTGACACGAAAGCAATACTTTTCTTCCTATGTATTCATATAGGCAAGAGAAAGTAAAAATTGGAACAAAATAAGTTAACAATTTCATTCCACTCTATTTTAAAGATCATTAAAACGCTTACATAATGTCTTAAATCTTTTCATTACTAGTTATTATGCAAATTAATTAGATAATAAAATTGCATGAATGCAAATATAATCCGAATCAAAGATAACGTGTTATACACTTCTAACTAGATAAGAAAAAGTTAATGTTTCTAGAGGAATAGATAATCCTTAATGAAGACAAATAAATCTTGGTAAAGTGCAAGTGTTATCATAAAGAACCATGCGAATAGAAATGCAGTTAAAGATAACAATACTTCAGCCTTGATAATAAATAACATTAAATTTTCATCGATAAATAATGGAGCCAGAATATAATAAATATAATTAAATTAAAACAGTAATAAACCGATAAAAGAAAATAAAATTAATTGAATTTATTAATATAGTTTATAATAACGTAGTTCATTTGATTAATGTGTGACAAATATAAGGTGGTCCAAAAAAATTTGTGTTTGGATTTTCGAACTCTCGTATAACCAAAGCGTTGAAATTAACCTTAACCATTAAACATAATCATGAATTATAACAGATATTTATTAGACTAGAGACAGTAGTGAAGTTCTACAAGGTAGCTATTGGGAGCCCCAGCCTTCTTTAAGATAGTGAGTCATGGGTTACCGTTAAACGCCAAGAAAGTAGGATCCAAGCAGTTGAAATGAGGTTTTTACTTTCTCTTGCCTATATGAATATATAGGAAGGAAAGTATTGTTATGTCGATTTTTCGAAATCGAGTTTTCACCGGATCTACACGTTTTCAGACCCCCTGAACCCAAAAAACATGTTTTTAGCGATTGGTCTGTGTGTGTGTGTGAACAGAATATCTCAAGAACGGACCATTGTACGAACTTTAAACTCGAAACTAACGTTACATACCACTACCGAACCCAACACGAACATTTTCATCAAAATCAGTCAACCGGTAGTAGTAGTTTATTCGTGTAATTTTTCACTTTTTTGCGATTTTCTCAAAAATGGGTCCTACGATTTTTATTAAAATCGCCTGGATTACTAATATTTTTTTTTGCTGTACAAGATAGGGTAGGCGCCATGTTTGCTGAATGTCTTAATGAGGCTGTTTTCACGTAAAAAAATTGTTTTTTAAGATTGCGGCTTTAATATGCATTTTAGCGCAAAAATTTATAGAACAATAAAAGTTGTAGAGAATTTAAAATCCTACAACGTTTATTTCAAACATTTTTTTGTATAACGCTTAGTTTAGCGGTGTTCAGTATTACAATAAGTTCAAATACCCCGCGCCGTCGATCATTCTAGAATATGATTTTCCCGCTCGATTATATCTCTAATATTGATTTCGTATTGATTACTGTACTAATTAGTTCTACGCATGTGTGATCCTCGCTCACGTGCCCCGCTCTCCGCCAATAGCAAAATTCGACTAATTTCTTGCTCTCATTTCGCCATTGCTCCTTCCTTCCTGATTCTCTCTCACTGCAAGTAAAACTCTCGAACGTCCCGGTCGTGTAGCGCACCACGGTCTCAACGGACGCTCTCAGCCCGCTTGTGCTGGCGTCTTTTCATGTAACGCATTGGACATTCCAATACCATGTTGCCGTCAATACTTGTAATTACGGCCCCAAATAACGAGCTATTCTGTGTAAAACGTGCGTACAATTAATCAACGAACTATTCATGTTGTGTTTTTTATTCAACTGATTACCGAACCTTGTGAAATTGTGTTACCCCGTGTTGTGAACCTGCAAACCGTTTTCCTAAACTGTAATTACTCAAGTATTAGCAGTGCTTCATTTCTATTGTTAACGTGCCTTTGGTGACTTGTTTATTGTGTGAAATCTGTACAGATCTTATCAAACAGTTTAGTGTCTTCGTACAACGGCATTACCTAATCGAAGCATCCTGGGAAACCTACGCACTCAAAATTACGTAAGTACTGCTAAAATTATTACTAATTGCAGTTTTATCCCATGTGTATGTTCCTATCCAATATCCAAACTTACCTATTCATTAACGAGCCTAGCATTACGCCTAATGTGCGTGTCGAAGCCACATCGCGTCTTTTGTTTCCTGGTTGTATTAGATTCAACCGCCCTAACGAATTTAAGCAGAATGTAGGAATCATACTAAAATTTGATTACCGCATTAAACAAGCGGTATTTTTTCTCACGAAAAGTGTGAAAAATCGAATTTTTTAAAATTTCGGCCTTATTATGCATTTTACGGCAAAAAAAGTAGTATATAATTAAATTTATAGGAAATTAAAAGATCTACAACTTTTATTTAGAGCATTTTTCTCTACAGAGCCTTGTTTAGCGTGAAAGAGTGATTTTCCGTATTTTTAAGCCAAACTGAGGTTGTTTCATTTTGCGTCTTTCACTTATGATTAAAATTAGGTTATGTTTATTGAGGTTAGTTTTTTGTTTATTTCTAACGTTTAATTACTAATGTTAGGTTATATTGTTAAGTATTTGCATTGGCAAGTGAAAGTTGTGAGAGTGTTTCACACCAAATTTTTTTAAGAAGGGTGAAGGGCTGCATCTAATATATAACGAGGATATTAGATCCGAGTTGGGTGTATTTAGCTTGAATGAAAATGTGGAAGAGTACCGGAATCAATGGAGGCAACATTTGGAACGGATGCCACAGGAGTGAATACGTTTATAAGTGTCGGAATATGTTCCAGTTGGAAGAAAGGAGGCGGGAAGACCTCGAAGAAGATGGCAGTAGTCGAGATGTACGGTTTGGAATGTCTCGAGTTTGTGTAGACGAACATAATAGTTTGTGAGTTCGGAACAGGTTTATGCCTAATCCTTGATAGTAAAAAAATTTATTAGACTTCACGAATTTATTATAAATTGAATAATATTTGGAATACCTACACGTATTTATTAAATTATTTTTTTATGCGTCAAAGTCTTAAAACGGCATTGAAATTGAATTTCTTAGTTTATCTCTTTGTTGTATTTTTATACCGGGTATCCCACGGATTTTGAACCATAGGGAAATAGCATTGATTTTCCTTAGTTTGTTAATATTTTCTTCCCATGAATAAATAAAGACTTGTTATAATCAGCAGGAATCATTAGAAAATGTTTAGACCTTTTAAAAAATGTCAATTTTAATACATGTTTAACTTAAATACAGAAATACAAAAATTTGTAACCATTTTCCATTTAAGTATTGTAAATTTTATCAACTTTTCGCACTGTTATGTTTGGAGTATTGGTAACGTTTTGCTCCGGAGATGTAAAGATAGATGGGTCGAATCCTAAAGCGGTATAAATTTTTTTGGTCAAAAATTATTGTAAATATTAAAAAAAAAGTATTTTATATTTTCTAATTTTGACAATTTTGTTGTTTTTTTGGAAGCAAATTCAGTATTATTTTAAATACCTAAATATTTCCTTCAACATTCAATTTTCAGACAGCTGATTGTTGCAATAATTTTAGATTACTCCAACAATCTCGTTTGTTGATGATAAAACGAATTGCCAAAATTAAAAAATAAATAATTAATTTTTTTAATACTTCCAATATTTTTTGAACAATTAAAAAAACTGCTGATGAATTCGATTCAACTATCTTAACATCTCCGGACCAGAACGTTACCATTACTCCAAACATAACATTGCGAAAATTTGATAAAATTTACAATACTTCAATGGAAAACAGTTACAAATTTATGTATTTCTGTCTCTTCTTCTTATAGTGCATCTCCTATCGGAGGTTTGCTATCATCACAGCAATCCGGACCTTGTCGACTGCAGCTCTGAACAGTTGAACACTGCCACAGTCAAACCAATCCCTCAGGTTTGGGGACAGCCAGGACACACGGCGTCTTCCGATGCTCCGCCCTCCACTAATTTTTCCCTGGACTATCAGTTGAAGAAGCTTGTATTTCTGTCCTCTCATTATATGACCCAGATATTGAAGCTTTCTTCTTTTTATGGTGTTAATGATTTCGCATTTCTTCTGCATCCGGATCAGCACTTCGGCATTACTAACTTTATCCGTCCAGGGAATACGCCACATTCTACGGTAACACCACATCTCGAATGCTTGTAGTTTGTCGATGTGGTTCTTCTTGAGGGTCCATGCTTCAACCCCATACAAGAGCGTGGAAAAAACGTAACAACGCAGCATCCTCATCTTAAGTTCCATGTTGATATCCCGACTTGCAAATAACTTCTTCATCCTTACAAATGTTGATCTGGCTATCTCTATCCTCGTTCTTATTTCTCTTGTTTGGTCACCCGATTGTTCTATCCATGTTCCCAAATATCTATATGCCGATACATTCTCTATTGGGGTGCCTGCCACTGTCAGGTTCACATGGTTCAGATCTTGAGGGAATTTTGTAATTACCATTAACTTGGTCTTCTTAAAGTTAATTTTTAGCCCATATTCATTACATCGATCATTTAATTTTTCTAATAGGTGTTGTGTGTCTTCAAGGTTGCTCGTTAACAAGACGGTATCATCAGCATACCTCATATTATTAATTACTTCTCCATTTATTACTATTCCCACCAACTCATCTTCTAGGGTTTCCCTAAAAATAGCTTCACTATAGAGGTTAAATAGAAGCGCTGATAGGATGCAACCCTGTCTCACACCACGACGAATCTCCATTTCTTCTGTTGGTTGGTTTTCTACCATTGTTTTGGCTTTTTGTCCCCAATATAGGTTAATATAGGTTATTATTCTAACGTCGTCGGAGTCGATGTTTTTGCTGATGAGCAGCTGATGTAACCTGTTATGTTTCACCTTGTCAAAGGCTTTCTCGAAATCGATGTAACATGCATACACCTCTTGGTTTATATCCAGACAGCGCTGAAAAAGAACGTTAATCCCGAACAGCGCCTCTCGTGTACCAAGTCCTTCGCGGAATCCAAATTGTGTGTTGCTTATGTCTTCCTCCAGTCTTCTGTAAATTCTTTTGTGAATGATCCTTAAGAACAACTTCAAGGTGTGGCTCATAAGTGCGATGGTCCTGTAATCTGAGCATTCTCTTGGATTTGGTTTCTTAGGTATGAGCACAAATGTGGATGACAGCCATTGTTTAGGAATTTCTCCCTTTTCATAAATGCGGTTAAAGAGGCCCAAAATTTCTATATAATTATAGAAATATAATTATATTTGTATTTCTGTATATAAGCTTAAATACAGCTTAAAATGTATCAAAATTGAAATTTTTTAAAAAGCCAAACAAGATACACCGGTAAATTCAGCAGTAAGTGATTCTACCTCATTAATTTCTAGAATATTTATTACAAAATTTATTGAAAACATTAATTTGAAATTGTCTTTTCTCCGTTTTATAAAGGTTTCCCATTTTTATGTTTAATATTACTTCCGGAAGAAGCAGGTTCGTCCACCATCGTCAATACATGTGTTGTCGCACAATCACGCACACAACTGCGCACTAACACCCATAAACTAAGACAAAATACGAAAATTGATGCGAATAAATAGAATTTTACATCAAATCGCACACTAAATCATGAAGACATCACACCACGTATTCCAAAATGTGACTGCCTCGAATACTACATGATTTATTTTGATATTACATTACACCAATCTATGAATAAGTGATAATGTCATGTAAAATGAAAATAATTTGTGTATGAAAATGACAAAACCATTATAATTTTATTATTAGGCTTATTACATTTTACCTTAGACGATTGAATAGACAAAATGTAATGAGTAGGTGTTTTTTTAGATCACCGGTTAGCTTACAGTGAGTTCACCCAAGGCCACGCGTGTTTGTGTGTTGTGTATTTACAGGGACTAACACATACGCAGTTTGTTTACAACATGACTCAACTAAGAAAAAACGGACTATATCATTATTATAAAATCAAAAGGTGATAATGAGATATATTTTTAGTGGCACCTTATACATGTTTCCAGTAGTGCAGAGTAATACATTAAGATTTTAGTAACGTTGTAGTGTACATCCTATTCGTCCTTTAAACTAGATATTATAATACATAAATCTATGAAACGTAGAGTTATAGTAGCATTGAGACAGACGTATTATAATAATGTAGCTATATGGACGGGTAAAGGAGGGGTCCGGATAACCAGGGAGATGATGTTATTTGCATATTAATTGTATTACAACCAGGGAGCAGTGTAGGCCATTGTAACAGACCTATCGCTTCTCATCAGACAATTGATGTGGTCACTGATATGGAATCCTGAGACCGGTTAATGATGTTAAACTGATTTACATAAAAAAAATGGCGACTAAAATTAACGTAAAGAATGATCAATAAATTAATTTACTGGAAAATAATATTATCCCTGTATAAATTATACCTTAATACGCGTATGAAATAATCAAAACTACTTGGTGGTACCATTAACATAGGTGGGATTATCAGAAAAATCTATCTACGAGAGAGTTTAAACAGGAAAAGTAAAGAATAGTTTTCAATTTTTTAATATTTTCATTTGCCCATAACAGACAGGGTGGAGTGTCAAATTATTTACACTCAATCTGTTAATTGCAGGGCTAAAATAAATAGTTCTGTTTCTTATCACATGGTCAGCCAATTAAATCACTGAATCATTTAAGAACAGAAGAGGTAGAGGTGTAAAAGACACTAATCAGAGTTATCTCGTCTGAAAGTAATGGATTTCATTATACAGCCAGACCCTGTGGTGAATGAAGTGAAAGTGTCATTTGCAGAGTGGAAAATATATTCTTTTCAGAGGGCCTGGCATGCTGATAAGTGTACTTTTCCACTCAGTGAGGAAGGCAATGGTAAACCACCTCACTCCTCGATTTACTTAGTAAAACCTCTACAGGTTCAAACCAGCCTTTTGGCTGATGATCTAAACAACAATAGTTTCATACATAAATCTTACAGCGAAAGCACAAAAATTAATTATCTATATAATCTAAACTAAATATCCAGTCAGGCCAAAGATAATGGTGGATGGAGTGATTCTGGATGTAGAATAGCCGTCTATGTTCCGGCACGTCGTTGATCAAAGATCTAATTCAATTAATCAATTGTAAATTCAAGAAGTAATTTAAAAATAATCATAAATAATAATCAAAATTAAACTATTTCTAATTTAAAATTTAAATATTCTAAACAGTATAATTCAATATATCAAGATGAATTACAAGAAGAAAATAAAACATTCAAAGAAATTAATTCCAGAAACCAAATATCTCAGATTAAAGCGAGAAAACAAAAAATAGTATAATTTTAATTAAATAATTTGAAATAATAAGTAATTAAATAAAGGAAAAAATTAAAGTATCAAGTATCTAATTAATTACGGAACCAAACAAAATAAATTTGATTATTTAAAATATGAAGAAAAGATTTAAATAAAATATATTTAAGGCTATAAAACCAATTGCAACAATGACTCGACGCTCCATTTGATTCCCGGTCAATGGATGGACAAGACGCAAGAGCAAGACTCCGAGAATAATTCAATTAGTAACTATAAAAAAATAATTAATTTGAGCTCATAGCTAGTATAAATATTAATTAATATTCAAATAGATATTGAAATACATAATTAATATTCATTAATAATTCATTAAAATACTTAGTTTGGCACATTAATTTAAACTACATTTCATCACATTTTTGGAGCCCAACGTGGAGCCAAAAAATACATATTGGCGCATCTATTGCATTTTTGGGATGTAATACGCGTCATATGATTGGTCATAAAAGGCAAGTGGTGTACAATTATTTGCACTCAATCAGCTAGTTCCAGGGTTACAAAAAATAGTTCCGTTTCTTATCACATGGTAAGTTAATTATATGACTGAATCATTTAAGAACAGAAGAAAAAGAAATGTAAAAGACACTATTCACAGTTATTTCATCAGAAAGTAATATTCATTATAAAGCCAAACTCTGTGGTAAATGAAGTGAAGGTATCATTTGTAGGGTGGAAAGTAGATGCTTTTGAGAAGGCTGGATGCAGTCATGGTGAAATAAGCATACATTTCCATTCAGTGAGGAACGGAATCGTAATCTCACTCCTCGTTTTACTTAGTAAAGCCTCTAGAGGTTCAAACCAGCCTTTCAGCTAATGACCTAAAGAACAATAACCAATCATATGAAGAGGACAACGATTACCACAAAAAGGTCGAAGATTTAATAGGATTTGTGGTACAATACATCGACACTTAAAGGGAAGGGCCCGAACTGGCACATTAATCAGTGGCTGTCCAACACTGACATATGGCAATGAGGTTTGGGAGTGGAAGAAGAAATATGAAAATTCCATTCAGATGGCAGAGATGAACTTCTTGAGATGCATTTAGGGCTGTAGAAGCCTGGATCGGTTCAGAAATGAGGATATACTGCGAGAGTTAAATGTGTGTTCTCTTAAGGAGACAATTATGGAGCACCGCCATAAAAGGATCGATCATCTGGAAAAAATGCCTCAACACAGGATTTCAAGAAGATGGAAATTTCGCATGGAGTGTAGTAGGGTTAGAGAAGGAGTTTATATTGAAGGTGACAATAAGTGTTTATGTATAAAATAAAAATAAATTTTTTTACGTCAGTATCGTTATTTAATAGCCACACCTCACACACATTAATTACATAAATATTTAGCTCCTTAGTATGTAACTTACTTTTTCATACTAAGTACTGTATTATCTTAAACAAAAATAAATTTCGATAGCTAAATTATTACCAAAAATACCTCGTTATCGTCTTAAGATAAGAAAACAAATTACATAACATAACGTTAATAAATGCAAAAATAATATCCTAGAAAAAAATAAAGATTTACATTTGGACTAATCTGAGTTGTTTTTGAAGAAAAATAAATATGTAGAAAAATGAAGTAAATGATTTTCCCAAGAGGTAAAAGAAATACAACTAAAAACCATTTATAAAATTTCTCTTACACAGCAAATATTTTTTTAGGTTTTTGTTAGTTTTTGGTAAAGTCCTATTTGCTATTTGAATATATAACGTGAAAAAAGTAAGTGAGAATTTTGGTGGTTCTGTATTTGATTGTTCAGCTCTTGGTACTTTGTTCAGTTCTTATCTTTTTATTCCCACGATTACAATTATTGTAGAATATGATTACGCTACAGTTACGACGGTTGATAATTAACTACAGTTTATAGTAATTGTCTACAGTTATTTCAATGATTAATTATTTTAACGGATTTCAAAATATTTGAAGAAAATATTATTTTTCGAATTTCTGTACTTTTGGATTCCCGATTTACAATTTTTAAAAAAATCGTATCATTTACTACATTTTTATGCTCAACAAGATAGGGTAGGCGCCAAGTCTACTGAAATTCTTGGGGATACTGTTCTCTTATAGAAAAAAATGTTTTTCTTTTTAAAAAGATTGCAGCCTTAATATGCATTTAAGGCACAAGAGTATAATAAAAATTGTAGACAATTTAAAAACCTACAACTTTTATTTCAAACATTTTTTGTACACGCTTAGTTAAGCGGTAATTAGTGATTTTTTGTTTTTTTGCATGAAAATCTGTAAAAAATGGAGTTTTTAAGATTTCGGCCTTAGTATGCACTTTGTGACAAGAGTGTACGTAATAAAAGTTATAGAAAATTAAAATATCTACAACTTTTGTTTTAGAAATTTTCTCTACAGAGCCTAGTTTAGCGTCAATGAGTGATTTTCCGTATTATTAAGCCAAACTAAGGTTGACTATCGTTTTGCATCATTCACTCATGATTTACGTAAGGTTACGACTTTTTAAATTTAGTTTTTTTTATTAAGTACTAATGTTAGGTTATATTGGTCATTATTTGCATTGGCAAGAGAAAGTTGTGTAAGTGTTTCACATCAGATTTTTATTATTATACGATTACTAGCAGTATTTTTTATAGATTTTTCAGTGTCAACGTTACGTAATTAAGCAATGTTTCAAAATACGAGGTGTGACTATTAAATAACGAGACTGACGTAAAAAATGTTATTTTTATTTTATACATAATCGCTTATTGTCACCTTCATATACAGTCCGTCTCTAGTCCTACAACGCTCCATGCGAATTTTCCATTGTTGGAAACAGTGCTGGAAGTCATCTTTTGTCAGCTCCTTCAAAGCACGTTTTTTTACGTCAGTGTCGTTATTTAATAGCCACACATCGCGTATGTGCAAAATTTAAATTTTTCAATAAAATTAGGAAAATAAGGATGTAGGTAGGTCTTTAAAGAATGTTTAGGGTCCGAATTCTGATCGGTGTGGACCGGAACAGGCATGTTACTCTATCCGAGGTGAAAGAAAAAGAACAAGGACACAAGAAGTGGAAAGGAAGAGGAAATAGTTTTTCTAAGTTACATGCTAACTGCATAGTTATTTTAAATCTTACATTTAAAAAAAAAATTTAATGGCTTAAGATGAAACTTAGTGTAAAATTAATTTTGTGTTCTGTTTTATTATACGATCCCCTCGGTTTAAATTTATTCGGATAATTGAAGCTCTATGCTACTATATTACTCTACTGATGGTACTGACATAAATAAATGTTGAAATACTCATGTTTTATCATAAATGTTTGGTTATAAATTGTTAACCACTAGATAGGCCTATATGGTTTGTGGGAAATATTTTTCGATGCAATTATTCCTTTAAAACCACACAAACCCCAGTACAAAAATGTACGATTGTTATTATATAAAAACCACGTATAAACCAACCGAAACGTTTTTCTATACCTCTAAGGGAAATGAGCTCAAAAGCATTTTAAAAATGCTTTGCCGAGGTTGGTGGTAAGTAAGCAAAAAGACAAGAAAACCATTGATCATTTTAATCCCTTAGGCTATTTTTCCCCGTGCTGCTATTAGCAGCACCCTACTTTTTACACGTCTACATTTTGTATCTAAACATTGCACGCGTGTAAACGCGTTCAAAAACTAACTACTATTTTCATTTTTGTGTTTCTTTTTTATTTATTTTAACAATATAAATTACCAACCCTCTCTTCGTAGAACCCTTTTAATACCTTCCTAACATAATTTTAATAGGTTATACACCCCCTTAAACTCAAGGTAAAAAGAAACCGACCCCTTGTGTCATAAAATTTCATCTTTTAACACGAATAATCATATAAAAAATTACGCAATATCTGTCCAAGTTTATTCTATCCGCTAACCCTTTTAAAATTAACTGCACTACTTATATGAAATTATACGGATAACGATATTTTTTAATAAAAAATTTATCTTTGTTTTAAAAAGCAGAACAATTCTTTTGCAACTTAACCTAATAAGCGTAGTTGTTCACTCTCTAAGTAAATTTAATTCCATTACATAAATTCGATTATGAAAAATTATTAGATTTCTTACGAAATATTCTTTTAATTTACATAATGGAATGGATTTAAAAAATAATTTTCTAAAAAGAACTTTGACTCATTTTTTAAATGGTATAAACAATTTCGACTTAAATTTGTTTGAAAAATAATTTGCAAATTATTTTCGATTTACGCTTTCTTTTCTGAAAAATAATATAAAAATTAATTTCATGAAATGCTACTTTCCTTCTTTTCACTGAGATTTTATTGCATTCTTTTACGTCTCATCGGAACCAACTAGTTTTTGAGACTCTGAAATGATCTACGAGAAAACCAAGGAAAAACTTTAGAAATAAGAAAAAACTTTTACTATGAACATTCATTTTAATAAATTTTTAGCAAAAAAGACAAAAATGTGTACAAGATTAAACTATATACGAAATGAAGAAATATGAGCCGAATTAGGAATATATATAGTTTGAAGGATTACTTCATGAAAATTAATAAGAACAAAACGAAGTTTGTGCAGCAGCAAGAGTGGTTTAGTGTGGATGGGAAATTAAAAAGTAGGCAACGAAAACATACAGGAAAAGTTGGGGAATTAGCTATCTAGGGAGTAAAATAACAAAGGATGGTACAGGCACAAGTAATATCAAAAGTAGGATTGTTCAAGCTAGAAGGGCCTTTGATAACAGATAAGTGGCTACAAATAGTGATTTACAGATCAGAAAAATTCCTTAATACACTATGTCTGTAGTGTAGCATTATCGGGAATAAAACGTGGGTGATAGGGGCTGAAGAAAGGAAGAGGATCGAAGCTTTTGAAATGTATGTGATGTTGTAGGAAAATGTTAAAGATTAGATGGCGGACAAAATAAGTAATTTAGAGGTTCTTAAACGAGTGGATGAAAGAAGTATATGGAAAAATCTTACCAGAAGAGACAGCGTAGTGGGGGATATCTTAAGACATCCAGGTATTGTTCTATCAATAATGGAGGGTAATATTGAGGGAGTGAATTGTAGGGGGAGGGAATGATAAGAATATTTAAAGCAAATTACAAAAGATGTAGGATGTTACAGGTATGTAGATTGAAACGACTTGCTCAAGATAGAACAGCTTGGAGAACAGCATCAAACCAGTTGAGAGACTGATGACAAAAAAGTTTTAACGAAAAAATAATAGTTAATCGTGGTAAGAAGAGACAGCATCTGGAGGGAATTCCAGAAGAGAGAGAATACCCTTGAAAGTGAAGAACTATTAACCACATGGACGAAGAAAATATTCGAAGGCCACGGAAAAAAGGCAGTAGTTAAATTATAATGGAAAGTGTGATACATCTCTAAGAATTGAATTAATTAAATCAAATAGATAATCGCTGAACAAACTATAATTTTATATAAAAGTGAGTTCGGAACAAGTGGAAACCTATTTTTAGTCCAACTAAAGAAATTACTGCTTATTAATTTCTAAAATGTATCCCTAAAATGTTAAAAAGGGACTGCAACCCTTAAACCAATATTTTTTATTTACTTAGTTCCGGACGAGTTAAGTGGCTAAAATTCGGTGGAGATGTTATATATAGTGACGCTAAAATAATTACACCTAAACGATTTCAAAATTTTATCGGTAAGGAGTTAAAACGATGTTCAACCCTTAAACCAATGTTTTTTGTTTACTAAGTTCCGGATGAGATAGATGGCTGAAACTCAGTGGAGATGTTACCTATTATAGTGCACCTGAAAATATACCACTTAAAGATTACAAAAATCTACCCGTAAGGGGTTGAAAACGATGTTCAACCCTTAAACCATTATGTTTTTTACTAAGTTCCGGATGAGGTAGCTGGCTGAAACTCGGTGGAGATGTTACCTATAGTGTACCTCAAAATATAATCCTTAACGATTACAAAAATAAATGAGTAAGGGGTTGAAAACCGTGTTCAACCCTTAAAACAATATTTTTTGTTTATCCCAGATGAGGTAGATGACTGAAATTCGGTGGAGGTGTCCAAATATGTTTATCATATTTTTCCAAACCAGAAAATTTTATTTTATTTATTTATAACCCTAATTACAAAAATGATTAAATAAAACCAAATTACACCCCGGTGAAACCGGGACGCGGGCAGCTAGTATACTCATAATTATACTATAATAGAATTTTTTCTGCAGAGTCAGTACATCGATCGAAATTAAACAAACATACAAACAAATATGAGGTTGAAATTGCTGACACATTATAAATTTATTTAGATGAAAATACTGACAAAAGTTGAAACGTTTATGGTTCATTACATATAACATTATTCGCTGACTCGTGATCAAATACAAATACATTTCGATTATGTATTCGCTCCAATACAATATCTGGTACGCATTGTATACGGGGGAAAATATATATATCATATCAAATATTTGCAGATTCACTCTACGGAACTTGATGACATGAGGGGTGAGTTTATTTATACATGTAAGAGGGTGTAAAAAAGAAGATGGAGGGTTGTATTAAAGTGAGATAGGAAGAGGGGGTTAAAAGTGAGAATTGCTACTTACAAACCTCATCTTAAGTGTTAAGAAGAGATGGTTCTGGTTTGAGTCCTTGTAGTGTATACAGAGTAAGTGCCGCTTAAAATTTCACCCCTGGTTTACTAGAAAAGTGGAGGGGGGAGAGTTAGTGAATCTATCCCTGAATGTGAGTGTGTGTGTGTGAGTGTAGGGAGAGAGAGAATACTTAGATGAGTCTACATTAAAATGACTAGGCAATGCTGATTCACCCCTTAGATACCTTAACTGACTACACATTGCATTACTGAAGACTCACCATAAACCCATAAACTAATGGGCATTAAAGAACATGCTAATAGAAATTTTATTACTTTTCATAAAATCTTCAAACTCTTTTATCTTCATAAATTATTTATTACCGCATAATACAATTTACAAGACATTAATACTCTTGTATTAAAGATAAAATTGTAAAGTTTTTCATTATTTTTACGATGAAAACACTTAAATATTTTATTAAAAAATTCATGATAATTTTATTTTTCTTTAAAAATAAATTATCATAAAATATTTAAATTTTATTTAAGTTTTATCATTAAGTAAATATTATTACAACAAATTCAAAAACATTCAATCTAATATCATTAAAAAAGATCTATCTACATGTACAAGAACACCGGGGTAGCACAAATAAATAGTAGAAAATCACTTTCAATTTTTATTGACTCTTTATACCGGTTGGGACAGCAGTTTTTAGTACGCTGACAATTACACACAAAAAATTATAAACATCCGGTATGAAACATTCACACGATTTTTTTCTGGCCAATGTGAATAATGCCAAATGTAACCTACATTTCATTAGTAAACAATGTCAAATGAAAAACAACCTAATTTCAATGAAAAAGAAAAGAAAATCAACCTATGCATAGCTTAAAAATACGGAATTCCTAATTGATGATCAATACTAGGCTCTGTAGAAAAATGTTTGAATAAAAGTTGTAAGTTTTTTTAATCGTCTATAAATATTCAAGCTAACACTGTTTTACTTTTTTTAAGGACACTACGCTCCTAATCTATTTTAAAAATATATGGATATACGAGAAATAGGGTAATATGAGGGAAATTAATTTAAGATTTTATTTTGATGAATTTAAGAGTTGTCAGCTGGAGTAGAAATATCGGTCCACTTGTCTTCATTTGTCCAGCAATGTCCAGTGCTGGATTCATTTTTGATCTTAGGGTATTAATATTATATATAACCTGCTCCCGTCAGATTTAAAAAATCTAACAAGTTTAAAATTTTATAAAGAACTAACAAAATGGATAGCCAAAACAGGTAGAGAGAAAATAGCAAAAAAGGTCAGCAATATTTAAATGTAGATGAAACTAAAGTACAGGTTGAATAAGATAAAATAGTATATTTATTTACTTTTTTATTATCATTTTTATTTTTAATTTTTAAATGTAATAATAAATTTTAGGTTGTATTAAATTATCTTTATTGTATCAAAAATAGTGTAAGTTTAATAATTATTAAAATGTAACGAATCATAAATTGATATAATCGTAATCTTGTTGTTGTTGTTTAGGTCATCAGCCAAAAGGCTGGTTTGAACCTGTAGAGGTTTTACTAAGTAAAACGAGGAGTGAGGTGGTTTACCATTGCCTTCCTCACTGAGTGGAAAAGTACGCTTATCAGCATGCCGGGCCCTCTGAAAAGCATATATTTTCCACTCTGCAAATGACACTTTCACTTCATTCACCACAGGGTCTGGGTATATAATGAAATCCATTACTTTCAGACGAGATAACTCTGATTAGTGTCTTTTACACCTCTACCTCTTCTGTTCTTAAATGATTCAGTCATTTAATTGGCTGACCATGTGATAAGAAACATAACTATTTATTTTAGCCCTGCAACTAACAGATTGAGTGTAAATAATTTGACACTCCACCTGTCTGTTATGGGAATAATCGTAATCTTAGTAAATAGCTAAGTATTAGTTAAGTTAGTGTAGCAAGTAAATATAGTAGGTATTGAATGCTATTGCTAATAGTTAATATTTTAGTTTTTGGATATTTATTTAAAAGTTTCCAACTCATCCTAGTAAATGGTTTTGTCCATAGTTGGATGGGATAATTTCCACCACCTCTAGTGAAATAGATAGTAGTTTACTGTAAGAAATTTTGTATTATCGTAATTTATTTTTTATGTAATGTGTAATATTATGGGGATAAATAAATTATTATTATTATTATTAATGAGAACATCATGAGATCTAGTCAAAGAGTTTCTGCCATTTTATCAGCTCTCGTTTATGGTAACAAAACGGAGCCATTGGATCTAATTGCAAGGGTTCTTAATCCGCTAAAATATAAAATAAAATCAAAATTGGTCATAAAATAAGAAAATTTAGAACTGATCAGAGATTAATGTGAACGTTACTGCAGTTACCGTTAACTTATATTAATTCGTTTCAAATTAAAAAAGTTTTATTCGTAATAACTATCTAACGAGATGACTATCACAAAAAGAATGTTTTCAATAATAATTTTAAATACCAATTCTAAATATTTAAAAATAATAGATCTATTAAAATGTTAATCTCTGATTTTTAATACCGATTATACGACCATTATTAAAAAAATGAGTCTTTATTAAGAACCGAAATTTAATACAATTTTTTATAGTTTTTATTGAATGAGTTTTCAAGTTTCAGAAAGGCTATCAATTACATTATTTTATGTATTTCTGACTTCTTTATGTAGTTATAAAACACGAGACAAAATTTATATTCATCATCAATGTTTTTAAAGTTTATAGAACATCATTTTTACTGGATTTTTATCAATACTTTAGCTGTATATTGCAATAAAATTTTGTAGATTTACGATATGTGTTCATAATATTGTACTAAAAATCTTCAAATGGCATTAGTCATTCTTGTTTTTATGAATGTAAATGATATTACACCACGGAACTATTTAATAATGTTAAAATACTCGTAGAATAGTATAAAATAATTAAAATAAATAGAGATCTGACAGGATGAAAACCTATTGGATGAATAAACTTAAAAAAACTAAAGTAATTGGTGAAAGTTTTTTTTTGCGTCCTGAAGACTCCAGGAGGAGTATAGGACATGTCAGTTATAACAACTGAAATGCCTATAAGAATCACACAATGTATCACTACTATCAACAAAGAAATTCTTGTACGCTATAAAAAGTTTCATTGATCAAGTAATTTTTCAGATTTATTTTAAAGGGATGCAAACTATCACAACATTTTAAAATTGCGGTAATTTATTCATGAATTTTCTCCCTGCGTAAGAAGGTTTTTGTTCAAACAATTTTGTGGAGTGATTAGCCACATAATAATCATTTCTGTTTCTCGTGTTATGATTGTGAACTTTGAAATTCTGCATAAAATTATTTTGCCTAACATAGATAATCACGTGAAAAATATGGAGAGAGGGAACTGTAAGCAATTTAAGCTCCTTAAATAGTGGCCTGCATGAGGTTAGCTGGTTAGCTCCCACAATACACTTAATAGCTTTCTTTTAAATTTTAAAAACCCTATTCAAATTACCCATGCTAGAATTACCTCATACAAAGATACCATACCATTCAATGTGGTCGTAAAATAATGATAACACTAAAAATAAAATAAACTGTAATCAAGAAATAGAACCAGAAACAAGCACAATTAAGAAAAAGAGAATCTCCTTCTTAAAGACGTAAAATTCAATGATCGATTCAACAGACTACAATTTAACGGTCTAGCCTCCCAAATAAAACAATCGGGTGTGAAAAACTCACACGACTTTCTCTTGCCAAGGCAAATAATTAACAATATAACCTAACATTAGTAATAAAACATTATAAATAAACAAAAAAAAAAAACAAACCTCAAAAAACCTAACCTTATTTCAATCATGAGTGAATGATGCAAAATGCAAATCAACCTCAGTTTGGCTTAAAAATACGGAAAAACACTTTTTCACGCTAAACTAGGCTCTGTACCGAAAAATGCTTAAATTAAAATAGTAGATCATTTAATATTCTATAAATTTTATTATTACGCTTTTGTCGTTAAATGCACACTAAGGCCGAAATCTTAAAAAAATCATTCTTTTAGAGATTTTCATTAAAAATAACAGAAAATCACTAATTATCGCTAAACTAAGCGTTATACAAAGAAATGTTTGAATTAAAAGTTGTAGGTTTTTAAATTTTCTACAACTTTTATTGCATACATTTTTGCAATAAAATGCATATTAAGGCCACAATCTTAAAAAAAAACATTTTTTCTACGAGAGCACGCCTCCTCAAGAATTTCAGCAGACATGGCGCCTACCCAATCATGTAGAGCATAAAAAGTGTAGTAAATGAGGCGATTTTTAAGAAAAAATCGTAGGATCCGTTTTTGAGAAAATCGCAAAAAAGTGAAAAATGAGACGAATAAACTACTACTTCCGGTTGACCAATTTTAACGAAAATATTCGTGTTGGGTCATCTAGTAGTACCTAACTTAAGATGCATATTTCAAGTTCGTACGATGTTCCGTTCTTCGAGATATTCTCTTCACACACAGACCAATCGCTAAAAACATGTTTTTTGGGTTCAGGGGTCTCAAAATGTATAGATCTGGTGAAAACAGGCCTTCAAAAAACCGACAAGAAAACAATACTTTCCTTTCTATATATTTATGTAGGCAAGTAAAAGTAAAAAATTATATCTGTGCCAACTTATAATAAAATTCATTTTATAGAATTTGACGTACCATGAAGTCATTGGATAGGTACAAAAAAATAGAGAAAAAACAGGACTCTTCTTAACAGAACTGTACAGAACGTAATTCAAATGAAGAATAGATACCAAAATAAAGGCCGTTTGAGGAAAGTGCTGCGTAACATAAGAAACAGGGGACAGCCAAGAAATTGATGGAAGGATTTGATGAATGAGAGTGAAATCAGAAAATAAAGGGAGTTGAAGAGAGAAAGAAGAAGAAGAAAACGGTCATAAAAATGATAATTTTTCATATCTGCGATCACAACATTTTGTGGTCTTGTTCAAACAATCCATTAAATCTGGTATATTTTTGACTTTCATTATGTTGAAAAATTATCGTAGAATTGTAGTTTCTTATAATGGTCGGCCTGTAATAGTAGTTTTGTTTTCCCGATAAGAAGTACATACTATCTAGCAAGGGAAGTGATTAATTGAGTAACACGTTCAATAACCGAACACCTTAAGATTTTTCTTATACAAAAATACACGATTAGAAAATTATAGCAAACATTCCAAGGCATTATTCGTGCAAAAAGATTGTTTGTTAAATACAATATACCTCCTTACCGTCTTTAAATTTACAAAAAAAGTGTTCTTTACAAAAAAAATACGTAAATCATAATTATGAAACTCGCCACAACGATGACTACAGAATTGAAATATATAAATAATTTCGAGGTCCTTTACAATTCCTTTTGGTTTTTCAACAAAAAACTATCTAAAATAGAACTCCATTATTTAAAAAACTTTTGATCGGGAAGTAAAAGGTTTTTAAACAAAACATGCATATAATTATGATCCGGAATTTAAAAATTATCTCTTTAATTGTAATCTGGGTAAAATTTAAACATATAAAATTGTATAGTTTAAATCACAAACCTAGAATTCCAAAATACTATTTAAAAAAAATTTAAGTAGTAATTTAAAGTAAAAGTTATTTTATTTTTCGTAAATACGAGTTCATGACGATTAACCTATCTTGCAGAGCATAAAACATGTACTACTAAATAAAGCAATTTAAAAAAAATCAAAGTAACCTTTTATTGAGAAAACTTCAAAACGTGTAAAATCGCACGAAAACTGTATTTCCGGTGAAAACTCTTATTTCAAAAATCGTCATGAAAACAATTCCTTCTTTACCTGTATACTGAAATAGATAAGGCAAGAGAAATTAAACATTAAATATTTTTACTTTTTCTTGCCCATACGAATATATATGAAGGAAAATATTGTTTTCATGTCGACTTTTCGAAATCGAGTTTTCACCGGATATACGCGTTTTCAGAACCGTGAACCTAAAAAACATGTTTTTAGCGATTGGTCTGTCTGTGTGTGTGTGTGTGTGGGTAACGGCTCCTACGATTTTTTTTTAATCGCTTCTTTTAATAAATTTCTTATGCTCTACAAGATAGGGTAAAACGCCATGTCTGCTGAAATTCTTGGAGAGGCTGTTTTCTGGTAAAAAAAGGTTTTTTTTAACATTGTAGCTTTAATATGCATTTTACTGCAAAAATGTGTAAGTTATGATAAAATTTGTAGAGAATTTAAAATCTTACAACTTTTATTTTAAACATTTTTTGTAAAACGCTTAGTTTAGCGGTAATTAGCGATTTTCTGTTTTCTAACGAAAAGTGTAAAAATTCGATTTTTTTAAAGATTTCAGCCTTAGCATGCATTTTAGGACAAAAGTGTGTATAACCAAATTTATAGGAAATAAATAGATCTACAACTTTTATTTGGGCATTTTTTCTCTACAGAGCCCAGTTTAGCGTGAAAGAGTGATATTCCGTATTTTTAAGCCAAACTGAGGTCGATATTCATCTTGCGTCTTTCACTTAAGATTAAAATAAGGTTATGTTTTATGAGGTTATTTTTGTTTGTTTATTTCTAATGTTTGTATAGACTATATTGTTAATTATTTGCATTGGCAAAAGAAACTCGTGTGAGTGTTACACACCAAATTTTTTATTTTGAAACACTTAGGTAGTATTATTCTTGTCACAAACAATTTTATAAAGAATAAAAGAGATTAAAAAGAAAAAGAAATAGTTTCTTAGATAAGATGATAGAAAATAATAAATCATATTTTTTACAAAAGGTTTTAAAGAATTAAATGCGTCTATTGTTGAGAAATCTCTTTATGTGGCTTTGTTTGAAATAGTTGTTGAAAGAGAAGTATGAAGTAGATATCTGGAACAATAAGGAGAAATACTTGTAGCCACTTCTCATAGCTTATATCTTCTGAATCCCGAAAATCCTACTCAATGGGTATCAGAAATTCTAAGTTAAAATCCTATAAGTACACTTCGCTTAAATCTTATCGAAGTAGAAGTACCAGTACTAAGATAATGAACAAGATAATAAGCTTTAAACTTTCTTACTTAACCGTTTTATTCAAATTTAAAAAAAAAACGCTATAAATATTCCTAAACAGTTTGAGCAGGAACATTAATCAATCTGTAAGAAGCAAATCATTTTTTTTTTTTGAAATTCGATATTGTTATGTCTTGTTCAGCAAGACGACACCCTATTCGAACTGGAAGGAGCAAAACATTTTGGGCCACATTTTAGTTTTTGGTTATTTTTGGACCACATTTTGGAGAATGTTATTTTGATCATTTTTTTGTGCGACTTGTTTTTTTTAATGTAATAGGTGATGTAGTATTGGTATTATCTGTTTTTCTTTTTCTTTTTTTTATCAGTGCTATTATTGTTTTATTATAGTTTATTTTGTGCTATGTCTTCTTCTTCTTCTTACTATCAAGGATTAGGCATAAGCCTGTTCCGAACTCACAAACCATCCTGCATGTCCGAGGCTAGTTGTGAGTTGGCCAGTAACTGTGAAATCCCCCGGCCGCGCTACGAACGCTGCGCGAGTTAAGCTTGGTGATAGGGCTGCTACCTCAAAGCCTCCAAACCTGCTCGATTTTCTGTTAGGGTTTACTTCTTTAGATTCTTTCGCTCTCTCCACCGTTGGGAACTTCCTCATTCGCCTTCAAGACCGTTGGCCATTTGTCACCTGTACCCTAGGCAGGGGCCCTATAACTAGGTTCTACCATCCGGAGCCAGATGGACCCAGGTTTTTTTTAACGAGGTTGTTACTCCTGCTCCTCCTTACTCATCACTTGCAAGATGAGGCCCCGGGCTTGCAACCGGCGGTATTAAAAACACCGTTGGCTATGTATTTTTTGTAATTAGAGTAATCGTCCTCCAAGCACGTGCTTAGCTCTTTTGGAGGAGTAATAAAGGAAGGAAATAAATAAATAAATAAATAAACGTATCCAATTTTAAATATTTGGGATATGACGCGACTAATAAACTAAATACATTTACGATATTTGCGGGACGATAGATAAAACTTTTAATAATAGGACTAGAAAAGTTGCTTGTGCTAATTCGAATTGTCCAAGGAATAAAAGTCTAATTTTTGTTAATTACATTACATTATTTGATAAAATAGGACAGTGATAAGTATACCATCCTAATTAAACCAACAATTATGAATTTTTGAAAATGCAAACCAATTGTGTTTATTAAATTTGTGTATTCTTATACACAGATACATTGATTTAAAATGTAAGTAATAGCTATAGTACATGAGTGACATGACATATGAAATGTGTAGAATGTAATAGAAGTAATTAAACAAGTTTGAATGAATACCTTACGAATGTACTCTGATAGAAAAGGGGTATTAAGGGGGGGGAGGTTCGGTTCGGAGTGTAGTGTGATGAAATTAAACTTGTTAATTACTTTAATAGAATGAAGTTTGTAATTAGTTGACCACTGTAAACCAAACTCAACTGTAGTGACCCTTTTCTAAAGCGGTGGACAAGGAGGGTAAGTGACATTGGTGAAAAAGGAGGAGGAGGAAAGACAATTACACTGTCATTCTTGTTTAAAACCGTTTAAACTATTCGAACAACTTGTATGCCGTTTGTTTCCTTTGTTATTGTTTCCTCTAAAATGTTGTTTACCTTGTAACCTTGGGATTTGTTTTGCTCTGCATCATTTTAATTGCATATTATAGACCTATTAATATCATTGTTGTTAATTTATGGATCGTTTAGTAGAGGTGAATATTTCAAGTGAAACGTGTTCTCATGAGTAAATGGAACTGTTTACAGTTACTTGTACAAAAATAATAATTATTACTTCAATGAAATAAATAGTGTTAAAAGAACAAACAGAAAAAGGAGGACTACAGATTTTTTCGAAAAATTAAATACATAATGAACATAATAGTTACTTAAAGACAATACGGACAAATTGGAAAAGTTGATAGCTTTAGAAGTATATAGTAGCGACAGCCTCACAATGTGGAAATCTACTTCTGCAACCGGAAACTAATAATAAATAATAATAATAACTTATTTATTCCCATGATATTATACATTACATAAAAAATAAATTACGATAATACAAAATTTCTTACAGTAAACTACTATCCTGTTACGCTAGAGGTGGTGGAACTAAACCCATCCAACTATGGACAAAACCATGTACTAGGATGTGTTGGAAACTTTTAAGTAAATATCAAAAAACTAAAGTATTAACTGTTAGCTATACCATTCAATACCTACTATATTTACTTGCTACACTAATTTAAATAACTAACTTAACTAATACTTTGCTATTTACTAAGATTTTGATTGTATCAATTATGATACATTACATTTTAATAATAATTAAACTTCCACAATTTCTAATAAAATAAAGATAATTTAATACAACCTAATTTTATAAAACATAGCTTATTATTACATTTAAAAACAAAAAATTAAAATAAAAATTAAAAAGTAAAATATATATTATTTAATTTTTCTCTTGTCTCTTTAGTTACATCTACATTTGAATATTGCTAACCATTTTTGCTATTTTCTCTCTACCTCTTTTGGCTATTCATTTATTTAGTTTCTTACGAAATTTTAAATTTTAGAGCAGATCTCTGTCAACTATCATCACGACATGAATTTTTCAAATTTTTCTAAATGGTTGCTTCAAAAATTGATTCCCAATTTGCCAGAACTTGGTAATCGTGCTAGACACAATATACGCTGCGTATCACAATATTAAAGAAAACAGAGCACCAACTTTCAGTGCTTCAAAGCGGCTCGTAGCGGAATGGCTACAATTGAATAATATAACATTTCCAACACACTGCCTTAAAATCGAATTGAATGAAGCAATAAAACAACATAAAAATAATCATAAAAATTAGCTATAGACGAAATTTTACAATAATACGAACATAATGTGCTAAGACTTCCTCCATATCATCCAGGATTAAATCCAATTGAACTTATTTGGACAGACGTAAAAAATTGGGTAGCTAATCACAATGTTACGTTCGTGCATACTGATGTTGTTAAGCTGTGTACAGAAAAGTTCAGTTCAATGAGACCTGAGGAATGGATTCCTAAAATAAAACACTGTATAAAAATCGAGGAAGAATACAGAAATACAAGTGACTCTGATGATAGCATCAGCGAAGAACATCTTAGTGGAGTGGAAGAATTACGTCCTTCAGATTAATTATTTCAAAGGTTAGTGATGCAATTTAACTTTTATTACGGCTGAAAATTAATTTTAGAAAACAAATCGTAAAAATATTAATGAACATTCATAACAGTGCGTTTCAGTGTTGTAGGAATATTGGCGACTATTAATAATCAATTAAAAAAATTAAAATAGGGCTGTTTCAAAACTGTTACCGAAATTTTGTTAAAGTACGAGGCGTGTTCAGAAAGTAAGTACCGTTTAAAAAAACAAGTAAAACAATTTTTTTTCAACACAATTTTATTTTTACACGAAAGCCCAAACCTTAAACTATTTTTCGACATAGTTTCCACCGACGTTCAAACACTTGTCGTAGCGGGTGATCAATTTGTCTATACCCTCTTCGTAGAAGGTTCCCGCCAACGAGTGTAGCCACGACTCCACAGCCGTTTTCACAGCTTTCAGCAGCTTTTCAGCAGTTTTCGTCGCGTTGCCACGACTCCACAGCAGTTTTCACAGCTTTCAGCAGTTTTCGTCGGTTTCAAAGCGTTGGCCGCCTAGCTCGCGCTTCATGTGCAGGAACAAGTGGTAGTCAGACGGTGGCAAGTCCGGGCTGTAGGGCGGGTGATCGAACTGCTCCCAACGAAATTGTCGAACCAATGCTTGAGTGTCACCAGCGGTATGGGGCCGAGCATTGTCATGGAGCAACACAATTCCGTTACTGAGCATTCCTCTCAGTTTGTTTTGAATTCCCCGCCTTAGTTTTCTTAAGGTTTCGCAATACCTTGCCGCATTAATGGTTTCACCTCTTGGGAGAAAATCACTCAGCAAAACACCTTTCCGATCCCAAAAGACAGTGCACATGATTTTTTGTGCAGACATTGTTGTCTTGAATTTTTGTTTCTTCGGGGATTGCGAATATCGCCACTCCATTGACTGCTGTTTAGATTCCGGTGTGACATGACGGACCCAAGTTTCATCACCTGTCACAATTTTGTTTAAAAAATCCTCACCAACATCACTGTACCGTGTAAGAAAAGTCAAAGCACTTCCGAGTCTTTTGGTTTTGTCCACGTCAGTGGAGGGAACCTTCTACGAAGAGGGTATAGACAAATTGATCACCCGCTACGACAAATGTTTGAACATCGGTGGAAACTATGTCGAAAAATAGGTTAAGGTTTGGGCTTTCATGTAGAAATAAAATTGTGTTGAAAAAAATTGTTTTACTTGTTTTTTTTTTTAAAACGGTACTTACTTTTTGAACACGCCTCGTATAAATATTTTTAGAAATAGCTTTATAAATTATAATTGAGTTTATATGAATATTATTGTATAAATGTACGCTTTATAACTGTGTCATGGATTTTGTTTTGGAGTGGGCATTTTTGATACACCTTATATTATTATAGGCTAAACTCTCTGCGCGCCAGGTGAGACGCCCAATATTTTACCTCGGGAAGAAAATGCAACAGATGACCAGCGAAAAGAAAGCGAACAACAACAGACGAGGAATGATGTACGGAAGAAAGAATATATTGAAAGAATAATTAATTAAAAAAAGGATTAATATGAGCTGCAAACAGATAATGACATAAAACACCAAAACATTTATAATACGTTATTCTTTACAAAGATTTGTAAAATTATTCCTCTTGTTTAGATAGGTAATTTTCAAGAACATATTTGAACAATACAATTTAAATTTAAACTTAACAAATGATGCTACTTAGTTCTACACACATTGAAACACTTTCAAATTAAATTTAAAAGGAAAACAAAGGAATCTATTTTAATCAAATTTGTTTTCTTCATTCTTTTATTTTTAGTATACAGTAGCAACAATACAAAGCTTAAAGTCCAATAAAATGTCGTCGTCACTGAATCAGATGTTAAATGAAACATTTCAAGATAGGAATCCAAAGAAATTCAGTCCGAAGATCTTTCTATAAAGTAATTGAAATTGTTCTTCAACTAAAAAGATTGGCAGCCAAACAAGTTTCAGTCTCTCGATATTTTAAGTAATTACTTTTGCTTTAAAATGGATTTATTGCTTTAAGTTTAATTTATTTTTTCTTCACTCAAATCATTTCGTAGGCCTTATATATATTATTATGTACTTAAAATTAAATATATGATTCTTGCTATTGGATTTGTACACCATGAATGTGTAAAATACACTGAATGAATTTCAGTTTATTTAGCTAATTAAAATGAACAACCATTTATGTATGAAATTAAATTCGTAACAATATTTCATTAAAAGCTTTCAGGAAACAAAAAAGTGAGTATGGGACATGCCAAGATTAAATCTAAAATACAGAGTAATTTTTTAGTCCTGTTACCCAATTGTAAATGTCTGGTAATTTTTTTCTAGGAAAGGGAAATATTGTTTTACGACACGAAGTTTGTAGCTCTACTCAATTGGTATAGATACGGCAATTTGAGTTGATTCTCCTTGAGCTGTGTAAAATTGTCAGCCGTTTCCGGTAGCGTAACGAATAGAATGTCTTTCACCCTAGAACAACCGGTTTTCATTCTTGAACAATATTTTGCTACAAAATCGTTCGCGAGTGTGAAAGAATCATTTTTTTTTAAATAGGTAACATTATTTGCAATCAGTTTTTTAAAAATAAACTATAAACAAATCTTTTGAATTTACAAATCACAAGTTGAGGGCTCATTACCCTGAGCACCTCTCATTATATCAATTATTCATATGTTAAAAGAAAAACTTACTATGTACAAAGATATTTACATTTTACAATATGGAATACTTTTCACTATAATTTTATGTACATTTAAACTCTTTCAGAGAAGTCCAAACTATGGTAACGATTCAGGCGCATAACTTCTTCTGCATTGCTTAGAATATTTATGGCTAATTCGTTTTCGTGGCTTTCAAGTCTTGCCTGATATTTTCTATTAAAATGCCTGACCTCGTCGATTAAATCAGGAAGGTTGCAATGATGTTTTATTTCTGCATTCCTTGCAAACCACGGTGCCCTTGTTATAGCCCGAAAATCCTTATTCTGGAACCTTTGAATAAACTCCATGTTACTTCTGCTGGTAGTTCCGCAAAGTTGAACGCCGTACAACCAAACTGGTTTTAGTAACATTTTGTAAAGCATTTCATTTAAAAAAATCATTTCAAATTAAATAATATGTTGGTGTTCCTCCACCAGGAAAAAATATCAATTTCTAGGCTAACAAATCGATTTCGAGAGACCGGTAGTGTTTGCGACAGAAAAAGTAGTGTCTCTTGACAGATGACGTTTTAGAGAATGTGAAACAAGATTGCTCAATTCAACACTGAAAAGTTCACGAAAACTTCCCTCGCAAATTGGTTTGTCATATTCGAGTGTTCAGAAAGCTGCTAAAAATTGAAATTGTATCCGTATCGCGTACGATTAGTCCAAGAGCTTCAGCCTCCAGATTTAAACAAGTGATTGTTCTAGGGAAAAAGACATTATGTTCGTAACACGACCGGAAACGGCACAAAATTTTACACAGTTCAAGGAGAATTAACACACACTGCCATATCTATATCGGTTGAGTAGGGCTATCAATTCTTGTCACAAAACAGAATTTCCCTTTCTTAGAAACAAATTACCAGACATTAACAATTAGGTAACAGGACTAAAAATCACTCTGTATTAACACTGTGTTTAATTCGTTATTTACCAGTTTGTTTCATATTATTTATTGCTTTTATATTACAGCAGGTGCTTATAACAAACAGAAAGCAGGTGCTTATAACAAACAGTTGGAGTGTTAAATTGGTTAGCACTAAATCTCTTAGTTGCACGGCTATAAAAAGAATAGTTCTGTTTCTTATCACATGGTCAGCCAATTAAATGATTTAAGTATTTAAGAACAAGAGAAGTAGAGGTAAAACAAAACACTAATCAGAGTTCTCTCCTCTGAGAATGAGAACTTCATTATACAGAAGAAGACAGTGTACAGACGAAACTCCCACTTTATCTGGCCACATTTGAGAAAAGCGCTTAATTAGATATTTATCTACTTACTACAATATTTATGTACGACGAGAAAATATACTATAGAGAAACTTGGAATCAAATAAGAGGTGTTAAATACAACTAAATTACAGTGAAGCGAAAATATTATAAACCTAAATAAATTAAATTTGTACCTGCAAGAAAGACTTCATGCAAAAATAACTCCAGAATTAAATCAAAGCCGTCTCTTACCTGAAACAGGAAAAAATCAGAAATTAAAATAATTTATTATAAAATATTTTAAGTCTTAACTAAATTTGATTACAGTACATTACATAATTACATAACATTAGCGCACACGATCATCAAGCCGAAACTCCCTTCGTATCTGATAACCTAGGAAAATTCTAAAAAAAATTTGGACTTAAACGGGCAGATGGAGTGTTAAATTAATTGCACTCGATCTGCTAATTCCAGGGCTACAAAAAATAGTTCTATTATTCATCACATGGTCAGCCGATTATATGACTGAACCATTTAACAACAGAAGAGGGACCAGTGTAAAAAAACACTAGTCAGAATTATCTCCTCTGGGACTAATTAATTTTATTACACAGCCAGACCCTGTGGTAAGTGAAGTGAAGGTATCATTTGCAGGGTGAAAAGTAGATGCTTTATGGAGGGTCTGCCATGCTGCTAACCATACTTTTCCACTCAGTGAGGAAGGCAAATGTAAACCACCTCACTCCTCGTTTTACTTAGCAAAGGCTCTAGAGGTTCAAGCCAGCCTTTCGGCTGATAACCTAAACAACAGGAATAATTTATCTATTGAACAGAAATTGTAATTGATAAATTAACTTTCCAAATAAGAAAACAAAAACCTGACATTAGATTTTGATTACCGACCCTCTTGTAAACAAGACGACTAAACAAAGGTGGAATCTAGTCCGATCACCATGAAATACACAACGAATTAAATTATCATATCTATTAAAAATGATTTCATTCAACAAATCAACCCTTCCCACAAGGGTTTAAAAACCTGATAAGTGATAAGATTCTCTAAGTAATACCTAGAAACAATAAAGTACGGATTAAAACCGGGAAAACTAATAAAAATTTTAATTTTTTTTAATGCTTGCTTATGAGGCTAGACATATCCCTCGCATAAATTATTAGCAATTAATAGTAACGTATAAATTCATTTAAGTTCTCTTAAAAATTAGTAAGTTCTAATTAATTTGGTCGCGCTATTTCAGCTTATTTTATCTCTAAAAAATATATTCTATGTAATTTTAAATATTTCATTTTTAACTGAAATCATTATATTCAATTAACAAATGAGATGTACAGTCATTAAAAAAATAAAATTAAAAAATTAGCTAAATTTAAAATAAACGGATGATATTTGAATATTGTATTCGTTTTCCATTAATTTAATTATCAAATTAAATAATTAATGTAAAATAAAAATGCATTAAACTTATTTAAGCACTATTTTTAATTAAACGAAAAAAAATGATGAAATTGAATTCATTTAAGGTATTAAAAATTTATATCGATCAGAATAAATTTAAAAAAAGAAAATAATTGGGAAAAGCTAAATTGTTATCTCGTGTTCTAATATTTCATTAAAAAGCTCTAATTAATAAAAACTTTTAATTGGCATTTTCCAATTATTTGATTGCAAAACGTCCGAAGCGATTTTTCATCTCTTTACCCAACACAAACCCTCTCACTTGGTTTACTCTGTCATTAGTAAATTTTTCGTTTTCAAAAAAATAACGCAAAAAATTTAACTGATTCAAAATTAAATACTCGATGGTTAAATAATTAAAAGGAACATTTAATTGTGTCTTCCTCTCTCTGTCACTACCTCCCGTCACTTCGTATCAAACTCTCTCACTTTATTCTTAAATTAGTGACCGTGTTTGCGTTTAACAAAATGTCATGTTATAGGGTTTAAATTGCTTTGACGCTAGACAATTTATACTGTATCATCAAATCTTTTGAGTTAGAATTAAAGTTTAAGACACTTCCAGTACTTACAATCCTTCTTTTTTTATGAACTAAAAAAAACTAAAAATGAACTAAAAAGTAAAAATCTGGTGTGAAACACTCACACGACTTTCTATTGCCAATGCAAATAATGAACAATATAACCTAATATTAGTAATAAAACATAAGAAACAAACAAAAAACTAACCTTATTTTAATCATTAGTGAAAGACGAAATATTAAAATCAACCTCAGTTTGGCTTAAAAATACGGAAAATCACTCTTTCTCGCTAAACTAAGCTCTGTAGAGAAAAATTCTTTAAATAAAAGTGTAGATCTTTTAATTTCCTATGAATCTGATTACTCCATTACGAAAAATAGACATGAAAACAAAATGACAATAGGTAGCCAATGAAAGAGCCTTTTCGATGAATTTCTCGGGCTTTTTTTTGGTTTAACTTCCGACTGTTCTGCAATTACTGCTAATGCAGACGGTGAAGGATGAAATGATTTTTTGTAACGTATGAAAATATGCCGTGCCTGAATGAGATTTGAACCCAAGACCGCATGATGAGAGGCGAGCACGTTACCAACTACGCCAAGGCGGCCAGCTTGGTTACCAATGCGGCAATTTCTCGGGCTTGGTTGTACAGATATTTAGTTTAGGGTCAATTTTTGGTATTTTTAAGTCGAACACAGTTTGATTTTTCGTCGGTCACTCATGATTAAAATTTGGGTATATTGCTTATTATCTATTTTGGCTAGTGAAAATCGTGTGTGTTCCACACCAAGTTTTTAAAATAACTTAACACTAAAATTAAACTAATTACCAACATCCTAAACAACACAAACACCCGAAATGTGATTACATCAACTGTTCGTGATCACTCCTATCCTCTACATGCTGAGAATACGGGCTGCAAAAAGAGCTTCCAGAAATGTCTATAGTACGTAAACTGAAAGATAAAGCCTGTGTTTGCAACCGCAAATCTCACCAACATAAAAACATAAAAATTTCAGGTACGGCTCGTTTTAAAACTAGTTTTTATTTTATTCATTTTGTTTGTCATCAGTCTCTCGACTGGTTTGATGCAGTTCTCCAAGCTGTTCTATCTTGCGCAAGTCGTTTCATATCTACACACCTATAACACCCTACATCTTTTGTAATTTGCTTTATATATTCAAATCTTTGCCTCCCTCTAAAATTTACTCCCTCAATATTACCCTCATTATTGATAGCCCATTACCTGGATGTCGTAGGATATGCCCCACTAGCCTATCCCTTCTTTTGGTAAGATGCTTCCATATATTTCTTTTTTCATCTACTCGCCTAAGAACCTCTAAATTACTTATTTTGTCCACCCACCTAATCTTTAACATTTTCCTACAACACCACATTTCAAAAGCTTCTATCCTCTTCTTTTCTGCAGCCCCTATCACCCACGTTTCACTTCCGTATAATGCTACACTCCAAACATAATGTTTTAAGAAATTTTTTCTAATCTGTAAATCAATGTTTGTAGTCAGTAAGCTGTTTTTCATTTTAAAGGCTTTTCTAGCTTGAGCAATTCTACTCTTGATATCACTTGTGCTTCTACCATCCTTTGTTATTTTACTCCCTAGATAGCAGAATTCCCAAACTTTCTGTATGTTTTCGTTGCCTACATTTAAATTTCCCATCTCTTCTAAACCACTCTTGCTGCTGCACAACACTTCGTTTTGTTCTTATTAATTTTCATGAAGTAATCCTTTCTCAAGATCTCATCCATTCCATTTAAGGCATCCTCTAGTTCTTTCTTTGTCTCGGCTACTATTACTATATCATCGGCGAATCTCAGCATTTTTATTGTTTCTCCTTGAATTTTTATTCCTGCGTCAAATTTCTCCTTCACTTCATTTATAGCCTCATTCATATAAATTACGAAATGCGGAAGTTTAATAGGCATTTTTTCGCGATTTGGTAACTGTTTTTTTTTCAGCGGGTTTTTCATTTAGTCATTTTTCAGAACATGTAGCATGATCAATTTTACGAGGAAATATATTGCGTTTTAAAGGAGTATTCCTGTATGTTTTCTAATTAATTTCAGCTAAAATACACCCTTTTAGTACAAAATATAAAGGATTAGAGCGTTTTAAAGAAAAATTGATATTTTCGTTCCCGATAGACGAAACGAGTTTTTACAAACGCTGCATCCCTTATCACCTTACATGTTCTAAATCTGGGCCTATACGAAAAAATCTGGTGTAAAACATTCATGCGACTTTTTCTTGCCAATGCAAATAAGTAACAATACAACCTAACATCAGTAATAAAACATTAGAAATAAACAAAAATCTAACCTCAAAAAACATAACCTTATTTTAATCATATGTAAAAGACGCAAAATGAAAATCTACCTCAGTTTGGTTTAAAAATACGGAAAATCACTCTTTCACGCTAATCTAGGCTCTGTAGAGAAAAATGCTCTAAATAAAATTTATAGATCTTTTAATTTTTTAGAAATTTGGTTATACACGTTTGTCGCAACATGCAAAAAATTAGCCTAACATGCTAAGGCTGAAATCTTTAAAAAATCAATTTTTTACAAGTTTTCGTGAGAAAAAAAACCAGAAAATCGCTAATTACCGCTAAACTAAGCATTATACAAAAAAAAATGTTTGAAATAACAGTAGTAGGTTTTAAATTCTCTACAATGTGGTTTTATACTATTTTGCGCTTAAATGCATATTAAAGCAGCAATCTGAAAAAAACTGTTTTTTACGAGAAAACAGCCTCCCCAAGAATTTCAGCTGACATGGCGCCTACCCTATCATGTAGAGCATAAAAAGTTGAGTAAATTAGGCGATTTTTAAAAAAATCGTAGGATCACTTTTTGAGAAAATCGCAAAAAAGTGAAAAATTACACGAATAAACTACTACTTCCGGTTGACCGATTTTGATGAAAAAGTTCAAGTCGGGTCCGACTTAGTGCCTCTTTTTTAACCCTTTATAGGTCTTTGGCAAGTATACTTACCACTGGCAATAAAGTCCATTTTTTATGAATAAGCTATGCAATTTAACCCTATTGGCATTTTATGGTTTTTTAGATGTTCTCTGATAAGTAGGCTATCCAAATTTTGAAATTAGTGCGCAGCGACCATTTGCTTTATGAGTTACACAAATGTGGTAAGGATTCGTACAAGCGTACGCAACCGTGTTTTTTTTGTTACTTTTGTACAGTGCTTAGAAAATTCGAATTTTTTACGGAAAATTAAGAATTTATGGTAATATAAAGTTGAGATAAGTTATACTATACATTTTTCTATTATATAGGACTATACAAGTTGTTTTAATAAGCATTCTTACAACTAAACATTATGTGATTCCCATTTCAATAAACGTTCCTTGGTAAGTATACTTACCAGGGCTTAACACAAAAAAAGAAATATCTTACTTTTCTGGCACTAGAAATACATTACTCAAGTCCCTATAAAAAAATTAACATTTTACAACATGTATATTTTCCCCATAGTATTACCCTGTAAAGGGTTAAACACCAGGTCTTCCAGAAACTATCTTCACCCCTTAGACCTCTCCTCTTCTTAGTTTTCATACCACCACTTGTCCACTCCTTTTTGGGTCGTCCTTACTTCTTCCGTTGGGCTGGAACCAATAGCCAAATATTCTGCAGCGGCTTGTTCTCCTCTATTCTTAACAGATAACCGTACCAGATGAATTGTCTTTCTTCAATTTTCAACACTTCTTCTTCTTTTAGTGCTGATCCGCTATCGAATGTTGGAAATCATTCTGGCAATTATAAGTCTATTTGCTGCTGTTTTGAAGAGTCCTGTAGTAGAAGTTGCAAACCAAATCCTCAAGTTCTTTAGCCAGGATATTGGTTGTCTTCCGACACCTCTCCTATCTTGTACCTTTCCTTGCAAAATGCATTTCAGCAACTTGTTCATATCGTCATTTCTAATGATCCGTCCTATACATTTTAATTTCTTCTTTCTATTTACCACCAAGTGTTTGATTTCTTTCTTTTTTATACCAAGTGTTTGATGTGCAATGACGTCTGATTTTCTATCCTTTAACGATATTTTAAGAATTCTTCAGTAAGTCCATAACTCAATAATAAATATAATTTTATACCAATTTTTTTTTTTAAATCACTTCATTTCTAGCTCGATTTTGTGTGCTAGATCAGCAGAAAACTTATTCTCAAGAGACTCATTTCTATAGCTGTTATTCTGCTTATAAATTTTGGTTGAAGAGTTCCGTGAATCATAAATTGAGGATCTTTTAACAAAAGAACATAAGATTTTCGTCTTAGTGCGACAAAATTTGTGATTACTCCACGAAAAAAGATGTAACATTATATATATACATAAAAATCTATATAAATATAGAATTAAATGAGACTTATTTTTACGGCACCGTATAGATATTTAAAAAGATATTTCAGACAATTTATAAACGGAAACTAAAGAAATTATTATAAATTTTCAAATAAAACATTTAAAATGGAATATCGTTTGTATATTCTAGTGTAAGTATGATGCAATAAAATTATTATCAGATTTTGATCAAGAAAGACTAGACGTTCAGACGTATATTAAACGCCACAATCGTAGACGTACGTACATTTAGATCCAGATAAAGGAAAATATTATTATAAATCTTATTATATTAAGGGTTGAGTAAGTTTAAGGGATGTAACCACCCTGTTAGAATTTCCACACCAGTAACAAAAGAGGTCAACAATACAACAGACGACAAGAAAATTGACGTTGTTTTCAACTTATCTTAAATAGAAGTAAGTTACCCTTTCTCCTCTTTCTTTCCATTAAACAACTTTAAGTATAACTGTATTTCTTTACATTATATTCCGGTTGAAAATATGAAGTTTGGCAATTTTACAAAAGATGGAAAAATATAAAATAAGCTACTTAACATTTAAGGCTTTCATTTTTATATCCCATTTAGTTTTTTTATTTCATTTTCATATTAGAAAATATTAAATTGTATTAAATTTTAGTCGTTTCCAAAATAATATTAGGGAAACTTATTAATAATCTGAATAAAATTATCAATTACTCCTTTCCTTCGCACAGGAAAAATCACCAAAATCATTGGATTGCTATTGCTAGTAGACTTGCTAACACGACCCTCGATAGCACGATTTCCTCGACAAGTACATTTTTTAATCCCCTTGAAATTACCATTACAATAAATATTAGAGATACCTCTTTAGTACAACTATTATTATTATAAAATTTCAATAGTACGGATTTTTACCCAATTCAGATCAAAGTTCTAAACCACCTAGTTGTTTAGGTCAACAGCCGAAGGGCTGGTTTTAACTACTAGAGGTTTTACTAAGTAAAAACAAGGAGTGAGGTGGTTTACTATTGCCTTCCTCACTGAGTTGAAAGAGTATGCTTATCAGCATGCCAGACCCTCTAAAAAGCATCTACGTTCCACCCTGCAAATGACACCTTTACTTCATTCACCACACGATCTGGCTGTATAATGAAATTCATTACTCTCAGAGGAGATAACGCTGACTAGTGTCTTTTACAACTCTACCTTTTCTGTTCTTAAATAGTTCAGCCATATACTTGGCTGACTATGTGATAAGAAACAGAACTATTTTTTGTAGCTCTAGAACCAACAGATTGAGTGCAATTAATTTAAAATTTCACCTGCCTGTTATAAGCAAACCACCGTAGCCCGTCTTTTTGCGCAAACAAACCTTTATAGCACGATTTCAACCTTTCCAGTGCATATTCCCACGGTTAGAGAAACCAGTAAGACATTGAAAGCTCGACTTTTAGTCTACACAACCTTGACAGCACGAACCTCAACTTGAAGAGTGCTTCGATAACAAGACTGTTTCCAAAATCCCCTTCAGACTCTTGCTATTGAGGTTCTACTGTGGTATCGTCTTAATTTTTCTGGTGTTCTTTCATTTTGAAATAGGTTAGCTAAAGCTACGTTAAAGAGAGCCTGTTAAATGTTTTCGGTGGGATTAAGGTGAATGGAATTTCACTAAACAATTCATATGCTACGCTTACGATTTTTATAAATTCAGCAGAGGGAATTCAGCGATTAATCGATAGGATTTATAGAAAGAAAATTATAGATAAATAGAAAAAAAGGTCGAAAGAGAGACAGGAGAAAGAGGGAGGGAGAAAGGAGTGAGCAAGAAATGACGAGTGAGAGTTTGCGTGAGGGAGAAGGTGAGATAAAGAGAGCGTGAGAGAGAGGGGTAAAGGGAGGGAGGAGTAAAAGAGGTGAGCTAAAGGCGTAGGGAAAGAGAAGGGGAGAGAGATCAAGAGAGGATCTTGCTCTGAACATCAGCTTAAAATCGCCATTTTAGTACTTTTTTAGTAATTAACTTAAAATTAAGCTGGTTTTGGTTATCAAATCACCTTAAAATTGCCGTTTTAGTAAACTTTAGTAATAAACTTAAAATTGAGCCAATTTTGGTCGGATAGGTTCTTCACACTTTTCGCAAAGATGGAGGATCAAAGAACGAAATCAGGTTCGACTATCTTGCTTTTGCAGACGACGTGGAAGACGTTTCTACGTACAAGAAAACAGCTATAAAATATATTAATGTGTACAAACAGAATAGAAAAAGTACATCAGATTTTCTTCGATAAAAATAAAATACATAAAGAACATCAGCCCTACGTCACTTAAAGACACAATACCGAAAAATTGGAAAAGTTGATTGCCTCACTCAAATTCCTGTGAGAGATAATACAACCGAAAATCACTGAACATCGGTTGAGTGGAAGAAAAGAGAAAATCCTTGAGTGAAAGAATTCTGGAAAGGGGGCTTCAAGAAAAGTTTTCAGAAATGTTAAAATTACTTAACGTACAGTAGTTTAAAATGATCATAAACGAAAAAATCTTAGATGTCCAAGTTCAAAAGTCTTAAAATTAAAAAAGTCTTAAGATTTTAAAGATTTAAAGTCTTAGATGTACCAAAATTTACCAGCTGACTATATTATTGAATTTCTTAGAGATATAATATTTTATAACATTATATTATAATTCATTTCAGTAAATAAAATCCTACAGAATTAGGATATCCTTTAAGAATAAGAAGTTTCATTTGTAATCAATGTGTACTTTGTCCTACCATACACTGCACAAACGTGGTACACTGTACAAACGGTCTGATGTAGAGCTTGACCAAGGCACAAACACCCATGTCAAGACTGATCCTTATTTATAAAATTGAAAAACCAAAAAGGAAATGAGGATATTTGATGAAAAAATTAAATAATAATAGATGTAAAACACCAAGTGTCATTACTAAAATGGCGATGGGCCGGACACATAATGAGGCACAAGGGGATTCAGAAGTGGAAGAGTGGTATTTATAGGTCTTCCACAAACGTGGTGGAGATGATTTGAAACTGATGGCAAGCTTTAGCTGGGGAGGAAGGATGGACGAAAAGTAGGGAATGGTGGAGGTAAACAGGAGGGGCCTATATTTAAACACTGGATGTAAAATAGTACGTGACATTATTGAAATGGTGATGGTCGAAAAAAGAATGAGGCGCAAGAAAATTCAGAAATGGAAGAGAGGTACCTAGAGGTCTTCCACAAACATGTTGGAGACGACTTGAAACCGATGGCAGAATTTAGCTGGGCAGAAGGGGCGCAGAATAGGGAATTGTGGAGTTAAACAGGGAGACTATATTTAAACACTAAATACTGACAGGGTGACGAAGAACTTTTTGCAATCACAGGTTTGCTAAGAATATTGAAACATAAGAAAAGCGGATTATTAAATGTAAGGAAGACATATTTTCTGTATGCTATTGATTCCACTGAAAAGATTGACATTGGGTTGTGTTCAGTTCAGAGGACTTGATTATGAATTACTATGCGTCTGCCGTATCAGCAGTGAACTTCAGAATCATTCAGATGACAATCACTGGTATTGCAATTACTGGTCAACTTGTGAACATGATGATGAACAAGTCACGTGGCCGCCCTTATTCAAGAGGTTCTGTAGGGTGAAGTAATAAAAAGGAGAGAGTATGATAAGAGAAGGGTAAAATGGTGGGGAGGGGGTTAAAAGAAGAAAGAATTTTGTCTCGAGGGTACTTCTAATCAATCAATCAAACGAAATTTTTTTCTTCATATGCATTTTATTCTACGCGTGATTTGTAAAGCGTACGTGACATCCAAGGATTGGATTCAATTGCTAACGATTCCCTATTACAATAATTCACCAAACTCCTCCTTTCCACCCCTTCGTAGCCACCTAACAACGAAAATTCCTACCCCATACCACCATAAACCTCCATGTAACCTAAATCACCCCTTATAAAATCTGTATTACCGAATCTCTTACAACCAGCAATGAGAGAAATGGAACAATACTACGCTGCATGATAAATTACTTGTTAGATAACGTTGTATTACAATTACATTGAATCTACATCTAAAAAATTATCTAATCAAAGTAATTATGAAATTTTTCATACAACAAATTTCTGAGCAACGGTTCAATCCTTAATTGTTGACTGTTAAGGGTGAAAGTCCATGGTTCGATAACTGGCTACAGCTGGGAAAAATGCTCAAGTTTTATTTATTTACGATGTAACGTGTCGCTGTGTACAGAGGATGATCAATTAATTGACGTAAACAGATTTACGGGGACCGCCCACGTGGTATATGGCACAATTCTAAGTGGAAGTTCCAGAGTTCAATTGCCGGCTAGGGTCGGTAAATTATTACATCGTTAAACCCACCATTTCTAAACGCGATGAAGTTCCTAATGATCCAGATGTTGAAGAGACTTATTAAGTTAAGTACCCCCCAGAGGACCGGACATAACATTTTCATTAAAATCGGTCAACCGGAAGTAGTAGTTTATTCGAGTCATTTTTCACTTCTTCGCGATTTTCTCAAAACGGCTCATACGACTTTTTTTTTAAAAATCCCTTCATTTACTACATTTTTTATGTTCTACAAGATAGGATAGGCGCCATGTCTGCTGAAATTCTTGAAGAGGCTGTTCTCTCGTAAAAAAATTGTTTTTTTTTTAAGATTGCGGCTTTAATATCCATTTTAGCGCGAAAATGTAATTAATAACAGCTGTACAGAATTTAAAATCCTACAAATTTTATGTCAAACATTTTTTGTACAACGCTAAATTTAGCGGTAATTAGCTATTTTCTGTTTTTTTATTCATAGAAATCTGTAAAAATTCGATTTTTTAAGGTTTCAGCCTTAATATGCATTTTACGACAAAAGTGTATATGATCAAATTTGTAGGAAATAAAAAGATTTACACTTTTATTAGGAGCATTTTTCTCTACAGAGCCTAAGTTTAGCGTGAAGGAGTGATTTTCCGTATTTTTAAGCCAAACTGAATTTTATTTTCATTTTACATCATTCATTCATGATTAAAATAAGATTAGGTTTTTTGTTTATTACTAATGTTTTATTACTAATGTTACGTTATATTGTTCATTATTTGCATTTTCAAGAGAAAGTCGTTTTGAGTGTTTTACACCAGATTTTAGTTAACTACTTTAAGTCTTTAATTTCTCATTCGATCTTGAAGTTCACGTAGATGATATTTAAAAACGAAAACCACAAAAATGGTTTAATTTATTAGAAATATCTAGTTGTTTAGGTCATCAGCCGAAAGGCTGCTTTGAATCTGTAGAGGTTTTACCAAGTAAAACGAGGAGTGAGGTGGTTTACCTAAGCCTTCCTCACTGAGTGGAAAAGTACGCTTATCAGCATGCCGGGCCCTCTGAAAAGTACATGTTTTCTAATCTGCAAATGATACCTTCACTTCATTCACCACAGGGTCTGGCTGTATAATGAAATTCATTACTTTCGGAGGAGATAACTCTGATTAGTGTCTTTTACACATCTACCTCTTCTGTTCTTAAATGGTTCAGTCATTTAATTGACAGACCATGTGATAAGAAACAGAACTATTTAATTTAGCCCTGCAACGAACAGATTGAGTGTAAATAATTTGACACTCCACCTGTCCGTTATGGGCAACAGTAATGTCTAGTATACATTTATTAGAAACTTGACGAACGATTCAATTTTTAAATAAATAATTTTCAAAGAAGCATATTGTTAGCAAATTTAAAAAAAAACATCTTCACTTCAAAGTTATGTGACGTTGTAACTTACTTGAAAGTTTAAAGTTTATAAAACCAGTAAATACGGAGTAAGTTAAGTTTGTTTACTTATACAATACACTAGTATTACTTATCTATCTTTGGTGTAGGTATAAGAAAACATACCCAGAGAGTACAACAAGAAATTCGCCGCAGGTGTTCTTACGTTTTCAACAATCTAACATTTCCGACCAACTGTTCACTAAGAAACATGAGTTATCTTAGAGTAAGTATTTGTTTTTTCTTCTACCACCACATTCTTGTACAAAAAAGTTTCTTATGAAAGTAAATACGGTAATTTAATGTTATATTTATGGTGCACCATAATTGTAAATTACCTTAAACATACTTTTATACTTAGAATTTATGTGGATACTTAAAACAGTAAACTGAGATATTGAAGATTATTCGTTTCGTCGAAATTTCAAAAATCGAATTAATAAAATATTTTAAATATTATACGAGTACATTACGTATACATGGGATAAACTAATGGAAATACTTTGTAATGTGCGCCACGTTTCCAAATAATTAACTGCCCTAAATTTAAGCTAGCCAAAAATGGAGTTAAATAAAAAAAAACCAGAGTTTTAAGGTTATGCTGAGAAAAACAAAATTTAATCATATAGAATTTAGAATGAGATACAAAATTGGGAGTTTACATAGTAATACATTAAACATATTTTTTAAATGATTTATAATTTGATTCCGTTCTTTTTTTTTAAGTAATATTAATTTAACAGATCTTTAAGTTTTATTATCGTTTATTTTAAAATTAAAAGGTTTTACCACGATGATTGTCCAGCTGTTCACTTTACTTTTGATCGTCGGTATTGTTGTCTTGTTGGAGGTTCTTAATTCATGTACTCTTCTTGATGATCTAAAACCATCCTCAAAAAAAAAAAAATGGTTTCGTTGATTTATATATTCAACAACTCCATTAACCTTCGATGTTCCATTGTTCCTTCACTTCCGCATTTATATTTATTAATTATAATCTCATTGGTTCACGTCTTTAATTTCCTTCTTTATTTTTCGAATAGTGGAAAGAGAAACATCACAGTAGTTAGCCACTCGCTCATGGCTTTTGTTAAAAGGCAGGGGAAGGCGTTTTTGCTCCGCTTCAACTTCCCGGCATTTTATTACACTGCATATTAAATTTCGTCAGCACTGTCAATAGTCTACCCACGTTTTCGAAAAACATTCTGTTTACGGTAACAAACAGTTATATTCGTACAGTTAACCTACAAAAGGTTCCGCGATATACTGTATATGCTCTGGGTATAGTATAAAATGCAGCGTTCGTAGTACTGAAATTAAAGCAGTTGCGCATGCGCACTGATATTTCCCCCCTTTACCCCTCGTTGTAAACAAGGGCAAACTCGTGACTCAAGTAACTATAGTTTCGTTTTAAAATTAATGGCCGAAGTAAATGAAGGTGGGAAAAGTACAGAATGACGATGAGATACGTAAAAAACAAATGAAGGTGTGTAGTAAAGAAATATATTTTTATTGTCGGGTAAGATAATGAGCATTACATAGGCCTAACTGGCATGTAAAATTTCGGAATTTAAGGATTGGGAAGATTGCGTTACTGCACAGAAGGTAAAAATGAGGCTGACCTGGTATTTATGAAACACTATCAGTTACAATTAATAGGTAGTTTTACTTTAATCTGCTATAAATTACGATTATAGTAATTATATTAAATAAATAAATCAATGACATTAAATAAACGTAAATAGTAACAAGATTATTCCGTTAACAATTCAACTAAATCCTACTTGCAACCAATTATACGATACACAGTAGACGCTAGACCTTCTAAAAAAAAACGTAACCGTTACCTTACGCGGTTCACAGTTCATTCTCCGATGACAAATCAAAACTAATTCCTAATCAAACCGACCGCGCTTGTATACCTAAACTATGAAAATTATGAGATGAACGAAGATATCCGATATAATAATAAAAACTGGTGTGAAACACTCACACAACTTTCTCTTGCCAATATAAATAATTAACAATATAACCTAACATTAGTAATAAAACATTAGAAATATACAAAAAAAACTAATTTCAAATAACATAACCTAATTTTAATCATGAGTGAAAGACGCAAAATGAAAATTAACCTCAGTTTGGCTTAAAAATACGGAAGATCACTCTTTCATGCTAAACTAGGGGTTGTAGAGAAAAATGCTCAAAATAAAAGTTGTAGATCTTTTAATATCCTATGCATTTGATTATATACATTTTGTCGTAAAGTTTTAATCCTTAAAAAATGTATTTTTTATACGTTTTCGTGAGAAAAAAACAGAAACTCGCTAATTACCGCTAAACTAGGCGTTATACAAAAAAAATTTTGAAATAAAAGTTGTAGGATTCTTTACAACTTGTATTATAAACATTTTTACGCTAAAATGCATATTAAAGCCGCACTTTTAAAAAACAATTTTTCTTACGACAAAACAGCCTCCGCAAGAATTTCAGCAGACCCTATCCTGTCCTATAGAAAACAAAAAATGTAGTAAATGAGGCGATATAAAAAAAATCGTAGGACCAGTTTATCAGAAAATCGCAAAAAGTGAAAAATTATTCGAATAAATACTACTTCCGGTTGACCGATTTTGATGAACATGTTCGCGTCGGGTTCGGTAGTGGTATGTAACTTAAGTTGTAAGTTTCAAGTTCGTACGATATTCCGTTCTTGAGATATTCTGTATTCATACACACACACACAGACACAGACAAATCGCTAAAAACATGTTTTTTTTTGTTCAGGGGGTTTGAATGGTGCAGATCCGGTGAGAACTCGAAATATTAACACGAAAACAATACTTTACTTCCTATTCATATAGGCAAGAGAAAGTAAAAATACGAAGTTTTACTTTCAGGTTCTGGATAAATCTCAACAAAAAATAAATTGAATAAAGAACACATTACAATATCAGACCATAACAAAAAAGCTATTTATCTAAATAGATACACCGACCTTTTTCAGATAGCCGTCACAACAATATTAACCATTTATTTATACACTATATTTCTAATCATTTCTTGGACATAACCCAATTTTATTAACTATTCTTATTTACATTAACAATTCTAAAAACTCAGTCCTGCAAGAGAATTCTGGAACAACCCTTCCTCTTAAATATTGTTACCCACCGGGTTGGTCTAGTGGTAAAGTCGTCGCCAAAATCAGCTGTTTAACAGCTGATTTTCGGAGACGAAGGTTCCTGGTTCAAATCCTAGTAAAGGTAGTGTTACTTTTATACGGATTTCAAAACTAGATAATGGTTACCGGTGTACTTTGATGGTTGGGGTTTAATTAACCATACTCTCTCAGGAATGGTCGGCCTGAGGAATGGTATGTACAAGACTACACCTCATTTACACGTCATACACATCATCCTCATCTCATTGGGTTATGGGGTTGCTTATTGTTCTAAATTGAACAGATTGCAACGTACACAAATTAGGAATAAAAATAAATAATGATAAATAAATGATAAAGTTTTAGAACAAGTCTCGCATTTTAAATATTTAGGATGTGACGTAAGCTTTTTAAAAGATGACGATGTTATGAATAAACTGAATAAGTTTAGAACAATTTGCGGGACAATACATCGAACTTTGAAAAATAAGACAAGAAAGGATACAAGAATTAAACTGTACAAAACTATGGCAGTCCCGGTTTTGCTGTATGGCAGTGAAAGTTGGACCATGACGCAACGAGAGAGAACTCTAATACAAAGTGCAGAAATGAAGTTTTTAAGGGCGACGGCAGGCTATAACAGACTGGACATGAAACGTAATGAAAGTATTAGAGCAGAATTACAGGTCCAACCACTATTAGACGGCATTGCGCGCTACAATTCCAGGTGGTGTGAACATGTGAATAGAATGCGAGAGGAAAGACTACCAGTCCAAATATTAAGTTATGCCCCACGGGGTAGACGTGATAGAGGAAGACCGCTACGAAGATGGGTGCCGGAACAGGCTTTAGGCCTATCCGTGTTTGGGTGATGATGATGATGAATAAATAAAAAAATATTGTTACAATACATTTTCAGTTATATGAATTTTCGACCGCACGAGTAATATGAATAATAAATAGCTGACTACTGTATAAGTTGTACGTTAGATAAGTCAACAAGAGAAGATTAAGAGACAATTCTTAAGGTAATAATAATCTTACAGTGGTTATTATGATAATAATTATGTATTAATTTTTATTACCTAAAACAACGAACGTTAAAAAAATAAAATTTTATAAATAGAATCAGATAAATATATAAATACGTAGAGATTATTTTATTTACTTAAGTATTTTTATTTCTATTACATTACATCTTTTATATGTAAATTATTTTATGAGTAAACATGGTCATATATTGTATTATTTAATTAAATATTTTTTTGAATAAACATGTAAGATATTAAATAAATGTAAGATAAGTAAAAAACTGTGGTGTGAAACACTCACACGAATTTCTCTTAGCAATGTAAATAAGAAAACATATAACCTATTTTTAATCAGTAGTAAACAATGTAAAATTAAAAACGTGACTTAATTTTAATAATCGTAAGTGAATGAAGCTAAATGAAAATCAACCTATGTAGGACTTTAAAATCTGGTGTGAAACACTCACACAACTTTCTTGTGCCAATGTAAATAATGACCAATATAACCTAATATTAGTAATAAAACGTAAAAAATAAACAAAAAACTTAATCTCAAAAAATATAACTCATTTTAATCATGAGTGAAAGACGCAAAATGAAAATCCGCGTTATTAAGCCAAACTACGGTTGTTTAGCTTAATAACGCGGAAAATCACTCTTTTACGCTAAAGTAGGCTCTGTAGAGAAAAATGTTTGATATAAAAGTTGTAGATCTTTGAATTTCATAAAAATTTGTTATTACACTTTAGTCGTAAAATGCATACTAAGGGTGTAACCTTAAAGCATTTTTTTACAGTTTCATGAAAAGAAAAACAGAAAATCACAAATTACCGCTAAACTAAGCGTTATACAAAAAAATGTTTGAAATAAAAGTTGTAGATTTTTAAATTTTCTACAACTTTTATTATATAAACTTTTGCGCTAAATTGCATATTAAGGCTGCAATCTTTAAAAAACCATTTTTTTCTACGAGAGAACAGCCTCCCCAAGAACTGCAGCAGACATGGCGCCTACCCTATAATGTAGAGCATAGAAAATGTAGTAAATGAGGCGATTTTTCAAAAAAATCGTAAAAGCCGTTTTTGAGAAAATCGCAAAAAAGTGAAAAATTACACAAATAAACTACTACTTCCGCATGACCAGTTTGGTGGATCCAAAGTATACTTTGGTGGATCCACTCTTATGATGGTGGATCCACCAAAGCACGTGCAAGTAGATAATAATTTAACAACTGAACATTTAAATTGAATTGAAATTCTTAATACTTTAGGTTAAAAAATTCAATATCTAGTTCAAAACAGGGTTTGAAATAAATCTATGTCACGTGTCGGATGTCAAAAATGATACCGTATTGAGGAATTTTATGAAATATTATATATTGATTAAAATTGTTAATTATAAAATGGCTAATTGATAACAATTTATTAAAAAAAACTTTTTAATACATTTTGCAGCTTGAAATCAATTTTATTTTATGTAATATAAATTACGCTAATCTTTTCAGAACTGCTTTGATCCTTTTTATTTACTTACACGTGTTTCGTAGATCCACCATCATCAGAGTAAACAAAATATCGTGTGAAACTTTACAATATTTTTTTTAAATTTAAAGAAGATATTGCATCTTCTATCATCTACATAAATCTCTAATAAATATAAAGTATTATATTGATGACTGAAAATCCAATATTTTCTGTATTTTAAATTTTACACGATATTTTGTGTATTCTGATGATGATGGATCCATCAAAACACGTGTAAGTACATAAAGATCAAGGGAGCTGAAAAGTTAGTGAAATTTATATTATATAAAACAGATAATATACAACAGAATTAAGGGTCAACTAGATGCGGAATTAGGTGAGGATCAGGGACGTTTCAGACCTTGGAGAAGCTGTGCAGACCAGGTTCTAACGTTAAAATTAATAATGGACTATTAAAAAGGAAGAAACAAAAAAACTGATGATCGCTTTCATAGACTTTAAAAAGGCGTACGACTGTATACACCGAACATCGATGCTCAAAATCTTGAGAAATATGGGACTGGATCCGAAGTTAGTCTGATTGATTGAGCTGACACTATCGGGCACAAGATCTAGGGTAAAATTTCGTGGAGAGTATTCACAGGATTTTCAAATTAAAACAGGACTCATACAGGGGGACGGTCTGTCACCGCTATTGTTCAACTGCGCCTTAGAATACATCATCAGAAAATAAAAATAGGAAAATCCGGAAAACATTAAATGCGGAAGAGAGCAGAAGAGCCACATCAAAGCGAATTGCCTGGGTTTTGTGGACGGTCTGGCACTGCTGGGGGGAAGCATGGCAGAGCTACGGAAGCAAATTGCATCGCTAGAGGATCTGGCTGCAAGACTTGGTTTAAAGATCTCATATGAAAAAACCAAAATCATGGCTATCGACCGTCTGGTAGTCAGCAAAATACAAGTGAATGACAGCTGGGTAGAAATCGTAGAAAACTTTAAGTATCTCGGAGAAACCATAAACCATAACGGAAACGAAAGTTCTGCATGGAGGGAACATATCAACAAGTTCTTTAAAGCTCAGAAATGCACCCAAGATACCTACAACAAAAGGCCTTTGTCCACCGGCACTAAAATACGGCATTATAGAACTGTTGTGCAGCCAGAGGTCACTTATTGCTGCGAAACCCTGACGGGGCTGACTAAGGGAAACAGGATTCGAAAAGTTCAGAGATGGTATCTGGCTGGTTTTACCAACCAGAGAAGTTTACAGAGACATTGAACCTGTAATAGACACAATGCGCAAAAACGGATCTTTTTCCTTGGACACATCATAAGAACTCCACAAACAAAAATCCTCAGACAACTAATAGAATATATGTGGAACCTTAAGTCGGGGCCGGCTTGGATTCGTGAAGTGAAGAAGGACTTAGTGGATCTGAACCTAACATTGGAGGACCTTGAAAAACAATCCGATAACCTGAAAGCGATCAAACACACAAATATCAGGTTCAAAGAAACGGTTAGAATAATACAGAACCCTAGAGTTTTTTTTCAGATGCTGAAAGGGCTGCTAGATCCCAGAGAATGAAGAACTACTGGGAGAGGATTAGGAGGAAATTGAGAAACTGATATTTGAATAAAGTGGTCCAATGGGCCTTACAAGAAAAAATAGAAAATAATTTAATAATTGAACATTTAAATTGAATTGAAATTTATAATATTTTAGGTTACAAAATTTAATATCTAGTTCATAACAGGTTTTGAAATAAATCTATGTCACGTGCCAGATGTCAAATGATACTGTATTGAGAAGGACATGCTACTGAAGTAGATCGTGCCTTGGAATAATTTGGCTAATAAACGACAATAGATTGTTTGGCGTTATATAGGGATAGACTGTATTTGCGCGTATTCAGGGAGTTGCGTAAGTACATAGTGTGTATAAGACGGTTGTCACCGGGTGGGGGGGGGGTGGAACCCTCCTCTTAGTTCAATACTGTCATTAGAGAGCAAATGGACATCCCTCTATTTCCATCTCAACTTTGTATGAGTTGTTCATTTATGGGATGGATTTTTGTCATTTAATATTCTGTCAACACATCTGATGGGTAAATAATATGTTGTATGCCCAAAATTCAAGCATGGAGGTCGAGTTACTTATCGGGCAAACACACGTAAGAGGAAACGCCGGCGCCAGAATCACTATGGTGGCGTCTCTTTCTATATAAACTTATTTACTATTCAGGAAATGGACTGCTGCGGAGATGTGTACGTTCAAAGAGACGAAGAATCAAATATGCCAGGAGGTGCGTGTCGAGGCGCTATCTTCTTTCTTCGTTATTTTCTTTTTTACTTCTTCCATTTCGCTATTCACTTTTTTGTTTATAAAATTCAATCGATATAAAAAAAGGGTGACGAGAAGAACTCTTGGATCGGTTCCCATAAACTCTCCCTGTTTTCAGTTTCTTCTTTACCATCATTCTCGAACTCGTTTTATTTTCTTTCTTTTTCTTTGTCATACTATAAGGACGTCCTTATGGTTCCCCTTTTTCATAAGGCACTTGTTACCCTTCCTTAATCTCATCCTCACATACTGTTCAACGTGTGCGTGCGCGTTTTTTCGGCGTACTTCTATTCATGAGGGTATATGTAAATAAACGCATTATTTTTGCTCTAGTACCGAAAGAGTCATTTTATAAGAAAATATAAAAACGATTTTTTTTTATTTAGTAAGGATATACTTAAAACCCCGTTATTTATAAAATGTTTAACGAAAATCCATACTAAAATCAACATAAAGAATGGGAAAAATACATTAAAATTGTTTTTTTAATCTTTTCACTTTTTATGACTAACACACTTAATAATTGTGTTTAATTATAAAACTATTCAGTAACCATCTCCTGTGCCATTGTGCTAAATTTTTAGAAAATCATAAATAAACTTTCATTACGTTTATCAATTATTTTTATTTAGTAACTTTGATTTTTATACGATGGTATAGTGGTGCGGTACAAGACATCCTTCTTATATCCAGGTTCAAAGACCACTCAATCTTAACAATACTCGTTCATATCCTGCCAATTTACTAAATTAGATAGGGTAAATAAAATTAAATACCAAGGCGTTATGATTCATCCACATTTACCATGAGATATACATATAAGCTATCTACGAGGTGTGGCTCTTAAATAACGAGACTGACGTTGTAAAAAAATTTATTTTAATTTTATGCATAATCACTTATTGTCACCTTCAATATACACTCCTTCTCTGTCGCTACAACGCTCCATGCGAATTTTCCATATTTGGAAACAGTGCTGGAAGTCATCTTCTGTCAGCTCCTTCAAAACACGTGCCGCTCAAAAATGTTTGTACTGACACTTTGTACGCGATTGAAAATGACCCAAATTTTTTGAAAACGATAATAATATGTGATGAACGTGGTTTTTTGTTTATGATCCGGAAACGAAGCGCCAATCCATCCACTGGAAGACTGGAAGAGCCGAACTTCACCGAGAGCCAAAAAAGCTCGAAAAAAAGCCCGAGAGCAAGTCAAAATTTAAAGTAATAATTGTTTTTTTTTTGATATCCATGGGATTGGGTACCTTCACTGGATTCCTGAAGGTCAAACAATTAATCAATATTACTACCTTGAGGTACTTTCTAAACTACGTCAAAGAGTAAGGAAAAACGGCCAGAAATGTGGAAGGACAAATCATGGGTTCTCCACCAAGACAATGCGCCAGCTCATTCCTCATTATCTTTTAAGAGGTTCCTAGCCAAGTACAGCATCTCAAAGTTAGATCATCCACTCATTCACCGGATCTTGCACCATGTGTGTGCTAATTGTTCCCTAAGGTGAAATCTGAATTAAAAGGGACAAGATTTAACTCTGTGGAAGCTGTACAAGAGAAAGCTGCATGTGTCCTGAAAGAGCTGACAGAAGATGCCTTCCGGCACTGTTTCCGACAATGGAAAATTCGCATGGAGCGTTGTAGAAATAGAGAAGAAGTGTATATTAAAGGTGACAATAAGTGATTATGTATAAAATTAAAATAAATTTTTTACGTCAGTCTCGTTACTTAATAGCTACACTTCGTATGTCACCAACTAAAATATTTAATACATAGGCCTATATTTTATGATATCAATAAATTAAAAAACTTGAATGTATGAAGATAAGTATATTTTGCTTACGCACAGTCCAAACATAACTATGGAACCCTGGTTTGGGGAGGTTCTGTGAAGTCACATTTTAATAACCTTTTTATAGAGCAGAAACAAAAGGTGTTTTGGGCAAACCAAGACTGTTTTCCACAGCACAGTTGTTCCAAAATTTCATGGTCTTAACGGTGGGGCAATTATACATAAAAGAAGTAATATTATACGAAAATTGAAATTGGAACCTATTTGACAAAAGGAACACAAATTACAATGTAAGACCAAGTATTACTTTCAAATTGGATCATGGAAAACTAAATATTTGTCGAAGACAGTTTTCCTATGTATCTTCAAGATTAATAAATTTCATCCATATATTTTCATATAAAATTACCTAAATACAAAAATAATTACTGATATGGTCGAATGGATTAAATCAAATAATAATACTTCCGATATTCTATTTTAATATGTGTGAATCAAGTTTCTTATAATGAAATTCATTACTCTCAGAGGAGATAACTCTGACTAGTGTCTTTTACAATGCCCATAACGGACAGGTGGAATGTCAAATTATTTACACTCAATCAGTTCGTTGCAGGGCTAAAATAAATAGTTCTGCTTTTTATCACATGGTCAGCCAATTAAATGACTGAATCTTTTAAGAACAGAAGAGGTAGAGGTACAAAGACACTAATCGGAGTTGCCTCCTCTGAAAGTAATTAATTTCATTATACAGCCAGACCGTGTGGTGAATGAAGTGAAGGTGTCATATTCAGAGTGGAAAATATGTGCTTTTCAGAGGGCCCGGCATGCTGATAAGCATACTTTTCCACTCAGTGAGGAAGGCAGGGTCACTCCTCGATTTACTTGAAAAAACCTCTACAGGTTCAAACCAGCCTTTTGGCTGATGACCTTAAGATCGGTGTCTTTTACATCTCTACTTCTTTGGTTCTTAAATGATTCAGTCATAATTGGCTGACTATATGATAAGAAACAGACCTACCTTTTTGTAGCCCTGGAACTAGCAGATCGAGTGCAAATAATTTACACCTCCTCCTGTCTGTTATAGGTCAATGTATTGTTTGAATTAAACACAAAAGCAGTTCCTGGAATGTAACTTAATAAATTAACCAAAAATTTAGTATTTTGGCATCGATTTTCTTAATAAAATATTTCATATTTAAATTTTTGTGAAATGAAATAATGATGTAAAAAAACAAACTTTTTATCGAACACAAAAATCTTTATTTAACAAAAAAGGAAGTTACACGAAGTATGATTTTAACGAAACGTCACGGTGTAAAGAGGTAGAACCGAGGAAAAAAATTGTAAAAGGTTACGCAGGTGAATGATGGGAAAGAAGGGGATAAAGAAAATGTGCTTCGACCTTTCAGGCGTCAACTCGATAAGACGTTGAAAGGCACGGCAAGCGATGGTGCGTAAGTTTAAGGGATCTATCAGCGTCAAAAGGCGCCAAGACGTAACGCTCAAAGACTGTGATGTGACTTCGACGTTACACTCTTCAAATACCATATCTTGACATTTCACTAAACGATGAAATACAAGAGCGAAGGGGTTGAATTAAATTATGTACTCCGATATTTTCACATCAAACTAATCTTTGCTATATTTCTGGTGAGTTCGTTACAAATTAATTCGCAGTATTTAGAGTACGTTGTAATTCGTTCAGTCGCTCATTTTACAGAAGTAAGGACAAACCATTTTCAAAACTTCGTTTAATCCATCCATAGTTAGATATGTTAATTTTCACATCGGTTATTGGAATGATTTTGGTAATAGGAATAGATGTGTGTATTGTTTAAGTCAACAGCCGAAAGGCTGGTTTGAACCTGTAGAGGTTTTACTAAGTAAAAACAAGGCGTGACGTGGTTTACTATTATCTTCCTCACTGAGTTGAAAGAGTATGCTTATCAGCATGCCAGGCCCTCCGAAAAGCATCCACTTTCCATCCTGCAAATGACATCTCACTTCATTTACAACAGGGTCTGGCTGTATAGTGAAATTCATTACTCTCAGAGGAGATAACTCTGGCTAGTGTCTTTTACATCTCTATCTCTTCTGTTCTTAAATAGTTCAGTCATATAATTGGCTGACTATGTGATAAGAAACAAAACTATTTTTGTAGCCCTGGAACCAACAGATCGAGTGCAATTATTTAACACTTCACCTGCCTTTTATGGGCACACGTGGGTTGTGTGTACAAAAATAATATAAAATTTTACGATTAAAATTATATACTTTTTGTTTTAAAATAAAGTACAGTAGTTATCGCATACAGTGACAACGGATACAATGACCTATCGGTTAGTTCACTAATATTCAATGGAAAGGTTGGTCCACTATTACGTCCAATATAAAATGTATCGTTTACAGTGACATCGGTGAAAATCACAATATCGGTTTTAGTGACAACTGTATGAATTTTCAACTATGCCGGTTATTTCTCAACAGCATGAGTCAGCGTGTTACTCATTGTTTTCTCTAGTTTTAACGTGTTTTTTTCTTAAATAGCGTGTGTCAAAGTGTATTTACAGTAGTTCATGTCGGAAGTTTGATTACTAATTGCCCTATCCTTTCTTTTTGTGTCTTAAATACAGCTAATTTTTTCTCATAAAATGATTAAATGATTTCATTATTGTTTCGTGACCCCCCCTCTATAATATCATCACGACCAACAGGTTGAGAATCACTGATCTAGAATGATTAAAAACAGATAAATGTAACCGTACTCTAGTAAACTAAACTTAGTTCTTTCCATTTGTTTTTTTTACATTAAATTACAAACAACAAACTCAAAATTAGTTGATTAAATAATGAAAAACAACAAAATATTAAACGATATTTCTATAACGTAAAATTGACAATGTTGTTTACAGAATACAGCCTTGGCCTACATAACTTTATAAACTTTGTCAATATTTTCAGACAGTGCTGACAGACAATTTTGTAAAATGTTTGACAAGTTTTGTCATTAAAACAAACTTTAACCATTTGACAAAATCGTTAAGTTAAATAAATAACATTTTATTTCATTCATCAACCTCTCAAATATTTGAAATAACATTTTAAGATAAATAATGTAATATCCGGTTGGTTTTTAAATATGATGATAAGTTGTTTAAAATTGATATGAAACATGTTGAATTTAAATAAATATACACAAAGAAATCTGATATGAAATAATCACGACTTAATTTTTCCAATGTAAATAATAAAAAAATTAACCTATACTTTTTTGCTACAATCTCATCCCTTCGATAAAAAATTTTCATTCGGCAAAAACTAGTGTTTGTTATTACCACATGAAATAATACTAAGGAGGAAAATCCAGAAACACGGCATGACAGAAGCTATAAAGAAAATAAAGAAATAAACTCACCAACGAATGTGTGCAGCGTTGACGTTTTTGAAAGAAGAAAATTTTGGAGAAAATAAGCAAAAGACGAAGTCACCAAGACAAACTTTAAACACGTTAAAATAATTCAATTATTTTATGGCATTATTTTACCAGTTCACAACCTGGTGAAAGTGTGTCACCTAAGGGAATCAGCTAAGGTTAAGCTAAGTTTAAGGTGACCGCAAAAGTCCGAATGAATCATCCATTTATATCAAAAGTGGATCTTATTAGGCAGTATATGATCATATGACCGCAAATGTCCGAAAATTTCTCCCAACCGCAATAGTCCGTGACCACATCTGTCCGGACACCGATTTGTAGACCTTGAAAACCCGTATATACGAATTTTCAGACAAATCGTGAGAGGGGTTTTCGAGAACAGTTGGATATACCAACATACATACGGCAAGTTGTCCTATAATATTATTAGGTATAATATATCCTTTTTACTTTCTCTTGGCTATATAAATACCGTATGTATATAGGAAGGAACGTATTGTTTTCATGTCGATTTTTCGAAATCAAATTTTCACCGGATAATAAACAAGTTTTCAGAACCACTGAATCCAAAAAAAAAACATGTTTTTAGCGATTGGTCTGTGCGTGTGTGAACCAAATATCTCAAGAACGGAATATTGAACGAAGTTAAAACTTTGAACTTAAATTAGGTACCACTAGTGGACCCGACACGAATATTTTCATTAAAATCGGTAAACCGGAAGTATAATCACTTGAGTCACGAGTTTGCCCTTGTTTGCAACAAGGGGTAAAGGAAGAAAGCATCAGTGCGCATGCGCGTCTGCTTTAATTTCAGTACGACAAACATAACAACTTATACAATACTCAGAGCACATACAGTATATCGCGGAACCTTTTGTAGGTTAACTACACGAATATAACTGTTTGTTACTGTAAACACAAATGTCGGTTTCTCGAAAACGTGGTCGAACTATTCACAGTGCTGAACGCAATTTAATAAAATGTTGTGAAGTTGAAGCTAAACAAAAATGCTTATCCGTGGCTCTTAACAAAAGCCGAGAGCGAGCGGTTAACTACCGGGACGTTTCTCTTTCCACAATTCGAAAAATAAAGAAAGAAATTAAAGACGTGAAGAAGCAATTCTTTAACAATTTTGTTGACACCTGGTAAAAAAATAAAACGGTTAGGTAGATACAAGCGAGACTGATAATGAAAACGCCGATGACAGCAATAGTAAAAAAGGCGATTCATTCGCAATTACATTTCTAGTCATGTAATTAAGCTATAGGTAATATTACAGGTCATATTTATTTCTTACAAGGTTTATGAAGAATACATTATCTTGGAATAAACCACAGCTTACAACAATCTAGAAACTGCACGATAGTGAAATGTACGAGTAGTGTCTCACTGTTGAGGTTGGCAGCACTGCAGATATTTCACTTTCCTTCCTCACAGCCCATCCACACGCAAAAGGTAATCTCGTGACTTCGGTATCTATACTAGTTTATTTGTGTAATTTTTAATTTGTTTGAAATTTTTCTCAAAAACGGCTCCAACGTTTTTTTTTAAATAACCCCATTTACTAAATTTTTTTATGCTCTACAACACTGCTGAAATTCTTGGCGAGGGTAAGCTCTTGAAGAAAAAATGATTTTTTAAAGATTGCGGGCTTATCATGCATTTTAGAGTAAAAGCGTCTATAATTAAAGTTAAAGAGCTTCTAAAAACCTACAACTTTTACTTCAAACATTTCTTTGTAAAACGCTTAGTTTAGTGGTAATTAATGATTTTCGGTTTTCCTCATGAAAATGTGTATTTTGGCCTTAGTATGCATTTTACGACTAAATTGTACATAATCAAATTTATAGGTAGGAAATTAAAAAACCTACAACTTTTATTTTAACCATTTTTCTCTACAGACCCTAGTTTAGCGCCAAAGAGCGATTTTCCGTATTATGATTAGTCTGTGTGTGTGTGTGTGTGTGTGTGTGTGTGTGAACAGAATATCTCAAGAACGGAACATTGTACGAACTTCAAACTTGAAACTTAAGTTACATACCACTACCGGACCCGACACGAACATTTTCATAAAAATCGGTCAACCGGAAGTAGTAGTTTATTCGTGTAATTTTTCACTTTTGTGCGATTTTCTCAAAAACTGGTCCTACGATTTTTTTAAAAATCGCCTGGTTTACTGAATTTTTTATTCTCTACAAGATAGGGTAGGCGTCATGTTTGCTGAAATTCTCGGTAAGGCTGTTTTCACGAAAAGAAATAGTTTTTTTAAGATTACGGCTTTAATATAAATTTTAGCGCAAAAACTTATATAATAAAAGTTGTAGAGAATTTAAAAACCTACAACCTTTGTTTCAAACATTTTTTTGTATAACGCTTAGTTTAGCGGTAATTTGCGATTTTCTGTTTTTCTCACGAAAACGTGTGAAAAATCGATTTTTTTTAAGATTTCGGCCTTAGTATGCATTTTATAACAAAAGTGTATATAAATAAATTTATAGAAAATTAAAAGATCTACAACTTTTATTGAGAGCGTTTTTCTACACGGAGCCTAGTTTAGTGAGAAAGAATGATTTTTAAGTCAAACTGAGGTCGATTTTCATTTTGGGTCTTTCACTCATGATTAAAATAAGGTTATGTTTTTTAAGGTTAGTTTTTTGTTTATTTCTAATGTTAGGTTATTAAATTATTTGCACTGGCAAGAGAAAGTTGTGTGAGTGTTTCACACCAGATTTTTTTATTTATTTCTAATGTTAGGTTATTTTTTCATAATCTCCATTGGCAAGAGAAAGTTGTGTGAGTGTTTCACACCCGATTTTTTTTTTAACTGTCGATGGTCCTATACGCTCTTGGCGGTTGGTTAGTTTTCAAGTTTGCATTCTTTATCTTCAAACCAGTTACGCCAATTTACTAAATTTTTTATCTGCAGTTGCAAATCAGATAGAATAGATAATATTAAGTAAAAATCTTATAACAGTTCAATGCAAATTTAATTGAAATTATTATATGTTTACTTTAATAAATCTGCCCATAACAGACAGGTGGAGTGTCAAATTATTTACACTCAATCTGTTCGTTGGAGGGCTAAAATAAATAGCTCTGTTTCTTATCTCATGGTCAACCAATTAAATGACTGAATCATTTAAGAACAGAAGAGGTAGAGGTGGAAAAGACACTAATCAGAGTTATCTCCTTTGAAAGTAATGAATTTCATTATACAGCCAGACCCTGTAGTGAATGAAGTGAAGGTGTCATTTACAGAGTGGAAAATAGGTGCTTTTCAGAGGGCCCGGCATGCTGATAAGCATACTTTTCCATTCAGTGAGGAAGGCAATGGTAAACCACCTCACTTCTCGTTTTACTTAGTAAAACCTCTAGAGTTTCAAACCAGCATTTCGGCTGATGACCTAAACAACAACAACTTTATTAAAGCAACATTTGAATTATATTCAAATTTAAAAGAAAGAGAAATAAAAAATAATAATGAATGAGACTGAAATGTATATTCTTCCTTTCTGGTGACTCAGTTAAATATTCAAATTTATTTATATTCAAATCAGTACCAATTCTGTGTATTTCGTACATGTAAAATAAATATATTCAGTAGTATTAAAATAAATAATTTTGTATTGTCTAAAATTTTCGTCTCCGTGGTAAAAGTATACTTTTGATTTTCAGTTTTATAATGTTTTTCTTTTTAATTGAATAATTATTAACCTATACATAATTAGTATCAGCTACTATAAATGAAATATATAATAAAAAATCTGGTGTGAAACACTTACACAACTTTCTCTTGCCTATGAAAATAATTAACAATAAACCTAACATTAGAAGTAAACAACAAAACTAACCTGAATAAACATAACCTTATTTCAATCATGAGAGAAACACGCAAAATGAAAATCAACCTCAGTTTGGCCTAAAAATACGGAAAATCAATCTTTCACGCTCAACTAGGCTCTTTAGAGAAAAATTCTCGAAATAAAAGTTGTAGATCTTTTAATTTCCTATAAATTGTATTATATACACTTTTGTCGTAAAATGCATTCTAAGGCCGAAATCTTTAAAAAAATTGATTTTTCACACGTTTTCGTGAGAAAAAAAATCAGAAAATCGCTAATTACTGCTAAACTAAGCGTTGCACAAAAAAAATGTTTGAAATAAAAGTTAAAGGATTTTTAATTCTCTACAACTTTTATTATATACATTTTTGCGCTAAATTGCATATTAAAGCCGTAATCGTAAAAAAATTATGTTTTTACGTGAAAACAGCCTCACCCAGAATTTTAGCAAACATGGCGCCTACCCTATCTTGTAGAGAATAAAAAATTGAGTAAACCAGGCGATTTTTAAAAAAATCGTAGGACCAGTTTTTGAGAAAATCACAAAAAAGTGAAAAATTACACGAATAAGCTACTACTTCTGGTTGACCGATTTTGATGAAAATGTTCGTGTCGGGTCCGGTAGTAGTATGTAACTTAAACTTCAAGTTTGAAGTTCGTACGTTGTTCCGGTTTTGAGATATTCTGTTCACACACACACACACACACACAGACCAATCGCTAAAAACATGTTTTTTGGGTTCAGGGGGTCTAAAAACGTATAGATCCGGTGAAAACTCGATTTCGAAAAATCGACATGAAAACAATACTTTCCTTCCTATACATTCATATAGGCAAGAGAAAGTAAAAATCACATGAAGGGGAGGACTTTCATTAAAGCCCTTCCATACAAAAGCAACTACAAATATATTTTACGCAATTTAATTTTTTTTTAAATTTAAATTATTGTTAAAGTAATTTGTGTTAATAAAATATGTTGTTAGTTATTTACGCGTATGTTAATTATTATTTTAGTGTGTTAACTTTTTATTTTGGTTTTTGTTTATTTATAATTTGTCACGGAGATCCAAGCAAATAAGATGCCGTTTCAAATGTTGGTGGTTAGACTATTATCTAGTAAATTTAGAGGCAAATTATTTATTTGCGTTAACAATTTAACGTGGTACAGGTTTTTTAATCTTGATGTTGTTTATTTATGTTAACAATATTTAAATATTTAAGTTAATTAGATATTAACGTTTTGTTTTATTTATTGCCCATAATTACCTATTGAAAATATTGTGTTAATAGTTTAATAAGGCGCTCGTAACAGGGAGTTGGAGTGTTAAATTATTTGTAGTTCTAGGGCTACAAAAAATAGTTATGTTTCTCATCACATGGCCAGCTAATTAAATGACTGAAGTATTTAAGAACAGAAGAGATAGAGGTTTAAAGACACTAGTCATGAACATTTTGATGAACATTTTCATCAAAATCGATCAACCGGAAGTAGTAGTTTATTCGTGTAATTTTTCACTTTTTTGCGATTTTCTCGAAAACTGGTCCTACGATTTTTTTAAAAATCGCCTGGTTTACTCAATTTTTAATTCTCTACAAGATAGGGTAGGCGCCATGTTTGCTGAAATTCTTGGTGAGGGTGTTTTTACGTAAAAACATAGTTTTTTTAAGATTACGGCTTATGATGCAATTTAGCGCAAAAATGTATTTAATAAAAGTTGTAGAGAATTAAAAATTCTATAACTTTTATTGCTAACATTTTTTTGTATTACGCTTAGTTTAGCAGTAATTAGCGATTTTTTTATTTTTTCTCACGAAAACGTGTGAAAAATCGATTTTTTTAAGATTTCAGCCTTAGAATGCATTTTACTAAAAAAAAGTATATAATAAAATTTATAGAAAATAAAAAGATCTGCAACTTTTATTAAGAACATTTTTCTCTACAGAGCCTAGTTTAGCGTGAAAGAGTGATTTTCCGTATTTTTAAGCCAAACAGTTCGATTTTCATTGTTTTTGAGGTTAGTTTTTTGTTTATTTCTAATGTTTTATTGCTAAAATTAGGTTATATTGTTAATTATTTGCATTAGCAAGAGAAAGTTGTGTGAGTGTTTCACACCAGATTTTTTTTTGTATTTTTCTCATTAAAATCGATAAAAAAGGGATTTTTTTAAAGATTGCGACCTTAGTATTTAACAACAAAAGTGTATACTGTATAATCGAAGTTATAGGAAATTAAGAAATCTACAACTTTTATTTCAACAATTTTTTTCTACAAACTTAGTAGCGTCAATTAGTGATTTCTGTATTTTTAATTCGAACAGAGGTTGATTTTCATTCAGCGTCGTTATTCACTTAAGATTAAAATTCTGTTGTTTTTTTTATTTTACGCTGCTTCCTAATGATTAGATAAACATAGTGCGATTAATTTAACACTCCACCTGCCGCCTGTTACGGGCAGAAACTGTATTTTATCATTACTATTATTATTTTTGCTTGAACAGTAATATTTTTATCTTTTTAGTTAAAATTACGTCTTGTTAAAGCCAAATTAAAGTTTTAAAATATTATTTTTATTCTTGCCGTGTAATACATCACTTCATATAAGTGTTGTTTTTAGGTCATCAGCCGAAAGGCTGGTTTGAACCTGTAGAGGCTTTACTAAGTAAAACGAGGAGTAAGGTGGTTTACTATTGCCTTCCTCACTGAGTGGAAAATTACGCTTATCAGCATGCCAGGCCCTCTGAAAAGCACATATTTTCCACTCTGAATATGACACCTTCACTTCATTCACCACAAGGTCTGGCTGTAAAATGAAATTCATTACTTTCAGAGGAGATAACTCTGATTAATGTCTTTTACATCTCCACCTTCTGTTCGTAAATGATTCAGTCATTTAATTGGCTGACCATGTGATAAGAAACAGAACTATTTATTTTAGCCCTGCAACGAACAGATTGAGTGTAAATAATAAGTACATATAAGTACTACAATGTAATCTTATGGGAAATGTGGTCTTGATTAACACGGTTTTGAATTAGGCCTACGCGATGATTTTTAGGAACGAGTTAACCGCGTAAATCAAGAAATGCCTGTAATAAACAACAGTTTTCTTATTTTATTACAAAAAAAACTGCAAAAACTACATAATAATTGGATATTTCTATCCGAGGATTAATTTAAACGGTTATAATTAACCTGTTATGTCTAATGAGAAGCAGTTTATTAGAAAATTCACTTTATATTCAACGAACAAATTAATAGAAGTAATAACAATAATAATAACAGAATTGCAATGCATGTACTAAACAGAAACTTTAATGAATTTATCCAACATTTTAGATTATTAATATGGATTGTTCCATTAAATTGCATGACTGCTTATTACGCATACAAGTCAATTACACAATGTTAATAGGCAATCAAATACAGCCGTACTAAATACAATAATGACAGGTAAACTATGTTTATTACTGAACACAATAAGTGTTTAGGTAATATACCTATTACTCGATAACATGATAATAGTTGTACGTGAGTTGTACCTACGGATAATGAACATTTTAATTATCTGATCTGTGATAACATTATTTTCATAGTACCTAATTAAAACTCAATCTGTTTGTTGCAGGGCTAAAATAAATAGTTCTGTTTCTTATCACATGGTCAGCCAATTAAACGACTGAATTATTTAAGAACAGAAGAGGTAGAGGTGTAAAAGACACTAATCAGAGTTATCTCTTCTGAAAGTAATGAATTTCATTGTACAGCCAGACCATGTGGTGAATGAAGTGAAGGTGTCATTTACAGAGTGGAAAATATGTGCTTTTCAGAGGGCCCGGCATGCTGATAAGCGTACTTTTCCACTCAGTGAGAAAGGCATGGTAAACCATTACACACATAGTTTTACATAGTAAAACCTCTAGAGGTTCAAACCAGCCTTTCGGCTGTTGACCTAAACAACAACAACAACCTAATAAAAATATCGATGTAGTTGTTTTTATATAGATTCTATAGAAAATTTATACTAAAATTTTAAAAATCTAGTGTGAAACACCCATACGACTTTCACTGACCAATGTAAATAACGAAGCATAAGTTTAATCATGAGTAAACAATGTAAAATTAAAAATCTGGTGTGAAACACTCACACAACTTTCTCTTGCCAATGCAAATAATTAACAATAAACTTAACATTATTAATAAAATATTAGAAATAAACAAAAAACTAACCTCAAAAACCTAACCTTATTTTAATCATGAGTGAATCACGCAAAATAAAAATCGAACTTAGTTTGGTTAAAAAAAACGGAAAATCACACTTTCACGCTAAACTAGGCTCTGAAGAAAAAAATTCTCTAAATAAAAGTTGTAGATCTTTTAATTTTCTATAAATTTTATTACGTACCCTTTTAACGTAAAATGCGTACTAAAGCCGAAATATTTAAAAAATCGATTTTTCACACGTTTTCGTGAAAAAAAACAGAAAATCGCTAATTACCGCTAAACTAAGCGTTATACAAAAACATGTTTGAAATAAAAGTTGTAGGATTTAAAATTGCCTACAACTTTTATTATATACATTTTTGCGCTGAAATGCATATCAAAGCCGTAATCTTAAAAAAACAAAGTTTTTACGTGAAAACACCCTTACCAAGAATTTCAGCCAAGATGGCGCCTACCCTATCTTGTAGAACATACAAAATTTAGTAAATCAGGCGATTTAAAAAAAAAATCGTAGGACCAGTTTTTGAGAAAATCGCAAAAAAGTGAAAAATTATACGAATAAACTACTACTTCCGGTTGACCGATTTTGATGAAAATGTTCATGTCGGGTCCGATAGTGGTATGTAACTTAAGTTTCAAGTTCGTACAACGTTTCGTTCTTGAGATATTTTGTATACACAGACATACACACACAGACCAATCGCTAAAAACATGTTTTTTGGGTTCAGGGGGTCTAAAAACGTATAGATCTGGTGAAAACTCGATTTAAAAAAATCGACATGAAAACAATACTTTCCTTCCTATATATTCATATAGGCAAGAGAAAGTAAAAATAAATCAAATAACTAGTTTACGCATTAGAAAAAAATGCACGAATAAAAGTTGTAGGTTCTATAATTTTATGTTTTTAATCCATGAGTAAACAATGTAAAATGAAAAACAACCTAATTTTAATCATGAGTGAATGACGCTAAAAATGAAAATTGAATTGTTACTTGAAAATAAGAAAAATCACTACCGATGCTTTCGAAAAAGTCTGGTGTGAACACGTACACAACTGTCTCTTGCCAATGTACAAAATGAACAATTTAAACTACGTTTAAAATTATGAGTAAACAATGTAATATGAAAAATAACTAACAACTCCCTCATCATACAGCTGGCATACTATGTTTATTTTTATTTTGTTCTTGAATACAAGCTGGAAATGTTTATAATGGTCATCTGGAAGATCATGATCGACGTATCGTTTTGTTCATTCTTGCCACATGTCCACAAAAAAATAAATTCTCTTTTCCTCATTATATAGATTATGTTTCCAGTTTTGTCGTGTATATCTCTTTGCTCGAACGGGGTCTATTGTAATTACCTTCTTCTTTTTTTGATCCTAGGATGTTCCGAACTATTCTACAGAGTGATTTTTTAGTCCTGTTACCCAATTGTTAATGTCTGGTAATATTTTTCTAAAAAAAATAAATTTTGTTTTGTGACACTAAGTTGGTAGCCCTACTCAACCAGTATGGATATGGCAGTGTGAGTTGATTCTCCTTGAGCTGTGTAAAATTTTGTGCCATTTCCGGTCGTGCTACGAACAGAATGTCTTTTATCCTAAAACAATCTCTTGTTTAAATCTGGAGGCTGAAGCTCTAGAACTAATCGTATGTGATACGGATACAATTTCAATTTTTTAGCAGATTTCTGAGCACTCGAACATGACAAATCAACATGCGAGGAAAGTTTTTGTAAACTTTTCCATGGAATCTTGTTTTCACATTCTCTTAACGACATCTGTCAAGAGAGTTGGTCGACCACTACGTTTTCTGCTGCAAACAATACCTGCCTATAAAAATCAGTTAGTTAGCCTAGAAATTGACTAGAATAGAGTGGAAGAACACCAAAAAATTTAATTTGAAATGATTCTTTTACACTCGCATACGATTTTGTAGCAAAATATTGTTCAAGAATGAAAACCCGTTGTTTTAGGGTAAAAGACATTCTGTTCGTAACACAACTGGAAACAGCACAAAATTTTACGCAACTCAAGGAGAATCAACTCAAACTGTCGTATCTATACCGGTTGAGTAGGGCTACCAACTTTGTGTCACAAAACAAAATATCCCTTTCATAGAAAAAAATTACCAGACGTTAACCATTGGGTAACAGGACTAAAAAATCACCCGGTACTTTCTATGCTTATTATTTTATTGATACGACCTTTCAACATAATTTTAAGTGTTTCTGCTCCATTCAGTCCATACTTTCCTTACCCACCGGGTTCTACTAGAAGTAAATTCGTCGCCACGAGTCAGCTGTTTAACAGCTGATTTTTGGAGACGAAGGTTCCTGGTTCAAATCCAAGTATAGGTAGTTACTTTTTTACGGATTTGATTACTAGACAGTCGTTACCGGTGTACCTTGACGGTTATGGAAATGTATTTATGGAGGCGCAGGTGTGGAGTGTCAGGAATCATTCGTATTCCGAATTCTGAAATTAGGAGAAAAACCGGCGTTCAAGGAAGTATCATGGATACCATATTCCGAAAGCAATTAAAATAGTTTGGCCATTTGCAGAGCATGCATGTTGGAAGGTGGCCAAAGGGGACATTAGAGCGAACGCCCGTCTGTAGAAGGAGGAGAGTAGGCCGGTAGTGCATTGTTGGATGAAGGGCAGGAGGCAATGTCTTTGCAACGGCTCTCCAATAGAGACTAGAGTGGCGGAGAAAGGTGGTGCTTAAGAAGCGAGATACGTCTGAGGCTAAAAATCTTCGCATGAAAATTGTAAATTATTTTTCTGGTTCCAAATAGATGAAAACAAAAAATGAAAGTGCTTCGTTTATTTTTACTTTCTCTTGCCTATATGAATATATAGGAAGGAAAGTATTGTTTTCATGTCGATTTTTCGAAATCGAGTTTTCACCGGATCTACACGTTTTCAGACCCCCTGAACCCAAAAAACATGATTTTAGCGATTGGTCTGTGTGTGTGTGTGAACAGAATATCTCAAGAACAAAACAACGTACAAATTTGAAACTTAAGGTGCATACCAATACCGGACCCGACACGAACATTTTCATCAAAATCGGTCAACCGGAAGTAATAGTTTATTCGAATAATTTTTCACTTCTTTGCGATTTTCTCAAAAACTGGTCCTACGATTTTTTTAAAAATCGCCTGGTTTACTGAATTTTTTATTCTCTACAAGATAAGGTAGGCGTCATGTTTGCTGAAATTCTGGGTGAGGCTGTTTTTACGTAAAAACATAGTTCTTTTAAGATTACAGCTTTAATATGCAATTTAGCGCAAAACTTATAATATAATACAAGTTGCAGAGAATTTAAAATCCTACAACTTTTATTTCAAACATTTTTTTGTGCAACGCTTAGTTTAGCAGTAATTAGCGATTTTCTGATTTCTTCTCACGAAAACGTGTGAAAAATCGATTGTTTTAAGATTTCGGCCTTAGAATGAATTTTACGACAAAAGTGTATATAATAAATTTTATAGGAAATAAAAAGATTTACAACTTTTATTTATCGCATTTTTCTCTAAATAGCCTAGTTTAGCGTGAAAGTGATTTTCTGTATTTTTAAGCCAAACTGAGGTTGATTTTCATTTTGCGTGTTTCTCTCATGATTAAAATTAGGTTATGTTTATTAAGGTTAGTTTTTTGTTTATTTCTAATGTTTTATTACTAATGTTAGGTTTATTGTTAATTATTTGCATTGACAAGAGAAATTTGTGTGAGTTTTTCACCAGATTTTTCTGTATCAAACATACACAATCTTGCTCTTAACATTATGGCCGCGGTTATCCCAGTTTATCTCTTCTTAGTTGTTGAAGGAGAACATGATGTAACTTTTTACATACAACAGGTCAGGCCCGGGCACCCTTACGAGTAAACGTATAATTAATTTTCTTTAATAACTTCAAAATTGATGTTTTATTTTGTACAAAGAGCGAAACATAGGGGCTTCATAGCCAATCTTCTTACACGTAACACAATACGTAGGTAGTTCATTTATGACTAAAAGACCAACTGCTTTCGTTAAATCATCGAACAGGCCCAATCTCTACAATAGTCCAGCCTTTCTTAGTTTGATCCTAATGTAAACAAATAATGACGTCACTGAGCATGCGCATTGTATCAAAATGTGTACACGCTGATTAAAAAGTAACAACAAAATACTTTCAAAAGTATTTAAATACAAAATTCTTTTAAAAGCAATTTTTTAAATGAAATTGTTAGGCCTACATCATATAATGACTGATGTTTTTAGTACTTTAAGTACTTATAATTTAAAAAATAGTTAACTTAATAGGAATACAACATCCGTAAAGTCGCAGACTCTAGCGTGCACCCTGTAGTAGATGGCTTTTGTTTGTTGACAGTGGGAGCATCCTAAGAACGGCTCAACTGTACCTTTCATATGTTTTTGTAAATCAATTATCTTTGCACTGTTCATAAAGTTATAGTGCTACTTTGACCTATAAATTAACTGCGGTTTCTTTACTGATAATATTTGTGCACAATTTTTTTGATGCTCAACGTTAGCACAATTGCTTTTCTATTCCTGTTATACTTTATAGCGAAATAAGTATTCCGTATTATATTTACTAGAAAACAGTTTACGAATTTAACGTCAGGAGGTAAATAACATAATTAGTAGATACTTTAAATTTCATACGAAATTGATAAGAAATAAAATAAAGAAAACAATGATGAGGAAAAATGTGGTTTTACCGTTGATAGCGCTTTAGTTAATATTTTAACGAACTTTATCAATATCAATTACATAATATATATAAAATATGTTTCTCGTAGATACTAAAAAGATATTTAAATAATGTTACATGGTATTAATTATAAATTGTTTTGAGTACGTTGTATTGACGTTGTTAGAATCAGGCTTCAGAATAACAATTATATTAGTTTTCCGCCTTTTTCGTGTATTATAATTAGGAAGGATTTATATAAAAAGGAGTCATTTACTCAAGTAGTATCTATAAGGTAACACTTCACAATGAATATAACCAAGTTCATATTTTTCGCCTTTTGCCTGGTTATGGCTTTATTCAGTGCTGTAAATGGTATGTATTACATTTTATACTTTTGTATTAATTAATTAGAATCAGTTAAGAATTTAACAGTAAGTAAATATGAAACATTCTCTTATGCACAGTGTGTCGAAACAGAATTCCGCATCAATTCCAATAGCGTGTTCAAGTACAGAGTTTTCCTGAAACCACACACTGTTTACACATTTTATCCTTTTAACTGAAAAAAGGATATAAACATTTAACTGATTTCTTTGTCACGTCACTTGTACGTGTATGCGAGAGACTACAAGAGATATTAGCACAGATTCATAGCTCCGCGCGCCAATTCGGATTGGAAAACCGTGGAATTGTATTATTTTACGTGAATGAGGTGTCAGTCAGTACCACAACTCCGTTATATAATGAACTGGAGAAATGCTTTAAACGATAGATTTTTGAGTCTTCATTTCGTAGGGATACTCGGTATGAAGCTTCGGTGCTTAGTTTCTAAGGGCGGGTTGGTTTGTCTGTAATCTTTTTAATGTACTTTGTTTTAAAATTACTGTATTATTGTCATGACGAGTCGAATGTTTAAGCCGTTGTGAAGCATTTTGTTAATTCTATACAGGGTGATTCACAAAGATATGCAGAAACTTTAGGAGCTCATTGTACATGTAAAAATAATGAAAAAAGTTTATATAAACATGGGTCTGGAAATGCTTCGTTTCCGAGTTACGGCTAGCGAAAGATTTCCCCCGGACTTCAGCTCACCAGGTGAAATGAGGTCTTCCTAAAATTCTGGTAAGGTAGATTAAGGGGCGAATTCAATCATTTCTTATGGTTTTTGATCTGAGTAATTGAATAAAACAGGTCCCAGAACTGCAAGTTAAATAGTTTTTGAGAAAACCAGTTTCAAATGCACAAAATGGAGTGAAAAAAACACATTTTTTCACTTTGTTTTTCCAGTTAATTTTACTTTGTGCTCTTATGAATAAAAATTCATTTAATCAAACATCTATTCGCTTTCTGTGTACTTAATTTACACCGGTTTGTTCAGAATAAAATTTTCTACATGTTTTATTCAAAAATTTTAACTGTTTCTTGGTGAAATAACAAAGTTATTCTTGCCCAAAGATGAAAAAATGTGTTTTTCACTCCATTTTTTGCATTTGACACTGGTTTTCTTAAAAACTATTTAACTTACAGTTCTGGGACCTGTTTTATTCAATTTATCAGGTCAAAAACCATAAGATACAATTGAATTCGCCCCTTAATGTACCTTACCAAAATTTTAGGAAGACCTCATTTCACCTGGTGAGCTGAAATCCGGGTGAAACTTTCGCTACCCGTAACTCGAAAACGAAGCATTTCCGGACCCATGTTTATATAAACTTTTTTCATTATTTTTACATGTACAATGAGCTCCAAAAGTTTCTGCATATCTTCGTGAATCGTGTTTTGGTGTGATGGGTTTGCAGAACTGCCCATAACAAACAGGTGGAGTGTCAAATTATTTACACTCAATCTGTTCGTTGCAGGGCTAAAATAAATAGTTCTGTTTCTTATCACATGGTCAGTCAATTAAATGACTGAATCATTTAAGAACAGAAGAGGTAGAGGTGTAAAAGATACTAATCAGAGTTATCTTCTCTGAAAGTAATGAATTTCATTGTACAGCCAGACCCTGTGGTGAATGAAATGAAGTTGTCATTTACAGAGTGGAAAATATGTGCTTTTCAGAGGGCCCGGCATGCTGATAAGCGTACTTTTCCACTCAGTGAGGAAGGCAATGGTAAACCATTACACACATAGTTTTACATAGTAAAACCTCTAGAGGTTCAAACCAGCCTTTCGGCTTTTGACCTAAACAACAACGGCTTTGCAGACTGCCATTGTTGTGCTTGAACATTCCTATAGGCCTACATAAATACGTTCTCATCTCTCTAAAACGATATCCAACTGACTGGGCATTTAATCGTTATGAAGAGAGATCGTTATACGGAGATTACTTTGAAGAAACAGGTTTTCAAATTTACACACAAATACCCAACATCACAATGCCTTACGTTTCTTTAAAATCACCATTGAAAAATTTCCAAAACAAATAATGCTGCTTTTGCGCTGACGGTCTTCAGACTAAGCGGAAAACAATGCAGTTCTTCTGTTTAACGGGTGCATTTTATTTTATTAAATAAAGCATTATTATTATATTATATTATTTTATACAGGTGTCTCACGAATAACGCGTTAAACTTCTAAGGTGGTTTCCTCTCATCAAAATAATGAAAAACGTTTTATAAACATGGGTCCGGAAACGCTTCGTTAACGAGTTACGGCTAGCGAAATATTTCACCCTGGGTTCAGCACGTACGCCTAAATAACGTCATCCTAGAGGTCTAGGAACCAAGTTTTATGAGTAGATTTGATGGTTTCTTATATATTTTGACCCGAAAAATAGAATAAAATAAGTTCCATAACTACATCTCCAGTAGTTTTTGTAATATCCAATGAAAAACGGTCAAATCTGTGCAGAAAATACGTTTTCTTAGGTTTAATGAACAATAACTGTGTTAAATAGCTTAAAAATGAGTAAATGTGTTTAGCAAAACTTGTAGAAATTTTAACTCTGAAGAGAATGATGTAAAATAGGCCAATAATAAACAAACAGAAGGTTAAAAAAATTTATGTTTAATTAAATAAACACATACGAAAAGTAAGACAGAAAATATAAAATCTTTTTAATTAACGTTCTTCGTTAACACAAAACATTTTAGCCTAATTACTGAATCATTATTTTAATATCCATACCTTACAAATAGTGTTCAAAATGATTTTCTTGGTCATTTGTGCACAATCTAGCACGTTTAATGAAACCACGTGTAGCCTTTCTGATACCAGCTCGGTTGTTCGTAAGTACATCACACGCGTTTAAAATTCGGTTCAATGATTATTGTTTGGAATTAACGGGTTCTGCGTAAACAAGCTGCTTTAAATGACCCCAAAGGTAATAATCCAAGGGATTTAAATCAGAGGATATAGGAGGCCAATTAATCGGTCTTCCTCGACCAATCCATCTGCCCGGAAAACTTCTCTGCAAGTGCTCTCTAACATTTTGTGAATAATGTGCCGGTGCGCTATCATGAAGGAATATCATTTCGTTATGGGCAATGGCTGCAGCCTCTGTTCTGAGTGAATAGCAAAGCGACAGAATCAACACAAAATGTAATTTGTTCTTTAAATAATTTTTAATTAGGCTGAATAAGTTTTCCATAATAACATCTTTAATCTCTTCGACCTTCAATGCCATCTATACTCACCGAATCAATATAATATAGTAAAGTTTTGTTCTCTTGGTAAAAGTTTTAACCTATGATCATCATAATTAACGATTATAAAAAATAAATTTAGTTGTTCTTTCGTAAAAGAAAAATGGTACAATGTTTCTGTGACCAATGAAAGGAAGTTCTGATTTTTAGTTGACATTAATAATATTACTTTCAATTGTATATATTAATAAAAATATGTGAATCGGTTTTAGGTTATAATGATGAAGTGTTCGAAGAAAAAAACCTACAGGAGAACATTCGATTGGAAAGACGTATTATTCCATTATACCGTAGTCGATTTCCACACCATTCGTTGGGCTTCCGTCATTTATTAGAGCGTAAATTGGGTAAACAAGGGAAAAAAGCCGCAAAGACCGAAAAAAAGACAGATGACAAAAATGAAAAACCGGAGTAACTAAACTAAAACTTAAATCTAAATATAGGTGATGGACAAAACAACTGGTAGAACAAATGTTAACTCAACTACTCTGAAATTCTAACAGACACGAACACCATCAACGCATGTTAATTTCCGTTATATTAAAATCAAATATTGAATTAAAACAACTTAGTTTCTGTACTTATTAACTTCCTTTCCCAAATTTAAGAAAATTTACAGATATGATAGATAATGCGAGGTGTACAGAAAACCGAACATCAAGTCATGGAAAATGAATGGAAGCCCCTCTAAATTATTGTATAGAATTACAGATATATTTAAACTTCATGATTTTTTAAAACAATTAAAATAGTTTTCATTACATAGTTCTAATTATTACCGTACAATGAAGAATATTTTGCATAGTTATTAATGTAGGGACTGTTATTTGGTGCTTTTACAAATCGTCGTAATTTGTAGATGCTAACTTAACCCTTTATAGGTCCGTGGTAAGTATACTTACCACTGGCAATAAGGTTGATTTTTTTAAAGAATAAGCTATGCAGTTGAACTTTATTGGCATTTTATAGCTTTATAGAAGTTCGCTTGTTAAGTAGGCTACCTAATTTTGAAATTAGTGCGCAGCGACCATTTGCTTCATGATTAACATGAATGTGGTAAGGATTCATTCCGGCGTACGCAACCGTGTTGTTTTGTTGTTACTTTTGTACAGTGTTTAGAAAATTCGCGTTTTTTACAGGAAAGCAAGCATTCATGCTAATATAAAGTTGAGATAAGTTATTCTACACATTTTTCTGTTATATAGGACTACAAGTTGTTTTAATAAGCATTCTTACCACTAAACATTATACGATTCCCATTTTAATAAACGTTCCTTGGTAAGTATACTTAATAAGGCTTAACATAAAAAAAAGAAATATCTTATTGTTCTGGCACTAGAAATACAATATTCAATTCCCTATAAAACAAAATTTAACATATTACATGTTGTATATTTTTACCTGTAGTACTGCCATATAAAGGGTTAATAACTACATTCTATGCCCATAACAGACAGGTGGAGTGTCAAATTATTTACACTCAATCTGTTAGTTGCAGGGCTAAAATAAATAGTTCTGTTTCATATCAAATGGTCAGCCAATTAAATGATGACTGAATCATTTATGAACAGAAGAGGTAGAGGTGTAAAAGACACTAATCAGAGTTATCTCCTCTGAAAGTAATGGATTTCATTATTCAGCCAGACCCTGTGGTGAATGAAGTGAAAGTGTCATTTGCAGAGTGGAATATATATGCTTTTCAGAGGGCCTGGCATGCTGATAAGTGTAATTATCTACTCAGTGAGGAAGGCATTGGTAAACCTCCTTACTCCTCGATTTACTTAGTAAAACCTCTACAGTTACAAACCAGCCTTTTGGCTGATGACCTAAACAACAACATAACTACATTCTATCAACAACAAAATTTGACGATGTTGACCGAAATAAACAACACGTTTGAAGGTATAGTATAAAATCGACGAGCTAAACTTTTATCCCTTCCTTTAAGGGATGATTAAAAAGGTGACTTAGAAGGCCCATTGCGCATGAGATCAAAAACACTCCTGCATTAAATAGCTTCTGACATCTACACCGACTATGTTGTGTTCTTTAAGTCGTCAGCCTAAAGGCTAGTTTGAACTTCTAGAGGCCTAACTAAAAAAACCGAGAAGTGAGGTGTTTACAATTGTCTTCCTGAGTGAGTGGAAAAGTATGTTTATCAGCATGCAGGGCCCTCTAAATAAGGATCTATTTTCCACCCTGGAAATGACACCTTCATTCATTCACCACAGGGTCTGTCTGCATAATGAAATCATTATCTCTGATGAGATAACTAAGACTAGTTTTATCTAAACCTTTACATCTTCTGTTCTTCAATGCTTCAGTCATATAATTGGCTGACCATGTGATAAGTAACAGAACTATTTATTGCAGCCCTGGAACTAGCAGTTCGAATTTCTACACGCCACTTGCCGTTTACGGGCAAATACCGACGTTATAGAATAACTATTAATAAAAATCTGGTGTGAAACACTCACACAACTTTCTCTTGCCAATGCAAATAATTAACAATAAACCTAACATTAGTATTAAAACATTAGAAATGAACAAAAACTAACCTCAAAAACATAACCTTATTTTAATCATGAGTGGAAGACGGAAAATGACAATCGAACTCAGTTTGGCTTAAAAATACGGAAAATCACGCTTTCACGCTAAACTAGGCTCTGTAGAGAAAAATGCTCTAAACAAAAGTTGTAGATCTTTTAATTTCCTATAAATTGTATTATATACACTTTTGTCGTAAAATGCATTGTAAGGCCGAAATCTTTAAAAAAATCGATTTTTCACACGTTTTCGTGAGAAAAAAAATCAGAAAATCGCTAATTACTGCTAAACTAAGCGTTGCACAAAAAAAATGTTTGAAATAAAAGTTAAAGGATTTTTAATTCTCTACAACTTTTACGTTATACATTTTTGCGCTAAATTGCATATTAAAGCCGTAATCGTAAAAAAACAACGTTTTTACGTGAAAACAGCCTCACCGAGAATTTCAGCAAACATGGCGCCTACCCTATCTTGTAGAGAATAAAAAATTGAGTAAAATAGGCGATTTTTAAAAAATCGTAGGACCAGTTTTTGAGAAAATCGCAAAAAAGTGAAAAATTACACGAATAAAGTACCACTTCCGGTTGACCGATTTTGATGAAAATGTTCGTGTCGCGTCCGGTAGTGGTGTACTCAATGTTTATTTTTTTTTTCTTTTTGAATCAAGAGTCGCATAAATGTTTTCGGGAAAAATTGATAAATTTATTTTATTATAATTAAAACAAAATACATGTACATCTCCAATCAGACAACGAACATTTAAGAAAACAATTAAAATTCTTAAAAATCTTTAAACCTTTAAAATTCCTTAAAATATTTAAAATTGTTAAAGTTCTTTTTATTAAAATATCTCTTGATAAAAACTTGTTGCGTGTATTTAAATCTTTTGTTAAAAAAATCATAAAATACGTCTTTTCTCTTAAAGAACTTAAAATCGAGTCTTTAACAATCCTTTTTTATATTTCAGTTAATTTTTCTTTTTTTTTGTATTGTTACTCACATCTGGAGGTGGTAAATCATCTGGTGTATTTTTGTTTATTTTGAGGTATAGATGTGACAAGTGTTGACATATTTATAGCGAGTGTATGAAGGTTGTGTGTTTACGTTTGTGTGCGAGTGTGTTTGGTTTTGTATGAGTGTATGTGTATACGGGTGTTTGTGTGTATGCGTGTCTCATATTACAATCTTCCCCTCCCCCGGGGGGGTGAATGCAGAAGCGAAAAGAGAAGAGGTGGATGCTGAAATGTTAAAAAGAATACAAGTACGTAGCAGTGGTCGGCCAGAGACGGTATGTTTCGTTCATTTGGGGCCCCTGTCACAACACATCCACACATCATGTAAACATCAGATACATACTTATGACAATTATCTCAAGCTCGAGTGTCGCAACGTACGTCACGGAAGAATATTTCTAATCGCCGCGAATTATGTAACCTTTTTAAGATTCGATATGTGCTCTTTGGTTACTTCTCCTCCAACAGTCTTACGGAGTAAGGCTGTAACTGGTGTGGAGAAGCCTATGATAGAAAATGGTTCCGACCATCGGTATGCCATTTTCGCACAAACATTTTTCCGTTTCGAACTTACGGGATGAGTCTTAAGCAAAACTTTATCTCCCACCGAAAACGGATTAGGATGACGTGTAGCATTGTATCGACGTGCCTTATTACGATGAGACTTAAGTAGTTGCCGTCTAATTGTACTCATCATGTTACTCGAACGAACGGGATTCCGATGAAGGATGTCTTGGATATTCCACGCTCTATCCAAGGGCGTTTGAGCTGGGAAATTATGTAATATGTCGAACGGACATACACCGTGGGCTGTATGTTGTGCCATATTAAAAGCCAACTGAAACCAAGAGGGATTTATCCCAGGTCGTTTGTGCAGTTGCGTGATACGCAATAAAAATAGACCTGAGATTTCTGTTTAATCGTTCAGCGTGAGAAGGTTGTGGGTGATAAGGAGAGAGTGTGGTCCTTTTAATGCCCAGGTTGAAACAAAAATTTTTAAAAATTGCCGAATTGAAGGTTTTGGCATTATCTGTGACGATTAGTCGTGGAATGGAATAATTTTGAAAAATACGTTTTAATTCTTCTATAATTGAAGACGAATTTGTATTTTTTAATGGAGCTAACCATGTAAATTTTGAAAAGCTGTCTACCACAACAAGTATATATTTATACCCTTGGTTGGTTTTTGGTAGGCTGCCTACGGTATCGATAAAAAGAGTATCAAATGATGTTGTTGGAACCCTGGAACTGAGATTCCCCCATTTGTAATTCATTCCAGGTTTGCTTCGTTGACAAGTTGTACAAGCGTTCACCTTTAAAGGAATTTCTGTATATATATCTGGCCAGTAAAAATGTCGCGTTATTTTGTGTATTGTTTTAGCGACACCTAAGTGTCCACCTATTTCAGAATGATGGAAATATTTAAACACTAAGTCTTTTAAAGAGGTAGGGAGAACTATTTTGACAGGTTTGTTGTTTCTGTCCTTCAGACATAGCACTCCTTTCGATAAACAAAACTTTTTATTCATCTTTCTTTTTTGTTGGAGGATAAAGGTATCCTGTTCTTGATGTTTCCTCATGTCTGTAAAAGATAGAGGAAACTGTGACAATAAAGCGTTGATATAAGATATATCTTTTGCGATATCGTCACTAGTGGAACTGTACATTCGCGATAACGCATCGGCAACGTTATTATCGGAACCGCGGATGTGATTAATTTAATATTTAATTTGATTAATTTGCATCAGATAGACAAATTATTGAAAGACAAAGTGATAAGAGAGAGTGTTTCACCTTATTCGTCCCCGGCGTTCCTAATTCCAAAACCCAATGGTACGAGTCGCTTGGTCGTAGACTATCGCTCGGTTAACTTAGTAATCGACTCAGAAGCACAACCTTTACCTAACATAAACCATGCCTTTCAATGGTTTTCAGGTGCGCGATGGTTTAGCACACTGGATTTAGCTCAAGCGTACCATCAAATACCATTGACACCCAAATCCCGCCAAATCACCGCATTTTGTACTCCGGATGGTTTATACGAGTACGAAAGATTACCTTTCGGTTTATCAACTGGAGCGCAAGTTCTGACACGTCTCATGAACACAATATTTAAGGACGTTAAGTACAAATTTGTGTTCAATTATATGGATGACATATTAATATACTCCACAAGTTTTCCGGCATCGATGGTTCAGTGGTAGAATGCTCGCCTGCCACGCGGGCAGCCCGGGTTCGTTTCCCGGTCGATGCACCATTTTTTGTACTCAATGTTTATTTTTTCTTTCTTTTTGAATCAAGAGTCGCATAAATGTTTTCGGGAAAAATTAATAAATTTATTTTATTATAATTAAAACAAAATACATGTATATCTCCAATCAGACAACGAACATTTAAGAAAACAATTAAAATTCTTAAAAATCTTTAAACCTTTAAAATTCCTTAAAATATTTAAAATTGTTAAAGTTCTTTTTATTAAAATATCTCTTGATAAAAACTTGTTGCGTGTATTTAAATCTTTTGTTAAAAAAATCATAAAATACGTCTTTTCTCTTAAAGAACTTAAAATCGAGTCTTTAACAATCCTTTTTTATATTTCAGTTAATTTTTCTTTTTTTTGTATTGTTACTCACATCTGGAGGTGGTAAATCATCTGGTGTATTTTTGTTTATTTTGAGGTATAGATGTGACAAGTGTTGACATATTTATAGCGAGTGTATGAAGGTTGTGTGTTTACGTTTGTGTGCGAGTGTGTTTGGTTTTGTATGAGTGTATGTGTATACGGGTGTTTGTGTGTATGCGTGTCTCATATTACAGTGGTATGTAACTTCAGTTTCAAGTTTCAAGTTCGTACGATGTTCCGTTCTTGAGATATTCTGTTCACACACAGACACACACACACATACACAGACCAATCGCTAAAAACATGTTTTTTGGGTTCAGGGGGTCTGAAAACGTATAGATCCGGTGAAAACTCGATTTCAAAAAATCGACATGAAAACAATACTTTCCTTCCTATATATTCATATAGGCAAGAGAAAGTAAAAATGTGACAAACGGTTTGGTGAATTGACTAGTACGCTAGACACTACAGCTAACCAGAGGCAAAACTTCAGAAATAATGTTATATAGTTACATTAAAACGTTTGAAACTACACAACGATGGAACAAAAATTTCGACAAATAAAAATCTGGTGTGAAACACTCTCATGACTTTCTAATACCGATGCAAACAATTACAATTTAACTTAACATTACTAATAAAACACTAAAAAAATCAAATAAACTTACCTCAACAAACATAACCTTATTTTATTCATGACAGAAAGAAACAAATCTCAGTTTGGCTTATGAATACGGAAAATCAATCTTTTTCGGTAAACGGCTCTGTAGAGATACATACTCAAAAACAGTTGTACATCTTTTTATTTCCTGAAAATTTAGTACGCAAACTTTGGTCGTAAAAATAATATTACGGCTGAATTTAAATAAACCCATTTTCAGATTTTTTGTGATATAAATAAAAATCATTAATTACTGCTAATTTATGTGTTATACAAAAAACATTTTTGGTTAAAGCTTATCGATATTTAAATTGTCTTTTTTATATAGGCTATATACACTTTTGCGTTAAAATTAATATTAAGGCCGCAAACTTAAAAAAAAAACAATTTATTTTTCGATAGCAAAGCCTCTCTAAGAGATTTAGACGATATTGAACTTCCCTATCTTGTACAGCATAAAGAAATTATGCAAATGTGGCGATTCTAAAGACGTCGTAGGAGCCGTTTATTAGGAAATCATCAAAAGCGAAATGCCACAAGTAAACAACTACTTCTGGTTGAACGAGTTTGATGAAAATGTTCGTGTCGGGTCCTGTAGTTGAACCTACCCTACGTTTCAAATTTCAAGGCCGTACAATGTTCCGTTCTTCAAATATTTTGTCCCCCCCCCACACACACACACACAACAATCGCTAAAAATCTTTTCTTTGGGTTCGCAGGGTCTGGAAATGTTTAGATCCCGTGAAAATTTCGACTTCGAAAAATCGAAATGGAAACAATACTTTTTGTCTTATATATTCGTATATGCGGAAGGCAATAGTAAACCACCTCACTCCTAGTTTTCACTTAGTAAAACGTCAAGGGGTTGTCACCACACTTCGGCTGTTGATCTAAACAACACATTCATATAGGCAAGAGAAAGTCAAAATTGACATATATTATGGTAAGTGATTCAATTACATAGCGTACCGACTAATATAAGTGTTAGATCAGCATGGTGTGCTTTCGGAAGCAGAGAAGATCCAGAAAATTCCCTTCAAACTAAGAAGTGTAGATTTTTTACTTTCTCTTGCCTATATGAATAAATAGGAAGGAAAGTATTGTTTTCATGTCGATTTTTCGAAATCGAGTTTTCACCGGATCTAAACGTTTTCAGACCCCCTGAACCCAAAAAACATGTTTTTAGCGATTGGTCTGTGTGTGAACAGAATATCTCAAGAACGGAACATCGTACGAACTTGAAACTTAAGTTACATACCACTACCGGACCCAACACGAACATTTTCATCAAAATCGGTAAACCGGAAGTAGTAGTTTATTCGTGTAATTTTTCACTTTTTTGCGATTTTCTCAAAAACTGGTCCTACGATTTTTTTAAAAATCGCCTGGTTTACTGAATTTTTTTATTCTCTACAACATAGGGTAGGCGCCATGTTTGCTGAAATTCTCGGTGAGGCTGTTTTTACGTAAAGAAATAGTTTTTTTAAGATTACGGCTTTATTATAAATTTTAGCGCAAAAACTTATATAATACAAGTTGTAGAAAATTTAAAATTCTACAACTTTTATTTCAAACATTTTTTTGTATAACGCTTAGTTTAGCAGTAATTAGCGATTTTCTGTTTTTTTCTCACGAAAACGTGTGAAAAATCTATTTTTTTAAGATTTCGGCCTTATTATTCATTTTACGACATAAGTGTATATAATTAATTTTATAGGAAATAAAAATATTTACAAATTTTATTTAAAGCATTTTTCTCTACAGAGCCTATTTTAGCGTGAAAGAGTGATTTTCCGTATTTTTAAACTAAACTGAGGTAGATTTTCAGTTTGCGTCTTTCACTCATGATTAAAATAAGGTTATGTTTATTGAGGTTAGTTTTTTGTTTATTTCTAATGTTTTATTACTAATGTTAGGTTATATTGTTTAAATTATTTGCACTGGCAAGAGAAAGTTGTGTGAGTGTTTCACACCAGATTTTTTATACATGTGTGCCACCCGTTTCGTTATACACTGTTCAATTGTAGTCCAGTACAAAAGGCATGATGTAGAACCTAAACAAGACACAAAACCCTGTGAACAGACTAATGTTGATTACTAACCTGGGAGGATGAGTAAGAAATTTCGACATTGGGCAGCAAACTTATTTAGCGGAGTGAAACAGCACTTGGCGTTGGATTGGACATGGATGTAGGCAGATGGATAAAAATGGTAGGTTCCATTTTAACATAATTTACGGTATTTTCTACATCCGCTGTATTAACCAACAACTGTGGTGGAGTTATGGAGTTATAACTCCATAACTCCGAGTTTCTATAAAATTTACACAATCTTGCACTTAACATTATGGCCGTAGTTATCCTAGTATATCTTTTCTTAATTCTTGAAGGACAACATGATGTAATTTTTTACATACAACATGTCAGGCCCGGGCACCCTTACGAGTAAATAATATAAATTAGAGTAAAATAATAAATTTTAGTATTCCGTATTATATTTACTAGAAACCATTTTACGAATTTAACGGCAGGAGGTAAATAACATTTATCTAGTAGATATTAAAATGTTATACGAAATTGATAAGAAATAAAATAAAGAAAAATAATGATGAGGAAAACTGTGGTTTTACAGTTGATAGCGCTTTAGTTAATATTTTAACGAACTTTATCAATGTCAAGTACATTACCTATATATATATATATATAAGGCCCAAATTATCTTTGTTCATTAATAAAATATAATTGGCTTTGTTACTAGATTTTTATGTGGTAAAGTATTACCCAGTTTATTGTAAGTCATTAAGTAACGCTTTAAATTAATATTATTAAATACAATATCTAAAATTTAAAAGATACGGAGTTAGAAGTTCACTATATGTTGAAATTTAATTACAATCGTTAATTGCTAAAAAATAATTTGAAAAATAAATAAAATAATAACTCTTTGTGTTGCTACGTAGACGTAAGGGTAAAATAACAACAAAAAAATACTTGGTGTATTTTAATGTTTGCTATACATGGTCATTTCAATACAGTAAAAATCTGGTGTGAAACACTCACACAACTTTCTCTTGCCAATGCAAATAATTAACAATAAACCTAACATTAGTAATAAAACATTAGAAATAAACAAAAAACTAACCTCAAAAAACATTAGTGAAATACGCAAAATTAAAATCTACCTCAGTTTGGCTTAAAAATACGGAAAATCGCCCATTCACGCTAAACTAGGCACTGTACAAAAAAAAATGCTTTAAATAAAAGTTGTAGATCTCTTAATTTCCTATAAATTTTATTTTATACACTTTTGTCGTAAAATGCATTCTAAGGCCGAAATCTTAAAAAAATAGATTTTTCACACGTTTTCGTGAGAAAAAAACATAAAATTGCTAATTACCGTTAAACTAAGCGTTATACAAAAAAATGTCAGAAATAAAAGTTGTAGAATTTTACATTCTCTACAACTTTTATTATATAATTTTTTGCGCTAAAATGCATATTAAAGCCGCAATCTTAAAAAGAAATTGTTTTTACGTAAAAACAGCCTCACGCAGAATTACAGCAAACATGGCGCCTACCCTATCGTGTAGAGCATAAAAAGTGTAGTAAACCAGGCGATTTAAAAAAAAATCGTAGGACCAGTTTTTGAGAAAATCACAAATAAGTGAAAAATTATACGAATAAACTACTACTTCCGGTTAACCGATTTTGATGAAAATGTTCATGTCGGGTCCGGTAGTGGTATGTAACTTAAGTTTCAAGTTTCAAGTTCGTACGATGTTCCGTTCTTGAGATATTCTGTTCACACACAGACACACACACACACACACACACACAGACCAATCGCTAAAACATGTTTTTTGGGTTCAGTGGGTCTGAAAAGTATAGATCCGGTGAAAACTCGATTTCTTAAAATCGACATGAAAACAATACTTTCCTTCCTATATATTCATATATACAAGAGAAAGTAAAAACGATATGAGTGGACTTGTTTTAGGGCAATTTTAACGGATCTCGTTCAGTATTTAAAGAGCAGATATATTTCCTGATGACGAGTACAATAAACTTAATTATTAGTCAGATGATTTTTATAACATTGTTTAAAGTTAAAGTAAAAATCGTCTGATAAAGAAATTCATCCTCCGGTCTAAATCAATCAGTGAGCTAATAAAAAATCTCTTTAAAAAAATCAGCAGTCGCGGGACTGACCGACAGAAGTGACTACTTAATTAATTAATTAACATATTAAGTAAAAAATATTGTTAATTAATTAATGGTAACTGTTGATTAGCCGAGAGTGAAGTGACGGCAAACCAATCGAGTTTTCACCAAGTGTACACGTTTTCAAGACCCTCTAAACCCAAAAGACATGTTTTAGCGATTGGTCTGTGAGTGTGTCTATGTGTGGGCAAAATATCTCAAGAACGGAACATCGCACGAAGTTTATTGACACTTAAAACTTTAGTTAAATACTATTAGAGGAGCCGACAGGAACATTTTCATCAAAATCGGTCAACTGGAAGCAGTAGGTAGTTTATTCGTGTCATTTTTCATTTTTTGCAATTTTCTCAAAAACGGCTCCTACGATTTTTTTTCAAATCGCCTCATTTGCTACATTTTTTTTTGTTTTATAAGATGGAGTAAGCATCATGTCTGCTGAAATTTTTAGGGAGGCTGTCTTCTAGTAGGAAAAAAATTTTTTTTTTAAAGATTGCGGTCTTAATATGAATTTTACCGTAAACATGTACGTCATAAAAGTTGTAGAAAATTTAAAAACCTACAACTTTTAATTCAATTTTTTTTTGTATAACACTTAGTTTAGCGGTAATTAGTGATTTTCTTTTATGAAAATCTGTAAAAAATGAATTTTTTCAAATTTCGGTCTTAGTATGAATTTTACGACATAAATGCAAATAATAAAATTAATAGAAAATAAAAGATCGACACCTTTTGTTTAAAGGATTTTTCTCTACAGAGCCTAGTATAGCGTGAAAGAGTGATTTTTAGTATTATTAAGCCAAACTGAGGTTAGTTTTCATTTTGCATTATTCGTTTATGGTCAAAATGAGGTTATGTTTTTTGAGATTAATTTTTATTTTATTCTAAGGTTTTGTTACTGATATTAGGTTATATTGTTCATTATTTACATTGGTAAGAGAAAATCGTGTGAGTGTTTCACACTAATTTTTTTTTTTTTTTTAGTTAAATTCCTTAAAATATATAATCTGAGGATATATCATATACTCCCTATTGAATTCTAAAGAAAGAAATGAAAATACTAATAGTATTTAAGTACAAATCCCAAAACGCAACGAATTTATTAGAACATGTGTGCTGATGAAATTATATGTGATATACTTGACTGGTTATAGGATTTTGAGTGGATTGGGAGGGTTGCGATTATTTGGACCGTAAACCGTAAAGGATAAGACCCGATATAGGTCTAGTTGAGAGGCTGAAGTGAGATAGTTCCACCATAGTTGCCCGCCCTTCCCGAATAGATGTTTCGCAATAGATGCAATTTGCCATTCACCCACTCTAACAGACTAGTAGGTTTGAATTTGGACTCTGCATAATGGATGGGTAGAAAGCCATCAATGTCTAATGGAATTCACACGACCACCCCTCGCTTAAACTTCAATTCTAATATAGTCGGATAGCTAACCGTCCACAACGCAACGAGTAAAGGGGCATCGAGGGGAATATCTTCCCATCCCCACCTTTCAATAGGTCATTCAATTCCACAGAATAGAATAGACAAGTGTACGCCTTCCAATGGTAATATCAATAGTAAACCTTATCAGTATGCTAAACTAGTAATTGTTACAATACATCTATGACATATTCAAGTAACTTATACGCATATACGACATCAATAAACCTATCGTTCCCTATTTAAACCTGATTCATTATTGAATAACTCAGGGCGTAACCTACTTACACTAATATATTCTACAGTATGAAACTATAAACGGTTTCGGATACACAATTTAATATTAATCTGACATTATTACTGTCAATAAGTGCGGTTTTCAAAGATAATTGAATGTGACAGAAGACAATTATTATATATACTAGAACAAAGCCTCAATCCAAATGGTTTGCTAATGTGTCTTAATGCAATTTGTGTAGGAATCATTATTCAAATGTCACCTCCCCTCTATCCACACTGATAGGTTGGCCCGGGGTTAACAAAAGGAAGCCATTAAAAAACAAATAGTTGTTGCATATGATTATAATTGCCCAAAAACACAAAATTAGAAAAATAATAATTAAACAGTAATATATCAAAAATTAGTAAATAAATCCAGAAAATAACAGTACGAACATTCTTTAAAAATTAAAATAAATTACATGAATAAATAGTTTCAGTAAAAATTAAAGAATGTACCAAGAACAAATTTAAATTACAATATTCGGTAAATTATTAAAGATTCAAAGTATTATCATTCTAAGTTTCCTTTACAATAGGTAACTTAACCAAAATTACAAAATAATTTTGTTATTTAAAAAAAAAAACCATCCTAAAAAATTTAAATTGAAGATTCAACTTTCAGTAAGATCAGATCATTAACTGTAAATAGCATAGTATTTTAAATTTTATTTTTAATTATCGCGTACCATGGCAGCTTTTTACAAAATTTAAATAAAATAGAAAAACAATATATATTTTAAATATTTATGAAATTTTGGATACCAAGATTATAGTTGAGCCAAATTTATAATAAAAGGATAAAACATTATAAAAGTATTTAAGATTTTAAATATTTCAAATTAAATTATAAGCAAGTTCGTTCGTCAGTATTTTCCGATCCGGACAAGCTTAGTACTGGAATAAATTCCTGACAGGCGCAGACACGGTCAAACAGTAATAGCAGATTTTCCCAAAATGGAAATTAAAATAATTAACAAAACATACCGGTTTGTAGAGACCAAACCTTCCTGAACTTTGTCAATGCTTAACGGCCGAAATAAATCAGTAGATAAATCAAGCAGCATCGGCAGGAAGGAACAACATGGCTAGCTGACAACATTCCAAACCCGGGAATCGAACCAAGGAGAGCCATCCTCGGGAACCAAGGTGGGGGAAAGTAAGGTGAATGGTACTTAAATCCAAATCTTCTACCATCCAAAGTTTCAGAATTGGAAATATCCCAGAATCGAACCCGGAGTCGGTAATGTCCCAGAGTCGAAATGTCCCAGAGTTGGAAATGTCCCAGAGTAGAACCCTGGACAAAAAACCGACTATTGTCAAAAGAAAAATTAACAACACATCGATAACAAAAGTAGCAAAATGAAACAAGTCAAAAGAATGAATAAAAAAAGAAACAAAGAATACTTCTATAGATTGCGATCAACATAATTCAATAGCAAATAACCAAAATTTAAACAAGTAAGTACAGTAGTTAAATTGCCCTATACCTTAACAAAAAACCACATAAGGTTAAAAGGTATAGACCAACAAACAGACCAAAGAATTTAACATAAGCAAGAATCGAACCAAGCAGAAGCAAAATGATTCGATCCAAATTAAAATTTACTTTAAAACATAACCGTCTAACGCAATCCCTAGAAATATTCGACTTCAGAAACCAAAAGAATAGAAAACTTACCAAAATTAAATTTTGGGCGACGAAATAAAGAAAAAAATTACCACGAACAATTTGCAAAACACAACCCGGAAAAGACTGTTAAAAAAATTACGCATACATAATGAAATTAGAAAAAAAAACAGCAGATACTATTAAACGGATCATATTTATAAATAAGCAATAATAATCCCGCAACTATAAAAGCGAAAGCAGACATTCTTTAACCAAAAGAATGAAATTTGAAAATCGGCAATAACATCTCAATGTAAGAGAATACTACCGTTCCATTCAGTAAACGAACAAGATTACAAGTCAAACCAGGAAAAGAAAGTACATAATTTAATTACAGAATGAAATTCGACTCAGGCTAGAATAGTACAATGGAAAAACGACAGATAGCGTCAGCTTACGGTGAATAGACCAAAGTAATTTGTACAATCAGGAATACGGCGCCAGAATATGAAACGAGAAATCCAAAACAGGTAACGTACTAAAACAAGACGTTACACAAAGTATAAAAATCTGGTGTGAAACACTCACGCGACTTTCTCTTGCCAATACAAATAATGAACAATATAACCTAACGTTAGTAATAAAACATTAGAGTAAACAACAAAAAAACTAACCTCAAAAAAACATAACCTTATTTTAAACATGAGTGAATGATGCAAAATGAAAATAAAACTCAGTTTGGCTTAAAAATACGGAAAATCACTCTTTCGCGCTAAACTAGGCTCTGTAAATAAAAATGCACTAAATAAAAAATGTAGATCTTTTAATTTTCTATAAATTTAATTACATACACTTTTATCGTAAAATGCATACTAAAGGCTAATATCTTTAAAAAAAATCCATTTTTTACACGTTTTTATGACGATAAAAACAAAAAAAATCGCTTATTACCGATAAACTAAGCGTTATCCAAAAAAATGTTTGAAATAAAAGTTGTAAGATTTCGGATTCTCTGTAAATTTTATTATATACATTTTTGCGCTAAAATGCATATAAAGTCGCAATCTTAAAAAAAAAATCAATATTTTTACGAGAAAACAACCTCCCCCAAGAATTTCAGCAGACAAGGCGCCTACCCTATCTTGTAGAGCATAAAACATTTAGTAAATAAGGCGATTTAAAAAAAATCGTAGGAGCAGTTTTTGAGAAAATTGCAAAAACGTGAAAAATAACATGAATAAAATATTAGGAAGTTGACCGATTTGATAAAAATGTTTGTGTCAGGTCCTCTAGTGGTATCTAACTTAATTTTCAAGTTTCAACTTCGTACGATGTTTTGTTCTTGAGATTTTCTGTTCACACCTACACACACAGACAAATCGCTAAAAACATGGTTTTTGGGTTCAGGGGTCTGGAACGTGTAGATCCGGTGTAAAATCGATTTCAAAAAAATCGACATAAAAACAATACTTTCCTTCCTATATACTTATATAGGCAAGAGAAAGTAAAAATCTGGTGTGGAACAACCAAACGACTTTCTCTTGCCAATGTAAAATGAAAAATGGCCGCCTCTGTAACGTAGTGGATAGCGCGCTAGCCTACTACGCGAAGGTCCCGGGTCGAATTCCTGGCTAGAGTCTGGAAATTATTGCGTGCCAAAACCCATTATTACAGTTTCTTAACCCACCATAATCTCTAATGATCGAGCTGTTGACGCGACTTAAAATAAACAAAAAAAAACCCGAAAAACATAACCTAATTTGAATCATTGAGTGGAGGTCGTAAAATGAAAACCTTAGTTTAGTTTAATGATATACGGGAAATCACTCTTTGAAGCTAAACTAGGGTCCGTAGAGAAAAATGCTTAAATTAAAAAATGAAGGTTTTTTAATTACTTACACTTTCGTCTTAAATGCATATTAAGGCCACAAGTGTTTCATTTGTCTTTATTCGAACTGATGTCCATCAATAGCTAAGCACTGATAGCAACAAAACATAAATGAGTTATAAGAAATTTTTAAAAATTGCCGAGGTATCAACAATAGGCCTATCAGATATTATTTTCATATTCCGCCATTTTTTTTATTAATCGTAAGCAAATGAGACTCGGGTAGTTTTTTTCTATATATTTATTATAACTGTAAAGTTCCGAGTTTGTAGAGTGTGCGATACGTCCGGCATATTAGGCCTAAATCAAAAATAGCTCTTCGTGGGACAACCGGGATATTAGAATCCAAAAGTATTAAATTTTGTGAAGAAGAAGAAGAAGAAGGAGAGGGTGATGAGAAGGAGAAATTAAGAAGAAGAGGAAGTTAAAAATATTTCAACATGAGATACTGAGGTAAAGAAAAACGTTGGTAATGATTAATTAAAAGAAAACTGTGATATAAAAATCGGGAACTGAAAATCAAATATTCCATGAATTTTAAGTATTGAAAATAAAACGAATTCATTACAAAATTATTTTACTTATCAACTCAAATAGTCGATATTTTATTTAAATCGATTCAGGAGATTTTAATCAACGAAGAAGATTTATAAGAGAACAGTGGGATGAAAGCCATCGTTGATGATAGCGACACAAAAGAATATTGATTTTATTTTTCATTAAAGTTTTCAAAAAAAAAGAAGAAATCTTTCTTTTTCATTATTCTGTTTCTATTGAAATAATAGCTTTGTTTTCGTTAAATTGACTTCATAAAGCTGTTCTTCAGTGAAATGCATTTACTATGCGCTATGAAAAGAGATACGGTCAAAAATGCTATGGAAAGAGAGAGAGAGAACAAGTAAGTGAGTGAGTAGGGAATGGACGACTTCACTTCAATCTTGCGTTTGACGATAAAACTTTTAAAAGAAACTGCGACAACGACGTCTACCCATATCTATTAATAAAGTATTACGACGCATTTAAGTTATAAATAAATTTCAATATGCAATTATTAAAACTAGAGTATTTGTTTTAAACTTTAATCATTTATTTTTTCAGTAATATGAATCAGTCAAAACATTATATTATAATAACCTACTTTATTTTCCAGTCATTATTGTAAAAGTTAGTCAACCACTTCTAGAACTTTTGAAAGTAAATAATTTCAAAATAATACACTTTTAAAAATATAATTTCCGTTTATAAACCGATTTAGATAGAGCAAGAAATGATCAATTCTTTCAAGAACATTTTTTCATTAACAGATTTATCTGTAACTGTTATTTACAGAACACTAAATAGATTTGGTTGATAATAAATAGAAATAATAATAATAGTAATGTTCCCATAACAGTCAGATGGAGTGTTTTATTTGCACTCGATCTCCTAGTTCCAGGGTTACATATCATACTTCTGTTTCTTATCAAATTGTCAGCCATATGACTGAAACATTAAAGAACAGAAGACGCAGGTAGAGTAAAATACACTAATCAGAATTATCTTCTCCATCGAAGTAATGAATGAAGTGAAGGTGACATATTTTGTAGGATGGAACGTAGATGCTTTTCAGAGGGCCTGGCATGCTGATAAGCATACTTATCCACACAACAACAACATTAATTTGTTGTTGTTTAGGTCATCCACCGATAGGCTGGTTTAAACCTCTGAGGCTCTACTAAAGTAAACGAGGAGTGAAGTGGTTTACAATTGCCTTCCTCGCTGAGTGGAAAAGTATGCTTATCAGCAGGCCAGGTCCTCTGAAGAGCATTTGCTTCCCACCCTGCAAATGACACCTTCACTTCATTCACCACATGGTTGGTGTGTATACATTAATGAAATTCATTACTCTTAAAGGAAATAAATCTGAGTAGTATCTTTTGCACCTTTTTCTCGTGTTGTCTAAAGTCACGTTAACTGGTTTGGTTCAATCACTTACGACCAATTAATTAAGACACCTATCACCAACCAATGTTGTTGTTTAGGTCATCCGCCGAAAGGCTTTTGAATCTCTAGAAGCTTTACTAAGTAAAACGGGGAGTACGTGATTCACAATTGCCTTCCTCACTGAGTGTAAAAGTATGCTTATCAGCATGTCAGGCCCTCTGAAAAGCACATATTTCCACCTTGCAAATCACAACTTTACTTCATTCACCACAGGGTTTAGCTGTATAATAAAATTCATTACTTTCATATGAGATAACGCTGGTTAATATGCTTTTCACGGTTGATGAGCTCTGCTGTTTCACACCAATCAGAACGTTTGCCAGCGTTGTCAGATTGTACCTGACAAACATTACGCCCGCATGCGTATAAGAGCCACAGTAGTTCACTCTCGTACTGAACACATCGATTATAGAGCGCGGAAAAAACATGAAATACTTTATAATATAATCAGCTGATTGTATGTTTATAGGTTATAATTGTCATTGAGACCAAAAAAATGGCTGACGAAATATTTAACAGAGCTACAAGAGCAAGTATTGGCAACGTTGCTCATTGGCTAGCTATAAAGTGGGAAGGGGGCAATGCAGTGGCGGTCCTAGCGGGTGGGCCCGGGCCCACCCATTTTTAATATGATTTGACTGAAACAATAAAACAACGGGGATTTTTATCCACAACAAGATGGCAAACAATAATGGTTACGATATTTACGTATCGCAAATGAGACGAATTAAACCTTATTTACGGGCATCTATGACAGGGCAAAGACTGAGTAACCTGGCGATTGTATCCATAGAAAGAGAGTTAAGTTTTCCTTTAATGTCGGATCCAGATCCAGTTGTGGACGAGTTTGCAGCTCAAAAAGGAAGACGGCTACAGTTCAGTTTGTTTTAAAGTAAACAATAATCGAGAGTTGACTAGTTTGTCTTATTATTTCTTCATAATTTTGACCAACAGAATGAATTTGGACTTGATTTTTATATTTTCAAACTGTTTTTGTAATTCCATGTACTGTATTTAAAGTGTTCAATTTAGTAATTTTTTTTTTTTTAATTACAAGGTTGTATTTGTTTATTCAATACCTACTAATCCTGAAATAAAGATAGAATGTACTCAATCAGTTATCTAAATGTATTCAATTTATAAAATCATAGACAAATATATATAAATGTATATATGTTTTACATAGGTAAAAATAATGTACATTACGAGGGTCATTCGTAAAATAAGGTTCCCATGATTTTTAAAAATAGACAGCTATATTTTTTATCTTAGTGTTATACATCAATTTAAAGCTTAAAACTTACGCTATTTTCCTACATAATCGCCGTTTCTGTCCAAAAACTTTTTCAGACGATGCTCCAACTTTTCTATCCCCATGTTGTAGAATTCTGCCGCCAATCCTTTGAGGAATCGAGTAACCTCTTCCTTGACTTCATCATCGGTACTGAAGCGTAGGCCACCTAAGTGTTCCTTTAATTTTGGGAATAAGGGATAATTACTTGGGGCTAGGTCCGGGCTGTAGGGAGGGAGGGCACAACAGTCCAGCCAAAATCTGTCAGCAGTTCTTGAGTTTGATGGGAGACATGAGGTCGAGCGTTGTCATGGAGAAGCCTCACACCACTGGACAATCTTCCTCTTCAGCAGTTCTGGATCGCGCGTCTCAGTTTTCTTAATGTGTCGCAATATCTGTAAGAGTTTACTGTTGTTCCATGATGAATGTCAATAGGTGAAATCCGTTTTGCATTTAAAAAACGTATCACAGCGCGAATTTCGCATCTGGCGGTAACAGCGATAGGCAGCTCCATCTTCGAAGGCTGCTAGGCCGGCACTGATCGACGTAGCGAGGCGGGAGTGGTGCGGAAAAAGAGAGGGAGAGCTGATTAGTAAGACAGTGTCTCCGGATTTCTCCCAGCACATCGCATTCTGTCTCGGCAGCTTAGGGAACCTTATTTTACGAATGACCCTCGTACATACAAACAGCTACTTTTTAACCTAAAATATTAACATATAAATATATAAGTGGGCCCAACCAGAAAAAAATTTCTGGGGCCGCCACTGGGGCAATGCAAACGTTCAGAGCTTATCAGCCTTGAAAAATAATCTAGTGACTTTTACACCTCTATAGCCTAGTTTACACGGGTCGAGTTTTTTAGAAAATTAGTAACTTTCCGCACCTGTAACGTAGACAGCCAATTTCGTGCATTGTTATGGGTCCACGGAGGCGGAATTTCGCTCGTAAAGTACGTTGTGCGTAGTGGTGGGGGTAAGCTACTAAACTACTCGACTAAAACGACGTGTCCAAACAAGTCGAGTACTAAATTACTAATCTAATCGACCAGTGTAAACTAGGCTTAACTCTTCTGTACTTAAATACCTTGTACTTGTCATTTACTTGGCTTACCAGGTGATAAAAAACAGCCGGCCGCATTGGCGCAGTTGGTAACGTGCTCGCCTCTCATCATGCGGTCTTGGGTTCGAATCCCATTCAGGCACGGCATATATTCATACGTTACAAAAAATCATTTCATCCTTCACCGTCTGCATTAGCAGTAATTGCCAGACGTTAAACCAAAAAAAGAGATAAAAACAGAACTTTTTTTTGTAGCCCTGGAATATGAAACTATTACATATAAAACGAAACAACATTCTACAGAGTGATTTTTTAGTCCTGTTATCCAATTTTTAATGTCTGGTAATATTTTTCTAAAAAAAATAAATTTTGTTTTGTGACACTAAGTGGTAGCCCTACTCAACCAGTATGGATATGACAGTGTGATTTGATTCTCTTTGAGCTGTATAAAATTTTGTGCCATTTCCGGTCGTGCTACGAACAGAATGTCTTTTATCCTAAAACAATCTCTTGTTTAAATCTGGAGGTTGAAGCTCTAGAACTAATCGTATGTGATACGGATACAATTTAAATTTTTTAGCAGCTTTCTGAGCACTCGAACATGACAAATCAACATGCGAGGAAAGTTTTTGTAAACTTTTCCATGGAGAATTGAGCAATCTTGTTTTCACATTCTCTTAACGTCATCTGTCAAGAGAGTTGGTCGACCACTACGTTTTCTGCTGCAAACAATATCTGCCTCTAAAAATCAGTTAGTTAGCCCAGAAATTGATTAGAATAGAGTGGAGGAACACCAAAAATTTAATTTGAAATGATTCTTTTACACTCGCATACGATTTTGTAGCAAAATATTGTTCAAGAATGAAAACCCGTTGTTCTAGGGTAAAATACATTCTGTTCGTAACACAACTGGAAACAGCACAAAATTTTACGCAACTCAAGGAGAATCAACTCAAACTGTCGTATCTATACCGGTTGAGTAGGGCTACCAACTTTGTGTCACAAAACAAAATACCCCTTTCTTAGAAAAAAATTAGATACCAGACATTAACAATTGGGTAACAGGACTAAAAAATCACCCGGTATAACATGAAACAGCAAAAAGTTTCAGTTGTAATTTTATTACGTTTATTATTTTGTAAATAAACACCCGTAAATTTTACAATCAAATCTTGGATAATAAACAAATTTATCTATTCGTGTTTAGTTGGTTACAAAATTACTGTAATTGAGTATACCAGTTAAATTTACTGGAGTAGAAATATATAATTGATTTAGCTTCCGTTACAATTATCAAATCAACTCACAAATCAAACACCGTCCAACGGTACTATTAATTGAATTACGGATCAGTTTATAAACGTATATGCGTAGTGGATTTGTTGTGTCGTTGGGGGGGGGGGGTGGTAACAGGAGGGAATTTTGGTACTCTATATGATACGCATGATGCATCATGGGTACGATGTTTGTGAATGAATGAGTACGTATTGTGTTTTGTGCCGGACTCAGAAAACAAAGCTTTCAAATCTCAACCCTTCTGTGTTCGGTATTAATACAATATGGCACCAACCGAATCATTACGTAAAATATAACAATATTTAACCGGTTTTGATTATTTCATTTCAAATATTTTTCCCCCAACGAAAACGGTCCAATTAAAAAATATTATTGATTGTAAACAAACTTCATTAGTGACGTAAACAATTTCATTCAACTTCATCTGATTAATCGATCCGAGGAAATCCTCTTCATTTATTTATTAAATGAACTGATAACAATGAAAATTTTTAACAGTATCGTTGGTCATTTCGAATTTATCTCTTTAATGTAAAGCAGAATTTATAAATCCATGTTTTATTGAATTTCATTTTTACTTTCTTGCGATACATCTAAAGTATAGAGCTTAGTCCCTGAATAGAGTGAAAGTATTGCAATAGGAGTAGGAGTACATTTTCGATACCTGAATTTCACATTTCATCACCTTCTAAAATCACTAGATGAAGCCCATCACTCCCTCTCCCTTTCCCACCCTCTACCAACATTGTCTCACTCCTCTCTACATAATCTTCTCCCACTAACCCCTCCTTCGCATTTTGCTTTCTCACTGGATGCGCGCGCTTATGTATGTCTGGGCACTTGTTTGCGCTCGCATGTGCGAGTTTATTTATTTGTACGCAAATTTCATTCGTTCTACAGGTGAAACTACTTTACCGATTAAGTTAAAAATTTATAAAAATATTATCTCGATTGACTCTAATGATTCCTTTCTAGTGTAGAAACATATTAACGTAAAAGCATGCCCATAACGGGGAGGTGGAGTGTTAAAATTAATTGCACTCGATCTGTTGGTTCCAGGGCTATAAAAAATAGTTCTGTTTCTTATCATATAGTCAGCCAATTAAATGACTGAACTATTTAAAAACAGAGGAGGTAGAGGTGAAAGACACTAGTAAGAGTTATGTCCTCTGAGAGTAATGAATTTCATTACACAGCCACGACCTGTGGTGAATGAAGTGAAGGTGTCACTTATAGGGAGAATATTATATGTTTTTCAGAGGGCCTGGCAGGGTGACAAACATATTTTTCCACTCAAGTGAGGAAGACAATGGTAAATCATTACACTCCTCGTTTTACGTAGTAAAACCTATAGTGGTTCAAACCAGCCTTTCGGCTGTTGACCTAAACAACAACAACGTAAAACTAATTCGATCGAATTCTGAAGGAGAAGCTACAGGCCAACAAGAATGGATGGAATTACCTTTGAGGGTGCACGAATGGAAATGAAGGTGGAGATTGATGTCTTCTTTTTCTGCCTTTGAAGGATTAGGCATCTCTGCCTCTTCCAAATATCTCAAATCAGCCCATCTCTTTCTCGGGCGTCCTCATTCTCTCTTTCCCTCTGATTTGTAGCCAAGTGATCGCTTAGATATCCTATCCTCCATCATTCTGCTCACATGCTCCAACCACTCCATTCTGTTCTGGGAGAGTGATGTTTTGAGTTATACTGAGGATAAGAGGTTGATGGGGTTCGGCATTTGAGAATGACAGAAGGAGGAGATGGACAACGCGGATAACGGATTGGAATCCGGTAGAAAAAGGTACAGGAGATACTGACCCCAGCGGTCCTTAACAGCTCTCAAACCAAATGAGCTCCCCAGTAACACCTCCTTATCCTTTCTTCGTGCTGTCCATGATACATAATCGAATAGTTGGTAGTGGTTAGTGCAAGAGGATTCTGTGGCAGGAGTCCTGGATTTGATTCCAGGCCAATTCTAGTATTTTCCACCATTCAGCTTTATCTAACAACCACCACCGTCTCCATTGCCCTTAATATTTTTTTGAAATTTAGACGTAAAACAAAGAAACCCATGGTATACGAAACATTCTTATCTGAACCCACATCTCAAATACCTACATCAATACAGTTAAAGTTTGCAAAACTTTAAGTGCCTATACCTCTGATTCTCTTCCGCAACTTCAAGTTCAAAATTATAATTCCGAAATGTTAATTTCATTCCTGTATCTGTTTCTCTCATCCACCTTAAATCTCCTATCCATAATCTATGGTTTACTTAACTTGTTTTACCTAAAATGTACGAACTAAAGCTACTTGTTTTCCACAAATGCAGGAGTTATTTCTAACGAAAAACCTAAATAAGAATGACTTTTTAATTAATTATTTGTGGCACTTGAAAAATAATTTCATGTTTGAATTCAGGGAATCCTGAAATATTAAAATTTAAAAATAGAGAAAATATTTTTTTTGGCTTGTCGATCCCCTTCCACATAGAATGAATGAAATAAATATACCTTAAAGATTTTTCATTAGTAACATTGCACATACACATTGTACGTTGATAGCTCACTAAATTTTATACCTTAATTAAAAAGTTATATTCACTCTTGGTAATTAAATTATTTTGTAAAAGATTAACCAGATATAAAGTAAATGAATTAACAAACTTTTTATTTAAAATTCGAATAATTTAAAGTATTAAGTTATCAAAATAAATGTATCGCATGAATATATTATCTACTAATAATGAATTTAAAATTATGAAAAGCATTTAGTAAGAAAAACAACTCGACTCGAGGAAAAGTATTTATATACATCACAATTCTTTCCCCATTTGAAAAGCATTTAAAAATAACTTTGTGACTCCATTAAGGGATACTTTTATAACGTCTTTTTTTAAATAAAAAAGTTTGGTTAGGTAGTTTTGTGTACGTATAATACTTTCATAAAAAAAAACATCAAGCGGGCATCTACTGGTACTAATAATACTAAAATGGAATAAAGATGACTGTCACATTTTCAACGCCATTTACCGCAGCCCTCGTTCTTGTACATTTCTTCTTGCTATAAAACAATTTTGCCTGAAATCGCAACACCATTCTCATTTCTCTCCTGCACCCCATTTTCATTTGCACCCTTGAAGAAAGGGGCGGGGATGAAGATGATTCGTTACACAGAAATCTTCCAACTTGTGTGATGTATTGTTCTTCAAGTTCTTCACCGCACTCGGCCCTCCGAATCCAACGACAAACTTTTACTTTGACATTATAAACTTTTCTTTCGGTATCTACCTAACATAGAAATACGGTACAACCGTATTTTGTTCAATTCATCCGTTTATGAGATTCACCTGCGACTGACAAAAGATTTCTGGTTCTAAATTAAATTTTAAATTATTTAGAATTTATAAAGCGTCAACCACCACATTCACATATTTAATTATTATAAATATTATACAAAACCAATGATCTTATTCCTTATGATAAATATATGTAAATTTATGCAAAAACTTATTCCTTCTGCTTGCATCTTCTAAAATTTTAATACAAAATTTATTTGAATATGATTAAATAACAAAGGGGTTTATTACAGCAAAACTGACAAACATATAAATATTTTTTATCACGCTATAATTCCTTTAGTTATTTTTTTGAAGTTAAGATCATTTTAAGGATTTCCATATCTTTGTTAGCACCAAAATATAAATTAAAAATTTGCTAAATCCCATCAACATCATCATCATCACCATAAAAAAAAATGCGACCACCTGGCCTGTTTTAACTTAAAACTTAATAATCCTTCATTTCTTAAAGTATAGATACACATCTGTTCCGAGTTTGTCCCAAACCAGGTTATCCGATTGGCATGACACCTGTTTGAGGATTTTGTCATCTGACATTCGTAACAAATGATTATACTATTCTTGCCTTTATTTCCCAATAGCTGAGACGAGAATGATGTGAAAAGATAAAAATCCATTTCATGAGACATGCGTCTCACGGCTGGTGGCAATTTAAAAAAACCTTTAACTTATTGCAAAAACCATTAGTGATTTCTGTATCTACTCTTTAAGAGGAATCGAATGGCACTATTTTTGTTTCCAAATTTCGTCTTTGATTTCTTGACTTCCGGTTTTAGGTAATTTCCGGTTGAAACCAGAACGTAAAACCCAATGATTTCTGTATCGATTCTTTAAGAGACATCGAATAACACAATTTTTGTTTCCAAATTCCGACTAGTAACCAGTGTCATTTCTGTATCTACTCTTCAAGGGGAGAATGCACGATGATTTTACTGAAAAATTTTGTTTTTTGTTTTTTTATATTTTTCAATAGTTTAGCCCTAGATCTACCAGAAAAAATTAAATTCCGTCAAAAAAATAGTTTTTTTATCAGGTTTACCAAGAAAAATTATCATGTTACAAAGAACGAATATTTTTCATAATTTTATTCTGTTCGTTTTAGTGCAAATGAAATTTTAGTTTTTTTTAAATATCTGTATCACTGTTTTTAATATTCTTAGCTGTTGGCTCAGCTTTCTAACCAACTGTTGATGGGAAATTTACTTGTTTGAGTATATTTTGTTTTTGATTTTTGTGTCATCTTGCTTGTTGCCTTTTTTGTAAATTTAGATTTTTAACACTTAGGTACATTTTTCTCAGAAACCAATAAACATACCAGACTGAAATTTTTACCAGTTAAATATCTTGTATATCCATATATACCGACATTTTTATGACTTCCTTAGGTGGTCCAAAAATTAATAATACGCAAAAAACGTACAAAAAGATCTGTAGAAATTTTATGTTATTCGTTACTTTTTTAAAAATGTTATGGTCCAAAAGATTAAATTGAAAACATGTCAGTAGTTAGAGACACACGAGAACTGTAAGTATGTAAAGTTTCATTTCCCTATCTTTTACCAATTCTATGAACAATATACCTAATAAGAGAAAATTTATCATTGGCGGGATACAAAGTACAGTCTCCTCTTAAAAGGAATCGAATGACACTATTTTTGTTTTCAAATTTCGTCTTTGATTTCTTGACTTCCGGTTTTGGGGAACTTACGGTGGAAACCAGAACTTAAAACCTTATGATTTCTGTATCTATTCTTTACGAGAAATCGAATAAAACAATTTTCGTTTCCAAATTCCGACTTTTAATGTCTTGACTCCGGTCGAAACCGTAACTTCAAACTCAATCCAGGCGTTAACCCACTAATAAATACACTACACAAACTGAATCAATTACAAAATTTTAGCTTAAACTAAACTTAACGACAATTAAAACATTGTAACCGCAAACAATCAAAACAATTGATTCGCCCGTCAACAACCACTTGCTACTACTACCCGTACGGATACGCATTATTAACGTAATTCAGAACCGGTCTCGTTAAGTCACTATTTCGAACGGTCCGACTACCACTTTTCATTCACAATTCAAGTATTGACTGACTGACTACAAAGGAACTGCTTTTGTACCTTCGGTCTGATAATTCTACAAACAATTGATAACATTGTCCATGACTTAAAATAAAAACAAAAGTTTACTATTTTCGATTTCCTAGGATTCCTATTCAAAGCATCTCATTTATCGAAATTCACTATCCTTGTTCAGCACACAACACTTCATGATAAAACACAATTCTTATAATAAACAATCTATTCCATCAACCATTTCCAGAATAATGTTACAACGTGGGTCTCCAGTAATCAGTCACAGATATTTTGACTGAAATCACTGTATCATGTCTAGGTTAGTTGTACTTAACTGTACACCATACTTACACCCAATAATTTCCAGACTGGTTTTAATTTCATCTCTTTTGTTGATTGAAATCAAATGATTTTTTAAGTGTGTGAGTCAGTGAGGAATTTTAAATTCATGTGCATAGTTAAACAAATTTGTAACGTCAACTTTAGTTTTGATACGCTATAGACGAGATTATTTGATATTGGTTGAAACTACTCGTATAAAAGTAAAAACCGGATTTAAGAAAACTAAAATTTATCTTTTATCTGATCAGTTAACCCTTTGTAGGTATTTGATAAGTATACTTACCACTGGCAATAAGGTCGATTTTTTAAGGAATAAGCTATGCAGTTGAAACCTACTTGCATTTAATGGTTTTATAGATGTTCTCTGGAAAGTAGTCTATCTACATTTTGAAATAAGTGTGCAGCGACCATTTGTCACACATGAATGTGATAAGGATTCATACCAGCGTACGCAACCGTGTTGTTTTGTTGTTACTTTTGTACAGTGCTTAGAAAATTTGAGTTTTTTACGGGAAAACAATTATTCATGCCAATATAAAGTTGTTGTTTAGGTCAACAGCCAAAAGGTTGGTTTGAACCTGTAGAGGTTTTACTAAGTAATACGAGGAGTAAGGTGGTTTACCATTGCCTTCCTCACTGAGTGGAAAAATACGCTTATCAGCATGCCGGGCCCTTTGAAAAACACATATTTTCCACTCTAGAAATGACACCTTCACTTCATTCACCACAGGGTCTGGCTGTATAATGAAATTCATTACTTTCAGAGCAGATAACTCTGATTAGTGTCTTTTACACCTCTACCTCTTCGGTTCTTAAATGATTCGGTCATTTACTTGGCTGACCATGTGATAAGAAACAGAACTATTTATTTTAGCCCTGCAACTAACATATTGAGTGTAAATAATTTGACACTCCACCTGTCTGTTATGTAAAGTTGTTATATAAAGTTGAGATAAGTTATTATACACGTTTTTCTGTTATATAGGACTACAGGTTGTTTTAATAAGCATTCTTACCACAAAAAATTATGTGATTCCCATTTCAATAAACGTTCCTTGGTAAGTGCACTTACCGGACTTAACTTAAAAAAAAAAGAAATATCTTACTGTTCTGGCACTACTATACTTTTCACGGTTGATGAGCTTTGCTGTTTCACACGTTTAGACCAATTAGAACGTTTGCCAGCGTTGTCAGATTGTACCTGACAAACATTACGCGCGCATGCGTATAACAGCTGCAATAGTTCATTCTCGCCTTGCTTCTCGTACTAAACACATCGATTATAGAGCGCGTTAACATGCAATACTTTATAATCAGCTGATTGTATGTTTATAGATTATAATTCTGTAGTGATAGGTATAAAGGTCTTAAGTCACAAATTGTCGATTTTGAATTAAGTGTACTACCCAGTTAAGAAAAATTTTCTCTTTCAATTGGTGCAAAGGGCTTAAGTGTAGCTAACTCCTGAAGTGAATTATGTTGACTGGCTTTATAAAAGTTTCTCTTCACGTAACGGTATAAAAGTCTTAATTGTAAATGATACCTTTAGAATTAGTTTCTCAGTCTTTTTTTAGTAGTACAAAAGGTCTTAAGTTGAGTTAAGACCTTTATACCAAAAGTAGTTTAGTTCAGATTTAGTTTCTCAGTCCTTTTTAGTTGCACAAAAGGTCTTAAGTTGAATTAACCTTTATACCAATAGTAGTTTATTATTTCACCAATATCAATGCTGAGATCAACTGAAAAAAAAATCAAATTGAAATGGTCGAAATGACAAGAAACCAAAAGCAAAGTCGTGACTTAAGTAACTGTAGTAAGAATTTACCAGGTCAAAAGGTATTAAGTTACACTGTAAACGGTAAAGGTCTTAAGTCGTGAATTGCCCCCTGAAAAAAGGACCACAGCGTAGACATAAACGGAATTTTTATTTTCGTTGTTAAGTAGAAAACAAAAGAAATGTATTTAAAATTATAAAAACAATTTTTGGATGAGACAATTGCAAAAACTATCCTTAAAAAATTTTAAAAATATATAAATTATACTGTCTCAAATTTTCATTTCCTTTTCCTGAAAAATGACTATTTTCAAGTTAAGACCTTTTTACCTATCACTACAGAATTATTGACTTTGAGACCAAAAAAATGACTGACGAAATATTTAACAGAGCTACAAGATTTGTAGCAACAAAAATTTGTATTGGCAACGTTGCTGGCAAGTCATTGGCTAGCTATAAAGTGGGTAGGGGGCAATACATACGTTCAGATCTCATCAGCCTTGAAAAATAGTGTAGAAATACATTATTCAAGTCCGTATAAAACAAAATTTAACAAATTACAACATGTATATTTTTGCCCTAAAAGCGTTAAATTAAACTTTCTATAATTGAAGTAATATTTAATATACGTAAAAATACTATTCAATTTGCATAATATTGTACATAAATTTTAATTATGTTTCTAAGACAATAAAAAAGGAAAACCAGGAGTGCAATGTATGAAGAAACGAATAATTTTGCAAGTTGTATTAGTGAAGAATAATGATTACTGTTTTCGAGTGTAATATCGAAGGAAGATGTTAAGTCCATGTGACGCTATAGCAAAGAAGAAAAGAGCAACCGATTATAATGGCACGTCCCTCTCCTTGCCGTTACACGAATTCTGTCCCTCGATTCAACATACTAAAGCGAAGAGAAGTGAACGTTTTGGCAAGAGCAATTTCATTTGCATATTTGGGCTCGTAATCAACATGGTCATGATGGCCACATGAATTTTAATTACTCTCAGAGGTTGTGTCACACCGGGTTTTAGAAAGGAGGGGTAGTGGTGGCGGATGGGGGTACGGGTTGACAGCACGAGAGGGGGGATGTTAGGATCCAGATGTGACACTACTGGTACCCTTTCACGTTCTGTCTCTTTTCATTTCGCCTTGCTCCTTTTAGCCTTCTCGATTCCTGATATTCCAACGCGTCCTCCGACTAATACTGATGGGTTCCACAGTTAACTTGAACATAACAATCCTTTCTTATCCCATCAGCCCTTTAGTATCCTTCATATCCTACCGGATCCTATCCGAATCTCCCTCCGTTCCATCATCTATTATGAAATGGAAAGGATAATGTTTTGGGTGGTCTAGATTGGAATAACAATCTTCCATTATAATTACTACGCGACGTCAGATATAATTTGTGGACAGTAAATTTATCAATATCAAGTTTTTTGCCCTGTTCTAATTTACCACAAAACACTAGACAATTCAGAAACAAAAACATTTTTTAATGTATTGTTAGCTCAAAAAACATGGTTAGGATTTCTATACTTATTTAAGTTGCCCATGACGGGAAGGCGAAGTTTTCAATTAATTACACTCGATCTGTTGGTTCCAGGGCTAAAAAAAATAGTTCTGTTTCTTATCACATAGTCAGCCAACTATATGACTGAACTATTTAAGAACAGAAGAGGTAGAGGCGTAAACGACACTATCCAGAGTTATCTCCTCTGAGAGTAATGAATTTCACTATACAGCCAGATCCTATGGAGAATGAAGTGAAGATGTCATTTGCAAGGTGGATAGTGGGTGCTTTTCGGAAAGCCAGGCCTGCTGATAAGGATACTCATTTAACTCAGTAAGGAAGGCAATAGTAAACCACCTCACTCCTCAGTTTTACTTAGTAAAACCTCTAGTAGTTCAAACCAGCCTTTCGGCTGTTGACCTAAACAACAACACTTATTTAAGTTAAAAAAAATTAGAATAAGTACTAACTATCATAGTAATGTAAAAAATTAACTCCTTAAAATCATAAATTATGTTGTTGTTTAGGTCATCAGCCTGTAGGCTGGTTTGAACCTGTAGAGGTTTTGCTAAGTAAAACGAGGAGTGAGGTGGTTTACCATTGCCTTCCTCACTGAGTGAAAAAGTACGCTTATCAGCATGCCGAGCCCTCTGAAAAGCAAATATTTTCCACCCTGCAAATGACACCTTCACTTCATTCACTACAGGGTCTGGCTGTATAATAAAATTCATTACTTTCAGAGGAGATAACTCTGATTAGTGTCTTTTACACCTCTACCTCTTCTGTTGTTAAATGATTCAGTCATTTAATTGGCTGACCATGTGATAAGAAACAGAACTATTTATTTTAGCCCTGCAACGAACAGATTGAGTGTAAATAATTTGACACTCTACCAGTCTGTTATGGGCAGAAAATTATAAATTATCAATTTTTATCAATTTTCTGATAATTTTATCAATTATCAATTATTATTCATAAATTATCACTTTTAAATTCTATTTTTAATAAATAAAAGAACAATAGTTCTATATTTAGTAATAATGTATAAATATAATTAAGGTGTCAAATGATACTGGAATAACCAGCAAAACATAAATGACTCGAACCAAAGTCAGACAACTGATTCCAACTTTAAGGGCTTCCATGAAGAGCAAAAATAGAATAATAGGTGGAGGGATTAAAAAAGAAAAAGGAGGGAATAAAATTAAAGTAAACGAATGCCGAAAATGAGGTCTATAAAAAGAGCTTCTAGAAACCTTTAAAGTTATTTTACATGATTTAGAATTAGACTTACAAGAAGAAAGCTCTTGTGAAATACTCACATGACTTTATCTAGCCTTAAAATATAATGAACAACATGAGTAAATGACATGAAATGAAAATTAACCTTTATAGGACTTATGGAAAACCACTGATTGACTTTAAACTAAGCGCAGTAGGAAAAAATTATGCTTGGCATTAAAGTTGTAGTTTTTAATGTTTTTAAACTTTTATTAAATATAATTTGTCGTAAAATGCATATTAAGGCCGCAATTTTAAAAAATCTCATTTTTCACCGATTTTAATTGGCAAAATACAGAAAATCACTAATTGACGCTACCATTTAGAACCATTTTTGACATAAAAGTTGCAGGTTTTTAATTTTTCCACAACTTTTATTAAATGTAATTTGTCGTAAAATGCATATTAAGGCCGCAATCTAAAAAAAATCCCATTTTTCACCGATTTCAATTAGCAAAATACAGAAAATCACTAATTGACGCTAAAATAAGCGCAATAGGAAAAAATTATGCTTGGCATAAAAGTTGTAGGGTTTTAATTTTTTACAACGTTTATTAAATATCCTTTGTCGTAAAATGCATATTAAGGCCACAATCTTAAAAAAACTCATTTTTTACCGATTTCAAAGAGAAAAATACAGAAAATCACTAATTTACACTAAACTAAGCGTAGTAGAAAAAAGTAAGAAACGAAAGTTGTAGGTTTTATAATTTTTTACAACTTTGATTAAATACCCCCTTTTGCCCCAAAATGTGTATTAAGGCTACAATCTTAAAAACAACTTACCACGAGAGCACAGCCTCCCCAATAATTTCAGCAAACATACCATTTACCCTAGTTTGTAGAGCAAAAAAATTCTGTAAATGCGGAATTTAAAAAAAAATCATACGATCCGTTTTCGAGAAAAGCGCAGTAAAGTGAAAAATTACACGAATAAATTATTATTTCCGGCTGGCCGATTTTGATAAAAATGTGGTAACTTAATTTAAGTTCTAAATTGTAACTTCGTACACTATTTTTCTTTCTTAAGATATTTTGTTTACACACAGACATTAAATTTAGTGATTTTCCGTATTTTTAAGTTCTACTAAGGTTGAATTTCATTTATATCATTTAATCATGATTAAATACAGGTTGTATTGTTCATTATTTACTGTCGTTAGAGAAAGTGAGTGTTTCACACCAGATTATTAAAAAGTAATTTAAATGTTTAGAAATCTATTAGTTTTCATTTTAAAATACCTTTAATGCAAGCACTGTTAATCTTTACAAAGCATTGTTAAAACAATAAGAATTAGTTTGGATTAGTAGAAATGTTGTGCATACGATTAAAGTCAAAGAAATCATCCTCTTTTGAAAAAAATATTTCAAATACATGATTTATGAGGTGACCTCAAACTACAACATATATTCACTAGATACAAATACATATAGTTTGATACATAACATTGGATGTCTGTATTTAAATTGTAAATTTATAGGAAAAAGGTTATAACACTAGAGTAATGTTGACATTTGATTTTGTACATTGGGGTGGAAACACCGTAAAACACTGATCGTAATAGAAAATCGAGGAAAACATGTTACGTATCAACAAACGGTTACACCAGACGAATACTAGATCGTATGAGGGATGGACATTACAATGCGTCTGCGGTGAAGAGCAGCTAGTTGTTTAAGGGGTGGTAAAATGTTACCTCTCTACAACCATCTCGCTCTTTGATAAAGACAGAAACGGTTAGCTTACTAACTCGGTGAATGATTATATATATGTATAATACACCATGTGTGTGTTTCATTTTAGCCATGGCTTGTTGCACACTCCAGTGGGTGCAATCTGCGTCAACCCGATACTAATATCCGCCTGAAACCCATTATATTTCGCCCCTTCGTATTGGCTGTGAAGGGGGTTTGTACCCCCTTCTTCCAATTGTACCCCGTCCCGTAATCTCACCGATTCAATAACTTTAATTTAAATAATCTAATTACATTCAGTGTCAATAACTGAATTAAAAAAGAACAAGGACCATGCTGTTACATCATCGGGTTTTACGATTTACATGTCATATTCATTGTTTGTCAAACAAGTTGAACGTTTCTAATTACTTCACGATAGTTTGTAATTGGATAAAATTGATAACGTAATTAATAGGAAGTGAATCTCTAATAATATGTCTAAAACAAAGCGTTATTAATAGAAGATAAAAAACATATCATTTTTGTTTGGTTCATGTTGAAAACCCTACTTAACCTAAATCTGGGGGCGGTTCCGACTTCCGATAACGGAGGATTTTTTTTTTTTAGTTTTAGATCTGAGTACAGAGAAGTTAAGAAGAGTTTTGAGATTAGTACAGAACACCGGATGTACACGTTTTCAGACCCCCTGAACCCAAAACCATGTTTTCAGCGATTGGTCTGCTGTGAACACAATAATCGCACTGTGTATTAGACTAACTAAAAATATTTTTATTTTTTTTATTTCCTAAATTACAACCACTAGTTCGTAGTACAAAATCTTAATAATTTATTAGTAGACATCACTAACAACATTGTAACAATACAAAAATGTTACTATTTAAAACGGCTTTCGCAAGCCCCTGATATTTTTACTCTTAGAAACTTCTTTGCTTTTCTCAAAATTTGATTTTTGAGTTAAGGGAGGAGTCTACCTTCATTTTTAGTTTTTTACTCATACTCAGAAGCAATAAACTGTTTAGCACAATAAAATAGTATAAAAATGTAATAGCATTTAAAACGTATACTAAGTTTAAAAAATATTTACCCGCACCGCTTAAATGAACCAAAATGGTGGATTTTAGCGCAATCTTAGAACAAAAATATCGTTTTAATTATTTAATCAAATTTTTTTAAAGTTATTTAAAATTAAAGAGAAAATTTTGCTCTGTGATCTATAAGAAGCTTTTTTAAGATATCGTTTGTAAGCATCAAAATCATTTTTTTTAATTAGTAAGCAAAAATTTACTTCATTTTTATGCAATTGAGCCAATTTTAAAAATTCTACATAAAAATCACAGAATGTGAATATATGAAAAATTATAAAAAATTCTGCTCCAGCTTCTTTAGATCAACATTTATGTTCATTCTAGTATTTAAACTACACGCAACAGACATAAATTGCGGAAAACGATAAATTAAAATTGAGTTTTTTTCTTACCGCTATGGCACCCATTTATATTTATTTTTATATATGGTAAGTAGCAAATACCGATGATAAAACAAATAACATGACCTTTTTAAGAAAAGAATGGACATTAATTTGGAAAAAAATTGTCAAAAAACAATATTTCAAACGGAATTTAAACGATATTTCAAGAACGGAGCATTGTACGAAGTTTAATTTTAAAATCATTACTACTAGAGGAGACAACACGAACATTTTCATCGAAACATGTCAACCGGAAGTAGTAGGTCATTTGTGCAATTTTTCATTTTTTTGCAATTAAAAAACGGTTCCAACAATTTTTTTTTAAAAATCACCTCATTTACTACATTTCTTTAAAGATAGAATAAGCGCCATGTCAGCTGAAATTCTTGGACAGGGAATTCTTTCGAAGAAAAAATGTTTTTTTTAAAATTGCGGCCTTAATATACACTTTAGGGAAAAGTATATACAATTAAAGTTGTAGAATTAAAAACCCTAAAACTTTTACTTCGAACATTTTTTTTGCACAAAGCTTAGTTTAGCGCCAATAAGTAATTTTCTGTTTTATCATTAAAATTGGTAAAAAACCGGTATTTTTTAAGATGGAGCCTTGGTAGTAAGCTATACATTTTACGACAAAAGTGTATGTAACCAAAGTTTTAGAAAATTAAAAATCTGGTGTGAAACACTCACACAACTTTCTCTTGCCAATGCAAATAATTAACAATAAACCTAACATTAGTATTAAAACATTAGAAATGAACTAAAACTAACCTCAAAAACATAACCTTATTTTAATCATGAGTGAATGACGCAAAATGACAATCGAACTCAGTTTGGCTTAAAAATACGGAAAATCACGCTTTCACGCTAAACTAGGCTCTGTAGAGAAAAATGCTCTAAACAAAAGTTGTAGATCTTTTAATTTTCTATAAATTTAATTATATACACTTTTGTCGTAAAATGCATACTAAGACCGAAATGTTAAAAAAATCGATTTTTCTCACGTTTTCGTGAGAAAAAAAACAGAAAATCGCAAATTACCGCTAAACTAAGCGTTATACAAAAAAATGTTTGAAATAAAAGTTGTAGGTTTTTAAATTCTCTACAACTTTTATTATATAAGTTTTTGCGCTAAAATTTATATTAAAGCCGTAATCTTAAAAAAACAACGTTTTTACGTAAAAACAGCCTCACCGAGAATTTCAGCAAACATGGCGCCTACCCTTTCTTGTAGAGAATAAAAAATTGAGTAAAATAGGCGATTTTAAAAAAAATCGTAGGACCAGTTTTTGAGAAAATCGCAAAAAACTGAAAAATTATACGAATAAACTACTACTTCCGGTTGACCGATTTTGATGAAAATGTTCGAGTCGCGTCCGGTAGTGGTATGTAACTTAAGTTTCAAGTTCGTACGATGTTCCGTTCTTGAGATATTCTGTTCACACACAGACCAATCGCTAAAAACATGTTTTTTGGGTTCAGGGGGTCTGAAAACGTATAGACCCGGTGAAAACTCGATTTCGAAAAATCGACATGAAAACAATACTTTCCTTCCTATATATTCATATAGGCAAGAGAAAGTAAAAACCTACAACTTTTTTTTAATTCCTAATTTATGTGTACGTTGCAATCTGTTCAATTCAGAACAATAAGCAACCTCATGACTCAATGAGATAAGGATGAAGTGTATGACGTGAAAGTGAGATGTAGTCTTGTACAGACCCAAGTCAACCATTCCTGAGAGAGTATGGTTAATTGAACCCCAGCCATCAAAGTACACCGGTAACCACTGTCTAGTATACACCTTTACGGATTTGAATACTAGACAGTGGCTGCCGGTGTACTTTGATGGTTGGGGTTCAATTAACCATACTCTCTCAGGAGTGGTCGACCTGGGTCAGTACAAGACTACACCTCATTTCACGTCATACATATCATCCTCATCTCATTGGGTCATGGGATTGCTAATTGTTCTCAATTGAACAGATTGCAACGTACACATATTAGGAATAATAAAAAGAAAGTATACACCTAGTCTAGTATACTGTCTAGTTACTAGGATTTGAACCAGGAACCTTCGTCTCCGAAATCAGCTGTTAAAACAGCTAACTCACGGCGACGACTTTACCTCTAGACCAACCCGATGGGCTAACAACTTAATAACATCAACTTTTACTATAACTTTACTATTTACAACTTTTATTATTATTTAAACTTTTAATTTATATATTTTATAACTTTTATTATTACTATTTACTTTTATTATTTACTATTTACAACTTATTTTACTATTTACAACTATTATTAACTTTATTTATCATTTTTCTCTACTTAACCTAGTTTAGTAGCATACTAATTTTTCGTATTTTTAAGTTCTAAACAGGTTGATTTTCATTTTACATTGTTTACTCATGATTAAACATAGGTTATATGGGTGATTATCTAAATTTCTAAGAGAAAGTCGTGTGAGTGTTTCACACCATATTTTTAATTCATTGTTTAACGGTAAAAATATGCAAAATTCGGGTAGGAATGTTAGTAGTCTGTATAATTACACAACGGTTAACTAATTGGAAGACTGAACATCAAGAGAATTTAAACTCCCGTTACATACCTATTGTAAATTCAGTGGTAATTTGATTTTGGACAGAATGTTTATTGTATCTCACCAAATGTCTCTTATAATTTACATTAAAATAGATAACAGTAGAAGCCTAAGTTTACTTAGGCTGTTCCAAGTAAACACTTGAGTATCCTCCTTTTTGTGTTAACTAACTATTATGAAACTTAATCACCCAACAGTTTTTCCGCTGCTCAACCGAAATTTTAAAATATTGTAATCTTATTAGGTATTTGTTATATTATTATTCTGCCCATAACAGACAGGTGGAGTGTCAAATTATTTACACTCAATATGTTAGTTGCAGGGCTAAAATAAATAGTTTTGTTTCTTATCACATGGTCAGCCAAGTAAATGACCGAATCATTTAAGAACCGCAGAGGTAGAGGTGTAAAAGACACTAATCAGAGTTATCTGCTCTGAAAGTAATGAATTTCATTATACAGCCAGGCCCTGTGGTGAATGAAGTGAAGGTGTCATTTCTAGAGTGGAAAATATGTGTTTTTCAAAGGGCCTGGCATGCTGATAAGCGAACTTTTCCACTCAGTGAGGAAGGCACTTGTAAACCACCTCACTCCTCGTTTTACTTAGTAAAACCTCTACAGGTTCAAACCAGCCTTTCGGCTAATGACCTAAACAACAATCTATTAAAAGAAAAATTATATTTAATAGGAATGGAAAAATGTATTTAAATTTAAGTCTACTTCATTCGTAGTGTTTTATAATGTAGGAATACCGTAGTTTAATGTTTCGGGCAGAATTTTTCTGATATCAGTCAGGCTTTTGCCAAGGTCTGGCATGACGATCTTCTATTGAAATTGAAATCTGTATTACCATCTACTATTTCATAATCAAGTCGTTTCTTTCGCATCGCTTCTTTTCAGTAAAACAAGGTTCTGTGATTTTAACATGCGTTATCAGATTTTTTATGATAAAATAATAATAATATTTTTATTCTCAAAAAGTTTACATCTTCTTTTTCTTCTTCTGCCTTTCAAGGATTAGGCATCTGTGCCTGTTCCGAACCTCTCAAATATTCCCATCTCTTTCTCGGGCGTCCTCGTTCTCTCTTTCCCTCAGTTTTATAGCTTAGTTTTTGCTTAGGTATCCTATCTTCCCTCATTCTGTTCACATGCTCCTACCACTGCATTTTGTTCTGATATCTTGTCGTTTATACAGAAGATGTTGAGTTCTTTCCTCATTTCGGTATTTCTGTAACGATCTTCTCTTCAACACCCATACGTCTATCGAAGGAATATCATTTCATTGCTTCCAATCTACTTTCCTCTCGCTTTGACAGCACTCAAGTTTCACTGTCATAGAACATCAATTCATTTGAACTTTTTTGACTATGGCAGTCGAAAAAGTTTTAAATTAAAATATAAATGAAGTTTAAAAATATCAGGTTGTGCGCTCACAGATTTAAAGGTGTAATAATTCCGTTTGTGTTCTTTCCACCGACGCTAAAGAGCCATTTCAGTAATTCAGATTTAAATTTTACATTTTTCCGTATTGTTCTCTCCTTAAATTAAACTGCTAATTTACAAGATGATACTTAAATCACTTTGGTTGTACGGAGTTCAACTTTGAGGAACTACCAGCAGAAGTAACATACAGGTAGTTCAAAGGTTCCTGAATAAAATTATTCGGGCTGTAACAAGGCCGCCATAGTTTGCAAATAATGCAGAAATGCACCATTCAAAAGTCAAACCATGGCGCCCTTGTCATCCCGAATAACTTTATTCTGGAACCTTTAAATTACCTATATGTTACTTCCGTTGGTAGTTCCCCAAAGTTTGACTTCGTAAAACGAAACAGGTTTAAGAAACATATTATAAATTAGCAATTTATTTTTAAGAGAGAACAATACGAAACAATGTTAAGTTCAAATCTGAATAACTGAAATGTATTTTTAGCGTCTTATACTAATTCATAAGACATTTTAAATCCGTGAGTGCACAACCCTACAATTTGAAACTTTACTTATATTTTTATTTAAACTTCTTTAAGAATAAATATTATTATTATTTTCATTATTAAAAAGCTGATAATGCATGTTAACATCAGACTTAAAACTAACAAACTATCTTAAATACGTTATAATACATTGAACTTAATCTACAGACCTGAGTAGTTGTAAAAAAATAAAATTTAATCTTTTAACGACACGTAAGTCTTTGTTTTCTTTTTAAACTTTAAAAGAACAAATTTGTTCACTCATTTAGTACTTTTCCATTTTTAGTTAAATGTCGAAGGATAAAGAGAATTGTACTGCAGTAATACTACAGAAAGTTTACTTGTACATTTATAAGTTGTTTTTAACCGAAGTTGTTCTTCTGTCTTTTTTATATTGTTTAAAAAAACGAGAAAAAACTAAAAACAACTTAACTTTAAATACTGTCTTCTGTACCTGAAATGAATTTAAAAAGTTGTTTATATTTAAACTTTTACTAAAAGTTGTAACAATACAATCACGTGCAGTATAGGTCTTACAACTTTTTCTCTTCTAATCGACTTTTCTGATGTAACATTTTGTTTTATTTAGAGCAATTCCAATATTAAAAAAATATTGTAATTTATTTATTACTTCAGTAATCCAAAGAAAAGCTATAACGTGAGTTAAACTACCAAATTAATTATAAGATTTCTTTCTCTAACATTGACATGCTTTGTTTATTCGAAATGAAGCTCACTTAGCTATATATTGCTTGAGTCCCAGCTCCGTGTAGTTGGAAGGAATGCAGTGCGTTTTTATAGTAGTGGGAGAATGAATGAGTTAGTAGTGTTTTACAGCTGATGCATTTGTAGTGGTAGCGTGTACTAACTAGACAAAAATATTCTTATCATCCGGCGCATTAATTTAACAAATGCCTACCGGGTTATTAACTTGGTCGGATTCATAATATTTAACTTGCCAATTTATATTAAAATATGTAAAAAATAAATGTAATAAATACAAACAAATATGTTAAAAACGGAAAGTTTGAAAACGAATGTTTTTTTGTCAAGAGTAATACAACAATCTTTCGCCCAGCATGCGTAACTCATTCATTATACCTCACCTGTACCCTTCATCCCGCAACTACACGGAGCTTGGAAACGCACAATAGTTAGGTCAATAAAAAGTAACTGACAGAAAGAATATCAGTAAAAATTTCTTGTAATGAAAGGTTAAACTGAATGGAAAATTTGGTGTGAAACACTTACACGACTTCCTTTTGCCAGGGATATAATTATGGAAAATATAACTTATGTTTAATAATCAGTGAATGACGCAAAATGAAAGTCAACCTCTGTAGGACTTAAAAGTACAGAACATCACAAATTGACGCTAAACTAAGTATTACAGAAAATAATGTTAAGTTGCATTCTCTACAACTTTGATAATAATACGCTTTTGCCCTAAAATTCATATTAAGACCCCAATCTTGAAAAATATTTTTTATCACGAGAGCACAGTCTCCACGAATTTTAGCAGACTCTTAGCGGGCTCTTATTATCCTATTTCGTAGAGCACAAAAAATGTAGTAAATAAGGTGATTTTTAAAAATCGCAGGAGCAACTTTTGTAAATATCTCAAAATTTTAAAAAATTGCACGAATTGCATATTTCGTTCTTGGATATTTTGTTTCATCACACACACACACACACACACATACACACACACACACACACACACACACACACAGCAATCGGTAAAAAGTTGTTTTTTGGTTTGGAGCCCTGAAAACGCTTTTTGCAGTAAAAACGCAATTTTGGAAAAACGACAAGAAAACAATACTTCCCTTCTCTATTTATTCATTTTAATATAGATTGCCTTAATGTTTATTTTTTTGGCAAAAGCGTATATCATAGGTAATAAAAATTGTATGAATTAAATAACAATTTTTCTATAGCGCTAACTAGTTATTTTTTCTACAGTTATTTTAATCTACGTTATTTTTTCTACAATTTTTCTACAGCGCGTCAGTTAGTGATTTTCTGTATTTTTCTCATTAAAATCGTATAATATGACATTTTTTTGAGATTGCAGTCTTAGTATGCAATTTACGACAAAAGGGTATACTCGGTCATAACAAATAAACATATCTACAACTTTTATTTTAAGCATTTTTCTTACAGTCTACTTTCAGCATCAATTAGTGACTTTCCATATTTTTAAGTTCTACGGAGATTAATTTTCATTCACTCACGAATAAAAATTAAAAATTAATAAACATTACGAATAAACTACATTGTTCATTATTTACATTGGCAAGAGAAAGTCGGGTAAGTGTTTCATAGCAGATGTTTTAATTTATATTAGTTTTAAAATTTCATTGACCCAGTCATTTTAACAATATCTCTTTACTATTTGAGAAAAACATGGGTGTAACAGCTACTGTGTAATTAAATGAAAAAAAATATATATTAGGTATTATTAAGTAACACTTTTGTTCCACCGGTAAAACAATTTCATTAAATTAACAGCTGGACATTAAAAAAAAATTATACATAATACATAACGTAGGAGTTCATAAAAATATCTTTATTAGTATTTCATAATAGATTTTTTATAGTATATTAAAAACCACCCTTCAGATCAAGTACGCATTTAAAAACCAATTACAGTGCAATTTTAATTAATAATTAATTTTAACTTTGATAAAAATTGTGCACCAGATGGCAGCAGGTGTTTAGAAATGTTTAAAAACACATGAATGAAACATTTATGTATGCTTACAATTCAGTGTTTTTTTGAGTGCAGGTCTGGAGATTTTTGTTTAAACGGCAGCTGTATGACTCAACACTTTAAGAGCCTTCTTCTGGGGCTTATATGTTTAACAATAGTCGGCTAATTGTGGATGGAAGGGTAAGTAGAGAGCTATTATCGAGCTATTCGCTTCTTTTTTAAAGACCCACATGCGATACTTATCTCCACTAGTACGGTGGATGGTCTTGAATGCAGATTGATACACTCTTTTACTCTTGTACTCAATATCCACTGCCACCCAACCCCACCCTTACACTCAGTTTAGTTACGTTTCTAGTAGTGGATCGGGTTGGTAAATGAATAGAGATCTCCCTCCACTAAAACGATTTACTGGCAATCATAAAAAAAGCTTTAAAATTCAACCTTTCTTTATTGTTCAGATTCAAACACTTTATCGCGATTACACGTTAAACCCACGTGTATGTAAACATGGGTAGACCATGTTTTTAATCAAACAAAAAAAAATAGAAATCACTTTTTGAAATCTTAATTTACGTATTGTAAAATTTGTGCAATATATTTTGACAAAGTTGTAAATGAACTCTGTTAACATTAAAATAATAAAAATACAATAAATTCAATACGAATTATCAATACAGTATATATTTTTTAACTGAATACAATCACCTAATAAAAAAAATCTGGTGTGAAATATTCACACGACTTTTTCTTGTCAAAGCAAATAATTAACAATATAACCAAAGATTAGTAATAAAACGTCAGAAATAAACAAAATAATCTTATTTTAATCATGAGTGAAAAAGGTAAGATAAAAGTCAACCTCAGTTTGGCTTTAAAAACGGAAAATCACTCTTTTACGCTAAACTAGGCAGTGTAGAGAAAAATGCTCTAAATAAAAGTTGTAGATCTTTTAATTTCCTATAAATCTGATTATACTTTTTTGTCGTAAAATGCATAATAAGGCTGAAATCTTAAAAAAAAATCGATTTTTTACACGATTTCGTGAGAAAAAACAGCTAATTACCGATAAACTAAGCATTAGCCTATACAAAAAAAGTTTGAAGTAAAAGTTGTAAGATTTTAAATTCTCTACAAATATTATTATATACATTTTTGCGCTAAAATGCATATTAAAGCAGCAATCTTAAACAAAACAATTTACGAGAAAACAGCCTCCTCAACAATTTTAGCAGATAAATGGCGCCTATCCTATCTTGTAGAGCATAAAAAATATAGAAAATGAGGCGATTTTTTAAAAAAATAGTAGGAGCCGTTTTTGAGAAAATCGCAAAAAAGCGAAAAATGACACGATAAACTACTACTTCCGGTTGACGGATTTTGATGAAAATGTTTGTGTCGGGTCCGGTAGCAGTCAGTATCTAACTTAAGTTTCAAGTTCGTACGATGTTCCGTTCTTGAGATATTCTGTTCACACACACACACACACACACACACACACGCACGCACGCACGCGCGCGCGCACACAGACACACACACAGACCAATCGCTAAAACATGTTTTTTTGGGGGGGTTCAGGGGTCTGAAAACGTGTAGATCTGGTGAAAACTCGATTTCGAAAAATCAACATGAAAACAACACTTTCCTTCCTATACATTCATATAGGCAAGAGAAAGTAAAAATATAACAAATTCAATACGAATTATTAATAGTCTATATATTTTTTTATTGAATACCAACGCCGATAACAGGCAGGTGAAATGTTAAATTATTTGCACTCGATCTGCTAGTTCCAGGGCTACAAAAAATAGTTCTTTTTCTTATCACATGATCAGCTAATTATATGACTGAAGCACTTAAGAACAGAGAGGTAGAGATTTAAAAGACACTAATCAAAGTTATCGCCTCTGAAAGTAATGAATTTCATTAAACAGCCACACCCTGTGGTTAATGAAGTGAAGGTGTCATTTGCAGGGTTCAGAGTAGATGCCTTTCAGATGGCCTGGCATGCTGATAAGCATAGGCTAATTTTGTACTCGGTTTGGAAGACACGGTAACCAATACACCCGTCGTTTTACTTAGTAAAACCTCTAGAGGTTCAAACCAGCCTTTTGGCTTTTGACCTAAACTACAATTGAATACCATCTTTCCTTTCCTTAGTAAAAAACCAAAATTATCTTGACACTTTTTTTCTTTTCAAAACCTTTTTTCATACTCGTAAATTTTGAGTATGTTATTGTCGTTTAGGTCATCAGCCAAAAGGGTAGTTTCAACCTCTAGAGGTTTTACTAAATAAAACGAGGAGGAGTAAGTTGGTTTACAATTGCTTTCCTCACTGAGTAGAAAAGAGTGCTTATCGGTATGCCAGGCCCTCAAAAACCATCCAATCATTACCACCCTGAAAATTACACATTCACTTTGTTTACCACACGGTCTGGCTACATAATGAAATTTATTATTCTCAGAGAAGATAATTCCTCTGACTATTGTCTTTTACATCTCTACCTCTTTTGTTCTTAACTGTTTCAGTCATATAATTAGCTGACCATGTGATAAGAAACAAAACTATTTTTTGTAGCCCTAGAACAAGCAGATCGAGTGCAAATAATTGAAGAAATGAGTGGATGAAGGTGCTATGAGACATTTATTCAAAAACTTACTTTTTATGATTAATTAAGGTGTTGAGTCCATAATTAGTTAAGTAGATGACATAAAATGTTCTATATCGACAGATTAAGGACATGCTAGTGGAGGAAGGGGCTATGTACTGTTATTTTTATGTTTTGAAAATTATTTTATATATTTACACATTTAAACAGTAACATATTCTGTTACAATGAGTTATCATCTTTTCTATTATTTTTTGAGTGATAAGTTTTGGCTTTTGCGTAGGTAATAATTTGAGGTGGTGTACATATTATAAAATGCCAGATCTGACCTAATTTTGCAAAATTACTAAAACTCTTATTACTTCGTTTTATTATTAAGCCTGTCTACTGCAGGAAAATATCATATTTGTTTTTATATACAACCATTGTGTAGAAATATACCTATATTTGATAAAAAAACATGTTAATAAAGTATATAAGTGTGTACAAGGAAGAAAATAATAATAATAATAAAATATTATTTCTATATTTTATTACAATAGTAACCCATACACATTATTAGTACTTTCAACAATTCACAATGAACGAGTTGGAGGAAATTGACCTACCCAACCACGGCTAAAAGCCATGTCCTAGGATAGGTATTCTCTTCTTTTACACGTATTTAGTAACGCAATACAAAAGAGGTTTAAAAACAAAGCTAGAGCTTAAAACAATGAATTTTTTAAAAAAATATACAATTTCTAAAACAAATTATTACATTCAATGATACAATAATTAGGAAATGGATTGTAAAAGATTCGATATTGTACAAAACATTTTTTGTATTCAATATTATGAACATACTTCTTTGTCCATGGGCAAAAAAAACCTTTTCGTATTTACAAAAATGTAAATAACATATAAAAAACATGTTGAAACTGTTACGAGATTAATTGATTGATTTTTAAATTAAAAACGTTACGAACAGATCTCTCATTAAGAGTGCTTAAAAGTTACATACGCACAATAAAAAATGTACAAACAATTTAAACGCATTATTTACGATGTAAAAAAACAAGTAAAAAGACCCTTCACTAAGAAAGAAGATAATTTAAATCAAACGGTAAACCCTTCATATAGTCATGTTGTTAAATATTGTTATAATACGAGTACATTATGTTCAATGAAGTAAAAATTTAAAAAAAAATTAACATGGTGTAGATAAAACTTCTACGATGTGTGGGTTTGAGAGAAGCAAACATGTCTATGTCAGGTATGTTTTAAACAAAGCGTTTCAAATTTGAATTGATTATTAAAAAAGGGGGGAAAAGGGTGCCTATAACAGCTGACAGCTGACACGTCCAAATACATTCAGATGCGTACGGACAAATAGGTATGTATGTATGCATAAGCAGCTTTTTAAAACAGAGGGTTCTTATGAATAATGCTGTGCCTAAGATACTGAAAAGAAAAAAAATCTGGTGTGAAACAATCACACAATTTTTTCTTGCCAATGCAAATAATTAACAATAAACCTAACATTAGTAATAAAACATTAGAAATAAACAAAAAACTAACCTCAATAAACATAACCTAATTTTAATCATATATGAAAGACGCAAATGAAAATCAACCTCAGTTCGGCTTAAAAATACGGAAAATCGCTCTTTCACGCTAAACTAGGAACTGTACAAAAAATGCTTTAAATAAAAGTTGTAGATCTTTTAATTTCCTATAAATTCTATTATATACTACACTTTTGTCGTAAAATGCATACTAAGGCCGAAATCTTAAAAAATAAATTTTTCACACGTTTTCGTGAGAAAAAAAACAGAAAATTGCTAATTACCGCTAAACTAAGCGTTATACAAAAAAAATGTTTGAAATAAAAGTTGTAGAATTTTAAATATTCTACATTTTTAATTATAATATATTTTTGCGCTAAAATGCATATTAACGCCGCAATCGTAAAAAAACAATTTCTTACGTGAAAAACGCCTCACCGAGAATTTCAACAAACATGGCGCCTACCCTATCTTGTAGAGCATAAAAAATTTAGTAAACCAGGTGATTTAAAAAAAAAATCGTAGAACGAGTTTTTGAGAAAATCGAAAAAAGTTAAAAATTACACGAATAAACTACTACTTCCGGTTGACCGATTTTGATGAAAATGTTCGTGTCGGGTGCGGTAGTGGTTTGTAACTTAAGTTTTAAGTTTCAAGTTCGTACGATGTTCCGTTCTTGAGATATTCTGTTCACACACACACACACACACACACACACACAGACCAATCGCTAAAAACATGTTTTTTTGAGTTCAGGGGGTTCGAAATCGTGTAGATCCGGTGAAAACTCGATTTCGAAAAATCGACATGAAAACAATACTGTCCTTCCTATACATTCATATAGGCAAGAGAAAGTAAAAAATTATTCATGATAGATCAAACTCATTAGTATGTATTAACCAATCATTTTGTCCAGATTGAGCAGAATATCTACCAGCTTAAGGTGGGATACTTTATTGAAAAGAAACAATCCGTCTTCGAAATTCGTGAAAAATTTTGGGTACCAGTTCGTAACACAATAGTTAAAAATCTAGTGCAAAACACTAACCCGACTTTCTCTTGCCATTATACATAATGGACAATCTAGGTCTAACCTCTACCCGTAACAGGCAAATGGAGTATTAAATTATTTGCACTCAATATGTTAGTTCCAGGACTAAAACAATACTTTTGTTTCTTATCACAAGGTCAGCCAATTAAATGACTGAAAAGAACAGGTAAACGTAAAAAAAATACTAGTCAAAAGGTATCTAATCTGAAAGTAATGAAATTCATTATGCAGCCAGACCCTTGGGTGAATGAAGTGAAAATGTCATTTGCAGGGTGGAAAGTAGATGCTTTTCAGAGGTCTGGCATGGTGATAAGCATACTTTCTTTCGGTGAGGAAGGCATAGGTAAACCAACTCACTCCTAGCTTTACTTATTAAAGCCTCTAGATGTTCAAACCAGCCTCTCAGCTGATTGACTAAAACAACAAAACAATAAATAAAAAAATACATCATTATCCTCTTCATATGACAATGATGTACCACAAAAAAGGTTCAAAAATGTAATAGGATCTGTGGTACAATACATCGAAATTTGAAGGGAAGGGCCCAAACTGGCACATTAATGAAATTGCATAAGACAGTGGAAGTTCCAACACTGACATATGGCAGAGAGTCCTAGGTCTGGAAGAAAATACATGAAAATTCCATTCAGTCGGGAGAGATGCGCTTCTTGAGAAAAGTTAAAGGTTGTAGTAGTAGACTGGATCGGTTCAGAAATGAGGATATTCGGCGAGGGTTAGATGTGTGTTCTCTTAAGGAGATAATTATGGAATACCGCCAAAATGGACTGATCATCTTGAAAGAATGTCTCCACAACTATGTGGACTATTCCTGGACTGGTCAGAAGTTACAGAGCAATTGGATGGCGCGATCCGGGGCGGCCGGTGACTAGGTGTCGGAAAAGGACCTAATCCTAGATTGTTGAAGAAGAAGAAGAAGAAGACTAAAAATACATAAAATCCGTTTTATTATGAAAAAGAGTACGCCTTGTCGATTTCATGGACAGAGGACCTTACAATTCTGACTGTTTTGTTAAACCCCACCCAAAGAAGGTCAGAAGAGTCATCCAAAACAAAAGGCATGGTATCTTAAGTTCTGGCATGTTTTACTTGCAAATTAACAATAGCCCGCTTAGACACTACGGTTACTGAGTAGTCTGAAGGTTTTTCCGGGTTACATCTTTAACACCTACGACTAATTTGATTCGTTCGGATCTGGGTATAAATAACAACGCCGGGGATACCGACTTTATATTAAAGCTTTGTTAATAACTTTATAGGTGTGATTGTCAAACAGAAATTTAAGTTATAACAAAATACGTGATTTAAGCTCGGCTAATGGTATATAGATATATATATAGCTATATATATATATATATTTATATATTGCTGTGAAGACGAATGCGAAAGATCAGTAGCCGGCCAGAGAGAAAGACAAATAATGAATTTTAACTAGGAATCGGATGAAAATGGAAACTCATAGCAAACACGAACAGAAAGAAGGGGAAATATATCGGGCCCATGACAAGACTCTATTACTGTATATATTTTCGATTGTAAGGTTCTGTGTAAAAGAGGAAAGGGAATACTACGGAACCCGAACTTAAAAGAGTTAGTAAAAGATGTGAAGTTCAAAAAGTAATTGAACTTGAAAAAACATGGTTACCGAGAGGAAGACATGATTTAGTAACACATTGAAGGTTTCAGAATCTGATAGAATGAATAAATAAATTTAAATTCAAATCAGAGCCAGGACAAAATAATTCTACGCATTTCATTAGAATTAGAACAGCGGTTCTGTCACTGTAGGTGACAGACGGACAGACAGACAGATTAAATATTTACAATTTAGAAAGACTACAGCTAAATCTACTCAACGGTGACACATCTTGAAAATTTTACGAGAATTACCAAAGGTCTCCTTCTCCGTACCGCTTTTAGTATTGTAACCTTAGATGGACTCCTTTTGCGCGTCCTGATATTTTCACCTCCTAAAACATTTTTCTCAGGATAATATATTTTATTTTTTACTCAGGATTAACCTCACCGTAAAGTGAAGTAAGTACGTTTACAATCAATGTAAACAATTTTTTTTTTAAACTATTTATAATAAATTAAATCTACTTTTTGTCATCTAAGTGACTTTTTCTGTGCCGGAAATCTTTCTTTATGCAAATACCAAAACCAAATATGCTTTACCGAATATTATTACCGAATATTGTTACCAAATTTTAATGCTTAAGTATATTTTTATCACATGAATAATTTATATAAAATACTACCCATCATCGTATAGGAGGAAAACAAGTACAGTCTGGTAAAATAAATATATTAGGTACGAATAGTATGGGTTTTATGTAGGGGAAAGTAATTGAATGTTCATAGACCAGACTGTACGTATTTCACTTGCAATCCGTAGCTAACTTATCTTCCCTCTACTTAGTTGAAATATGGTAATTCCTCAAAGCAGTAGAAAAGCGCACATCTGGGTCTTAAAGTGAAGTACAACTTCACGCGGTGACACACAAGAAATTATGTATATATTTATATGTGTGTTAGTGTTGGATTGTGTATATATATTTTATAAGAGAGGGAAAGAGAATCAGAGAGGGAAAATATTCGAAAAGGTATTGGGTGAGAAGAGAAGGAAGTGCGACCACACGTGCTGGTATCTCACGAATTATGTACAAAGCATTAAACAGTTTTACCGACAAACTCAGTAACTCGGTGAGTTACGGCATCGGAAATGGAAACCGAGACGATCGTTTCAACGTCGATTAGGATGCTCAAGTCGATAATCGAATAGTGGGTTTTGATTTCCTAAACGGGTAGATTAACATTACACGACATTTGTAAGTCCTCACTTTCCTAACTTCGTCCTAAACTCTCATCCCTACTTAAAACCGCACCATCAAAACATTGATAACTATGTATTTCAGTTACAAAATTTCCTACTAATGTCGAAACCACTTTGATAATAACTTAGCGATAACGGTAATATGATTTCACAAGTTTATGAATCAGAATATTGTAACTTCCACTACATAAAAATTAATTTTGTTTTTGGTGTAAAAACTCATAAAACTTTCTCTTGCTAATGTAAATAATAAAAAATATAACCTAATTTTAATCACGAGTGACTAAAGTAAAATGAAAATCCTTTGATTGGGTTAACACTAAGGAAAGTTAATAATTGATGCTAAACTTAAGCATCGTAGAAAAAATGTTAAAAATAAAAGTTGTGGGTTTTTTAATTTTCTATAACAGTAATTATATACTTTTGCCGTAAAATGCACATTGAGGCTACAATATTCAAAAAAAATCCATTTTTTACCGATTTAAGTGAGAAAAATAGAGAAATTCAATAATTGACGCTAAATTAAGCGTTGTAAAAAATGTTTGAATTAATAAAAGTTGTAGGTTTTTTAATGCTCTAAAATTCATATTAAGACTGTAATCTTAAAAAAAAACATTTTTTACCATGAGAGCACATGCTTCCAAAAACATTTCAGCAGATATAGAGGTTTCCTATCTTGTGGAGCAAGTAAAATATAGTTAAGAAGTGATTTTAAAAAAATAGTAACTTAGAAGCAATTTCTGAAAAAATCCCAAAAAGATGAAAAACCGGCACAAAAAAATTAACGACTTCCCGATGACCAATTTTGATGAAAATGTTCCTGTCGAGTCGCGTAGTGGTACCTAATTTACGTTCTAAATTTCAACTTCGCACGTTATTCCGCTGTTAAAATATTTTGTTCACACAGACCAATCGCTAAAAACATATTTTTTTTAAATTCAGGGGGCCTGAAAACGTGTATATCTGATGAAAACCTGATTTTAACAAATCAAAATGAAAACAATACATGTGATTTAAAGTGTAACCTCCTGGTAATTACAATTTATCTAAAAGTAGGGCTGTTCAGTTATAATGTTTTCACTCGTATAGAGCCAATTTCAGGACTTGTGAGGTGACAGAACGTTTCTGGAAGCACTTTTTGCGTCCCACAATCTCAATCTCAGCATCCGTTTACAGTAGGCTTTCTTCATTTCTTCTAATCACCCGATGTTCTGTTTTTGCTCTTCATGGAAGCACTTAATAAATTGTTAAAGCACTAATGAGTTGTCTGAATTTGGTTCGATTCATTAGTTTTCTCGGTTTATTCCGGTTTTCTCAATATACTATTCAGTTAAAACGTAACAACGATTTTTTGAAATTTAGCAAAAATGCTTTGAAATTTTAGCTAAATTATTCAAAAGACTTACTACAAGAATAACCATAATGAAAAGTTAAAAAAACTATAAGTAAATTATCCAGTTAAACCCTAAGTAAGTACTACACGTTAAAATAGTTATTGTATAATTAGGAAAAGGTAAAAAGCAATCAAGAAACTTAAATGAAACCGATAATAAAGAGAGAAGTAGCTCACTCTAGTACAGTTCCATTTCAAGAGTAGCTCTAGCTACTTAAATATGCATTAACTCCATTGTCCACCCGCATGTTGTTAAACATTTACAATAAGGTTTGTATATACTACTAGAGTAACGTCGTCATCATGTTTTAAAGGGTTCAGTTTATAGGCGTACGTAAAAGGGTTTCATTTTGTGTAATGTTCAAGGATTGGTAGAAGGTAAGCCTATAGGCCTACATATGTGTAGGTAGGTATGAATAGCAAAATTAATAATTTCAGTGATGAAATTTGTGAACGAGTAGAAGGTCTATAACACTAACGAGAACATCATGAATTTTTATAAATTCTCGAACGATTTTAAAAAAAGTAATAATGTTTCTTTATTTATCATGTAACTGGAATTAAATGGGCCATGCCGTTGTATGACTACAGAGTGGCCCTTATGTCTGTCCCCAATATTTACGAAAATCTGAAGAAAAGTTAATGGAATAAGAAACCTATAGAAAAAAAAATTTATTAAATGAACTGTACATATATAAAGGGTGATTCAAAAAGAGCGCCGGTTTTTAAACGGCTGGTAAATTTTTGTTTATCGGTTGGCAACATTGTTAGACCTCATTTCTATTTTGGAGAACATTCCGATTGACGATTCAGTTGTAGTTTCTCTTGTTCGCAGTGTAGTACTCTCGCAGTCTGTGTCTAATCATGGAGAAGTTAACTATTGCGCAACGAGTGTTAATCGTCAAAACATTTTACCAGAGTGGAGAGAGTTATGCGGCTAGTGTCAGGCGACTTCGCGGTACTCTAGGACGTAATGAAGCACCGAATGAATCAACAGTTCGCAGGCTCATGAAAAAGTTTTTTGAGACGGGTTCAACAGTCGACCTTAAAAGTTCTGGACGTCGTCGTTCTGGCCAAACTGAGCAGAATGTTGCGTTGGTTCGTGACAGTGTGGCTGTTAGCCCAGCAAAATCAATACGTCGCCGTTCTCAACAATTGGGTTTAAGATGTTCTTCTGTACGGAGAATTCTTCGGTACGATCTCCAATATCACCCGTATAAAATTCAGTTGACGCAACATTTGAAAGTGGCAGACCACCAGAAGAGACGACAGTTTGTTGACTGGGTATTGAGAAAACGGCAGGATGATGACACCTTCGCAAACAAAATCATTTTCAGTGATGAGGCGCACTTCCACTTAAACGGTTTTGTTAATAAACAGAACTGCCGTATGTGGGGTTTAGAAAACCCTCGCGTGGTTAATGAAAGGGAAATGTATGCACAGCGAGTGACAGTTTGGTGCGGCTTTTGGTCGGGCGGTGTCATCGGCCCTTACTTTTTTGAAAATCAAGAAGGACAAGCCGTGACAGTAAATCGAGACCGATACCGTACGATGATTAGGGAGTCTTTGTGGCGTCATTTAGATGGAATGGACATTGACGAGTTGTGGTTTCAACAGGATGGTGCCACCTGTCACGCTGCACGAGAAACAATGTTGTTGCTCCGTGAACGGTTCCAGGATCGCATCATTTCTCGTAATTCCGACCATCAATGGCTACCAAGGTCGTGTGACTTGACGCCTTGTGACTTTCCTCTTTGGGGTCATCTGAAGTCATTGGTGTATGCCAATAAACCCCGAAACATCAATGACTTGAAGGAGGAAATTCGACGGGTTATCGGGTAAATGGAAGTCGAAACTTGTCGTGCAGTAATATCCAGTTTCATGGACAGAGTTGATGCGTGCCAGCGCAGTAGAGGAGGACACATGCATGACATCATTTTTCATACATAAAATCGGAAGGAAAGATGAACTTGTTGATGTATTTATTTTCAGTTTTTCAATAAAATAAATCTCTTAATTTGATATATCAAAACCGGCACTCTTTTTGAATCACCCTATATTACCTTGAAAATGTTATAGCAGATGTTAAAAACATACACCATTATTCTCTAAACACGTTATACAGTGACTTAAAACTGATTTACAAATTTTCAACAGTAACATTTTATCGTCATTTACATAGTCAAATGCAATTTCAATTGAACTTTTTAGTTCGTGCAGATTTTGTGGCTTGGAAGAATACACTAGTTCCTTTACAATGCCCTATAATGAAAAATCACATGGCCTTAAGTCTGCCGAGCGCGTAGGCCATTCGATTGTACCACAACGACCAATCCATTCATCAACTTTGGAAGTTAAAAACTCACGAATTTCGATACCGAAATGTACTGGGGCGCCATCTTGTTACAAGATGAGCGATTGGATATTGTAAACAGGACTGTCTTCAAGTTTTGGAAATACTACTTCCTGCAGAATTTTTAAGTGATTTTCCGAGTTAACATTTCCCTCAAAAAAATAAAGACCTATCAGTGCACCACTCGAAATATCTCCCCATACCATACACCAACACATTAAGCTCTTTTTGAATTACAATATGAGGATTTATATCCGACCAATACACGCAGTTTACACGATTAACACGTGCATTAAGTTTGAAACATGCCTCATCAGACTATAGAATTGATCGCAAAAAGTTTGAATCGACTTCTCCACGGATAGTGACTGTCTCACGGAATTCCGACCGCCTGTCACTATCGTCTTCAAGAAGCGCTTGGAATAAAGATGGGAGAAATTGCTTCAATTTTAATTCGTTCATTATCTTTTGTACGCTAGTTCGTGATAACCTTAGTTCAGAAGATGCCTTACGAGTAGATTTACCAGGACTGAATACAAACGCTTCAGCAACCTTTTATAAGTTATAGTCATTGCAAATCGATCGCGGACGACCACACTTCGAAGCATTTAATACGCTCCTGTGTTTTCAAATTTCTTATTTAACATTCGTAAATGTTACGGAGTCGGTAAGACATACCTGGATACTTATCACTAAATTATTCCAGTACTTAAGCAGTATTTTTATGATGCTTCCAACACCACTAGCCACTGTTATAGAAAACTAATGAATGTTGTACGTGATACTGCCAACATTACACTATTACCAACTTATCAAAATGAAATGTCCCATGTCATGGGAAAACCGACAGTTGGCCCACCCAGTACATAATTTTCGTTGTAAATAATTAATATTAGACTGCAAAGTTTAAATTAAGTCTCCAAATAATAATATTGAAACCAATATATAAGTGAGTGAATACCTTAGAATAACCGAGAAATCAGGTCTGAGAGAAGCACAGAAATGTCCTCTGCAAGAAAATTGTCCATATATAGGTGACAACAGGTGCAATTTACGAAAAGGGAAGAACACTGCAAGAAAAACTAAAGGTTTATTGGTGTCGATTACATCAATTTCCATTAAGAAATTAATTGTAATTAAGACGATTAGCTCAAATCCTTAAACGGACAACCCTCCCAAAAGCCTAAGGAGAGATTGGAACATAGATTCTTTTTGTTACTCTAATAAAAAATATGAATAAAAAATTCAGATTACTGCAATATTATAAACTTTGAACACAAAATTACATTAGTAAAACAAAAAAAAAATTAAAAAAATTTTTTTTTTAAGAAACGCTATTATTTAACAATTAATCAAAAAGAAATGAACTAAAAAGAAAAAAAGAAAAAAATTTACAAAAAAAAAATCACAGACATTACAGTTAAAAATAAAAGCGTGGCGCATTAATATATATAATATTTTACAACGAATATTTTACAATAAATATTATTTATATATTAATGCGCCACGCTTTTATTTTTAACTGTAATGTCTGTGATTTTTTTTTGTAAATTTTTTTCTTTTTTCTTTTTAGTTCATTTCTTTTTGATTAATTGTTAAATAATAGCGTTTCTTAAAAATTTTTTTTTTTTAATTTTTTTTGTAAATTTTTTTTATTTTTTTATTTTTAGTTAATTTTTTTAAGCAATTGTTAAATAAAAGCGTTTTTTAAATTAAAAAATTTTTTTTTAAAAACACCTCCACAGCGTATTGTCATCGAAGATAAACAAGTGTGCAAAGTTTGATTCATATTGATACGGTAGAAGTATTAAAATTTTAAGTTGCAAGATTTGATGGATCCAAGAGTAAGTTAAATAAAAGCGTTTAAAAACCAAGAAGCTTCCATCAGTAGGTGGTTTGCTTCATCATAATGTTCATGTTATCATTTTGGTATCATTGTCACCTTCAGAACATTTGTAATTGTAATTCAAATAAATAGTATGGTTAAAAAAGATTGTATGCTGTATAGAATGGATGACAAACGTTTAAAAAAAATTATTTTTAAGGGCACTAAAATATACTTTATAGGCTACATCGGATAATTGTGTTAAAGAAGCCAGAAAGAATTTTGAAAAAAATTAGAAGAAATCGAGAAAACTACTGATTGCTGACTTCAAGGTGTTCCATAAAGAACAAAAGCAAAACACTGGATGGATAGAAGAAGAGAGAGAGACCTACGGTGAACGAATGCTGAGAGTACGGTCCAAAAGGGTAGTAAAGTATTTACTTCTTGTTATTTAAGTATTCGTCTTAATTTTGCTGTGAAAATCATTTTACAAATTATTTTAACGTTAATTTGTAACCATTCAATTATAAGGTAGAAATTGTAGCCAATCAATTTAATTAGAAGGAGATTGAAACAAAAATTTAAGAAGTGTGACGCGCAGTAAACTTTATTTCAACGAACATTCTTCCATGATTATTGTTGAATAAAAAAACTTTTCAGTTGGAAATGAGTTTCCATAGAGGTGTTCAAGTTCGAAACTTCCTAATGACTTTTTCTTCACGATGAAAAGAGATTAAACTATTTTCTTGGCGTTTTCTAACAGTATTTTTATCTTTATGTACTTTTAAAAAAATTTCATATTTTGTTTAAGCGTTTTTCTTTTTTGTGTGATAATGAATGCTGCTGGATTTAAATTTTAAGTAATAATGAATCAAAAAATTTAACTGTAAATCTCTTTTTTACATAACAACCTGATATATTTTACAAATGAACATTCTATTTTTTGCATAGAAGGTGATGGAAATTTTTCGTTAATTTCTCAAAATTATCCTTTAAAATTTTTTACTACTCTCCCAAATGAATTTTAATGTATTCATTTTTGTGTTTTACACGTGAAACATTCTTCTTTGAAAATCGATTCGTGTCATCGATACCTTCAGTCGTAGTACTATATCAAAAATAATAATAATGAATTATGTTGATCTGAAATAATTTCAGTAGTACGATACCATTATAATAGTATTATTTTCCCATAACAAGCAAGTGGAGTGTTAAATTATTTGCACTCGATCTGCTAGTTCCAGGGATATAAAAAAATTGTTCAGTTTCTTATTACATGGTCAGCCAATTATATGACTGAAGCATTTAAGAATAGAAGAACCAGAAGTGTAAAAGAAATAGTTGGAGTTATCTCCTCTGAGAGTAATGAATTTCATTATACAGCCAGACGCTGTGGCGAATGAAGTGAAGATCTCATTTCCAGAGTGGAAAGTAGATACTCTGCAGACGCCCTGGCGTGCTGATAAGAATACTTTTCTGTTCAGGGTGGAAAGCCATGGTAAACCACCTCACTTTTCATTTTACTTAGTAAAGCCTCCAGAGATTCAAACCAACCTTTCCGTTGATGACGTAAACAACAACAGTATAATATTTTTTTACTTTCTCTTGCCTATATGAATATATAGGAAGGAAAGTATTGTTTTCATGTCGATTTTTCGAAATCGAGTTTTCACTGGATCTATACGTTTTCGGACCCCCTGAACCCAAAAAACATGTTTTTAGCGATTGGTCTGTGTGGGTGTATACAAAATATCTCAAGAACGGAACATCGTACGAACTTGAAACTTAAGTTACATACCACTACCGGACCCGACACGAACATTTTCATCAAAATCGGTCAACCGGAAGTAGTAGTAGTAGTTTATTCGTATAATTTTTCACTTTTTTGCGATTTTCTCAAAAACTGGTCCTACGATTTTTTTTTATAAATCTCCTGGTTTACTCAATTTTTTATTCTCTACAAGATAGGGTAGGCGTCATGTTTGCTGAAATTCTGGGTCAGGCTGTTTTCACGTAAAAACATAGTTTTTCTAAGATTACGGCTTTAATATGCAATTTAGAGCAAACATTTATATAATAAAAGTTATAGAGAATATAAAATTCTACAACTTTTATTCCAAACATTTTTTTGTATAACGCATAGTTTAGCAGTAATTAGCGATTTTCTGTTTTTTTCTCACGAAAACGTGAGAAAAATCGATTTTTTTTTAACATTTCGGCCTTAGTATGCATTTTATGACAAAAGTGTATATAATGGAATTGATAGAAAATTAAAAGATCTACAACTTTTATTTAAAGCATTTCTTTGTACAGATCTTAGTTTAGCGTGAAAGAGTGATTTTCCGTATTTTTAAGGGAAACTGAGATCGATTTTCATTTTCGTCTTTCATATATGATTAAAATTAGGTTATGTTTATTAAGGTTAGTTTTTTGTTTATTTCTAATGTTTTATTACTAATGTTAGGTTTATTGTTAATTATTTGCACTGGCAAGAGAAAGTTGTGTGAGTGTTTCACACCAGATTTTTTAATTAATTTATTTAACGTCGCATCAATTGCAACAGTCATTAGCGACGAAGTTGGGATGTAACTGTGTACAATGGAAGAGAAATGATTTTTTGTAATGTATAAAAATATGCCGTGCCTGAGTAGGATTCGAACCACGAGGCGAGCACGTTATCAACTACGCCAATGTGGCTGTAAGTATGATCTTGTTGAAGCGTCTTTAAATGAACTAAATATATATTATTCACCGAGAATACTCAAACGCTCCCTCATCCCAAAAGAAATCAAAATTTACAAGAATAACATTATAAAAAAAATGTTTTTAAACTATTTTATAGAGCAGCCGAGATTTAATTTTGAGTAATCAGTTCTACAGATATTGTAACCAACTGTCACCTAATCACTTTTATTTAAATTCAATAAAAACGTAACATGAATACAAAATCTTTTGAAAAACGCTACACCATGTTTAAATTGAAACTGTAGGCCTATTTTAAATCCAAAAGTAAACCAAATACATAGGTTCTTATATATAAATAAAACAATTTAAATAAAATATATTTATAAAATTTGTCAACAGTTGTTAGTTGCGGTGGAGTATTTATATAAATGAATAAACAAAGTTAGACAAAAGTAAAAAAATATATCGTTCAAAATTTAAACACTTTTATTCTAATATTGAAACCAAGGTACACTGATTTTAACGAAACACAATAAAAATGCAAATTTTATTTGAAACCCGCTTTTGAAATAAGATATCAGAGTTGTTAATACTACTAGATAGCGATTTCCAATATATCTTTTTCAACCCAGGAAAAACAATTTTAAAAAACCACGTGTTGAATTTATTTATAGCGTGCACAAATCCGTAAAAGTGACAATTAAATTGGATCGAAAATACCTTTAAAAATAAATGAAACTATGAAAAGCTTTACACTGTGATAAAACCTACGCATCTGTACGCGAGTGAATGCCTTAGAATGACCGGTAAGCCTGGTCTAAGAGAACCATAGAAATATTTGAGAGAAAGATACTACGCAAAATAATGGGTCCGAAGATAGTAGACGAACAATACGAGTGTGGCTATTAAATAATGAGACTGACGTTGTAAAAAATTTAATTTTAATTTAATACATAATCACTTATTGTCACCTTCAATATACACTCCTTCTCTATCCATACAGCTCCACGCAGATTGAATATGACAATCAACTGATAAAGTTAGCAAAGACTGTTTTAGATATAAGAATCGACTATTCCCTTATCTACCATGGTAGGAATAGGAAGTTTTAAATTTTGATGTGAAAAAATTTTTAAAGAATAATAATTTACTGAACATGTGTACAAGGATACACGAAAGCGCTATAAACATTGGTAAGTGTTTTCTGTTACCTTATTCTGGTGGTTAGAAATATATATTTCAGTTTTAAATAATACGGCTGTTTATAATCCTACATAGGATGTTTGATAAAACAAAATTTAAAAAAATAATGAAAATATTAATATCTTTTTCCATGTCTTATCTCTGTGAAAAGGGGTTTTCTTCTACGATTGCTCTAAAAACTAAATATAGGAATCGTACGTAATCACTGGAGAACAATTTACTTTTATATGTTTCTAACAAAGATCCACGTATGAAGAAAATTTTAAATGAAAACAAATGCAACCATCAATTAAATAATTAATTAATGATTAATTTCTTTCCTTTACAAGTAAGTGTACTTATTGCATGTAAAATTTATATAAATAAGTTTATAATAAATGATTTTTTCTCATAAAATGATTTCATTATTGTTTAGCGACCCCCCCCCGTATAATATCACCATGACCCCCAGGTTGAGAATTGCTGATCTTGAGTATATCTGCTAATAACACAATCAAGAAGTCATGATACAGTGGAGTTGTAAAACAGTGCCGATATCAAATACATAAAAGCTACATAAATTAAATACAGTACTGTGAAATGTTTAATAAATTGAGTTATTTTTTTTTTAATACTGTTGAGTAATTTGCAGATGATTTTGAATTACAAATAAATTTTCCTTTTTACAAAAAAAATCACCAAAAGACGTAGGTAGTTAAACGAAAAGCATTTTAACGATCATCGGCAATAATCGAAAATAAAGCAAATAAAAATAGATAAAAAATAGGGGGGGGGAGCATTAAATTTAAAAAGCTTTTCCCTTTGTTAAATAAAGAAAAGGAAAAGCTCGTTTTGCATCGGAAAACCAAACGGTTCTATGTTGGTATACATGAAGGGGTTAAAACACGTTCGCAGTACTGTGTGAAATGCGTAGGCATAAGGTTAAAAGCACTTAGCTCACCCCCTACCGACACACTAAAACACGCGTACATATGAGAGAAAGAGTGAGAGATAGTTATTGGTTGAGGGAGAAAGAAGGATGGAGTGATGGAAGGAGGGAGGAGAACAAGGAAGATCCAATACGTTCCATTGCATCAATATTTAACACGTACAGTACTATCATCCGCTCTCCCTATCATGCCAAAACATTCTCCTAGTGTCTCGTAAACAACACATAAACACTAACACACACACATACACACGCCCAGAGATAGATAAATACACATGGCGTTCTCTACAGACCTCTAAACCGATTAAAACTCTAATGGTAACTATACTAAGCAAGTTAGTCCGATTCCCAAACCTATCCTTCTGCTTAAATACTCTAAAGAAAAGTTAGCGTCAGTAAACGAACATTTGTAATTACAAACTTTAAAAGTGATTTTTGTATTTGTTTTAAACTTCAAATTTTGTTTCACTCCAAAATTAACTTTTATAAATACTTAATAACATTGAATTTCCCATAACAGGCAGGCTGAAAGTTAAAATTATTTACACTCGCTATACTAGTTCCAGGGCTACAAAAAAATAGTTATGTTTCTTATCAAAAATGGTCAGCCAATTATGACTGAAGCATTTAAGGACAAAAGAGGTAGAGGTGTAAAATACACTAGTCAGAGTTACAGCCTCTGAGGGTAATAACAGTTCTGTTTTTTATCAAATTGTCAGCCAATTTTTTGGCTGAAGCATTTAATACCAGAAAAGGTAGAGGTGTAAAATACACAAGTCAGAGTAACAGCCTCAGAGAGTAATGAATTTCATTATACAGCCACACCCTGCGGTGAATGAATTAAAGGTGTTATTTGCAGGGTGGAAAGTAGATGCTTTTCAGAGGGCCTAGCATGCGGATAAGCATACCTTTCAACTCAGCCTCCAACCTCACTCCTCGTTTTACTCAGTAAAGCCTCAGAAGTTCAAACCAGCCTTTCGGCTGTAAACCTAAACTAACAACAATGGTTTCCTACTCGCATTACGTTTGGTTTTAACATAATCGTTGAATATTTTTGTAGTATATCTTGTGGTTCTTATAAAGTTCATATATGTACGAGGTGATTTCAGAAAAACACGAGAATTTTCATTTTCTGAAAGAGAAATAATTCATTTATTAAATTAAATCAATGTTGTCCCTCAAAAATAGTTTTCACCACGTAGGCCTACTGTACTTCTTACAATTCTTTTAATACCCTAAACACTTCTAGAAATCAATTTTAAGGATAGTTTTTCAATCTTTCAAAAGGTTGGTTTAATTTCATCTATGGTTGTAAAACGACGATCCTTTAAGGTTCTCTTTATTGTTTGGAACTAAAAAAAAATCACACAATGCTAAGTCTGGCAAATATGAAAGCTGACGCATGATTGTTGTTTTGGTTTTGGCCAAAAATTCAAAAAGGCAATGAAGTGTGGATAGGTGCATTATCGTTTGATTTCTTTTCCCACAAATCTGTGCGTTTTTCAGATTACTTCACAAAAAATAACTTGGAAGTGTAATTTTATTGATTGTTTAATCTTGATGCAAGAACTCATGGTGCACTATCCCGTTTGAATTAAAATAAAAAATCTGGTGCGAAACACTCATACAACTTTCTCTTGCCAGAGCAAATAATTAACAATAAACCTAACATTAGAAATAAACAAAAAACTAACCTCAAAAACATAACCTTATTTTAATCATGAGTGAAAGACGCAAAATGAAAATCGAACTCAGTTTGGCTCAAAAATACAGAAAATCACTCTTTCACGCTAAACTAGGCTGTGTAGTGAAAAATGCTTTAATTAAAAGTTGTAGATCATTTTATTTCCTATAAAATTTATTATATACACTTTTGTCGTAAAATGCATTCTAAGCCCGAAATCTTTATAAAATAGATTTTTCACACGTCGTGAGAAAAAATCACAAAATCGCTAATTACTGCTAAACTAAGCGTTATACAAAAAAAAGTTTGAAATAAAAGTTGTAGAATTTTAAATTTTCTACAACATTTATCATATAAATTTTTGCGCTAAATTGCATATTAAAGCCGTAATCTTAAAAAAAACTATGTTTTTACGTGAAAACAGCCTCACCCAGAATTTCAGCAAACATGACGCCTACCCTATCTTGTAGAGAATAAAAAATTGAGTAAACCAGGCGATTTTAAAAAATATCGTAGGTCGTTTTTGAGAAAATCGCAAAAAAGTGAAAAATTACACGAATAAACTACTACTTCCGGTTGACCAATTTTGATGAAAATGTTCGTGTCGGGTCCGGTAGTGATATGTAACTTAAGTTTCAAGTTTCAAGTTCGTAGGATGTTCCGTTCTTGAGATATTCTGTTCACAAACACAACACACACACGCACACACACACACACACACACACACACACAGAGACCAATCGCTAAAAACATGTTTTTTGGGTTCAGGGGTCTGAAAACATATAGATCCGGTGAAAACTCGATTTCGAAAAATCGACATGAAAACAATACTTTCCTTCCTATATATTCATATAGGCAAGAGAAAGTAAAAAACAATGCTCATAACCGTCAATTTCGACCGCACTTGTCCAGCTTTTTCGTTCTTGGTGATCTAGAATGATCATTGGGACGATTGAGCCTCTGTTTCGACGTAATTACCGTAAACCCTTGTCTTTTTCACGTATTATTATTATCATTACACGTTTCAGTAATTTTACATCGTTGTTGACTGCACTTGACGACTCTTAAGCAACTTCCATTTGTCGTTTTTGTTCTTTAAAATTCAACAATTTTGAAACAAATTTTACTGTCACGTTTCATAGGCAAAACATGGACTATTAATATACCAACATCATCAGCGACTTTTCTGAGGTTATTCATAGATCGTTCAAAATAATTTCTTTCACTTTTTTAACGATTTTTGATATGCTAAAGGGTCCAGGGTGATGATCATCATCTTCAACGTCTTCACAGCCATCTTTGAAAAATTTTACTTTAAAACAAGTAAATCCAAGTTTTACGAGTATCAGACTTACTAAAAGCAGTTTTTAATATTATTTATAAAACTTTTTGCACTTTATTTACTTTTTATAGTAGTTTTATGCAAATTCGATGATCCACTTTCTCAGCAAATAAACAATATCGTATTGTAGGAAAATAATGAATCGGTCATTACGATAGCCCATAAGTCAAAATAACTAAATTTTGTAAAAATTAAACACTTGTAATTTATTATGTTTAATCAAAAATACATAAATTGTTCAGGGCTGTCCCCTTTAATATAAAATATACTTTTGTCTTTTTAAAGACAAGCCACTTGTTTAAAAAAATTGAAAATTTAGACTTAGGTGTTTCTGAAATAAATTGGGAGTAAAATGTTAACTTACGTTGTTTTCTGTAAAATACGTTGTTAGACCAGAAGAAAATTGTGTTGTAGGCTACAATAGTATTCATTTATTTTTTTCAGTAGTTTATATTATGACTTAAAATAACTTTCTGCAGTAATAAAAATTGAAATTCTTAACTTTAAGAAAGAAAAATGTTGATTTTCAGGGCTGTTCACGTTCTTCATCGTTGTTATAAATAGTAGTTTTACACAATAAAAATATTTTTGCATAGAATCTTTTTACAGTCTCTTCCACTAGAAAGTAGAGTTTAAGCTTCAAAAGAACTTCCACTTTCATTTTTTAATTAGAAGGGAACACTTTATATCCTTAAGGAAAGCCAGACTTATGTAATTTTTGAAGGGATGGTGTGTTATTTTTGGAATACTCCTTCCATTAATATAAGAAGTTTCTGAATGATTTAGATTACCAAAAACTTGATTACAGAAGATCAAGCATAAATATTTTATGAAGATATACTTTATAATTTGTACAAGTGCAAAACCAGTACTCTCGCTGATGAAACTTTGTGCATAATTAATTAAATTGCAACTACGTCCACTGAAAACACTAACACACAAAAACCATAAACAGTTTAACTGTGAATGTATAAGTATATCTGGGTTAATTATATGGCTTTTTAGAGAAAACCAGGGATGAAGTAGTTTTATTCTAATGGAAAGGGTGGCAAAAACATCCGGCCGTTCATGTGGCCACATTTCCCCATCCAATATCAACACTTCGTCATCACTCACATGTTTTTACGAGTACTATACCCACGTTGCAGTTGTCACTGCTAATGGTATACTTGCTGAAAAACATATCCACATATACAAACATTCATAACAGGAAAATTCATACATAAATTTATGTACAAATAAAACTCAGCTTTTCGTCTACATTAGTTTGTGGTACTCTAATAATATTTTCTACATTCCACAGTTTTATTTTCATTCCAAATGTAACTCAGTTTTTTATCTATATCAATTAAAAATATATTTATTGTTCAATCATTTTACATTATTATTTTTTATTTTTATGTTCATTCATTTTTAAATGGTTTTCTGTAACATGTCAATTAAAATTTTCATTCAAGTTTAATCTCAACGGCTATCCGTTCAAATTAAAAAACTTTTACAACACAAATTCTCAATTAATAAAAATCTAGTGCGAAACACTCACACGACTTTCTCTTGGTAATGCAAATAATGAACAATATAACTTAACATTAGTAATAAAACATTAGAAATAAATTGTTGTTATTTAGGTCATCAGCGGAAAGGCTGGTTTGAACCTGTAGAGGTTTTACCAAGTAAAACGAGGAGTGAGGAGGTTTACAATTTTATTGCCTTCCTCATTAAGTGAAAAAGTACGCTTATCAGCATGCCGGGCCCTCTGAAAAGCACATATTTTCTACCCTGCAAATGACACCTTCATTTCATTAACCACAGGGTCTGGCTGTATAATGAAATTCATTACTCTCAGAGGAGATAACTCTGATTAGTGTCTTTTACACCTCTGCCTCTTCTGTTCTTAAATTATTTAATCATTTAATTGGCTGACCATGTGATAAGAGACACAACTATTTATTTTAGCCCTGCAACTTACAGATCGAATGTAAATAATTCGACACTACCTTTCTGTTATGGGGAGATAAAAATAAATTAAAAAATTTAATATCAAAAAATAACCCAATTTTAATCATGAGTGAAGGTTGTAAAATGAAAATCAACCTTAAATTGGCGTAATAATACGGAAAATCACTCTTTGACGCTAAACTAGGCTCTGTAGAGAAAAATGCTTTGAACTAAATATTAAAAAGGAATACCCAAAACTGTCCAGCGTAGTGTTGAAAATTTTGAAACCATTTACCACGTCCTACAACTAAAAACAAAGATTTTCCATAATGGTGAATTTGAAACCCAAATAAAGAAATCGTTTGGCACTAGAAAATGACATCGTTTTGTGTGTTACAAAAATAAATTAAAACCTTTAAAATTTGGTTAATTCCAAACAAAGCCAAGTTTCGCTTTAATTGGATAAGAAAAACTTGTAAAAGTAATGTACAATTTTCGTCTCTTTTAAGTAAATAACAATTTTTAATTTTTCCCCCGTATTTTGCGAACCCCCTCCAGGCAGCTTCTGCGAACCCTCAGGGGGTCGCGACCCACAGGTTGAAAAACATTGTTCTAGACTATTATGAATAAATACATCCACGCAATGGATGGAGCATATGAACAGAATGAGGGAGGACAGGATATCTAAGCAAACACTAGCCAATAAACTGGAGGGAAAAAGAAAACGAGAAGGGCCGAGAAAGAGATGGGCAGATTTGAGAGGTTCGGAACAGGCAGAGATGCCTAATCCTTGAAAGGCAGAAGAAGAACATACATCCATTTTGTAATGATGACCTGTAGTAATGACTGCAAGCTCCAGCAAGTGGTTAAAGTATTAAAAACTTTTACTTCATATTTTGAAATTGTTATAATATTGTAATAACAGATAGGCTACTAATAAGTTTATTTTAATTTTTCATTTTTTCAGCAGTATCGATATTAGATTGAGGTAATGTTGAAGGGTTAGAAAACATCACGAGTAGTATTTTTAAAAATCTGGTGTAAAACACTCACACAACTTTCTCTTGCCAATGCTAATAATAATATAACCTAACATTAGTAATAAACAAAAAACTTACCTCAAAAAACATAATCTTATTTTAATCATGAGTGAATCACGCAAAATGAACCTCAGCTTGGCTAAAAATTAGGAAAATCACTCTTTCACGCTAAACTAGCCTCTGTAGAGAAAAATGCTTTATATAAAAGTTGTAGATCTTTTTATTTCCTATAAAATTAATTATATAGACTACACTTTTGTCGTGAGATAAAAAACAGAAAATCACTAATTACTGCTAAACTAAGCGTTATACAAAAAAATGTTTGTAATAAAAGTTGTAGGATTTTAAATTCTCTACAACTTATATTATATAAATTTTTGCGCTAAAATGTATATTAAAGCCGTAATCTTAAAAAACTATTTTTTTAGGTGAAAACAGCCTCACCAAGAATTTCAGCAAACATGACGCCTACCCTATCTTGTAGAGAATAAAAAATTGAGTAAACCAGGAGATTTATAAAAAAAATCGTAGGACCAGTTTTTGAGAAAATCGCAAAAAAGTGAAAAATTATACGAATAAACTACTACTACTTCCGGTTGACCGATTTTGATGAAATGTTCGTGTCGGGTCCTGTAGTGGTATGTAACTAACTTAAATTTTAAGTTTCAAGTATCGTACGATGTTCCGTTCTTGAGATATCCTGTTCACACACACACACACGCACACACACACACACACACACACACACACACACACACACACACACACACCAATCGCTAAAAACATGTTTTTTTTTGGGTTCAGGGGCTCTGAACACGAGTAGATTCGGTGAAAACTCGATTTCGAAAAATCGACATGAAAACAATACCTATTATCTTCCTATTATCTTGATATAGGCAAGAGAAAGTAAAAAAGCGCTCTGTGTCTAATTACACTGAATATGCATCTTAATTATGGTACTGCAAAACAAAGCAATATCATAAAATAGGCCAGAGCATTTTTTGAGTTAATTTCCAGGTTAATTAAATCAGCGTGATTAATGAAGCACTTAGTTATTAAGAAAAGATTGGGTTTGTTACGAGTTATTATTTTTAATTTCCGTTGTTTCAACTCACGCCTTGTTTCCTTTCTTCATCTCATTTTGAATCAGGTGTTTCTCATTACTCCATTCTCACGGAGAAATTTTTAAATACATATATATTAAAGTGGGATGGATTTACAAAGAAGTATTATATACCTCTAAGATAAATTAGAGGTAAGAAGGAGAAACAGAAGAAATGAGTGATTAGCAGAGAGTTATTATGTTTCCGGTTTCTTGAAATGTGTTCGTTCTTTCTTCTTCATTCGGTTTCTAAGGAAAAAACAACCATTTATTTCTCCTAATGACTTCATTTCATCAAGTTCGTGAAAAATTACATCTCATTTTATCTATCTAAATAGATTGTAATCTATTTTTATTTCATACTTTAAACTTCTTGTTGGGTATTTCAAAACCAATTTTAATAAGGGTATATATACCGTGTGTCCATTAAGTCTGGAAACGGCTGAATTATAGAAAAGTGAGCGTGACTAAGTGACCAGAATGACTTTAATTGCTTGTTTCACCAAAAAAACTATTCTGGGTGATATTTGAAATTTTTGTCCGCCATCTTGGATTTAACTTTCTTAATTTAAATAGGATGATGGTCATATGATACATGATTTCGATCTAAAATTTCAAAATAAATTCAATGGCGAAAACCGGAAATCGATATCGTTTTTGAGATATTACCATTCAACTATCCAGATCGGGGCAGAACGGCCATTCTTCCCTCCTCCGTCTTTAAGCCTACATAGACAAATTAGGTAGCAAGTGAACGACTACACGTAAGATTATTGAAAATAATAAGTTTTTTAATATCTCCACTCCTTCATAAATAGGAAATTATTGTCATTAAGAAAATACGGAAAAACAATTTACAAGCTGATTTATTGCATTATAAAACTACAGTATTTAATTTGTTACCAGTTAATACTTATTGTTATTATTGTAAATGTTAGTGTTTATAAGTAACTAATTGTGAAAATGAGTTACATAATTGAAGATAAAATTACCAAATGTTTCTGGACTCAAGAGTAGTTGTTCAAAGTGGCCTCCTCCTACTTATTGACAATATGATGTAGGTTGTTTTTACCTGAAGATCCCTACTGATATCTCTAATTGAGTTGTGGGGGTCTTCTGTTATTTTCAACATGATTTGTAATTGCATGTTTTCATTTATTACGGATTGAGGTCTGCCAGTTTCGAGACGATTGTTAACACTTCCCGATTCCTCAGATCTTCTGACTGTCTTGAACACAGTTAATGTTTCAATCGGGGCACGGTCTGGAAAAGTGGCATTGAATATATTTTCCCAGAATGATGGATTGGTAGGAGAGGAGCAATTAAATAGCCTCCGAGATCACCTGATTTGAGTCCATTAGACTACTTATTTTGGAGATACTTAAAAAACAAAGTTTATAGAACAAAACCTAACAGTCTGCATGAACTCAAAGAAAGAATTCTAAATGAATCTGCTGGAATCCCAAGGGAATTCATTCGTTACGCTGTAAACTAGTTTTTACGCATGTACATCATATTGTCAATAAGTAGGAGGAGGCCACTTTGAACAACTACTCTTGAGTCCAGAACATTTGGTAATTTTATCTTCAATTATGTAACTCATTTTCACAATTAGTTACTTATAAACACTAACATTTACAATAATAACAATAAGTATTAACTGGTAACAAATTAAATACTGTAGTTTTATAATGCAATAAATCAGCTTGTAAATTGTTTTTCCGTATTTTCTTAATGACAATAATTTCCTATTTATGAAGGAGTGGAGATATTAAAAAACTTATTATTTTCAATAATCTTACGTGTAGTCGTTCACTTGCTACCTAATTTGTCTATGTAGGCTTAAAGACGGAGGAGGGAAGAATGGCCGTTCTGCCCCGATCTGGATAGTTGAATGGTAATATCTCAAAAACGATATCGATTTCCGGTTTTCGCCATTGAATTTATTTTGAAATTTTAGATCGAAATCATGTATCATATGACCATCATCCTATTTAAATTAAGAAAGTTAAATCCAAGATGGCGGACAAAAATTTCAAATATCACCCAGAATAGTTTTTTTGGTGAAACAAGCAATTAAAGTCATTCTGGTCACTTAGTCACGCTCACTTTTCTATAATTCAGCCGTTTCCAGACTTAATGGACACCCGGTATATATATATATATATATATATATATATATATTTATAAATTTTTTAACAACATAATTTGCAATCAGTTTTTTTAAAATAAACTAGGTATAAACAAATCTTTTGAATTTACAAATCACAAGTTGAGGCCCATTACCTTTCTCTTTCAGACAAGTCTAAAACATGGTAACGTTTCAGGCACCTAACTTCTTCTGCATTGCTTAGAAGATTTATAGCTAATTCATTTTCGTGACTTTCAAGTCTTGGCCTGATATTTTCTATTGAAACGCCTGACTTCGTCCCATTACGTCAGGAAAGTTGCAATAATGTTGTATTTCTGCATTCCTTGCAAACCATGGTGCCCTTGTTATAGCCCGAAGAACCTTATTCTGGAACCTTTGAATTACCTCTATGTTACTTCTGCTGGTAGTTCCCCAAAGTTGAACGCCGTACAACCAAACTGGTTTAAGTAACATTTTGTAATAAGGGTATATGCCACGAAAATTTTATATATAAATTTTTCGATACCAGATAATTAGCTCAGTATTTTTTTTTTACTTTCCCTTGCCCTGTATAAAAATATATAGGAAGTAAATTATTGTCTTCATGTCGATTTTCGAAATAGATTTTCTACCGGATGTTTAAATTTTCAGATCCCCTGAACTCAAAAAACTTGTTTTTAGCGATTTGTTTTTGTGTTTGTGTAAACAAAATATCTCAAAAATAGAATAGCAAACGAAGCTGATACTTAATTTAGGTACCAACCACTAGAAAACCCCACATGAACATTTTCATTAAAATCGATGAACCGGAAGTACTCATGTAATTTTTTATTTTTTTGCGATTTTCTCAAAAACCATTCGTAGGTACTTTTATTGTAAATCGCCTCAATTACTAAATATTTCATGCTCTACAAGATAGGATAAGCGCGTATCTGCTGAAATTCTTGGGTAGGCTGTACTCTCGTAGAAAAAAAAATGTTTTTTTTTAGATTGCAGCCTTAATATGCATCTTAGAGCAAAAGTAAACAATCGAAGTTGTTAAACATTTAAAAACCTACATCTTTTATTCCCAACATTTTTCTTACAATGCTTGGTTTAGCGAAAAAATTAGTGATTTTCTGTATTTTTTCATTAAAATCGTAAAAAGTTAGAATTTTTTTAATATTGCACCAGTATGCATTTTACGACAATATATATATATATATATATATATATATATAGACTAGTAATGCCCAGTTCAAATGCGTGAATAAAATTCTTATTTATTCATTACGTTCGCCTTCTTGACAAAACAAACACACTCAAAAAATTCCCCCAACTCTCTTCTTTCCACAGACAATTATTTGTAGTTGCTGTTAAATTCATTTTATGTCATTCATTTATTCTTTTTATTATAAGTTGTTTATTATTTATTATAATTATCAATTTAATTGTGGAGTAGGGATAGTTACTTGAGTCACGAGTTTTCCCTTGTTTGTAGCGAGGGGTAAAGGGGGAACAGCATCAGTGCGCATGCGCGACTGCTTTAATTTCATTGTAACAAACATAACTTATAGCCTACTATACCCAGAGTAATTATATACAGTATATTGTAAAACCTTTTGTACGAATATAACTGTTTGTTACCGCAAACAGAAATGTTAGTTTCTCGAAAACGTAGACAGACTATTCACAGTGCTGAACGAAATCTAATATGCAGTGTAATGAAATGCTGTGAAGTTAAAGCTAAACAAAAAAACCTTTCCCCTGCCTCTTAACAAAAGTTATGAGCGAGTGGCTAACTACTGTGATGTTTCTCTTTCCACAATTCAAAAAATAAAGAAGGAATAAGGATGTGAAGAAACTATTCTTCAACAGTTTTGTTTTCGGAATAAACCACAACTTACAAAATGTAAGTAGAAACTGCACGGTAGTGAAATGTACGAGTAGTGTCTCACTGTTGAGGTTAGCAGCACTGTTAAATTTTCACTTCCCTTCCTCACAGCCCATCCATACGCAAAAGGCAATCTCGTGACTTCAGTATCTATAAGTGTAATTCATTTGCAGATTTAAGTAAGATTATTATTTTTAATTTATAGTCTTTAATAAATATTCGTTTGTAATTCTAACGATAGTTTGTTTATTATTTATTTCAACCAGATTCCGAAACGGACGTTAAGGAATAGGGGTGTCACAATATTATTTTATTTTCAATAAACAAATAAATTGAAAAATAATTTCAAATTGTATAAAAATAATCAAAAATAAATAGAAAACATATTAACCTTTCTAAATTCAATTTTATGTCGGTTGAAACACATTATTAGAGTTGCGGTCATTTTTACAAAGAAAAATCTTTTGAATACAAAAAAGAAAATATATTGCAAGGAAAGTCGTTTTTTTGCTTACTCAAGATGTTTTGGACTTTTCTATTTATAGATGAATGGCTGGTTAGTCGGGTAGCTGAATAGATGGGCGGGAAGGCATTCAATTTAAAACGAAGAGACGGTTTTCATATTGAGTTTCCTCTTTTTGTATGTGGTACAATATATATTAGTATTTTTTCTTTTCAAAAGCTATTAATACAACTAAAATGAATGTCTCAGAGTTTTTGCAACATTTATATTTTGTTATAAGAGCGGAAAGAATTTAATGACTATTTAAGATACGAAAAGCTGGGATAACATTATAACAACTTGTATAGAAAAGTTTGCACATTATTTGTTCGTATTTAAGGTATTTATAATATCTACAAATAATTATTATTTGTTGTAACTGAATCTGTCATTTCAGAAAGTCCGTAAGTAAAAAACACCAAACTTTTATAAAAATTAAAAACTTGTAATTTATTATCTTTTAATTAAAAAAAATATTATAAAATATAAATTGTTCAGAGGGCTGTCCCCTTTAATATAAAATACTTTTTTTTTTTTTTCAAACACTGCTTAATCTACAATCTGTTCGCAAGGAACAATGAATAGATGAGTGGTAGAGTCTATTAACTGGCTTGTTGAAGAAGAACTCATTAGTTCTTCTCCATTTTACAAAATAAAATATATAATATCTTTAAAAAAAAAAAAAAGTTTTTTTTTTACAATGAATATACAGTCGACCCTCGCAATAACGGACACCGTTATTACGGACTTTCAATACAACGGACTAGCTGTCAGAAATCGGCTAAAACGACAGATCGTGTAAAACCATCGTGATAACGCGTCTAACTTATTCCGACATGTGCTGCTATCTGGTTAAAGTTATGCCGTACTGTGCGTAGGAGGGGTAAAGGTTAACTCACGGTTACTTGTTAGGAAACGGGTTGGTCTATTTCTAGTTGTCTTTGTCCGGTAGGGTTAATTCTAGTATATGTTAGTTTTATCTGTTCGTGGTCTTTCTTAGCTAGCGTACGTAGTTCTGTGCCCTTTCTTAGCTTTTTCAGTATAGTGTTTACTACTGAATTGTAGTTTATTTCATTACTTATACAGTTTATTATTTCATTATATTTTATTATTGTTGGTGTACATATTACGTTTTGTGTTTGGGGAAAGTCGTGAAATTGTTGTTAGCTTTCTTAAAATTTAAGATGGCGTCCTCGTCTAAAAGAAAACGAGTTAATTTGTCCGTTGGCGACAAATTGCAGTTAATAAAAAAACTGGAATCTGGTGCTAGTGTTGCAAGTTTGTGTGACGAGTACGGTGTTAAAAAGCAAACTGTTTCAGACATACGGAAATCTAAAGAGAAACTTCTGAAATTTTCATTAAACTATAATAATGCAACGAATTTAGAGAACGAAAGAAAACATATGAGAGTTGCGGGAAATCAAGATCTCGAAAATTCCGTTTTTAAGTGGTTTATGCAACTACGATCTTCTGGAATAAACGTGCGTGGTGTAGAAATTCAGAATGCTGCTAAACGATTCGCAAATCGACTAGGAATAGAACATTTTGAAGCTAGTGATGGATGGCTGTGGCGATTTCGAAGCAGACATGGTTTAACAAACCATATAACTCATGGCGAAGCAGCCAGTGCACCGACTGAAGAAATTCAACCTTTCAAGGACAAATTAAAAAAGTTAATGAAAGATGAGTCTTTGAAACTTTTTCAAGTTTATAATGCTGACGAGACGGGATTATTCTGGCGATCACTTCCGAAAAATACTCAAGCGTATGAACACGAAAAAAAACTACCGGGACGTAAAAATAGCAAAGACAGATTGTCAGCGCTATTTTGTGCCAATGCTGACGGATCACATCGTCTGAAATTAGCCATTGTTGGAAAGGCTGCACGTCCTCGTCCTTTAAAAAATATTATGAACACTCTTCCTGTGCATTATTATAGCTCTAAAAAGGCGTGGTTCAATTTACAAATATGTGAAGATTGGTTTTTCAAAAAATTTGTCCCTTCTGTGCGTGAATTTCAAGAAACAACCTTAAATATTCCAGCAAAAGATGTAAAAGCTCTTTTAATTATGGATAATGCACCAGCACACCCGCTTCCTGAAAAGCTCGTCAGTAACGACGGAAAAATTAAGTGCCTGTATTTACCCCCAAATGTGACACCTTTACTCCAGCCAATGGATCAGACTGTCATCTCGGCATGTAAAAGATTGTATCGGCGAAAATACATGGATGAAGTCCTTGAAGTATTGGAGGACGACGATGATGCAACAGAAGATCGCCGAGGAGAAAAAACTCTATACAACATCAAAAAGTATTCAATTAAATCAGCTATTTTTAATATAAATGCCTCATGGAATTGCGTAAAAAAGGATACTCTTGTAAATTCGTGGAATAAACTATTGAAAGAAAACGACGATGTAGAAGAAAACTTAAAAGATTATCTACAAGAATCTGGTGAACTAGTAAACATTTTCATACAAAGAGGAGAGAACAAAATCATGGAAGATGACGTCCGACAATGGTTAGAAGATGATGACTGCGATCCCGGATATCAAGTGATGAATGAAGATGAGATAGTAGAAGAAGTTCTCAAAAGAAATGACAATGATTCCAGTGACGAAGAGGAGGAGGTACAAAAGCTAAAACTTTCTGTAGTTCGGGAGGCAATTGATACCGTTATTTCATTCATCGATTCATCCGAGGAGCAGAATGTACAGCAGTTTTATGAAAATATTAGACAGTTGAAAGAACTTATAATAAAGAAACAGAATCAATCAGGCACACAATCAAAAATAAGCAAGTATTTTTCTCCAATTCAATCTTCGAGTCAATAATTAACATTTTTCGTTTTTCCGTTATAACTCTTGTGATATTTCGTTTTTTTATGTACAATATACTTATTGTAATCAAGTTTTACGACAACTGTTTTTGTGTTATACTGTAAGCTACACCTACTGTAATTTACGTGTAAATACTGTGTACAAATAATGAAGCCTAATGTGTTTATCCAATGTGACGTAATATGTAATATACTAGGTAAGTTTAGTGTAAAATTAAATTACGTTTTTCGAAATATATTTCATTTTAGATTATTTACTCATTAAGTTCACATCGTACAGTATTATGATTCTGCAAAATGTACTTCTATATTAGTTACAGTACATATTTCCCCTCAAGTTTGGTTATTTCGTAACTTTCAATATAACGGACATTCACAATAACGGACATCGTTGATCCCCATTTAGTCCGTTATTGCGAGGGTCGACTGTAGTTACGTTGGTTGTGTTTTAAAACAAGTCTGTCGTGTGAAGTCTTTGTAAACGTCGAATTTCTTCACTGTTGTCAAGGAGGTTCACCGCTAAATAATTTGTGTGGCTATTAAGTCTTGTATGATACCTCGAAGAAAACCTTGAGATTTCATCCGTGATGGTTGGTATGTTCAAGTCTCGTTGAATGATCCTGTTGGTGACATACCACGGAGAGTCTGTGACAGTCCGGAGAAATTTCGTTTGAAAACGTTGAATTATGGCAACGCTTGACTTTGTCGCCGTTCCCCAAAGTTGTATCCCGTAAGTCCAAATTGGTTTCAGAATAGTCTTGTAAATTGTTAGTTTGTTCGTTAACGATAATTTAGAATTTTTGTGTAACATCCAATAAAGTTTATAAAATTTGTAATTTAGTTGTTTCCTCTTATTCCAGATGTGTGTTTTCCAAGTTAGTCGACGATCTAGATGCATTCCAAGGTATCTTGCTGTATCTGATTGTGGTAGTGTTTTATTGTTTAGTTTAACAGGTGGACACGTGTCTTTTTTTAGTGTGAATGTCACTTGAACACTTTTCTCTTCGTTAGACTTTATCCGCCACTTTTTTTGCCAGCTCTCTATGTTGTGTAGATGTTCTTGCAGATATTTTGAAGTAGTATGTGGTTTGCTATGTACAGCTTGGATTGCAACATCGTCAGCAAAAGCTGCTAATGTGGTGTTTTCCGAAACAGGCATGTCAGAAGTATATATACAATACAGGAAAGGTGACAATACACTACCTTGAGGAACTCCCGCATGGATAGGAAATAATTGTGATGAGTCTGCTTGTAATTTAACCTTGAAATACCTGTCTTCTAAAAAGGATTTAAATAAATTGAAAATTTGATGAGGTAGGTGCTTTTTGAGCTTGAAAAGCAGACCAAGGTGCCAAACCTTGTCATAAGCTTGACAGACATCAATAAAGACTACTGAGCAAAATTCTTTTTCTTCGAAAGCCTTTTGAATTTTAGCAGCTACTCTGTGGATTTGCTCGATCGTACTATGCCCCGCTCGAAAACCGAACTGGTAATCTGGTATTACAACACTTTGTTCGAGTACAGGTATCAATCTTTTTAAAATAAGTTTTTCAAACACTTTAGACAACACTGGCAACAAACTTATTGGCCTGTATGACTTTATTTCGTTAGGTGGTTTACCTGGTTTAGGGATGAGCACAATTTCTGCTATTTTCCACTGTTTAGGATAGTATTCAATACGAAGCATAGCATTAAAAATGATTGTTATTAGTCTCAGAGTTTTTTGTGGCAATTCTTTCAGAATTTCTCCTGTGATTGAGTCGTGCCCCGGCGACTTTCTTGAACAAATATTTTTTTGTATAATTTCCTTGACTTCATTTATGGAGAATAATTTAAGAGGCATTGCCATTTGAAATGGAGATTCTAAAAATTCGTTAATTTCCTCTTCATCAATTGAATCTGAGGGAAAAGGAGTGAAAACACTTTCAAGATGACTAGCAAAAGCTTCTGCTTTTTCTTTGTTGCTCTTTACCCAGTTGCCGTTCGGTAGTCGAAACGGTGGAATGGTGTGATTGGGTCTTTTAATCCGTCGCAAAGGTTTCCAAAGGGAAAAATTTGTATTATAATTAGGACCTAACTGCTTTAAATAATCTTGTAATGATTCATTACTATATTCTTGCAACAAACGCTTTAGATTCCTGGCTGCATTATTGTAATTCCTTTTATCTACTGGGTTTCTTGTAGTTTGCCATACTCGCCTTAGTCTCCTTTTTTCGTTAATAGAAATTTTAATGTTCAAAGGTTGATAGACGTCCGTATTGTCGTAATTAGTTGTCTTGTCCGGAGTTGACAATTTGGCTGCTTCCTGGATATCCTTAAGATAAGCCATATTTTAGTGTAATAATATTATACTTCAGGAAAGCCAGACTTATGTGATTTCTTTAGGGATAGTGTGTTTACTGCCCGTCCTCAAGCTTCGTGCAGCTGCGGGATGAAGGGGAAAGACGAAGTACCAGACTGCTGTTACGTCATAACACTGTACTAATCATCTCATTGCTCTTCACTGGGCAGTAGGGTGCCTAGTGCGTGACATACGTGGGTGTTGTTTTGACTATCCGCTGTAAACGGCGACACAGAATATAATATGTAGTTTGGATAATACCCTTGACTACTACAAACATAATACAAGTAAAACGTTACTACTATTAACGCAATCTCTCACAGTAGTAGTGACGTAATGCATACCTCTCAGCTGCACAGAGCTTGGGGACGGGAAGTACACTCAGTTAGTTCTAAATTGTACTAAAGAAAATAAAACGTAAAATTTTGACTTTTGGGCTTTCTGAAATGACTAATTCAAATTATAATGAATGTAGTTATTATAATTTGCATATAATTATGAATATCTTAAATACGAGCGAAATATGTACAAAATTATTTATGCAAGTTGTAATAATTTATCCCAGCTTTTCGTATCTTAAATAACCATTAAATTATTTCCGCGCCTGTAACTAAATCTAAATGTTGCAAACATTCTACGACATTCATAAAAAATCTGGTGTGAAACACTCACACATCTTTCTCGTGCCAATGCAAATAATGCCAATATAACCTAACATTAGTAATAAAAATTTTAAATAAACAAAAACTAACCTCAAAAAACACAACCTTATTTTAATCGTGAGTTAAAGACGTAAAATGAAAATCGACCTCAGTTTGGCTTAAAAATACGGAAAATCACTCTTTCACGCTAAACTAGGCTCTGTAGAGAAAAATGCTTTATATAAAAGTTGTAGCTCTTTCAATTTCCTATAAATTTGATCATACAGACTTCTGTCATAAAATGCATACTAAGGCCGAGATCTTAAAAAAATCGATTTTTCACACGTTTTCGTAGAAAAAACAGAAAATCGCTAATTACCGCTAAACTAAGCGTTATACAAAAAAATGTTTGAGATAAAAGTTGTAGGATTTTAAATTTTCTACAACTTTTTTTTAAATTTGTTTATTTAACGTCGCATCAACTACAACGGTCATTAGCGACGACGTTGGGGTGTAACTATTGTACAATGGAGGATGAAATGATTTTTTGTAACATATGAAAATATGCCGTGCCTGAGTGGGATTCGAACCTAGGACCGCGTGATGAGAGGTGAGCACGTTACCAACTGCGCCAATGCAGCCGGCTGTTTTCTACAACTTTTATTATATAAACTTTTGCGCTAAAATGCAATTAAAGCCGTATCTTAAAAAACAATTTTTTTACGTGAAAACAGCTTCACCAAGAATTTCAGCAAACATGGCGCCTACCCTATCTTGTAGAGCATAAAAAATTTAGTAAACCGGGCGATTTTTAAAAAAATCGTAAGACCAGTTTTTGAGAAAATCGCAAAAAAGTGAAAAATTACACGAATAAACTACTATTTCCGGTTGACCGATTTTGATAAAAATACTCGCGTCGGGTTCCCTTTTAATAGGCCTACCTAACTTAAGTTCCAAGTTTCAACTTAGTATGACATTCTGTTTTTGAGATGTATTGTACATAGTCACACACCCCAATCGCTAGAAAGTGTTTTTTTTGTTTAGGGGGCCTGAAAACGTGTATATCCGGTGAAAACTCGATTTCGAAAAATCGATGCGAAAACAAGACTTCCTTCCATATATATTCATATTAAGCACGAAAAAATAATGAAGGTTTATTTTTTCATTGCAGGATGTCAGCTGGTTATGTTCCCAACTAGCTGATGGTTTTGTAAAGTTTTAATTTCAATTTCGTTTCCATAAATTTAAATCAAATTTGTCCAGCAAGTTTAAAATCAACATTTAAAAAAAATATTACTCATGTTTCCATAAATTTTTTTTTTCATTATAGGGTGTCTGCCGGTTATGTCTCTAATTGTCCAACCTAAGTAGTGTAACTTATCAAAATAAAGTTTAAATAGCAAATACATCTACTGACGTTTTTTTAGTAATTATTCATATTGGTTCGTTAGATAAAACTACTTTTAAACACTACAAAAACAAAATTGTGTAAACAACATCCAACCACTGTTTTCTCTTTTATCTAACCACAAAAGCTCTTAAATTATGCTCGTATTCTTTCTCTCTGTGACTTAAATTACTTTTTTAACTATAATAAATTCTCTGCTGAAAGACTTATTGTAAAAAAAATATGAAGTATCGGAATTTTTATAGCCGAAAGAAGTTAATGTACCGCGACAATAACACCTAACAATCAAAAAAATATTTTTTACGAATCTAAAAATTTCTTTCGTATTAATATTTGTTTCCTTGAAAGTGATAAATTACTAAAAACTATGGAAATTCCAAATGCAGTTGTAACTAACGTGATGTCACTTTTAAAACGGAGTATAGACCTACATAACTTATTACATAGCACAGATTAGCTGACGGTTTTACCCATGATACAACTTTTTCCATTAACGGTAGTAATATTTTGAACCACTTTTTAGAGTAGGAAAAATTTTAATTTTTTTCTTTTTTTACAATAATTTTTAATTTCTTTTGTGAATTCTCATTTCCAGCAGTCCATAATGAGCTACAACTTCTGTAGTCCCTTATTTGCTGCTAAACTGTTTAAAAAATATTCAGCAGTGATCGAATTTGTCTATAATAATTTACCGTTCCGAAGAGATATTTTTGTGCGTTAATTTTTTTAATATTTAACATAATATTAACATTATTATTTTTTCGTAAAAGAAAAGTTTCTATCATGTTTACGTTTGATTTTATCGCCGAACCGTAGATCAAAGCTCAAGCACCCACATCGGACGGATTAGATAGTTGTAACAATTTAGTTACAGCTAAATTTAGATATAAAAATTAAATTAAAAAAACAAAATTAAGATTTTTTTTGTTTTACGTCTGACATTTGCAATTTCTGCTAAGGCAGACGGTGGATAATGATGATATATGAAAATGAGTTGTCGCAGTGGCAGTAGCTCTAATCGGTTGAGTCAGGTGGCCGGAGCGGCAGAGCATCCGGCGGCGTAGTTGAGTTTAAAGGGGGTGGAAGGAAGCTTAGGTAACCTTCGCTGCTGCCTCGGAGAGGAGCGGCCGCTGGCTAAGCGAATGCGTCTACACCGCTACCTACGGATAGGAGCGGTTTCCGACGTGGGGAACACCTTCACTGCTGCCTCGGAGAGCAGCGGCCGCTAGCTAGGCGAGTGAAAGGGGAGGGGTCAGTGTGGAGCGCAAAAGAGTGAACTCAATGATGAGTGTTTCAATCTATTTCCGTGTCGACCTTTCCGTGGAGAATATTGATACTGACTGACTGCCTTCTACTTTCGCTCCACTACCCTAGTCCCGCCGTATGTGTTATCCACACGTAGTCGTACAAGCGCTGTGGGAAGTTTTCTGTCTGCGCTTTCGCGCGGCAGCAGAAGCAACCACCTCACAGCGTTCCGAGCGCCCACAGCGGCCAAAACATTAACGACGGATCGGCGTAAAAAGTGTGGTATCAGAGTGATTAAAAAATTCCAGACCTGACTGGGAATCAAACCCGGGACCCCGGCGTAGAAGTCAGTTACGCTAACCACTTTTTTCTTAAATAAAAATAAGAAAAAATAACTAAATGTATTATAGAAAAATACATAAAATTTTACATTTTTCAACAAATTCATTTATAATATAACTACTGTAAGATTGCGGATGAGATCTAGCCAATAACTGCCAAGATCGGGTGTGAGGTTGCCCCTTCGCTAAGTCACACTCCGTTCCACCGAACTCCATCTAACTTTGTAACTGCGGTTTAGTAACGTGAAAAGTGGGACCACAACATGACAACGTAGGATACGGTTACCGAAAGTCAATTGGCTATGTGCTGTGTTCTAAAGCCACTATGCTCCGCCTTCATCTGCAGTCTTTCATTCGTTCAAATATAGCCATATGCTTTTTAAATGTTAGTGCGTTTAAGATGAAAGCAAGGTTTTTACTTTGGTTTTACAGTATGTATTATGAAAAGACAAAATTACATACATATTTACTCACTTATATAGAAAAATAATATAGGTGTACGAACGGGTTTATATACAAAATATAGGTGGGTGGATAAAATAAGTAATTTAGAGGTTCTTAGGCGAGTGGATGAAAAAAGAAGTATATTGAAGAACCGTACCAGAAAAAGGGATAGGGTTGTGGGGCATATCTTAAGATAATCCAGGTATTAGTCTATCAATAATGGAGGTTGTTAATGAGGGAGTGAATTGTAGGGGGAGGAAAAGGTTTAGAATATATAAAGCAAATAACAAAACATGTAGGGTGTTACAGGTATGCAGATATGAAAGGACTTGCGCAAGATAGAACAGCTCGGAGAACTGCATCAAACCAGTCGAGACTGAGACAAAAAAAAATAGAAAAATGTAAACTCAAAATAGAGAGAATACATAAGAATCTTTCAAATAGTATTTTAACGTATAAACACAAATAGATAACGAGTAGTAAATTTGAATATATATTAAAATATGAATACAGAGAATTACTAAATTTGCAATTAAGACTGGTAAGGAAAATTAAATTAATAATATAATTCCTTTAAAAATGAAAATAATATTAAGTGTAATTTTGTGAAGGGGATTGAAAATATCTTTCAAAAGGAGTATGATGATAAAGACGGAAGATTTCCCGGTAGGAAAATTTTCCCAATGGAGCAATGGGTGTAGCTCAATCAGTGTAGTATTCAGAGTTGGTTCGTTAACGGGGAATACATAGAATTTGATTTGTACATAGGTTTACGGCACGTAACTTTTTACCTCCACAAATAACTGAATAAATGAACATTGATTAGTTTGAAATTTACCACGCTCGTTTCAAAATCCCTGTCATTTTCGGCACACAAAAAACACTTTAATAATAAATAAAAATAGAAAATAATGAAATTCAATGGAATAATATTTTGAATAACTAAATAAAATTATTTCTATTCACTCAATCAACTTTGAAAACCAATTTTCATTTTGTTTGAAAAATCATGTAGGTATTTTCATTTTCATTAAGAATAAAATAGGGGGAAAAATAATAAACCTTTTAAAGTATAATCATAACTTTCCATGAATGCTAATTCATCAAAGAAACTATGAATAGATTCATCTGATATAGAAAAATATAATTTCTATTTCTGTCCTACATGAAAAAAAATTGCCAACAAAATTGGGTACCCTGTATTACTTTCATTATGAAAAACTCCTTTGAACTTTACAGTATTATAAGTTTTTTTTGTAAATATTAAAACTTCTAAATAAAAAATTATTTTTTTTTTAATATTCGCAATCAATTTTAGTTATAGGCTAATATCAGTTACGGAGGAGTAAAACAGTGTAAGCAACAATGATTTACATTAAAAAAATTTAAAAAAGTATTCTCAGAGGTTTTCTAATGCAATTGGGATCGGGAAAATTAGAAGAACTTGTTACATCATTGTAGTGATTAAAACAAACATTACGATATTTTTTAACAAAGATCGAATAATTAACTGTGAATACGGCTAATTATTAATTATCTAATCTCATAAGAAATATTGGAGAGGTAATAAACAACTTTAAGTATTCAGAATAAGTATTAAGTATTTTAAAAAAAAATTAACATGTTACAAATACTTAATTGTCCAATGTGAATGTATAGAACTTTAATCTATGGTTCAGTAAAATCAAAAATAAACAGGATACAAATTTTACTTTTAATCATAAATATAATCCCTACTACCAAATCAACGTGTTAAAAAGATTTTCATACAGATTCCCTTCAAGAAAACTAAATACATAACGAACATCAAAAGAGCCCCGTGTCACCTGAAAACACAATTGGGAAAAATTGGAAAAGTTGATAGCTTCAAGTACCTCGGGAAAATAATGCAACCAGAGACTAGCGAAAAGGAATCTAACTGGCGAAAAAAGATGGCCGGTGCAATTAGAGGAACTCACCACTTGTACAAGAAGAGAAAGAACTTTCAAGGCAAGCCAAGATTAGAAATTATAATACTGTGATAAATCCAGTGTCTGTACGCGAGTGAGTGCCTTAGAATGACTGGAAAGGCTGGTCTAAGAGAAGCAGAAAAATTTGAAAGACAATAATCCACAAGATAATGGGTCCGAAGATAGTAGACGGACAATATACATTTCAAGGTCGAGAAGAACTGTACAAGGAAAGTTAACGATTAATGGAAATGATTAGTAAATTAAGGCAAAAATTTTACGGACACTTGTATAGAATGAATGACAACCGTTTGACAAAACTTTTTAAGAAACTAAACAATAAACCTAAGGTGTCAAATAAATATTTTTAAAAAGTCAGAAAGAATATTGAGAAATCCGGAATAAATCGAGAAAACCTAATGAACCGAATCTAATTCAAACCACTAATTACGGAATTTAAGGGCTTCCATAAAGAGCAAAAATAGAACACCGGGTGGACAGAAGAAAAGAGAAAAGGACGGCAAAGCTCACGATGGAGAACAAGTTCTGAAAGGACAAAGCTTGAAGAAGAGATATCACAAACTAAAATCACATAAATAACAAGATAATACAGGTTCCAAACACAACGTAAAATAATTAACAGACAACTTTTTAAAAAGTATAAGAACGAAAAAGACTTTTAATTTTTCATTTGTACGAAGATTTTGAAAATTAGGAACCCGAACTGATTAAATGTAAACTAATCAAAATGAAAGTAAGAACAGTTCAAGAAACAACACTGCTGCAAACACATTTTCAGCCAGAGAGAGAACAAACCAGACAATATAAATTAAAAAAATTGTGAATCAAGAAAAAAACATTTATGAGAAACCGATTAATGACAATAAAAAGACTGCCAAAAATAATAAATTTTCTGAATTAACTAGCGGGAAACGGCGCTAAGATGAACCCTTGGATAATATCGCATTTGATCGCATTTTTTTGATCGCGTATTTAACGATAAATTTTCGAAGCTCGGATTTGGTGGGTACATTTTCATTTTCTATGCCTACGAATTTACAAAATTCAAAAATGGATCAGCAAGTAACTGCAGATTTTCAGATTTTTCAAAAATGGTAGTATAATACTTACCAGAAATGAAGAAAACGTCCGAAAAACAGTACCACTTAGTCCAAAGATCGGGTTATAATAAAATAGTTTATAAAAATATATTTTGCATAAAAATCAGGAATTTAGAAAGATTGTAAATCTGTACATAGTACGAGATATCCGCTTTATTTACAAAAACAATTGACCGGAATCAGTTCACTAATAACTGAGATTAAACTGGGGAAAAGAAAAACGTTATCCTTTTATAAAGATAAATTTAGTTTTAAACCTAGTTTAAAATCTCATCAACAGTTTAAACGGTTACAAAAATCAGTTTAAAAACGGATTATTAAATACCAAATAACAATAAATATAACTGCAAGAGATAAATTTTTCTTTTCTTTTTTTACATTTTCATGAAAATATGTAAATGTACCGCATACGAGAAATTATTTTAACGATAAAAATTTTATGTAGAAATTAATTTTGGAATTTCATACGGTTTCAGTGAAAAAATCCGAATGAAATTTTAAACGTTAATTAAATTTTTTTCTATAAAATTTTAATAATATAATGGAATATTTGAAAAATGTAGTACAGTTAGTAGATAAATAAAATATAAATCCGATATTAAAATTTTTAATTAAATCCACAACTAAATAGCTTTTTATTTGTACCTGGAATAAATTCATAATAATTAAATTGTTACCTATGTAAAAAATTAATTATATTAAACTATAACACAAGAATTTCTTGATGAAATTATTGTTTTAAAATTTTTAATAATAATTTATTCTAATATATTTTAAAAAACCATTGAAAAGCGTAAATTAGTAATTTAGGGATACTTTTATTTAGGTAAACTTAAAAAAGTTATAATGTAATAAAATTCCATTTTTAATTTTTATATAAAAAAGTAAAAATTGCTCAAGCTAGTAAAGCCTTTGAAATGAAAAACAGCATTAACTTACAGATTAAGAAAAATTTCTTAAAACACTATATTTGGAGTGTAGCATTATACGGGAGTGAAACGTGGGTGATAGGGGCTGTAGAAAAGACGAGGATAGAAGCTTTTGAAATATGGTGTTATAGGAAAATGTTCAAGATTAGGTGGGTAGACAAAATAAGTAATTTAGAGGTTCTTAGGCAAGTGAATGAAAAAATAAGTACTATATGGAAGCATCTTACCAGAAGAAGGGATAGGCTAGTGGGACATATCTTGTGACACCCAGGTATTGATCTATCAATAATGGAGGGTAATATTGAGGGAGTGAATTGTAGGGGAGGCAAAGGTTAGAATATATAAAACAAATTACAAAAGATGTAGGATGTTACAAGTATGTAGATATGAAACGACTTGGGCAAGGTAGAACAGCTTGGAGAACTGCCTCAAACCAGTCGACAAACTGGTGACAAAAACAAGGAAATCAGTCAGAGGTGAAATCCCAAACCAAGGTTTAGGGCCAGAAATGTTTTATTAATAAGCAGGATTTATTAATAGATCTGGTGACAACATTTTCAAGCCCAGTAACAAAGTAGAATTGCTCAAGCTAGAAAAGCCTTTGAAATGAAAAACAGCTTACTGACTACAAACATCGACTTACAGATTACGAAAAATTTCTTAAAACACTGAATCCTGTAACCACTGAATCCATCAAACCAATAAAATTGTACATCCAAAAACTGTATTTACCTTTTACCAGCACAACCCAGGATCTTAAAGGTCAAGAGGAAAACTGGTCTCTCACGGAACATGCGAACTTGTACAGAGAGTCCTTAGCTCCTCATTGTGGGGGTTTCTTGGGGAGGTAGTAACATTCTACCAACATCACCTTATAATTCACGGAAGTTTTAAGTTTCCTACAAGCTCAATTCTCAAACGACGAATTAAAAAATTGGTATTTAAGTTCCATTTGGGTCAAGCTTGACCACCAGGTACTTTGAAAAATTCATAAAAACTACGAATTAATATTAATAATAATAAAACTAATAAAAAAATGGCAATTTTCTGAATGCTTTAACTTGCGGACTTGCGATGCAAGTTGCTTATACGAGGTGTGGCAATTAAATAACGAGACTGACGTTGTAAAAGATTTAATTTTAATTTTTTACATAATCACTTATTGTCACCTTTAATATACACTCCTACTCTATCCCTACAACGGTCCATGCAAATTTTTCATTGTTAGAAACAGCTGGACGTCATCTTCTGTCAGTTCCTTCAGAGCACGTGCCGCTTTCTCTTTTACAGCTTCCACCGACTCAAATCTCGCCTCTTTTAATGCAAACTTTACAGGCAGAAGTCACATGGTGCAAGATCTGGTGAATAAGGTGGATGTCCTAACACTGAGATGCTGTACTTGGCTAGGAACCTCTTGACAGATAACGCGGAATGAGCTGGCGCATTGTCTTGGTGGAGAACCCATATTTTGTCCTTCCACATTTCGGGGAGTTTTTTCCTTACTCTTTGACGTAGTTTAGAGAGTACTTCAAGGTAGTAATATTGATTACTTGTTTGACCTTCAGGAACCCAGTGAAGGTACACAATCCCATGGATATGAAAAAAATAATCATCATTGCTGTAAATTTTGACTTCCTCATTTGAGCTTTTTTGGCTCTCGGTGAAGTTCGGCTTTTCCAGTGCATGGAATCGCGCTTCGTTTCCGGATTATAAGTAAAAAAATCTGGTGTGAAACACTCACACAACTTTCTCTTGTCAATGCAAATAATTAACAATAAACCTAACATTAGTAATAAAATATTAGAAATAAACAAAACACTAACCTCATAAACATAACCTTATTTTAATCATGAGTGAATGACGCAAAATGAAAATCGTACTCGGTTTGGCTTAAAAAACGGAAAATCACACTTTGACGCCAAACTAGACTCTGTAGAGAAACATTCTCTAAATAAAAGTTGTAGAAATTTTTATTTCCTATAAAATTTATTACAGACACTTTTGTCGTAAAATGCGTACTAAAGCCGAAATCTTTAAAAAATCGATTTTTCACACGTTTACGTGGGAAAAAAACAGAAAATCGCTAATTACCGCTAAACTAAGCGTTATACAAAAAAATGTTTGATATAAAAGTGGTAGGATTTTCAATTCTCTACAGCTTTTATTACATAATGTTTTGCGCTAAAATGCATATTAAAGCCGCAATCTTAAAAAGAAAATGTTTTTACGTAAAAACAGCCTCACCAAGAATTTCAACAAACATGGCGCCTACCCTATCTTGTAGAGAATAAAAAATTGAGTAAACCAGGCGATTTTAAAAAAAATCGTAGGACCAGTTTTTGAGAAAATCGCAAAAAAGTGAAAAATTATACGAATAAACTACTACTTCCGGTTGACCGATTTTGATGAAAATGTTCGTGTCGGGTCCGGTAGTGGTATGTAACTTAAGTTTCACGTTTCAAGTTCGTACGATGTTCCGTTCTTGAGATATTTTGTACACACACACACACACACACACACACACACACACACACACACACACACACACACACACACACAGACCAATTGCTAAAAACATGTTTTTTGGGTTCAGGGGGTCTGAAAACGTATAGATCCGGTGAAAACTCGATTTCTAAAAATCGACATGAAAACAATACTTTCCTTCCTATATATTCATATAGGCAAGAGAAAGTAAAAATACGTTTCATCACATGTCATTGTCTTCTACCTGTTCCCTAAGGTGAAATCTGCATTAAAAAGGAACACGATTTGAGTCTGTGGAAGCTGTAAAAGAGAAAAAGAGAATTGTCTATGTAGTGTTAAAATTTCAAACTTGTCGGTCAAATAATTATCGAGTTACACGCCTCTAAACGCATGAAATTTGTTGCGATAGTGAAAACCGGGTCTTTTGTCTTCCAACCTCGATATGAAAACTTTTAAACAACATTAAAAATATAAGACTACTATAGGTCAACGCAGAATAAAATGAGCTAAATTTTGATTATTGTTGTTATTTAGGTCAACAGCCGAAAGGCTGGTTTGAACCTCTAGATGTTTTACTAAGTAAAAACGAGGAGTAAGGTGGTTTACAATTGCCTTCCTCACTGAGTTGAAAGAGTATGCTTATCAGCATGCCAGGCCTTCTGAAAAGCACTCACTTTCCACCCTGCAAATGACACCTTCCCTTCATTCACCACAGGGTCTGGCTGCATTGTGAAATTCATTACTCTCAGAGACGATAACTCTGACTAGTGTCTTTTACACCTCTACCTCTTCTGTTCTTAAATAGTTCAGTCATATAAGTGGCTGACTATGTGATAAGAAACAGAACTTTTTTTTTTTAGCCCTGGACCAAACAGATAGAGTGCAATTAAAATAACACTCCATCTGATAAAAATAAATAAATAAATTTTGATATAAATATGTTAAAATCCGACTCATAGTTTCGGAGATGCAAGGGTTCAAACTTGGGGGCTATGATTATAAAACCGATAGTAGTTTTGTTGTACCACAGCGGATCTGTTCAGAACTGCAGTGTCCAGAATCCAAATACCCATCATCATGATTGCCAACCTACGGTCGGAGAAGGCACGATAAGACGAAGAAGATGCTTAACCGAAAGAACTAAACTAAATCGTCGTACGTGGACACAGTATCTGGAGAGAATACTTTTGAAATTGAAGAAAGAAAGATCACATGGAGGAAGAGACACTGGAAGGCCACGAATAAGATAATAGCAGCTGAATTATAAAAGGTATAATAAATCTTTAAAAATTAAATTAATAAACAAGCGAACTAAATCGGAATTCCCCTGAGCTTCAACTCTCAGGGTGTATCTCAGTACAGGAACAAAACCTGTACTCCACTTTTAGTAATTTTTATGTAAAATTACCATGATGGAAACACGCAGTAAGAAACATATTACCCCAGGAGGTAAGTCGACTCGCTTGGCGAATCCTTCTTTTGGATCACTGGGACATAAATCCCAGGACGATAAAGTCAGAGCTCATGGATTCTCATTCTGGGGGAGCTCATCTACTGCAAATAAAGCTGAATCGGAGCAGTGGGATACTCCCAGAAACAAACTCCAATATATGGAACTGCCTTTAGAAGGAAAATAAAAGATTTTGGGAATTTCCCGACTGCAGAAACAAGGCAGAGGACATGGACGCAGGAACAAAGGGAGAAGGTTAGCGAGAGGATGAAGGCGTACCATGCGAACAAACGACAGCTTAAAAAATAATTTTGCATAACCAGTGCGTTCTTTATATAGGACAATACAAAAAAAAACTTATAAATATTTTCTGAAAATATTAAACTACATGAAAGTGAGTTCGGAACAGGCAGGGGGCCTAATCCCCTTGATAGCAAAAAGAAGATAAACAAATTATTTAACTTTTTATTACTATATAAAACGAGGAGTAAAAAGGTTCACAATTACTTTCCTCGCCGAGTTGAAATGTACACTTATCATCATATCAGGCATTCCGCAAAGCACATTTTTTCCATCCTGCAAATTAGATCTTCACATCATTCACCACAGTGTCTGGCTATATAATGAAATTCATAAGTCTCAGAGGAGATAACTCTGACTAGTATCTTTTACACCTCTACCTCTTGTGTTTTTAAATGCTTTTGTCATTTAATTGGATGACCATGGGATAAGAAACAGAACTATTTTTTTATAGCCCTGGAACTTACAGATTGAGTGCAAATAATTTAACACTCCACCTGTCTGTTGTAGGCAGAACCTATTATTACCTAATAACTTTTTTAAAAATTACCAACCATTTATTTATAGAAAATTTATATAATTACGTATATTATACTTTACAAAATTTTATTAAAAAAGTACACAAGTGAATAAGATTTATTATTGAAAATTTATTTATTTTTATAGTTGCCACAAAAGTTAAGAATATACTTATAAAAATATTAATCTAAAAATTATTTTTACTGCACTAGTACATAAAATTTAATTAAAAATCACAATTTTTATGTTTCATCCTTAGGAATGACAAAATGTCGAAGTACTTTCCTGGCTGTAACTATTCTACAGAATCTCTTTGGTCTTTGACGAACTGGTTTTTGTTTTTTCAAAGTGATATTATGTGTGTTAAGATATGGCTGTATTAACGAGTTTGATATCTGTGAAGCAAAACAAAGTTAAGTGAATGAAATAAATCGGTAATATTATTTTACGTTAAAGTACTTAAGCTACATACGTCCCAGTACCTGCCTGCCGCGCGGGGCGCTATAGACAACAGTGCCTCCCCACCACAATGAAGTGGACTCGCCTGACAGGGATTTAAGCGACAGCACTGGCCCGCGAGAGACACACTCCAGTCAACTCTCAACCGGAGAAGAACAAAAAAGAAGAGCTCCAGGCCGAAGAAGAAGAGCCAAGCCGAGACCGGACGCACCATCCCTGGTCTACGCTACCGGTGGCGGACGCTACATTCCTGCACCGGTCAGCCTTCACCGACCCGGAGAGAACCGCCTCGCCCGCGCTATCGGCAGACGGCCTACGCCGACCCGACACTGCGGGGCTCTGGGGGCCATCACTGTCACGCTGCAGTGGGGACCCAACTGCCGCTGAGGGAAGGCTAGGCCTGAACCCGGTAGCCGAGCCGTCACTCTTCGGGCTCCGCTTCCACCACGCCGGCTCGCCGCTTCCGACCACCAAAACTGCGATTTCAGGGCCACCACTCACAAAGAACGGTTTTGCCACGTGTCGTCGACCGGTCGACGACAGTACATAATATAAATATAAAAAAATTCCCGCCTCCACGGCCCAGTGATTAGCGTGCTACGCTGTAAAGCGAAGGTCCCGGGTTTGATTCGTGGCTAGGGTATGGAAAATTATATTAACAATTTCTGTAAAAAATTAAATTGAATGTAATAGGGAGGGGGTTTATAGGGGTTGAGTACATAACCAGTTTACACCATACAGAAGCACTAATAACTTTTTTAAACTTTCTTTATTTTATTTATCTTTTTGGAAAAAAGGATGGCGAAATAAATTTATGCACTACAGTAAAACGGTTCCTAAATTGTCGGACTCCATTACAGACGACCGACTAAAACGCCCTGCTAAATACTTATCTTATTGATGTAATTATTAATTTACTGTGTTTCTATTTAAGTTTTGTAATTACTCCTATATATAAAAGGTAATTTCGACATGTATGAATGTATTGTAACATAAGATAATAATAGTTATAAATTCTATACTACTACATAATAACTTACATTAGAAATATTAAGCCGTTTTGGACTTTTGGGGGCACCCAGTATATAATTTTGCAATAATAGTTTATTAAAAAAATTATTAGATTTAACTCTTAAAAATCCCTGGAAGTTTAAAAACCTTTACAATTTTTATAACAGGCTATTATATTATTAATAATATTACAGGTTGAACCTAGTAGAAGTAAATAAACAATTTACGGTGGAAAAAACTGACAAATACTGAGAAATAATACCGCCGTAAAGAATGGTAAGAAGGCGGTAGTGTATCAGAAATGATACATTATGTAATTGGAGTCCCATTATAATTTCATATAATCATTTTTATAGTTCGTTTTCTTGTAAAAAGGCGTTACATTGGTTGAAATTTGAACCTCTTGTTTTAACTTATTCAAGAACCTAATCCCGCTTAAGGTATATAACCTAGCTTTACTGTTACTGCAAGTAAGGTTACAACGAACGATACCGCTGCTGTTGCTTTGAATGCACAGTTGTTTACTTGGTTGGAAGCCGCTATATTTCCATGTACATTTCATGGTTGTACATCACATTAATGTACCCCTCGACATTACAACAGATGGAAAAGCATCCAGCTGTGTTGCGAGGAATATGTTATCTGGATTATTCTACTATTTCACTTGGATTCCTCCCTTCCGCCCCTCTATTTTAATCAAACATAAACTTGTGGTGTTATTTAATTTAAAAATCTGTCAAATCATTAATTAATTGATATCAATTTAAACGATATATTTTAATTTATATTCGATTGAAAATTTTCAAAATCACTTCGAAAATTTAATATTGTTATAACAAGAAATTTGAACGAATTTCAGGCATATGGTCAATATTTCTAAAATTTTGTAAAAGTTACAATAAACACATTAAAAATTAACCTGACCAACAAGTACAGTTGATTTTTAAATTGAAGTTGAGCTAGGTGACCCACCGGGTTGGTCTAGAGTTAAAGTCGTCACCGCGAGTCAGCTGTTTAACAGCTGATTTTCGGAGACGAAAGTCTCTGGTTCAAATCCTAGTAAAGGTAGTTACTTTTATACGGATTTGAATACTAGACAGTGGTTACCGGTGTACTTTGATGGTTGGGGTTAAATTAACCATACTCTCTCAGGAATAGTCGGCCTCAGTCTATACAAGACTACACCTCATTTACACGTCATACTTATCATCTTCATCTCGTTGGGTCATGGGGTTGTTTATTGCTCTAAATTGAACATATTGAAAAGTGCACACATTAGGGATTAAAAAAAACGTTGAGCTAGTGGGCGTGGTTTCCATCAAGATCGGTTTTCTTCTTTTACCCTAATGTGTGTACGTTAAAATCTGTTCAATGTAAGAAATGTATGACATGTAAATGAAGTGTAGTCTTGTAGAGATCCAGGCCGACCATTTCTGAGAAAGTATGGTTAAACAAAAAAAGTACATCGGTAACCACTGTCTAGTTGCCTATTTAAATCCGTATAAAAGTATCTACCTTTACTGGGATTCGAACCAGGAACCTTCGTCTCCGAAAATCAGCTGTTCGAAAGCTCAATCGCAACGAAGACTTTACCTCTAGACCAACCCGGTGGGTCAAAATTAAATTTTAAACGAATATTTCAAGTTGTAAAGAGTTTTCAAAATCTTTAATGTATGTACGTCACAACCTGTTCAATTTAAGAACAAAAGCAACCCCATGACTTAATGAGATGAGGATGAAATCTATGGCATGTAAATAAGGTGTAGTCTTGTACAGACTCAGGCCGACAATTCCTGAGAAAGTATGGTTAATTGAAACCCAATAATCAAAGTACATCGGTAACCACTGTCTAGTTGCCTATTCAAATCCGTATAAAATTATCTACCTTCACTGGGATTTATACCTGTAACATTCTTCTCTGAAAATCAGCTGCTTAACAACCCGGTGGGTCAAGATTATTTTTTTTATATTTTTATTTTTGAAATTGTAACATCTGTTTCCAGATTGTTACGTTTTTTTGTTCGGTGTTTAGCGTTCGCTTGTTGTCTCTTTGATTGCCGATAATTCGTAGTTTACTTTGTCAACGTTTACTAAACTCACCGTCCGGTGGTGCGATCTACCGCTTTTTCTTCTAACTGCGTTTTGCCATCTCATCAAACGTCTCCATTTGCAAGTCAATACACTCTGTATTGAATTTTCTTTGTGTGCGGTTCGTTCGCAATGTAGTTGTAAATTTTATTAAATAAAATTAAACATTTAATATTTGTAACTTTTGGAAAAGTTAATTCTCGTTGCCCATAAATATGGTAAGTTTATTTGATTTTTATTTTAGCATTCCGAAAGCTGGAAACTTTTTCACGAGTTGCATAAATTTCTATCTTATACTAACGAATCTATGTTGCAGTTGTTCTTGCGATTTTATAACTACAAAATTCGATTTTGGTTTATGTAAAACTAAATTTTGACTTATGATAAATTTATTGTAACCGATATAACGTTTTGTAATTTGGAAATTGTATTCTACTTCGAAAAGTAATAGCTTATTTAATCGTTTTGATTTTTTTTTTAAAACTTCCTTATTGTTAATTAATTGCAACTCGTATTAAGTTTCTACTTTTAAATTCCGAACTTTGTATTTTTTTGTTTATTTAAAATTGCATATTTTATGCGTTTGTACTTTTACTTGCGATCGACGATTATTTTACTTAATATTATCACTGGCTCGATCTTTTGTTCAGGGTTCCAATCCGGGGATGGTAATAGCCGTTCAGTGTATCATACCTTTTCTATAATCACTACATGGGGTTCGACTCCCGAGAAGGACGAATGGGCACTTCGTCAACATCCTTTAACTAACATTCAATGTTTCCTAAAATTTTCTGTCATGGAGTTACATGAAGTCCAATCCGGATGAAAATTTCATCTGTAAATCTTCAATTGGTTATCGCATACGTCAGTAATACTGCAAAATAAGTGTTAACTATTATCGGGTATGTCTTGTTATTTTATTATCATGAGAGGAGCTCATCCATCTAAATTAAAATGTTTTAGCGAGGTAACCGATACATTTTTTTTGGGGAGAAGATCATGCCACAACTAAGATCCATCTTGTTAAGTTCTTGTTCTGGACAGGAAATTTAGTGCATTTAAAGTGATCTACTTGGACTATTTTCCTACTAAAACTTTTGCAAAACATAATGCAATCAGGAACATTGATTAATAAAATTTAACTAACTCTTTCCATAATAATTTTTCTTAAAAATTATTATTCTTCTATTTACATTTTATTAAAAAAAAGGTTGAATTTAATTTTAAGTATTTCTAAAATTTGAAAATTCTAAAAGGTTTAAAATTTAACTTCTGTTTTATCAATTATTATATTTGTGAAACAAATTTATAGTATAACCTAGAATGTTTCTACATATTTGCACATTCATATATAGATATATATATGTATACAAAAAATATTTGTATAACTTATGGAATTTAAGGTAATAATAACAATATATTTTGAATAGGAAGCTGCTAGCATGCTAAGCTTGAAAATAAAAGTTTAATTCAATAATATTTTGGCCACTTCGATTTTCAGTATCATTTAATGAGTATATCTTTAAATACTTTAATCATTTTTACTTGATATAAACAATTATTTGCCTCAGGAAGTACTATTTTTTGGATCTGATATTATTTTAGATTTTTCAGCTATTTAAGACTGGGTAACTTTGTATTAATTATTGATGTTTGCACCATATTTTTATTGTTATAAATTAAATTGTGTTACTACATACATTTTCTAGATTTATTTCATTTTGTGCAACGATTTACCTGAGTGTTTGTTTTTTTTGGCTTCCTTTCTTTCATGTTTTGTTAACACCCTCGCCGACCTATCGCTTTGGTTGCCGTATGTGTTCCCGGCAGCGATAGGGGTGTTTCAAATTACGATAAAATGTATTAAAAAAAGAATGATTTTAAAAATTTTGAGATTAAATTTTACACGATATTTTTTTAAATTGTAAAAAATTAAAAAAAAATTCTGTTATCAATCCAATTTCATATGATTTTAAGATTCTGTACAAATAATAGGTAGTTAATACTGAGAAATTGCTGGCGTTATTTTAGATTTTATACAGGAGCTAGATAAAAAAAAATGTTTTATAATTCATAAAGCAAAAATAATAAAATATATATAATCGCATTGAGAATATATTTTATACAATAAAAGATGACAGATCACATGTGACTAAATAAATCAATTTAAACTATAAATTGGTTTTATTACTTTCCGGAAACATTAATGGTTCACTCTCTAATTTCAATCGGCAGTAATTTTACCGCCAACCGACACTCGGGCGTTTGAGGATGCCGTGACACTGGGAGGGATGAGTTAGGCAGTTAAGTTGTATTGAGGCAATCAGTTCGAATGCGACTTCCTCTGTTCATTTCCTACTTTTTTCTATTCTTCTTCTGATTCTTAATCAGGGGAACGTTTTTATGAGCATTCATTGTTGCCAAAAAAATAAAGAAATAAAATAATTATCGTCACCAGTACTGTCCATTACCTTTACAAGAAATTTATCTTGAAAATACTTCACATTTAAACAGATAAATAATTATGGTGCTTTAACGACATAAGGTATTATGTGTCTGAATCCTGAGTGAATTAATTTACTATAAAATATCGTATAATTTCAATAGAATCATATTTTATCAAGTAATTAATGATAATGGTGACACCCAGTATTTTTTGCATATCGATTTTTTGAAATCGCGTTTTCACCGGATATACACGTTTCCAGACCTCAGAACCAAAAAACATATTTTTAGCGATTGGTCTCTCTCTCTCTCTCTCTCTGTGGTGTGTGTGTGTGTGTGTGTGTGAACAAAATATCTCAAGAACAGAAAACATCGTACGAAGTTGAAACTTGAAACCTGGTTAGATATACCACGAGAGGACCCAACACGAACATTTCCCTCAATATCGGTCAACCCGAAGTAGTAATTTATCCGTGTAATTTTTTAATGCTTTACGATTTTTTGAAAAACGGTTCCTACGATTTTTTTTAAAAATTACCTCATTTTCTACATTTTTTATGCCCTACAAGACAGGGTAAGCGCCATTTCTGATGAAATTCTCAAGAAGGTTGAGCTTTCGTAGAAAAAACTTTCCTCGCAAATTGGTTTGTCATATTCGAGTGTTCAGGAAGCTGCTAAAAAATAACGTTAAATGTTTTCGAATATTTTTCGTAAAATTTTATGTGGAGAATTGAGCAATCTTGTTTTCAAGTTCTCAGTCAAACGTCATCTGTCAAGAGAGTTGGTCGACCACTACGTTTCCTGTCGTAAACACTACCTAACTCTCGAAATCGGTTTCTTAGCCTAGAAATTGACATTTTTTTTGGTGAAGGAACACTAACAAATTTAATTTGAAATGATTCTTTTACATTCGCGCACGATTTCGTAGAAAATATTGTTCAAGAATGAAAACCCGTTGTTCTAGGGTAAAAGACATTCTGTTCGTAACACGACCGGAAACGGCACAAAATTTTACACAACCTAAGGAGAATAAAATCACACTTCCGTATCTATACCGGTTGAGTAGGGCTACCAACTTCGTGTCACAAAACAAAATTTCCCTTCCTTAGAAAAAATTACCAGACTTTAACAATTGGGAAACAGGACTAAAAAATCACTCTGTAGTACAATTTTGGTAGGAAACTTGCGGTATACGAATAGGTAATTGCAAGTTAAAAGCTGCAAGTTGCATAAAAGTCGATATTTATGAATAACATATTACAAGAAAATTATTTGATTTATTAATATAGTAAGCCTACTCATTAATAATAGTTGCAGACTCTTAAGTAAGTCAACAATTCATTTTGAAAAAACCGGTACTTCAAAAAATCCGGTAACAACAGAACCACTTTCAACAACGAAAAAATGTTCAATATTAAGTAAAATGTTTTTATCGATTTGATTTTTACTTACACAAAAAAAAATTGTTCAATAGTTTTCAATTCAAATAATGAAACAATCTAAGTTCTAATAAAAACTCACGTCTTTGAAAAAACAAATAAGCAAGTTTTCGTGCACAGATTATGAAACAAACTAAGGAATATGTTTTTAGATTAAACTCGTGCTGTTTCTAGTAAATTACAGCTTAAACGGATAAAGGTTTCTCTAATAACGTTTGTATTAAGCAATTTACTCTGATGAAACCATTACGTTTACACCTGGTTCTAGTTATGCAATATTAAATTTTAGCAAGTCAAGGAATAGGAAAGTAGGGAAACATTATTTTGTCATATCAGTAGCGTTCTAAAGTTTACCTTCATACAACTTTTGGGGTAAAGTGGGCCTACTGCTTTGATGTTTAAGTAAAACGTAGACTAGAAAATGAAATCATTTTAAATTCTAAATTTAGAAGTACAAATATATTTTCTGTATCGTTATATCATTATTTACATTAATTACTATCGTCAAAGGACTTCTGAGAGGAACGCTTGGTGAGTTTTTCAATGCTGGTTTAGTTTAATTTATTAGAATAAAATTTAAAAGATATGATATTTATTAATTACTAGCATGCTCCCTCGCGGCTTTGCACGCGAAAAATGGTGTAATCACTTTTTTACTTTCTCTTGCCTATATGAATATATAGGAAGGAAAGTATTGTTTTCATGTCGATTTTTCGAAATCGAGTTTTCACCGGATCTATACGTTTTCAGACCCCCTGAACCCAAAAAACATGTTTTTAGCTATTGGTCTGTGTGTGAACAGAATATCTCAAGAACGGAACATCGTACGAACTTGAAACTTGAAACTTAAGTTACATACCACTACCGGACGCGACTCGAACATTTTCATCAAAATCGGTCAACCGGAAGTAGTAGTTTATTCGTATAATTTTTCAGTTTTTTGCGATTTTCTCAAAAACTGGTCCTACGATTTTTTTAAAAATCGCCTATTTTACTCAATTTTTTATTCTCTACAAGATAGGGTAGGCGCCATGTTTGCTGATCTCATGTATAGATCTGGTGAAATTCTCGGTGAGGCTGTTTTCACGTAAAAACGTTGTTTTTTTAAGATTACGGCTTTAATATAAATTTTAGCGCAAAAACTTATATAATAAAAGTTGTAGAGAATTTAAAAACCTACAACTTCTGTTTCAAACATTTTTTTGTATAACGCTTAGTTTAGCGGTAATTTGCGATTTTCTGTTTTTTTCTCACGAAAACGTGAGAAAAATCGATTTTTTTTAACATTTCGGTCTTAGTATGCATTTTACGACAAAAGTGTATATAATTAAATTTATAGAAAATTAAAAGATCTACAACTTTTGTTTAGAGCATTTTTCTCTACAGAGCCTAGTTTAGCGTGAAAGCGTGATTTTTCGTATTTTTAAGCCAAACTGAGTTCGATTGTCATTTTGCGTCATTCACTCATGATTAAAATAAGGTTATGTTTTGTTCATTTCTAATGTTTTAATACTAATGTTAGGTTTATTGTTAATTATTTGCATTGGCAAGAGAAAGTTGTGTGAGTGTTTCACACCAGATTTTTTTTAAATATGTAGCAAAACTTTTGTTCCTCTGTTTTAGCAGTTCTTGCTTTTTGAATTTTTTTTGCTTTCAAAAGCAAAGGAAAAAAAATTCAAAAATTTTCTTCCCAGTGATGTTTTTTGATAACATTATTGAAAATGGAAAAAACCAAAAAAAAAACAACCACAAAACAAATTGTCAAAACCAAAAACTTAAATCCACGTTGAATAAAATAAAATATCAAAGCAATTGATCACTCACCAATTAAAAGAAAATTAAAACAAATTAAAGAAAAACGAAACTTTACTTTTATAAAATACTCGTTGTTGTTGTTTAGGTCATCAGCCGGAAGGCTGGTTTGAACCTGTAGAGGTTTTACTAAGTAAAACAAGGAGTGAGGTGGTTTACCATTGCCTTCCTCACTGAGTGGAAAAGTACGCTTATCAGCATGCCGGGCCCTCTGAAAAGCACATATTTTCCACTCTGCAAATGACACCTTCACTTCATTCACCACAGGGTCTGGCTGTATAATGAAATTCATTATGTTCAGAGGAGATAACTCTGATTAGTGTCTTTTACACCTCTACCTCTTGTGTTCTTAAATGATTCAGTCATTTAATTGGCTGACCATGTGATAAGAAACAGAACTATTTATTTTAGCCCTGCAACGAACAGATTGAGTGTAAATAATTTGACACTCCACCTGTCTGTTATGGGCAGATAAAATACTCAACAATACAAAATCGTATCTACATAATAAAATACAATAAAATTATCATGTGACGCTGTCACCAGCTGATCCTTAGCACCACGTCGCTATTTGCTAAATCATATGACTTTATTAATGACAAATCTTTATTTGAATCACATCAGCTGATTTAAAAGCAGCATATTATCTAAAACCTCATAAAAACCTTAATTCAGGACATACATTATTTTCAACCCTTTAGGGCTAACTTTTTAAAGGTTTCAAAAGCCTAAAACCTGCACCGGCATCATAGTTGCAACATAAAAAAATTGCATGAAAATTGGTTCAGTAATTTAGGAGATAAAGGGGAACATACACACACACACACACATACATACATCGAATTTTATATATATAGCTTTATTCATGATTAAGTAAGAATTAGAAACCCAATACAGAGTTTCAAGGTCTTGAGTACACTCATAAAATTTGCCAACTAAAAATTTAATTTTAATTTGAAAAAATAAAAAATGTGAATTCACTCGTATTTCTTGTTCTTTATTTTGAATTGTACATAATTAAAGCGTTTGAAAACCTAGATTTAACCGACCAGAAACCGAAAGGGTGTGATACATTTTTTTGTAACGGTGGATTAAGTTTGATGAGACAATAGCGGACGACTACCTTCGTTGATCTCTTATTAAATGTACAGGATTTTTTTTCTATTTTTGAATTATTATATTACAGCGCTGGCCGTCTCTCGCAACCCGTTTGCCAACCTTCTCTATCCATCTAGTCCTCCTAGCTTAAATTCCAGGCGTATATCACTTGGATATATATTTCTGGATTTCTATTTTTCCATAATTTCTTTCTGAAATAAAATTCTTAGGCTTATAGAAGCATATTGAATTTAATGTAGCATATCCCACATTAATCTTCTTCTTCTTCTTACTATCAAGGATTAGGCATCAGCCTGTTCCGAACTCACAAACCATCCTGCACGTCTACAGAAACACGAGACATTCCAACCCGTACATCTCGACTACTGCCATCTTCGAGGTCTTCCCACCTCCCTTCTTCCAACTGGAACATATTCAGTCGCTTTTAGAGGTATTCTCTCCTCTGGCATCCGTTCCAAATGTTGCCGCCATTGATTCCGGTACTACACTTCATTCCTCCACTTTTTCATTCAAGCTAAATACACCCAACTCGGATCTAATTTCTTTGTTACGTATTAGATCCAGCCTCGAGCAGCCCTTCAACCTTCTTAAAAACCTCATTTCAGCTGCTTGGATCCTACTTTTTGGCGTTTTGTGGTAACCCATGACTCATCCCACATTAATAAATTGGTATATTAAAACCACAGTCAGCACACACTTCCGCAATTCAAATTATAATTTTCTCTTTAACCCCCTTCTCCACCTAGGTCTTCTTATTTATAATTAGTTCTACAAGTGTATAGGCTACATTTTTCACGAAAAAACCGTGAAAAAAATTAAAGTATTTAATGGATTCGTGAAAAGATTACTTTTCCACGAAATGATAGATTCATTTTTCATTGTACATAAAAAGTTTGTGTGCTTTATTTATTTTTTTACTTTAATTTTGATGACGGTACGGTAATGAGCTGCACAACTTCCTTATATGATATTCAATTTAACGGGCAGTGCATAATTTTAATTCCAGGAGAAGAGGTACCGAGTGGTACATTCTCCGTTTAGAACGTGGGAGTTGTCTGTCATTCGGACCAAGAGATCTCTGCTCCATTTTCGCTTTAAACGTCGTGCAATATTGGGAAGTTCCTTAAAGCTAAGGTCACGGACTAGTTGGCTGGGATAGTTATGTAGTCTTTCACGAAATTCATATGAAAGGACGCGGTTATTCCTTTACTATCAAAGTTTGAAATGGGTGTACTTTCTAAAACAATTTTTGAAAAATATTTTTTTGTGCAACTGACTGAAGAAAGGGTTATAATTTAAGAACATAAAGACTGGACAAATATGAATGTAAAATATTTTGAGGGTGGTTAATGATACAAAGCGATTTACCAGAGTTGTAGCCAATTTTCATGGATAGAGTCGGCACTCTAAAATGAAGAGAGAATTCACGATTGGCATAATACATAACAATAAAAGATTCTATTGTAAAGTAATAACACGAAGTCAATTACATATAATTTTACGACTGAAAATTATATGATTATATTCAATAATGAAATAAATAATAAAAACGGAGGAAAAGGAAAGGAAAAGTAATGAAAATGTAAAATAGTAATAGAAAAAGGTAATACCGGACATAAAGTAATAAAGACAGATAATGACAATAAAAAGAAAAGAACCAAAGAGGTTTCAACAACAAAAGAATTATCGCGAAGTAGAATAAGAAGCAAGGAAGAAAAAAAGGGTGACTGCAGTTGACAGTAGAATCGGAGAGAGAAATGTTAAATTAGAAAAAGACAGAATATAAAAGAGTGAGATGAAGAGAATTGAAGATAAGTTGAAAAAGGATGGAAAGACACGGTGAGTAAGGATGAATCACACTAAGCTTCCTCTTCATCCCTCGTCGTTTCTTATTCACCCTCTAGACACTTACTAGCCCCTTTCTTCTTATCCCGCGTATGGAACATCTTACTTACTTGGTTTCCCCTTACTCTTCCTGTTAAGGACTTTCGCTACATTTGCTCTTCTTCATCCGTTAGCAGACCGTATGACGACTACTGACTTGATTCGACCGAGTGCCTCCAAATTCTAACTTGATAATGGGCAAACTTGGAATAGGGTTGTTTTCGTCAGGAAACTAACCGATTATTACCGGATTTATGGAATATGACAAACACTTTTGAAACAATACATTTGTCCTACAAATATAAGTGCGATACATATCCCTCTGGACAAAATCTGTTATTGTAATAAAACAAATGTAAGTTAATGAACAGACATGATACTATCCAACTTGATTTTGAATAAAAAATCATAGCTAAGGATTTTTTCAAACTAGTGAACGAGCAAAAATAAAAAACTAAAATAATAAAACGCATCCAACTTATACCAAAACAAAAGTTCAAAATTTCTAATAAATTCAAAATTACGACAATCAATTTATACGCCCTTTAATGAAAGTTCAGCTTCATAATTTGTTAACATGGGAACATGAACAAATTAAACATTCACGAAAAGAGGAAAAGACAATTTTTTTCTGACCCTCCGTTGCCCAGTGATTAGCATGATAAGCTTGAAAGCGGAAAGACCCAGGTTTGATTCCCAGGTACGGTGTAAAACATTGTACTCGTTTAAACCCACCGTTCCTTACCGCAAATTAGTCGCTAATGATTAAGATGTTGAAGCGTATTTAAATACAATTAAAAAAGAAAACTTACACAAACCAAGCGTTAACAAAGATAGTAGACTGACAATGTAGCTTACGAAGCTGAGAATAACTGTACAAGGAAAATGAACGATTAATGGAAATTATTAAAATATGAAGACTAAACTTTTACGGGCACGTGCACAGAATGGATGACAACCGGTTGACAAAACAAATTTATAAGACACTATAGTATATTCCAAAGAACCGTACAGCAGATATAAACAGACTACGGGTTGATAGTCAGTAAAAAGGATGCGTAATCGTGTTTCACTCTACCAACGCCTTCAGTCAAAACAACCAGCGACAGACCAAATGTTTTATAATAGGCGTACAGTATGAATTCTTTCTACTGGTACTGTCGTATTTTGTATTCAGTATATGTTTCAAAGAGTATATAGCAAATTTCATCTGATAAGCAAAGAACATTTTTTATAATTCGAATGGATCGCGCTAAGTTCAATCACAATTTTAATACATTTGTGTTTTGACGTGCTGCACGGTTCCATGGGATACAGTATAAATAATATACCTAAAGTATCGGATAAATAAGTCAGAAAGGATACTGAGAAAACCGGAATAAACCGAGAAAACTAAATGAATCGAACCAAATAAAGACAACTAATTCCGGACTTTAAGGGCTTCCATGAAGAGAAAAAACAGAACACCGGGTAGACAGAAAAAAGAAGAAAAGCGTACTGTGAGGGAATGCTGAGAAAGTGGGCTAATCTGAGAATGTGAGCAGAGATCAGGCTATCTTGCCAGCCACAAATTCCTGGAAATGATTCGTTCACCACAGAAATTACGCAAGAAATCCATTGAAAAATTTAAGATGTGTGTGCTGTGGTGCCATCTTGTTGGAACCAACCGTTATTGATTTCCACTTCTGACTAATGAATTTCGCTTAAATCTCAGTACAATCACGATCACTATTGACTTATATACTACACCGAGCCCAGTGACAACCAACCTAACAAAAATTTGTTAGGTTGGTTGACAAAGCAACCAACCTAACAGCGGAAGGATCAACCAATGAAAAGCGACTATTGGACAGTAACTTTCCGAACTCTCTGTAATATTGTATAATGTGGACAATTCGAACTGGCACAACTCTTGCTCTACGTGTACACACAGTTCCGCATAAAGTGTATCCATAACCTATTCTTTCAACAAGGTTTACAAATATCAATGTACGCAAATGCCTACAACCTTATTTCAATGTACAAACATACAAATAATTATTTTGTATTTAAAATATAATGTACGTATATACAGTTGAACCCGGTTTTAACGGCCTCGGACTTTACGTCAACTCGGACTTAACGTCATTTTTTTAGGCGTTGCGTCAAACTTCTATCTGAAAACCCCTGTTTTAACGTCATTAACTCGGTTGTTGCGTCAAAATTTTTCCGATGAAATCATTTTTTACTTCACGTACAACGATTGTGAACTTGCCATAATTTATCAGTAAATTATTTGAAAATAAAAATACAGTATACAGTAATATAGTACAATAGTTTACTTGATGAATAGTGTTTGCTTGTGCGAAGGGATTAAAATGATTTTGTTAAGCTCTTCATATGTGTGTCTGTAACTACTGATTGATCTACGTCAAGGTCAGTTTTGGGACTGCACCCTCTACGTGACATGTAACACCTTAGTACTAATAGGTAGCACTGTACCTAACTTTCACATCAGACTATCCACATTTAAGAAAATTCTCTAATACTGAGGAAGCGACTGAGCAAGAGGAAGATGAAGAAGAGGACACCGTCACGCCAACATTGCCTCCTAATGCTAGCGGCTGAAACTTTTTTAAGATTTCACCGTCACCGAGAGACATTACGGAGAGGATTTATTTCGCAGAACGAGATGTTCAAAAGAAAATCACTGATTTCTTCCAATAAAGAAGATAACGTACCATTATGTAGTTTATGTACATACAAATATGTATTTGGTTTCCGTATTTTAATACATAATAAAGTCTACCTACTTACACAGAGTGGTTAAGTATCTATTTTATTAGGGTATTACGATTTAAATATCGCAAATAAAAAACGTTTAGCACATTACGTAAATTAGTAGTAATGTATACGAAATATTCTTAGTTTAGCTAGATTTACTTTGACACAAGAGCTAACTTTGTTATAACGTCACTCGGATATAACGGTAAAATTTAATCTGTCCCTTCAATGACGCTGTAAGCGAGTTCGACTGTAATTTGTTATAACTCTATATTTGTATAGATATATATTTGTTATATCTCTATTTGTTATTATAACTTGTATGTAATTTGTCCCCGTAAACATTTAAATTATAAATTACAAGAACTAAACTGCAAAAACTCACTAAACTATACTTTACAGACGCACACAACTAACTAAACAAATTTGTCTAAATATAAAATTAACAAAAAAATCATACATGAAAACAAATTAGTCACATCATGATCTCTGACAGATTATTATTAATAACAACAGTGAAAACAAAGCGTAGTGACCGTGCGTGAGTCCCACATTACCGTAGCGATTGTATACTTTTGTGACTGTACCGTCGTTACATGGTGAGGGGCGAAGAGCGGAGTAGATGAACACCGAAGCTGCTAGTGCCAATTCGAATTGTCCACGGTATATCTTTAGGTACATTGAAAAACTTTTTCCTTCTATGCTATGTTCTGTCAAAAGTTTTTCATCATCATTGATATCTTGGCTTTAAATACAAAAAAGATCTTTTTACTATCATACTAAATCATTCAAACCTAAAAAAAACCTAAAAAACCTAAACCTAAAAAAACCTAAAAAAACCTAAACCTAAAAAAACCTAAAAAAAGTCTCCTACAGCCCATGCTATATTTACCATTAATTTTTATTCATCGTTGGGCAAAATGACCTCAATACTTCAAAATATTACTTCCATATAAAAATCATTTCAACCAAATTCAAAAAAGTTAAATTTTTTTAAAAAGCACAAAAACATTTAAAAATTTAATAATTTTAATGAAACTTAATAAATTATTTTTTTTGAATTATCCTTCAAGTATTTCTGCATAATAAATCACAACGAAAACTTTATTGAATGGAAAAAAATCGGTTAGGCACCCTTCTGTTGCAGTCGAAAACTTTATTGTTGAGGGTTCTCAAAAAAAAAAACAGAAACGGAATGAAGGAAAAAGATATATTTTCTTTTGAAAAACATAACTGAGCTGTTTGGCTTTTCCCCGAGTGTTTATATGTAAGGAGGTAGATGGAATATGATAAAGAAGAAGATGTCTGTGAAAATCAAGGGGTGTAGAAGAAATGGTTTAGTGGTATAAGAAAGGGGAGGGAGTGTGTTGATCCGCCCCGAGAGAGAGCAAGGGGTGATTTTATGTGTTTCGATGTTGTCATCACTGTTGTACTAACATTGCGGATCATGAAAACTAAAGACAAACATGTCATAAAGGCATTTGTTCGTCTATTCATCTTCCATTCTTCATGGTCGACTTGGAATCCTTCTTGCTACATTTTATTCTATAAATTATTATATTTCTGTGTATTGTATTTATGATCTCTTTGGCATTTGATGGATGTAACTATGGTGGTTATTTTGCGACAACCCTCAGGCTATATAATATTTTATTAACGTATTCGGATAGAGTAAGATCTTATTGGCTATTAACTTTGTAAATGGGAACATCTCTTCCTTTTTATGCGCTATCATTTTCATGACTATGACAACAATGATATTATATCATGAAATTGTGAGTCATTCATTCCTTTTCCTTAAATTATTTCAAATTTCCTCGGGTACAAAACACAGGATGTTTCTGGACGAAATTTTTATACTTTGGAAATTGTTTCTAAAAATAAAAATAAGAAAAAAACATTCTTACAAATATCGGTAAAAAAACCACATAACAAAACACAATTTTAAAATTGAACAAGATATCACAGTGAGGGGAAAGCAAATTGACAGAGGAATAGATTTGCTAGCCTGGGAAAGAAGTGAGATATCTGAGAGACTGAAAGCTGGAGAGGCTGAAAGAAAGAGGCCAGAGATAGACTTCTCAGGAGGTGCCAGGAAAGATGGGATGTAGAGGTGTCCGGTCGATGGATACATAGATTGATTCCGGATCTAAAGAAATGGCTGAGAAGGGGGTATGGTTGATTTCGAGCGTATCTCCACCGGTTCAGACGTTCAGATGAAACAAGCTGTCTGGATTGTGAGGCGGAGGAGGACAACGCAGTACATGCGATTTTCGACTGCAGAAGATGGATACCAGAGAGAAGGGATTTTCAAGGGACCAAGCTTGGGTCACCGATTTCTCCAGAAAACCTCTGTGATCTTATGATTACAGCAGAAGAAAGCTGAAAGGCCATTGAGGAGTTCATCCAGAAAGTGATAAAGAGAAGAGAGGCCCAGCTGCGTTAGTCCCAAAACAAATCAATCAAAAAGAGGATAAATGGGTGACAAGAAGAGAAATCACTAAGATAACGTTATCCAGCTAATAAAGAACCTCCAGATTGTTGTGAAGTTATGCCTAACGGTGATCCAGCGGCAAGTTGGAATGGGATAGAAATGAACTGAGAGGTTTTGGCGAATAGTTGTCTTCGACACAGCTCCACATACCCACAGGTAAAGACCTACCTGGGTACCGGTAAATTCGGTTTCCTCTCGTAAAAGAATTAACAGAGGAATGAAGAAGGGAACACAGTGGACACATCTGAAAATTTTGGAGGATCAACAGACGGCCAAAAAAGAACAGGAGCAAAGTATGAAAGCATTCCAGTTTTTAAGCTCACTTAAGGGGGGAGTCTACCTGAGAATCGGAAAAAAACAATTTTTGAGGAATTTTTCACGTTTTTGATTCACTGAAATGTGATTGTATTATATTAATGAGTATTAAATAGATTTCCGTATTTTAATCTCTAAAACCTGTTCCCAAAGTACTACCTTACCTCCAGTAACACCCTGTACAAAAAAATTTAAGAAGCTCTTTTTCCAGTTCAAGCAAACAATTTATACTGTACGACATGCTACTGTATAAATATAGAATACAAGAGGACATTCTCTGAAATATCCTGTTATATACGAAGCGCTTTGTTGTTTGAATTTTTCAACATTTTTGTCTACGTTTTCGTTGTGAGATGGATATCATATGTTGAAACAGCTTTGTTTCTTGCGTACTTATTTTTAATAATTAAGTTATGCCTACTAAGTTTACAAAGGCATGCTATAACAAAGACATTCCTCAATGGAATTATACTCTACAAACCTTCTTCAAAAGGAGAACTCCCTATAACGATGTCGTTTTTCAAAAATTAACAATATATGTATATTTGTAGTTTAGTAATTTTTATTTCTATAAAGAAAGCTAAACTTTTATACCATATAATTCCCGTAAAGAAAATCACTGTTCGCTGTTCATGTCCCTGATGTAAATAAATTATACACGAACGGGATTCATCCGTTTAAATGTTTAACGTGTTAAAATAAATAACTTATCGACAAAATTAAATATTGAACAAAAATATGTTGCTTTTAATTTATCAGTTGAATAAAAAATTTTGGATCAAAAGAATTAAATTTTTGTTACAAACGTACGTAAGTAAACTTTTAAAACATTATTATTATTATTAAGTATTTTTTTTAACTCCTAATGTGAATGTTGCAATCCGTTCTATTAAGAACGGTCCCATGACCAAATATAAGATGAGGATGCGGTTTACGACGTGTATATGATATAAAGTCTTGTACAGATTCAGGCCGACCATTCCTAAGACAGTATGGTTAATTGAACCTCAACCATAAAAGTACACCGGTAACCACTGTCTAATATTCAAATCCGTACAAAAAACTACCTTATCTAGGATTTGAACCAAGAATCTTCGTCTTCGAAATCAGCTGTTGAACATCTGACTCGCAGTGACGACTTTATCTCTAGACCAACCCGGTGGGTCAATACATTATTTAATATATTTAAAAAAAATTAAAGTGGCATCAACTGCTTGGTTATTAGTGACAATGGAATGTGGAATTTAATTTGTAAAAATTTCCATACTCTGGCCAGGAATCGAACCCAGGATCTCCGTGTGGTAGTGGTAACACGGTAACCACTACGCTACGGAGGCGGCCATCATTTAAAATTATTTTAAAGGTTATAATCAGTACTAAAAAATTGTAGAAGGGAATCACAATTTGAATCCACGGTATTCTGAGTAGAATTAAGAAATAAATATACAAAAAAATAAAGGAATAAACCGAGAAAACTTAATTTTTTTTAACGTCCGACGGTTTTGTAAAATCTGCTAATGCAGACTGTGAAGGATGAAATGATTTTTTGTAACGTATGAAAATATGCCGTGCCTCAATCGGATTCGAACCCAAGAACGCATGAGAGGAAACCTAATGAACCAAACTAAATTCAGACCAATAATTACGAATTTTAAGGGCTTCCATGAAGAGCTCAAACAGAACACTGAATGGACAGAAGGAACGAGAAAATCTTACTGTAAAGGAACGCTAAGAACGTGGGCGGCAAAAAGACCTTCCAGAAATATCTAAAGTCACCACACGTAATCTAAAATTGGCCTTATACGATAAAATTGCCCACAACAGGTAGGTGGAGTGTTAAATTAATTGCACTCGATTTGCTAGTTCCAGGGCAACAAAAAATAGTTCTGTTTCTTATCACATGGTCAGTCAATTATAAGACTGAAGCATTCAAGAATAGAAGAGGTAGAGGTGTAAAAGACACTAATCAGAGTTATCTCCTCTGAGAGTACCTAATGATTTCATTATACACCCCGAACCTGTCGTAAATGAAGTGAAGGTGTCATTTGTAGGGTGAAAAGGTTATGTTTTTCAGAGGGCCTGGCATGCTGATAAGCATACTTTTCCACTCAGTGAGGAAGACAGATGTAAATCACCACACTCCTCGTTTTACGTAGTAAAGCCTAGGGAGGTTCAAACCACCCTTTCGGCTGATGACCTAAACAACGAAGGAACTTCTAAGCTATTATATTGTGATGCGGTGTGCATTTCACTGAATTGAAGGCGAAAAAGTCTAAAGATAGATTTGTTTTAAAATTGTTTAAAAAGGAATTGACACTATACAATCGTTATTAGTGAGAAGAAATTCTCCTTGAATGAAAATGAATGAATCCCAAAATAGAATATTATTATCACAACTTATTTTATTGGTATACAATCCGATTTTAAAAACTTTCGGACAATTTTTAATAAATGAGTCTATTTCTGAATAAAACCGAGTTTTAGTAATATTTCTAATAAAACGGTTCCATAGATATCAACAACTAATGGGTCTATGGACTATATCCCCTATTGTACATTTTTTACTAAACCTTCACAGAAAACTAGAAATCTGTAATTACCAGAAATAAATCAATCGACCGATTTCAATTAAACTCAATAGGATTTATTCCCACCCAACTAAGATGTTCGTAATAATATAAAGTATTTAGAGGAATAAAAACAATTTTATTTTATGTATTAACTGTGCAAAATTTCTTACCGGATAATAAAAGTAGATTTTTATATGGATATCATATTTGAGTTTATATGTTTAGATCAGGAAAAAAACTTAAAAGCTCGCTCTCATCGCTGCTACAACTATCAGGTATCTTCGAGAAGTTAGTTAACACTTTAATTGCCGAAACAATATTTAAAAGTTTCATCTTGAGTGCCATTTAATTTGAATAGGGGTTTAAAAAAGTACCAGCCCTCATTTCGACAACTTGCAAGCGTAAAACCATTTGGCCACTGCTGACCAAAATTTCAGCGTTATACAAAAATAAAATTTCCTGTTAAAAATTATTTTTTATTGTGTTTATAAAAAAATAAATCGGTCTAACCCTAAAAATATTCAAAATAGTTTGTATAGTTTATTTAAAGTCACATCGACAGCTAAATCATTAGCAACTACTGTGGGTTTTGGTACCTTAACGGTGATTTTAACGTGTTAAAATTTCCAGACCCTATTTTCCAGGCGGAAACAGGAAAATTATAGGTGAAAATTTTAAAAACCTATTTCATGAGACGACACTTTAAGAGGAATCGAATGACACTATTTTTGTTTCAAAATCCCGACTTTGATTTCTAGACTTCCAGTTTTGGGCCACTTCCGGTCAAAACCGGAACTTCAAACTCAATCCACGCCTACAAACATTTTGAGTAGATTACGAATCCGAAAACCGTTTGTTGCTATCTCTTGCACAGTTCAGCCGTTCTTAGTTTGCTCCTACTGTCAACAAACAAAAGCCACCTACTTCAGGGTGCACGCTAGAGTCTGCGACTTTACAGATGTCGTATTCCTATTAAGTTAACTATTTTTTAAATTATAGGTACTTGAAGTACTAAAAAAATCAGTCATGATATGATGTAGGCCTAACTATTTCATTTATAAAAATACTTTTAAAAGTATTTTGTATTTAAATACTTTTGAAAGTATTTTGTTGTTACTTTTTAATCAGCGTGTACACATTTTGATATAATGCGCATGCTCAGTGACGTCATTATTTGTTTACATTAGGAGCAAACTAAGAGAGGCTGGACTTTAGTTTCTAACATCTGGGTGTGACGGACACAGGAAAATATTATAAATGACAATTATTTAAATTGCTACCAATTAACTAATATGAACGAAATAAGTGTTTACTGATATTACAAACAAAATTGGAAAGCCATTATTTTTATAATAGTTCATGTTATTTAACAAGTACTTTAAATCTAATTCAGTAAATGTAACACACTAATGTAGAGAATTTATTGCAGAAAATAACCTAACATTTATATGACTTTTGCTTTAACGTTTTCGTTAACTGTAATACTTTTTTTGAAATGCAATCGAGTGGTTAAATGAAACTAACGTACAAAGTGTTTCTTATTCAGTGAACTGAACAAAGTGTTCCTTTAGAATGGCTTTTTACGTTTGCCCGATTTAACAACAATGTAATAGATTCCATTCGTGTGAAGAAAAATAAAAAATTACGCTAATGTAGGTTAGGTTGGAAAAGCTACACCATTTTAAGTTGCTTTACTTCTGAATCATTAATTTAAACGTACATTAAATTAAGTCGGTATCGAAAAATTGCCTACAACACGAACTCCAGTGATTTCTATTAACCGTAATGTTTTTTTAATTAATGAACTAAATTAACTTTATTTTATTATAAGTAGGGATACTTTTCCTTAACATAAAAATCTGGTGTGAAACACTCACACAACTTTCTCTTGCCAGTGAAAATAATTAACAATAAACCTAACATTAGTAATAAAACATAAGAAATAAACAAAAAACTAACCTCAAAAAACATAACCTAATTTTAATCATGAGTGAAAGACGCAAAATGAAAATCAACCTCATTTTGGCTTAGAAATACGGAAAATCACTCTTTCTCTCTAAACTAGGCTCTGTAGAGAAAAATGCTCTAAATAAAAGTTGTAGATCTTTTAATTTTCTATAAATTTAATTATATACACTTTTGTCGTAAAATGCATACTAAGGCCGAAATGTTTAAAACATCAATTTTTCTCACGTTTTCGTGAGAAAAAAACAGAAAATTGCTTATTACCGCTAAACTAAGCGTTATACAAAAAAAATGTTTGAAATAAAAGTTGTAGAATTTTAAATTCTCTACAACCTTTGTTATATAACGTTTTGCGCTAAAATGCATATTAAAGCCGCAATCTTAAAAAGAAAATGTTTTTACGTAAAAACAGCCTCACGCAGAATTTCAGCAAACATGGCGCCTACCCTATCTTGTAGAGCATAAAAAGTGTAGTAAACCAGGCGATTTTTAAAAAAATCGTAGAACCAGTTTTTGAGAAAATCGCAAAAAAGTGAAAAATTATACGAATAAACTACTACTTCAGGTTGACCGATTTTGATGAAAATGTTCGTGTCGGGGTCCGGTAGTGGTATGTAACTTAAGTTTTAAGTTTCAAGTTCGTACGATGTTCCGTTCTTGAGATATTCTGTTCACACACACACACACACACACACACACACCACAGACCAATCGCTAAAAACATGTTTTTTGGGTTCAGGGGGTCTGAAAACGTATAGATCCGGTGAAAACTCGATTTCGAAAAATCGACATGAAAACAATACTTTCCTTCCTATATATTCATATAGGCAAGAGAAAGTAAAAATCGTGACAGAAATTATTGTTGCCGTGAAATTTACAATAAATATTACTAACACTAAGTTGTAAACAGTGCTAAAAAATTTAAGTTATTGATAATCTGGACACTTAATAGTTCGATGTTTTAGCTGATTTGACGTACCTACATAAAAGGTATAATATTCAGATGAACTAATGTCCCCTAGCCGTGGGAGTGAGAGAATGCATAACGCTCTCACTCGCACAAGCAATACGCGCCGTTCCAATAAAACATTGTCTTTAATTTTACTCATTGTTGTGAGCAAGCGTTTATGCATGCAGTAAACTAACAAGCAAGATAACGACTGAAATATGTTTTCAGATTTGGATTATAACGGTAAAGACCTTAGAGCGCATGCGTAGTTATGCCACATATCTCCCTCTCTCTCGCTCGGCTATGAGACATTAGTTCTTCTGGTACCTATACCTGGAATGCCTATCTCCGTAATGTTAATGTATGGAACATTTTCTCAAAAACTATTGGAATTATCCTGTCTAATTTATTAGTAGTTACTTTTCAGGCTATTCTACATCGACTTAGTAGAATCTTCTTCTTCTTCTTCTTATTGCGCCATCTCCCTTCGAAGGTTGGCGATCCAATTGGCTGTAATCACTCGAGATGTGACGGCTCTGAAGATCTCGGATGACGTTCTGCCGAGCCATCGACGTAAGTCCCTGAGCCAAGAATTCTGTCTCCTCCCCACTGATCTGCTCCCCTGAATCTTCCCCTCAATGATCAGCCGAAGCATCTCATACCTACCGCCTCTCATCAGGTGTCCGATGTACGCCAATTTACGCTCCTTAACAGTTAATAGCAGCTCCTTGTTCTTCGCAATTCTGTTGAGGACTTCACAATTTGTCACTCTATGCATCCAGGAAATGCGTAGCATTCTCCTGTAGAGGTACATTTCGAATGCCTCTATACGTCTTTCCAATGAGGGATTGAGGGTCCAGCTCTCGCAACCATAGAGAACGATGGGAAACACGTAGCAGCGTAGCATTCGAATTCTAAGACTTAAATCTAGATCCTTCTTGCTGAATAAGTTCCTCATACTGATAAATACCTTCCTAGCGTGTTCAATTCTTGACAATACTTCCCTCTTTGAAATGCAATCGCTACTTAGGAACGCTCCCAAATATCTGAAGGACGACACTTGCTCTATGATGTTATTATGTACTCGGAGTAGTACATCGGAGTAGTTCTCGGTAGTAGAATCTTAATATATTGTTAAAGAAATAAAAAACAATTTTTGGAAATTACCTTTTTTGTTAATTATTTATTTTTGCCTATTTAAAGTGGAAAATAAATATTCCAATAAATTATTTTATTGTAATATTAACTCACTAGACTACACTGATATTACAGTACAAATAGCAACAAATTTCATTAAAATCCATTTAAAGTTGGCTGAGAAAATGTTCTTTTTGTGTCAAAAATAGCTATTTATGGGAAACAAGAAAAAACTAAAATACATACAGCAAAATAGTTATCTGTAACACATTCAACGTTCAAAATCTGAAAATTTCTCAATTGTTACACTTAATGCCAACTTAAAGTTTTAAAACAAAAAATATCGTACAAAATAAAAAAAACCTTATAAATTTAGTTTTGCCATTAAAAAATAGAGATATTTGTGCAAACTGGTAACGTTAAGAAAATAACGTAAGGGTTTAACATATTTTTAATTATTTATTGGGAGAGATAAAAACTGCAAAAACCCCAACAAATTATATATCATTGGATGCAGAAAACTATGAATTTTAATAATGTGGAAAAAACAGGATATGTGAAAATTTTCAATTTTCTCCGTTCCGGGTACCCTTAATAAAACTAAAGGGATACAAGATATGTTAGACAAAAAACATTGACATCTTGCTTCTGTACATGGTACAGATCTAATAGTAGAAATACTAGAAGAAACTCGAGATCACATAAATGAATGAATTGTTAAAGCCAGCGGAAACGTACAATTATAAATATCCGTTGAAAAAATGCATTTGAATAAACAAATAAAAATTACTCCAAACAAAATAAAAATAGATCGTAATAAATAATAATAATAAAATAATAAAAATATAAAATAAAAAAAGTTCAATTTTTCAGATACCTAGAAGAATGGATATCAGTATCTAAATGAAAGTCAAATGATAATATTTAAACAGAGAAAATAAATACAGGTAGTAAACTAACGTCAAGTAGACCTACATACAAAAAGAAAATATTCCATGGGACAAAAAACCCAGACAATATAAATCAGAAGAGTTATCAGTAATATGACAATATAATACTGTCAACTAATAATACACAAAAAACAAAATTCTTATTTAACTTATTTGTGAAAACTTTTTCACGTCTGATATTTCCTGAAAATTCTTTTCAAAAAAATACTCCTTTTCTAATTGAAGACCTTAGCGGATGAAGGTGTTATGTGACAGAATTTATTATGGTTTTGAGGAAAATGTTATCAAAAATCTAAGGTTCCCAACTTTTTGAGAGTTTTTTGTGATTTTATTTTGGTACCTAATTATAGTACCTTCACGAAAAATTATAAATTAATTAAAAAATTCTTCAAATTTTGAATTTCAACATTATTCTTCTATATCAGTTTTATTACAACTTTACTCTGCATATAATTCCTTCATCCACAAAAATTCTGTTTCCTTTGAAAATGAATGAGCAGAAGGCTATTTCAATAATACAAGACAAAGTTTTTTATCAGAGAATCTTTTAAATAAATTCTTAATAACATCTTTTATTGATCACGTTTAATGTTTATCACTAAAGTTAACTGTTACTCTAAAATGAAAATGTTTTCAATTTTAGAGGAACAAGGTGATCTTTACCTCTTTCTTTATTCAATACAAAACACAAAATTATATGGTACATGCCCCCTATTTATTTCCTTAAACTGTTGAAATAGAACATTCTATGCCACCTAAGTAACTAAATGTGCATGTAATACATCAATCATGAAAACTGCGTTTAAAAAAACACATACGACCTTCATCCACTCAGCTCTTCAATTCTATTCGGTATTTAACAACAACAATTAAGAATTGTTTAACATGAAAATAAAAGATATAAAACTCACCGTGTACGCGCATGGTCCAGGTGAAAGATCTGGTACTTCAAACTGCTTAAGAATGCAGCTAATCGTACCTCCTTTAACTCGGTGTGGTATATGAGGATTGTAGGTCTCAGGTCCAGGACCTGGAAAACAAAAATTGATTGAAAACTATGAAAACAGATAAATAATAGTAGTAATAATAATAATAATAATAATACGTAAATCTTTATAATGAATCAAGCATCATTCATTCAAAACTACTGTAAAAATATTTAATTTTTCCACAGACCAAAAATATTTAGTAACGAGTATGATTAAGTAATGAAAAAGTAAAATTCTGGTGTGAAACCCTCACACGACTTTCTCTTTCCAATACAAATAATGAACAATATAACCTAATATTAGTAAAAAGACATTAGAAATAAACAAAAAATTTACCTAAAAAAATATAGACCCACCGGGTTGGTCTAGAAGTAAAGTCGTCGCCAAAATCAGCTGTTTAACAGCTGACGACGGTTACCGGTGTACTTTGATGGTTGGGGTTCAATTAACCATACTCTCTCAGGAATGGTCGACCAGAGTCTGTACAAGACTACACCTCACTTACACGTCATACATATCATTCTCATCTCATTGGGTTGTTAATTGTACTGAATTGAATAGATTGCAACGTACACACTTTAGGGATTATAAAAAAAAAATCTGGTGTGAAACACTCACACAACTTTCTCTTGTCTATGCAAATAATAAACAATAATCCTAACATTAGTAATAAAACATTAGAAATAAACAAAAAACTAACCTCAATAAACATAACCTAATTTTAATCATAAGTGAAAGACCCAAAATGAAAATCGAACTCAGTTTGGCTTAGAAATACGGAAAATCACTCTTTCTCTCTAAACTAGGCTCTGTAGAGAAAAATGCTTTAAATAAAAGTTGTAGATCTTTTAATTTTCTATAAATTTAATTATATACACTTTTGTCGTAAAATGCATACTAAGACCGAAATGTTAAAAAATCGATTTTTCTCACGTTTTCGTGAGAAAAAAACAGAAAATCGCTAATTACCGCTAAACTAAGCGTTATACAAAAAAATGTTTGAAATAAAAGTTGTAGGTTTTTAAATTCTCTACAATTTTTATTATATAAGTTTTTGCGCTAAAATTTATATTAAAGCCGTAATCTTAAAAAAACAACGTTTTTACGTGAAAACAGCCTCACCGAGAATTTCAGCAAACATGGCGCCTACCCTATCTTGTAGAGAATAAAAAATTGAGTAAAATAGGCGATTTAAAAAAAAATCGTAGGACCAGTTTTTGAGAAAATCGCAAAAAACTGAAAAATTATACGAATAAACTACTACTTCCGGTTGACCGATTTTGATGAAAATGTTCGTGTCGCGTCCGGTAGTGGTATGTAACTTAAGTTTCAAGTTCGTACGATGTTCCGTTCTTGAGATATTCTGTTCACACACAGACACACACACACACACAGACCAATCGCTAAAAACATGTTTTTTGGGTTCAGGGGGTCTGAAAACGTATAGATCCGGTGAAAACTCGATTTCGAAAAATCGACATGAAAACAATACTTTCCTTCCTATATATTCATATAGGCAAGAGAAAGTAAAAAATAACCTCATCATTCATTCAAATCTACTGTAAGAATATTTAATTTTTCCACAGACCAAAATATGTTTAGTAAGAAGTATGATTATGAAATGAAAAAGTAAAAACGATTGATATAGCAGCTATACCAGGTCAGTGGAAAAAATTAACTATTTTTACAATAGAATATGAAAAATGAAGAAAGATATCATTTTATTGTTGTTTAGGTCATCAGCCGAAATGCTGGTTTGAACCTCCAGAGTCTTTACTAAGTAAAATAAAGAGTGAGGTAGTTTACCATCGCCTTCCTCACGAGTGGAAAAGTATGCTTATCAGAATGCCACCCCCTTTAAAAAGCATCTAGTTTCTCCACCCTTCAAATGACACCTTCACTTCATTCACCTCAGGGTCTGGCTGTATAATGAAATTCATTACTCTCAGAGGAGATAACTCTGACTAGTATATTTTACACCTCTACCTTTTCTGTTCTTAAATGCTTCAGTCATATAATTGGCTAACCATGTGACAAGAAACAGAACTATTTATTTTAGCCCTGCAACTAACAGATTGAGTGCAAATAATTTAACACTCCACCTGCCTGTTACGGGCAGTCATTTCATTACACTACAATAAATTGAGTACTAGATTGAATACTAGACGGTATGGTAACCGGTGTACTTAGATGGTTGTGGTTTAATTAACCATACTCTTTCAAAGTTCAAGTTCATACTCATTCAAGTTATTTACATTAAATCTGTTTGTTTCAGGGCTAAAATAAATAGTTCTGTTTCTTATCATATGGTCAGCTAATTAAATGACTGAATCATTTAAGAACAGAAGAGGTAGAGGTGTAAAAGACACTAATCAGAGTTATTTCCTCTGAAAGTAATGAATTTCATTATACAGCCAGACCCTGTGGTGAATAAAGTGAAGGTGTCATTTGCAGAGTGGAAAATTTGTGCTTTTCAGAGGGCCCGGCATGCTGATAAGCGTACTTTTCCACTCAGTGAGGAAGGCAATGGTAAACCACCTCACTCCTTGTTTTACTTAGTAAAACCTCTACAGGTTCAAACCAGCCTTTCGGCTGATGACCTAAACAACACACTCTTTCAAAAATGGTCGGGCCAAGTACGTACAACGCTACACCTCAAAATGAAATCTGAATAAAAGGGGACAAGATTTGAGTCTGTAAAAGAGAAAGCGGCACGTGTCCTGAAGGAGCTGACAGAAGGTGACTTCCAGCGTTGTTTGCAGCAATGGAAAATTCGCATAGAGCGTTGTAGGGATAGAGAAGGAGTGTATATTGAAGGTGACAATAATTGATTATATATAAAATAAAAATAAATTTTTTTACAACGTCAGTCTCGTTATTTAATAGCCACACCTCGTATATGCATCTAGGCAAGAGAAAGTAAAAACAAAAAACAACAGAAAACTCAGAGTAAACAGTTGAAACAAAACCCTGTAAATGACAAGAATGTGTTTAAATTGAACAAGTAATAGAAGGAAAATATATTTCCTTTAGTAATAAAACGGGAGTAAATTTGAATTGATAATTTATTATTTTTTTTTTTTTAATTTATTTATTTAACGTCGCATCAACTACAACGGTCATTAGCGACGACGTTGGGGTGTAACTATTGTAGATGGAGGATGAAATGATTTTGTAACGTATGAAAATATGCCATGCCTGAGTGGGATTCAAACCCAGGACCGCATGATGAGAGGCGAGCACGTTACCAACTGCGCCAATGCGGCCGGCATAATTTATTTTGTTGACAAACACACGTTAATAAAATAAAAAGAAACAAATAAAAAAATTTACCAAAAAAAAAATCACAGACATTACAGTTAAAAATAAAAGCGTGGCGCATTAATATATATAATATTTTACAACGAATATTTTACAATAAATATTATATATATTAATGCGCCACGCTTTTATTTTTAACTGTAATGTCTGTGATTTTTTTTTTGATAAATTTTTTTCTTTTTTTCTTTTTAGTTCATTTCTTTTTGATTAATTGTTAAATAATAGCGTTTCTTAAAAATTTTTTTTTTTTTGATTTTTTTGTAATTTTTTTCTGTGATTTTTTTGTAAATTTTTTTTATTTTTTTCTTTTTAGTTAACTTTTTTAAGTAATTGTTAAATAAAAGCGTTTTTAAAATTTTTTTTTACAAACACCTCCACAGCGTATTGTCATCGAAGATAAACAAGTGTGCAAAGTTTGATTCATATTGATACGGTAGAAGTATTAAAATTTTAAGTTGCAAGATTTGATGGATCCAAGAGTAAGTTAAATAAAAGCGTTTAATAAAGTTAATTGACAAAAACCAAAAACTAACAAAATAATAATATTGAACTGTATTTGTTAAAATTTTCATTTAAGTAAATAGAGTATCTACTAATATAAATAAATAGTACAGTCGTAAATAAGCGATTTAGCATTTTATTAAAATTAAATGTACATTTACCAGCTTTCATTTAAATGTAATGAAGTAAACAAACTGAAAACAAATAAATGCAAACTCTAATTTCCGTTTCAACCGTGCCGGAATATTATTTTCGACCTATAAATAGAGAGGGAGGGAGAGAGATGGGGAAGGAAAAAAAGAGAGAGTGAGGAGAGGAGGAGACCTGATTCTAACATACAAATTCAGAATTTAAAATTTAAAGCGCTTTTCAATGCGTTCAAAATTTATGCAACGTTTAATATTCATTAAAACATGTATCTGTATGATTTTGTTTATACTGTATTTGGTAGTAACATTTTAATGCAGAAGTATTGTGTTATCACAAACAAGCTGTTAATGGTAATTACTGTGAATAAGCTAAACAAACGTACACTATTTATCAGATATTATTACAAAAATAAATAAACTACTGTATTTGAAAATTAAGCAAAGTATTCATTTTCTTTTCATAGCCGATTTTTTCTTTCTTTTGCCTATATGAATATATAGGAAGGAAAGTATTGTTTTCATGTCGAATCTTCACCGGATCTACACGTTTACAGACCCCCTGAACTCAAAAAACACGTTTTTAGCGGTTGGTCTGTGTGTGTGTGTGTGTGCGTGCGTGTGTGTGTGAACAGATTTTATCTTAAGAACGGAACCTCGTACGAACTTGAAACTTAAGTTAGATACCACTAGCGGACTCGACACGAACATTTTCATCAAAATCGGTCAACCGGAAGTAGTAGTTTATTCGTGTAATTTTTCACTTTTTTGTGATTTTCTCAAAAACTGGTACTACGATTTTTTTTAAATCGCGAAGGGTGTTTTCTCGTAAAAAATTTGTTTTTTTTTAAAGATTGCGGCTTTAATATGCATTTTAGCGCAAAAATATATATAATCAAAGTTGTAGAGAATTTAAAATCTTACAACTTTTATTTCAAAACACTTTTTGTATAACCCTTAGTTTAGCGGAAATTAGGGATTTCTGTTTTCTTTTCACGAAACGTTTAAAAAATCGATTTTTTAAAGATTTCGGTTTTAGTATGCATTTTACGACAAAAGTGTATATAATCAAATTTATAGGAAATTAAAAGATCTACAACTTTTATTTAGAGTATTTTTCTCTACAGAGCTTAGTTTAGCGTGAAAGAGTGATTTTCCGCATTTTTCAGCCAAACTGAAGTTGATTTTCTTTTTGCATCTTTCACTCATGATTAAAATTAGGTTATTAGTTTTTATTACTTGTATATTCCAAGCTGCAAAGTTGATTATCCGTTTCAGATTTCTGATTCGTTGTTTGGTATGTCCTTTTTGCTTTTCCGAGATTCCAGTCCTGTTTTTCCAAGGCAAGTTTATGGGATTTTTTGCGTGAGGTAATTTTTACAGATAACGGGGTGCAGGCCCATCGATCGAACCTCCTACCAGGAGGACCGGTCAATTTTCTTTCAATTATTTAGGAATAGAAATCTTGTGGAGGGGGACTGGATGAACCGAGAGAGATGGCAGATGGGATGCGAGAAGCGGCTGGAGCTGTAGATCAAACTCGCTTATATATATATATGTATATATATATCTCGTATATTTGCCCATAACAGACAGGTGGAGTGTCAAATTATTTACACTCAATCTGTTTGTTGCAGGGCTAAAATAAATAGTTCTGTTTCTTATCACATGGTCAGCCAATAGAATGACTGAATCATTTAAGAGCAGAAGAGGTAGAGGTGTAAAAGACACTAATCAGAATTATCTTCTCTGAAAGTAATGAATTTCATCATACAGCCAGACCCTGTGGTGAATGAAGTGAAGGTGTCATTTGCAGAGTGGAAAATATGTGCTTTTCAGAGGGCCCGGCATACTGATAAGCGTACTTATCCACTCAGTGAGGAAGGCATAGGTAAACCACCTCACTCCTTGTTTTACTTAGTAAAACCTCGACAGGTTCAAACCAGCCTTTTGGCTGATGACCTAAACAACAATATATATATAAGTTTTTTAGTTTATTTCTAATGTTTTATTACTAATGTTAGGTTATATTGCTAATTATTTGCATTGGCAAGCGAAAGTTGTGTGAATGTTTCACACCAATTTTTTTAAGATTGCATCCAAAGTTTGTGTTTAATGAGAAAAGTGTGTAACAATCAAAAGTTATAGGAAATTTAAAAACCTACAACTTTTTTTAAGAATTTTTCTCAAAAAAGCCTAATTTAGTAGCAATAATGATTTTCCGTATTTTTAGGTCTAACAGAGGTTGATTCCCGTTTTGCATCATTCACTGATGCTTAAACATAAGTTGTATGTTTCCTATCTACATTGTCAAGAGAAATTTGTCAGTGTTTCACAACAGATTTTCAATTAAACATTTAGCAAATAATTATTGAAAATTGTTTTAATGTGTTCGTTTTTATCATTTGTAAATATTAAGAATTATATTGAATTTTTTACTGAGTAGTTATTTAAAGTAATTTCTAAATACAGTAGAAATTAAAGTTTAGCATACAAACTAAAATATGTTAAGGGGAGTGTGGAATGAAAAAAATTATCGATTTTTCGTTAAAAATATAGTTTTAAATGTGCGCTTTAAAACGGAGTTAGAATCATGTTGCTTTGCCAACTAGAAAATATTTTATTAAATTTATTGTGATTGCATGTTTAAGCTGATTTGCCATCTGTCACAAAATTTTACAAAATAATTTTCCCTTCCGATTAATATTTTACTGTGATTTTTTTTTGTAATCTCTAATGTGTGTACGTTGCAATCTGATCAATTCAGAACAATAAGCAACCCCATGACCCAATGAGATGAGGATGATGTGTATGACGTGTAAATGAGGTGTAGTCTTGTACAGACTCAGGTCGACCATTCCTGAGAGAGTATGGTTAATTGAACCCCAACCATCAAAGTACACCGGTAACCACTGTCTAGCATTCAAATCCCTTTAAAAGTAACTATCTTTACTAGGATTTGAACCAGGAACCTTCGTCTCCGAAAATCAGCTGTTAAACAGCTGAATTTGGCGACGACTTCACCTCTAGACCAACCCGGTGGGTTTAACTGTGATTTATTAAACTATTTTTTCACACTGCCGTCTCTCTTTTATTTATTCATAGGTTGGCAGTATAACCTAAAACCTTTTTTTTTTTTTTTTTTTTTTTTTTTGTAAAACATTATTATTTATTTACAATCAGTTATCTAAGTAACTATAAGTAAATGATTAGAATTAAGTATGACAAGAGAGAAGGCCACCCAGTGATGGTCCTCCTCAAAAATATTCTAACATTGAAGTTTTGATAACAGTAGTTACACAAATTAAAAAGTTAATAAAAGTATATACATTGACTTAACTTAAATACAAAACTGAACGATTTTAAAACATTAAAAGTTATAAAGAGAAAACAAATTGAAAAAAAATATTGATACATTGAAGCTTATTTACATTAACAGAATAAAGGAAATTTTTATAAATTTATAATAACTATATAATTTAGAAGAAAAATTATTTACAAATCTAAAACATGGATTCTTTTGAGGCGTCTGGTTGTCTGACTATTGTCCAAGAGGTTAATTGCTAAAATGTTTTTATGATAATTTAGACGTTTTTGGTACATCATACTAAACCGTTGTATTTCATCACGAACTTGGGGTACGTCGAGATATTCATGAATTTCATTATTCCTTATATACCATGCTGCATTCACTATATTTCTAAGTACTTTGTTCTGGAATCTCTGCATTACTTCTACATTACTCTTACTCGCTGTACCCCATAACTGAATGCCATATGTCCAACAAGGTTTAAGTATAGTGTTGTAAATTAACAATTTATTGTTTATAACCTGCACTATTTTTGTTGCGGTCTGTCTTTGTTTACACTCGTGTTTTTGTTTCTCAAACTGTTTATTTTTTAATTCCTAATTTGTGTACGTTGCAATCTGTTCAATTCAGAACAATAAGCAACCCCATGACCCAATGAGATGAGGATGATATGTATGACGTGTATTGATATGGATGATATGTATGTTGTACAGGTATGTATATTCTTTTCTTCTCAAACCTTAAACGCGAATATCTCAAAACGTCATTTTTAGAACTTTATGTACCTTTTTCTCAGTTTCCACTAAAGGTACTAGGCTGAAACTTGTATGGAGTATGTCAATCGTCCAGTTCTACTGATTGAATGTGCCGTTTTTAAAAATATTGAAAATTGTGGGAGAAAAAGTTTTTTTTTCGGTGATTTTTCGATGAAAAAATCACTTTTTAAAAAAATTGTGAAAATCAAAATTCTTACCAGAATTAAATGCTACACATTCTGATTATGTGATCTGATTATGTGTATTCTGATTATGTTCCAAAGAGTGGCCTTTCATAAAAAAAAAAAAAATTGTAGCTCTAGCTGTATTAGTTGCTGAGGAAAAGGTACAAACATTAACACTGCTTAGGATAGGGATCCACACTCTCCTTAAGAAACAATGAAATTTCCGCAGTGAACCCAACACAAAAGAAATTTTAACAAAATTGTTTTAACGCATTTAATAAAATATATCAGATTGAAACCCTGCAGGAAATAGCATCAAAAGTTGGACTCCAAATATCATGGGAAAAAACAGAGATAATGCCAGGCTTTAAACAAGAACTTCAGAGCCTGCAACTAAGCAATGGAGAAAAAATAAAGATAGTTCAGAAATTTAAGTATCTCGGTGAAATAATCACATGGAATCTGAATGAAAAGCCTGCAATTGAGAACAGAGTAACCAAACTGAAACAGGCCCAAAGAATCACCTGGCCCATATATAAGAAGTCCCTATCAATTAACTCCAAAATCAGGCATTATAACTCTGTAATCAAGCCAGAGGCTACATATGCTTGTGAGACCCTTTTCAACTTGAACACTCGATCAACCACGGAGAAACTTCAAAAGATAGACAGAAGAATATTGAGAACAGCCATCAACTTCAAGCATCAAGTCCAAGGAAAATGGTGGATAGTCCCCAACAATATAGTTTATAAGGAAAATGAGCCGATATTGGACACAATGAGGAAGAGGAGAGTCGCTTTCTTTGGCCACCTTAGCAGACTGCCTGACTCAAGACTCATTAAACAGCTCCTTGACTACCAAATGAAGAATAAGATCCAAAACAAATGGATACAGGAAGTCATGTCAAACATGGGGAACTTGAATATAAATGAAGAAATGATCCAGAGACGAGAAGAGAAGACCATCCTAAGGGAAAAGAGGATAACCCTACTGCCTTTCAGAGAGAGAAGACAGCCGAATGCAGCTGTGGCAGAGAGATTGAGAGCCACCAGGTCAAGGAATATGAAATTGATGTGGGAACGAAGAAAACAACAATATGGTGCCACAACTAACTCCTCAAGGAACGCATGTCCATGAGTGACTTGAGTGCTCCAATTGGGGCGTAAATTAAAAAAAAATATATATATAATTAAAGTAAATACTGTAAGGTGATTTAACAATTTTGAAAATAATTATACATGAACTTATTATGAGCATAAAATTTGGCCGCATATTTTCTAAGTTGCGGTTTTTAAGAATAGCACATACCTAACATTTTAGGTGTAGTAAACCGAAGCTAGAAGCTAAATGCGGGAAAGGGTTTTAAGCTAACACAATTAAACAAATCTTTTTTCATTAGGAGACCTTCTCTTTGTATCTAGTGTCATTCTTTCTCGCTTCTTTTTATTCGAATACGGAATAGACTATCTCTTTTTACATTACTGTCGCCAACGGCTATAGCTGGAGTAGCTCTTGTTGGAATTCCAGATGTTCATAATTCTCTTGTACTCCCTCTTTGTCGGGTTTTCCGTTTAATTCATTTACCAATAAGCCACAAATTCTTTTTGTGCTTTTTTTTCTCTCTCTTGAATTTCAACTGCTTCTTTTATTAGAGGTTGGCTTAAAGCCAATTGATTAAAATATACATTTATGAAGGAAGCCATTGTATAAGCATCATTTTCACATATATAACGGCTTATCATTTGCAACGAACGGTTAGTCAAGTTACTGGACAGACCACTTTTTAAATGAAGTTTTTTTATATCATTTTTTTTAGCCAAAGGCCAAATTGAATCAAAAACAGAACATTTGCCGCTGATTATAATGTTCGATAAAAATTTGTTTATGTTCGAACACATCGTTTATTTTTCTCTTCCTCCCTGTTTTTTTCTTTTAGCTTCCCCTCTCTGTTAATCCTCCATTCACGGTTTTCCTCACATCCCAATTATCACTTCACACTAAAAAAAAATTAATTTATCCTTTTAACTAATTTTACCTTTTTTCCTAGATTATCTCGATTGCTGGGGGATACTCATTGTTACCACTTTTTAACATTTTTTAATCATTTTGTTTTAGCTTTCCTATTGATACAGTAACAAAATTTAATTATTTCTCTTGGAACCTGATCAAGATTTATAAAATATATTCATTTCCTGAATCATTTTTATACGTACAAATTTTAACTTGATTTACATATAATTAATTTCTTCGTTTTCTAACACTTTATTATTCCATTGAAAAAACAAAAAAAAACTGGTGTGAAACACCCACACAACTTTCTCTTGCCAATGCAAATAATTAACAATATAACCTAACATTAGTAATAAAACATTAGAAATAAACAAAAACTAACCTCAATAAACATAACGTTTTTTAATCATGAGTCAAAGACGCAAAATAAAAATCAACGTCAGTTTGGCTTTAAAATACGGAAAATCGCTCTTTCACGCTAAACTAGGCTCTGTAGAGGAAAATGCTCTGAGTAATAGTTGTAGATCTTTTAATTTTTTATAAATCTTTTGATAGGCACTTTTGTCGTAAAATGCATCCTAAGACTAAAATCTTATAAAATCGATTTTTGTACAGATTTGCTAGGGAAAATACAGAAAATCGCTAATTACCGCTAAACTAAGCATTATACAAAAGAATGTTTGAAATAAAGGTTATAGGTTTTAAAATTCTCTACAACTTTTATTATATACATTTTCGCGCTAAAATGTAGTATATAAAAGCCGAAATCTTAAAAAAAACAATTTTTTTACGTGAAAACAGCCTCTCTAAGAATTTTAGCACACATGGCGCCTACCCTATCTTGTAGAGCATAAAAAATTTAGTAAACCAGGAGATTTTTAAAAAAATCGTAGGACCAGTTTTTGAGAAAATCGCAAAAAAGTGAAAATGAATACACGAATAAACTACCACTTCCGGTTGACCGATTTTATTGAAAATGTTCGTGTCGGGTCCGGTAGTGGTATGTAACTTAAGTTTCAAGTTTCAAGTCCGTACGATATTCCGTTCTTGAGATATTCTGTATACACACACAAAGACCAATCGCTAAAAACATGTTTTTTGGGTTCAGGGGGTCTGATAACGTGTAGATCCGGTGAAAAATCGATTTCAAAAAATCGACATGAACACAATACTTTCCTTCCTACATATTCATATAGGCAAGAGAAAGTAAAAAATTAATTTAAAATTACTGTAAAGTAATTTTTTTGAAAGAAAACGTCCCGCCCTGTTCAAACGCATGAATAAAATTCTTCGTTATTCATTACGTTAGCCTTCTTGAAATTTTATAACAGGCACGTTTACAAAATTTCCCTGCTTCGGTTGGGTGGAAAAAAACGACGATGTAAACGAAAAAACATCAAAAATTTCAAAAAAATTAAATTTTCAGAAACCATTGAAAATTTTTTTTTAACGGTCCATGTACCTGAAATTTTCGCTAGACCAAAAATACGCGTCCATTTTTTCTATGAGTGCATTTACAATAAATTTTATGAATTTAAAAAGTAAATGTTTTTTGAAATGGTTGTATACACCCAGTTTTGCGCCTCATAAGTGAGCCAGGAATCAAAACCCGGCCTTTCTCTAGTCATAGAATTTATTTAACATTTGAATTTGTTTTTCAGATAATTATATTAAATTCGAATGGGAATCGAACAATGGATCTTATCGTTACATAGACTAATTTTATTAGTTTTAGTGATGTAGAGAAGATGGAAATATACTTTATCTTTAAAAATCTTATCGTCTTTGGTGAGAAAAATATTGAATAAGGTAAGTATAAGCTATATGAATTTATGCGATAAGTCTTATAAATTTCTTTCCTTTCGAGATTGAATTATCACAGGTGTTATAAAGTATTATTTTATCAGAACATCAAGTAGAATGAGTGAAAAGTATAAAGAAGATACTTAAAATGTTTTTTTAGTTGTTTTTAGTGAAAGAGAGGGTGTTTTTCTGAGTAAGATGGAGCGGTAAAGAATTAGAATGAAAGGGAAAAGTAAAACAGGAAGAGAGGTGACTCTGGAGCAGGTTTCTGTTCCCACCGATGTTATGTTTATCTCACCCTGTCGTCAAGTTTGGTCTCCCGTCAACTTCCCCATTCAAACTTAAGGCTAAATCTTGCACTCGGTTCATAACCTTCCTTTTGCACCCCTATCGAGAACCTCACACCACTTTAAATTTCCTGCTTGTCAACAAACTCTTCACAAACACTCTGCAAATGTTACAGTTCTGAACATTGTTAATATTTATAAGATGCGATGATTTGAGGATTTTTGAAAAGTTAAAGGAAATTTGTAATACCCAGTCAAGTGGAGGAACTTTAAAGTTGTGTTCGTATAAATTTATTGTCATTACATAGGCTTCTCAAAAGTTTTTATATAAATATAATAAGAAATAGAGCAAATATCATTATAACACAACTAAAATTTAACAATTTTCAATCAAAGATTTTATTGTAATCTTCTATAAAAAAAATGCGAAAGCTTTTCACTGATTTTCTAACCTCCGATGACCTGAACTTTTAAAATTCTGAATATTTGTTACTTGTACCTAAATGAGTAAAAATGGGATGTTGTTTAGGTCATCAGCAGAAAGGCTGGTTTCAACCTCTAGAGGCTTTACTAAAGTCCAGCCTCTCTCAGTTTGCTCCTAATGTAAACAAATAATGACGTCACTGAGCATGCGCATTATATCAAAATGTATACACGCTGATTAAAAAGTGACAACAAAATACTTTTAAAACTATTTTTCTAAATTAAATTGTTAGGCCTACATCATATCATGACTGATGTTTTTAGTACTTTAAGTACTTAAAATTTAAAAAATAGTTAACTTAATAGGAATACGACATCCATAAAGTCGCTGACTCTAGCGTGCACCCTGTAGTAGGTGGTTTTTGTTTGTTGAGAGTAGGAGCAAACTTAGAACGGCTGAACTGTAAGTAAAACGAGAAGTGAGGTGGTTTACCTTGCATTATCTACTATCTACTATTCACTCTGCATATGACACCTTCACTTCATTCACCCCAGGGTCTGGCTGTGTAATGATGAAATTCATTACTCTCAGGGGAGATAACTCTGACTAGTGTCTTAACACCCCTACCTCTTCTGTTCTTAAATATTTTAATTATATAATTGGCTGACCATGTGATAAGAAACAAAAATATTTTTTGTAGCCCTGGAACTAGTAGATAGAGTGAAAATAATTAAACACTCCACCTATCAGTTATGGGTAACGAGTAGGACATAATGAATACTAAAAAAATCCTTAATTAACACTGTAAATTGTTTAAATGTAATAAATTTGATTGTTTTTGAAAATATACTATTGTTCACATTAATTTGCACAAGACAGTAACTTCATCAGCCACGGCAAGTGTTACGACTCGAATGAACAGACTTATTCTGTAAATCACCTATTCTGTAAGACTAATGTAAAACGTGGCCACTCGTCGGGCGACGCAGCTCGGACTGTTTGCTGACGACGCTATTTTGTACCATCACAGCAGGTGCCTCCGCCTTAACTGCCGCGCAAAACGAAGTCAACTCTTTCTCATCACTAAATGGTGTTGTACTTGGAGACTCTCCCTCAATCCCAAAAAGTGTGAAGCTGTACACTTTACCGTAAAGAAAAATCTTCGACCTCATCTTCACTTGGAAGGACAACTACTCCCATGGCAGAACAACGTCCGTTACCTCGGAGTACAACTCGATAAGAAGCTGAAACTCCGAGGATAAGCTAGGCAAGGGCAGAGTCCTCCTCGCCACACTCTCCCCCTTATTTTAATTCAAAGTCCTACTCTCCTAAACTAAAACTTCTTATGTATTTTTCCATCCTTAGGCCCTACCTTCTGTACGGGTCACCGGGCTGGTGGCCCCTCCTCACCAAAACAGCTAAACGAAAAACATCCGCTTTCCAAAATAAAATCCTTCGTAAAATTACAAAATTCCATTATCTCATCCCCAACAAAACAGTTCACGAATACCTACTCTTTCCTTCCCTAGAATACTATACCTACACTACCTCAAGAAAACTCCACGACGCTGGAAAGTCCTCCAGTCTCGACATCGTCAGGCAAATTTACGAAACACCACATCCACCAGAAGACTACTTAACTCTACCGTTCCACGACTTCCTCAAAAAGCCACACAATACAACTTCCCATAGTATCTCCTTCAACATTTCCAAAAAAAAAAAAAAGGCCAACTGAATATATTTAATCAACTAAAAGAAAAGAGCCCCGTACTTCAACCACTCCCACCTATCCACCAACTTCTACAATTCACCTCCGCCACAACTTAATTCATTTCCACCCACAAAATTTATCCCCTAAATATTATTCTTCCACCTAAGACACTGAGTCCATATCTTCTAAGACGTCATGTCTCCCCCCGCCCTGCAGAACCCGAATCCAGTATCTTTTATTTATACAATTCTTCACAATCCTTGAAGTTGCATTAGTTCTGACATTTATTTTACGAGCGACCAGGTGTTTCTTAACACTATGTCGCCAACATAAAGCTTCTTAGCCCTCTCAACATGGATTTCGGATTTCAGCAACGCAGCAGCCACGGTCCGAACTATCACAGTGCAGGTGGAATTAATAATTAACCAAAACAATAATAATGACGTAAAAAGTTAAAAGATTTAAATATAGAAAAACAATATAGGCTAAGAAATACATAATTTTTAAAAAATATTACAAAAATAATAAAATTAATGAAAAGACAACTAAATAAAAACAAAACAATTCATCAAAAAAAAAGCTATAAATTCAAAAGATCAGACACTCCCCTTTACAAACAAAATATAAAAATGAATGGAAAAGGCCAACGAAAAAATTCGGAATATTTTCCGGGAAACATGATCGTTTATCATAAAATAATAGGTTATGTAGAAACTGAATGAGAAATAATTGGGATATAATTTATACGCGGTTAAAATATTCTCAATGCATATTTCAACAAGGAGGAAAAAGTATGGAATATTGTAAAATTGTTATTGCCGTATTGTGCGGGCGAGTTTACCGGGTCTGTACACAGAGGGGTAGTTTGTTGAGGAGGAGGGTACAAGGGTTGGTTATAGGTACTATTGGTTAACAACGAACGTACCATGAGGTATTTTGTTTAATCCGTAGATATGTTATGTATACGAATGATAATAAATCAAAAAAGTTTCCCTTGAAAAAGTCGCATCGTTTCCGAAATGCATGTGGACTTTACGGCAAAAATGAATCAATAAATAGATATATAAATTTGATAGGGATAGGAATGGAATTCAATAAGTAAATAATGGATGACGTCATTGATTTTAGGGGATTGGAGGATAGGTGGAAATTGAGGAGAGGGGTCCATTTTAATGTAGAAAGGGAGACGACTAAAGGTTGCTGAAAGATTTATAAATATACATTGACAACTCTGGTACCACTCACTACTCGTCAAATATAATATGCACACGCACACACACACACACACACCCAGTCTGTACAGGCGCACACAGAAATAATATATTATTACGTGTGAATAGATTTAAGGTAATTCACACAAAATTTTTCGTGAATTTTCTACCCGAAACTATAACTTTTCTACGCTTAACTCCTCACATGGTTGAAATTATCACTGCTTATCAGTGTGACAAACTTCCTTCAACGTACACACATTCTAACCTTTAAATATTATTTCTCTTGCCTATATATGAATATATAGGAAGGAAAGTATTGTTATCATGTCGATTTTTCGAAATCGAGTTTTCACCGAATATACACGTTTTCAGACCCTCTGAACTCAAAAAACATGTTTATAGCAATTGGTCTGTGTGTGTGTGTGTGAACAAAATATCTCAAGAACGAAACATCGTACGAACTTGAAACGTAAGTAAGACACCACTACCGGACCCGACACGAACATTTTCATCAAAATCAGTCAACCGGAAGTAGTAGTTTATTCGTGTAATTTTTCACTTTTCAGCGATTGTCTAAAAAACGGCTCCTACGATTTTTTTTAAAAAATCGGCTTATTTACTACATTTTTATTCTCTACAAGATAGGGTTGGCGCCAACTCTGCTGAAATTCTTGGTGAAACGGTTTTTTGGTAAAAAAAATTGTTTTTTTTAAGATTGCGACTTTATAATGCATTTTAGCGAAAAAATGTATTTAATAAAAGTTGTAGAGAATTTAAAATCCTACAGCTTTTATCTCAAATATTTCTTTGTATAATGCTTAGTTTAGCGGTAATTAGCAATTTTCTGTTTTTTTTCTCACGAAAACGTGTGAAAAATCGATTTTTTAAGATTTCAGCCTTAGTATGCATTTTACGACAAAAATGTATATAATAAAATTTATAGGGAATTAAAAAATTTACAACTGTTCTTAAATGGTTCATTCATATAATTGGCTGACCGTGTGATAAGAAACAGGACTACTTTTTGTAGCCCTGGAACCAGCAGATCGAGTGTAAATAATTTAACTTACTGGCTGTTATGGGCATACAAATAAAATAATGTATAAATTTGTAAACAACAGAAAATAACAATGATTTTAGAAAGTAAGAAATAGATATAATATAATTTTCATGTATAACAAATGATTATAAAATTTGTATTTATAGCTAAAAAAATAAATGAAAAATTTAAAAGTTAAAAAAAAATTTCACGTATTTACTATGTGGGTTATTTTTATACCATTAGCAAGAGTAATAAACGATACCTAAGCAAGCGCTTTGGCATGCTCCCGAAGGTAAAAGGAATGTCGGTAGACCTAGGAAAAGATGAAGATAGATGATTATAGTGAGTGAGTTCAGAACAGGCTGCGGCCTAATCCTTGTTTGGGAGAAGAAGAGGAGAAGACACCTAATAAAAATTGTAAAAGTACCGGTAGTCATTTTTTTGAAAAAGTTGACTTTTGTGGAGTAAAAAACTATTATCATCAGACCACTAAACTATTCCGAAAATTTCTGACAGAAACATAAGCTTGTGGACACGTAAATACACAAAGAACTAACAACCCAGACAGATTGAAATATAATTAAGAATTTTTTGTTTTGTTGTTAAATCCAATGAAAACGAAATATAATTTAAAATACGAGTATCAACATTTTCCATAAACCATTCGTTTTTCCTCTTTACTATAAATCTCCGTACTACAGTAACTAGGAAGTGAAAAACTGAGAAAATTAATATCTAAAATAATGAATAAAAAAGGACAAGATAGATATATAATGCATTGTAAATTGAATTCCTGTGGTAAATACACATTGTATTAAATAAAATCAATTCAGGGAAAACTTACCAAAGCAATAAATTAAAAAAAACAATAAAAATTCACTTAACCGGATCAATAAATTCAGGTACTGTAAATTAAATAATAAATCTAAAAGGTGAATACATTTTTAAATGCTTTTTATCGTGGTTTTAACAGCACTGGAATTGTCAGACAGGTGAAGTGTTCACAGTTAAAAAATAAAAAAGTGTATTCAAATTGAACGAAGTAATAGTATAAATAAACAATGAAGTAAATATTCTATGAAATGAAGAGATAAATTTATGTATATATTTTACGACTGAATTTAAAATTGGCTGTGGTATTTTAAATAAAAATTCAACTATTGATTCGTTCGTACATTAAATAATACATCACTTTGTATTTTAAACGAAAATAATTCTAATTTCTTAATTGACGAAGGTTCCTGGTTCAAATCCTAATAAAGGTAGTTACTTTTATACGGATTTGAATACTAGACATTGGTTACCGGTGTACTTTGATGGTTGGGGTTTAATTAACCATACTCTCTCAGGAGCGGTCGGCCTGGGTCTGTACAAGACTACACCTCATTTACACGTCATCCTCATCTCATTGGGTCATAGGGTTGCTTATTGTTCTAAATTGAACAGATTGCAACGTACACAAATTAGGAATAAAAAATAAAAAATTTCTTAATTTTACCCACCGGGTTGGTCTGGTGGTAAAGTCGTCACCGTGAGTCAGCTGTTTAACAGCTGATTTTTGGAGACGAAGGTTCCCGGTTCAAATCCTAGTTTATACGGATTTGGATACTAGACAGTGGTTACCGATGTACTTTGATGGTTGGGGTTCAATTAACTATTCTCTCTCAGAAATGGTCGGGCTGGGTCTGTACAAGAGTACACCTCATTTACACGTCATACACATCATCCTCATCTCATTGGGTCACAGGGTTACTTATTGTTCTGAATTGAACAGATTGCAACGTACACATTGTACGTTGCCATTTTGTTTTTTGTTTGTTTTAAGTTTTTTTATGTTGCAATTTAGTTGCAACAAAACGTTTCCGTTTTTGAGAAAATCGAAAAAGTGAAAAATGAGATGAATAAACTACTACTTCCGGTGGACCGATTTTGATGAAAATGTTCGTGTCGGGTTCCCTAGTGGTTCCACACTGACACTAGGGGGCACACGCATTCACACATACACACACACACACCAATCGCTAAAAACATGTTTATTTGGGATCAGAGAGCCTGAAAACGTGTACATTCAGTTAAAACACGATTTTAAAAAAATCGAAAAGAAAACAATAGCCTACTTACTTTATTTTCCTGTAAATTCATATAGGACAAGAGAAAGTAAAAATATTTTATCTATCTTTTAATGCCAAAACGGTATTTTTTGGATGAAATTTGTAAATACACAAGGCTAAAAAATCAGCGAAATTTCCCGTCATCTACCAATAGTAGGTGTTAAAACAAAATAAATTTTGTTACCTTTATATTTATATAGTTTACAATGAATACATAATTGAATATCAGCAAATAAAGGCAATCGATGTATTAAATAAATAAAGATTGACTGTAAATTGACAGGTAAAATGAGTAATCTCCAATTACGTGTCAATGTACATACATATTATTGATAAAATCGTTATTCAACATTCAAATTCTACAGACTGATCAAATAATACGGATGTGTATTAACATAAATGTACACAAACAGCTATCATCTACCTTTGGGAAAATGTGTCAAAATATTTGTGTCTATCAATCAGCGTCCATTTTAACGGTGCTAAATACATAATATATTTTATATTTCAAATAAATCCTACGACACGACATAAACTGACAATAATTCGATAAATTTAAATAACTTTACAATCACTCGTAAATTTATTAAATATTTATGTTAATAAAACGTCATTGGAAATCATTGGATCAGAAATAGCTTAAATATTTTTCTCAATAAAATAAAACCAATCGAAAATAAATAAACCATTAACAGAAAAATATCATTAGAATTAAACTGTTAAAATTTTACTACTGCATTAAATAATTTTAGTTAAATAATTTAGTTTTTTGCCCATAACAGGCAGATGGAGTGTTAAATTATTTACACTAGATAAGCTAGTTACAGGGCTACAGAAAATATTTCTGTTTCTTATCATATGGTCAGCCAATTATATAATTAAATTATTTAAAAACAGAAGAGGTAGATTTTTTTTTAGTTTAACGTCCGACTGTTCTGTAATTACTGCTAATGCAGACGGTGAAGGATGAAATAATTTTTGTAACGTATGAAAATATGCCGTGCTTGAATTGGATTTGAAGAGGTATAGGTGTTCTAAAGACACTAATCAGAGTTATTTCCTCTGAGAGTAATGAATTTCATTATACAGCCAGACCCCCTGTGGTGAATGAAGTGAAGGTGTCACTTGGTGGGTGGAAAGTAGATGCTTTTTAGAGGGCCTAGCATGCTGATAAGCATAATTTTCTACTCAGTAAGGAAGCCAATGGCATACCACCGCACTCCTCATTTTATTTAGAAAGCCTCCAGAGGTTGAAAGCTGCCTTTCGGCTGATGACATAAACAAGAAACAAATATTTAGTTTTAGTTAAAAAATAAAAAGTTATCCGTACTACAAATATACATAACGTAAATTTAATTTATCACTTGTATTCACTGGTTTTTAAAACTGTTTAATGAAATTTTTGTACCATTTTAATGTTATATTAGTATTTTTATAATAGTTAAATGTATTTATTTTAAAAAGTTTTAAATAATTTTTTTGTTAACTCCTATGCGCGGCCATAACTTTTTTGTGAAAAAAAAATATTGGGTATAAGTTTATTTAGTTGAAAATATTGTACATAGCATATCGTAGTAGATAAATTATAATGTATTTTTAACTAAAGAAAATAAAAAAAATTTCCATCTGTAAGATGGAGGGTGATTCCGAAAATATATTCAGAAAATAATTGAAAGATCTTCCGAAACATCATAAGTTTAATTAATTTAAACATTGATTATCTTATTTCTTTTATCGTCAATTATTAGGAATATGGCCTGTTACGCCATCAAATCTCCAAGATTTTTAGTACTTCCATCTTTCCTTTGGTCTTCCCGAACTCCATCTCTCTCTCGGGTTGTACCCCTTAATCACCTTGAGGATTCGGTCCGCACTCGTTCTTCCAATATGCACCAATCTCTGTAGTTGTCGACTCTTTCCATTAATGAAAAATATCTAGTTGGCGTTTTGTATCAGCAGTTCGCCGTCTATTCTGTTTGGAATAAACCGCTGCGACCTAAGCAGTCACTGTCATGGTTTCATCCCAAAAAAATTAGTGTGAAACACTCCCACGACTTTTTCTTAACAATATTAATAATGAGTAATATAAAATTTATGTTTAATCATTAGCAAAAAATGTAATACGAAAAAACATAACTTAATTTTAATCATGAGTGAATGACGAAAAAGGAAAATCAACCACTGTAGAACTTTTTTTATATCCGAGGCGGCGAGAAAAACTTATGTTCACTCTCTCACGATAAGGGAAGTAGTGTTGGACACAACTAAAGTGTCCTCGTCCAGCCCCAAGAAGGCCATAACCGCCTACCAACCAAAAACCCGCCGCCTGGCCACTTGATCCGACATCAGCAAACAACCCTCCACCTCCCTCGGAACTGTTTATGTCGGGTTAAAAAGAAATTTACATACTGTAGAACTTAAAAATACGAAAAATTCCTAATTGAAGCTACATTCCATACATGAAAAATACTTAATGTAAAAGTTGAAGATTGATTATAGACACTTTTGTCGTTAAATGGATACTAAAAATTCTTAAATCCTATTTGTTTAATGATTTTTATGCAGAAAATGATCAATTGACGCTAAACTAAGCGTTGTAGAAAACAATGTTGGAAATAAAATTTGCAGTTGTTTTATTTTATACAATTTTGATTTTATACGCTTTTGTCGTAAAATGCATACTAAGGTTGCAATCTTAAAAAAAATTATTTTTTACCGATTGTTAAGGCCAATCGCACCCCCGTTAAGTGATTCATATTTCCCCGCTTTTATTATCGTCGTTAAATACACTGATTTTGTATTAATAACCTTGTTCCCGCCTCTTCCTGTATACTTGTCTTGATTTCCGATGGTGATCTCAGTGCATGACGTAATCATTCTCCCTCTACTCACATTCCTTCTTCCCGGTCAACACACTCACTGGTTGGATTCTGCGGCATGTAGACTGTTCGTGCCTCCGCTGCGCCGGCCATCCTATGGCGTCGCTTCTGCAATTGTCGTTATGCTTCGTTCGTTTCTGATGTACCATACATCATTTCAAGTGTGATTTTACTTATGTGTGTAATTTATAATCATTTACAATTGTTCTTGTTTTCGTATCAAACATTAAAGTTACAGTGTGAATCGAACCCCGGACACGTGTCGCGTGGACGCCGTTGCTACACTTCAGGCTATTCAACAGGTAAGCGAATTAGTCTATTTTGTTGTACGCTTTCTAATTTTGTGTTTGAGTTGACCAGTGATGTCCTGCTGCTCCAGCAGCTACTTATCGTTTTACCTTTGTCTCCCTCAGTGTATTTTCCATCGTTGTATCTTGCTTATTCAGTCGTTCCGCCGTTGGTTTCTGGCGCCATTAAATGAAACTAGGTCCTCCGGAATAATTCGTTTATGCTTCAGTTTACATTAATCTGCCATGTGTCGTGCATAGTGGGTTGATGTCCTACAGTTACAAGTCGGCTTACCGCTTAACTCGTTTTATCCAATATATTTTGGGTTTATTTCAAAACTCCTGCCATCAAGGCTCTAACATTTGGTCCGTTCCGGGCAGGATATTTATCAGTGCATATTTGGAAATACAGTCTATTGTCTTAATTTTTCAATCGTCAACAATTTCAGTATTTTGTTTAATTCGTTGTTACATGGTGTTACATTACATTCATCGTGTCATTTATTGTGTTTCGTGTCTTACATGTGTTCAATATATTAATAAAAACATTAATAAAAATATTAATATTAAAAACAATTTCATTTATTCAGTTAAAAAATACGGGGTTAAGTTGCATAACAAATGCAACGCATTATCAGTGTTGTGACGCGTTCATTCAATACAAGTTGCAACCAACGCTATGTTGACGTCACAGTAGATCGGTTCAGTGCTATATCTTTCGACACGGCCAGAATTTGGCTAGAGTCGCCATTTTTTCCTTCGTTCTTGTTAACTGGTTCACGCAGCTTACAGCGCATGCGTGCCCTCTCTCTCATTCGCTCTCTCTCGTGCTGCCCGTCGTTACTGCTAGCGCTGAGAGAATCACTTCACTTGCGTCGTCTGCAACGTATACATCTTAGTTGCAACTAACCTAGATTCAATAAACAGCTGTGTTTTGTTTACATTCTATTATTTGTTTTTCGATCGCTGTCTTCGTTCATTATTTTCAATATGGACGATTTACAATCTTTAATCAAAAAACGCAACGTTGTTAATAATCATCTTTCTCGTTTTAATAATTTTCTTCAATCTGACGTTGAAGTTAACCAAGTCAAATTACGACTTGACAAATTCTTAGACCTCTGGTGTGATTTCGAACAGATACAAACGAACATCGAATTACTTCAACCCGAAGCAGATTTCGAATCAGAACGCACTGCTTTCGAAACTCATTATTTCCAGTTAATTGATCGTGCCCAGAAATTAATTGAATCTCTGGACAATACAATCGTTTTACCAAATCAAGTCAAGTCTTCTAATTCGCAATTAATACAATTACCTCGAATTCGCCTACCTTCATTTGATGGAGATGTCGCGAAATTCCAGAATTTCATCAGCTTGTTCAATGATTTAATTCACAATAATTCTGAGTTATCATTTGTTCAAAAACTTCATTATTTGAGGTGCTCATTAGTCGGTGAACCACTGCGTCTAATAGAACACCTGCCTCTCTCGCTTGAAAATTATACGTTAGCGTACAATTTAATTGTTGAGCGCTACTCCAACTCAAGGCGCATAGCAAATGTTCACTTAAATCAGATATTCAATTTCGTTAAATCTGACACTCCGTCCTATCAATCGTTAAAAGGTTTTCTTAATATCCACGAATCATCAATCGGAGCCTTACGTCTGTTAAATATAAATTTACTTGAATATTTACTTTTTGAGATAGCCTATTCTAATTTGGATCCTGTAACAAAGCAAGCGTTCGAGGATTCGAATCCTAATTCAACCGTGCCTACATACGAGGCCTTAATGTCATTCGTTACCGCTAAGATGCATGCTTTCGAGCTCTCGAATTCATCTCAACCTACAGATAACGCTAGTTCTTCGCACTCCAGCGATTCAAATCTCGATCAACCGGACTCAGCTAACCCGGTAACCGATAATTTCAATTCTGTACACAGTCATCGTAGTCCTATTTTGCCGTCTCCTAATTCTGATAATGTACCTTCGTTTTTCGTCAAATCAAATTCACTCAAATGTCTGTCGTGCGAATCTCACTTTCATTCAATTCACAACTGTAGTGAATTTCTTGCACAAAATGTAGATAATCGCTACAAAATTATTTCTCGTCTTAAACTTTGTTTTGCCTGCTTCGGGCGACACGATCGCCGCAATTGTAGCTCAAATAAACATTGTCGTATCTGCCAGTCAAAATCGCACAATACGTTGCTGCATATTGATCACAGCCCTCAAAAATCTAATTCGTCCACCGCTTCTGTTGTTAATTCGCATAATTCGCCAACTGCTAGTCCGTATCATCCTGCCGTACATCCGGACACCGATTCACCGGCTACTGGATGCCTACTTGTAAATTCTTCGCCGCCGATTCAAGCTAATACTATCGCAACTCCGCCAATTAATTCTTGTACTACCTGCTGTGCTGATAAGCCGGTAGTTACTTCAAATTCGTCGTCCTCGTCCATTATTGTTAACCAACCTGCCGATTATTCACTTTCATGTCGACTTAACGGCCAAACTGCGCTGCTAGGTACTGCTATCGTTCATGCTGTCGATTCATCCGGCAAAATCGTTCCGCTTCGCGCTGTGATCGACAATGGATCTCAGTCCAGCATCTTAACATACAACGCCGCTCGTTCACTGCAACTCGACATCGTTCCTACTTCTAAACGCCTGCAAGGCATTTCAGCCGAAGTCACCTCAGTTAAAGGTATTACAAATTTTACAATTCTGTCGCCGCAAAATTCTAACTTTCGCCTTCCGCTTCAGGCTACTGTTATTAACAAAATATCAGACCGCCTACCTGCTTCTCGAATTCATAAGTCAGTCGGTGAACAGTTTTCACAACATCTGCTAGCTGATTTTCGCTTCCGCAGCCCCAATACAGTAGATTTACTGCTTGGCGCTGATTGTTTTTCAGAAATTCTCGATTTTAGTAAAACGCCTTTAATTAAAGGTACTCCATCCGCTTTATCAACCGTATTTGGTTATGTAGTATTCGGAAAATTGCCCGAACTACAACCACTTAGTTCTGCTTCAAGTAACGATTCGCTCTTAACATCTGTTTTCGCTAACAACGCTCAAGTCTCGTCGCCTGCTACTGATGTTAATCTCACATCGCCTGCTGTTCAAAATCACTCGTCAAATAAAAATTCATCTTCGCTTCAAATTATCGTCGCTGACCAACAAACTATCGTTCCTGCTAAGTCATCAATCAACCTCGATGTCACCTCAAACCCTGTAATCAGTGAATCTATCGCTTCTATCGTCCAGCCGCCTAGCTGCCTACTCGCTTCGCCTGTATTCAACAATAATTCGAATCACGCCGCTGTTTCAACTAATCGCCCTTCTGCTTCAACTAATCGTCTTCACCATACTTCTATCTCTTCGCCTTCCAATCGTTTCACCGCTTCGTCCGAGATCATCGCTGTTGATCCTCGTCTCGCTTCGTCTAATGACTCCGCCAGTATCTCGACCGATCTTGCTGCTGGTACTACGCCAATTCGTCGCTTCAACTCTGCGCCTCGCTTCAAGTCAACGCCTCGATTCAAGTCTGTACTGAAGGCCTCCACCGAGTCGTCTTCCGTCAATTCTTCGCCAAACCGCTTCGCATCTCGCTGCATCATCGCTAATTCGCCAATAAAACCTACTACGTTCGTCTCAGTCGATTCTACGGCTAACCAACTCATCTCAAATCATCGCTTCTCGTCGTCTCTCGCAAACACTCTCGATCAACCGCTGCAAATCGCTTCGCCAAAGGGCAACCGGCTCTCCTCAGTCGTTTCATGTTCTGCTAGCTCTCTTCGCACGCCTTTAGCCCCTCTTGGCGGGCGGGGCCCCAATCGTCGTACACATTATTCACAACCGGTGAATAATTGTAATCTCAACTCTCTTCGCTCGTTCACTGCTTGGTGTGATCTTCGCAACTCTCGCTCGTCGTCTCAACCTCAATCACGGATTCACTCACAACTGGTTAGTGAAGTTCGCCGTACCGCAACTCTCGATTCTCGCCAACATTGTTCGCCTGCTCGTCAATTCGTTTCGCAACCCGCTTATCAGTTAGCTCTGCCTTTGGGCAACTAACTTCTCCGCCGTTCTCACCTCGTTTCACGCTCACCTCATCTCCATTCGTTTTGTTCGTCGCTCGTTTTCGTTCTTCGCTTGTTCTCTTCGTTCGCCGTCTTCTTTCTTCGTTTCTTCTTCTGCGTCGCTTCTGGTTGTCAACCCTTGTTGGCAATCACCTCAAGATCGTTCCGTTACTCGTTGGCTTCCGCGCAAGCCGTGGAAGATGTTCCGTTCGTCGTTGGCCGGGCAAACCCGTGCGTTTGTCACGCCACCTCAAGATGCTCCGTTCTTCTCTTCATTCGATTCTTCTTCGTCGTCTTCTTTGCTTCGTACTCTTCGTTTGCTACGTTTTCCGCTCCCTGTTGCTTCAGGGCGGGCGGCTTCATTCTTCGTCTTCTTCCTGCGTTTACCGCTCCCTGGTTGTTTCAGGGCGGGCGGCTTCGTTCTTCGATCTTCTCTGCTAGTTTTGTTTCTGTAAATCGCTTTCATCGATTTAGGCGGGCGGTATGTTAAGGCCAATCGCACCCCCGTTAAGTGATTCATATTTCCCCGCTTTTATTATCGTCGTTAAATACACTGATTTTGTATTAATAACCTTGTTCCCGCCTCTTCCTGTATACTTGTCTTGATTTCCGATGGTGATCTCAGTGCATGACGTAATCATTCTCCCTCTACTCACATTCCTTCTTCCCGGTCAACACACTCACTGGTTGGATTCTGCGGCATGTAGACTGTTCGTGCCTCCGCTGCGCCGGCCATCCTATGGCGTCGCTTCTGCAATTGTCGTTATGCTTCGTTCGTTTCTGATGTACCATACATCATTTCAAGTGTGATTTTACTTATGTGTGTAATTTATAATCATTTACAATTGTTCTTGTTTTCGTATCAAACATTAAAGTTACAGTGTGAATCGAACCCCGGACACGTGTCGCGTGGACGCCGTTGCTACACTTCAGGCTATTCAACAGGTAAGCGAATTAGTCTATTTTGTTGTACGCTTTCTAATTTTGTGTTTGAGTTGACCAGTGATGTCCTGCTGCTCCAGCAGCTACTTATCGTTTTACCTTTGTCTCCCTCAGTGTATTTTCCATCGTTGTATCTTGCTTATTCAGTCGTTCCGCCGTTGGTTTCTGGCGCCATTAAATGAAACTAGGTCCTCCGGAATAATTCGTTTATGCTTCAGTTTACATTAATCTGCCATGTGTCGTGCATAGTGGGTTGATGTCCTACAGTTACAAGTCGGCTTACCGCTTAACTCGTTTTATCCAATATATTTTGGGTTTATTTCAAAACTCCTGCCATCAAGGCTCTAACACCGATTGTTATGACCAAATTACAGAAAATCACTAAATTCATTTGGTCTGAAAATTTAAATACTTTTTGAAAAATCTGATTTTTTTCACTTTTTCTCTTGCCAATACGAATACATAGGAAGGAAAGTATTGTTTACATGTCGATTTTTCAAAATTGAGTTTTCGTCGGTACTACACGTTTTCAGACCCTCTGAATCAAAAAAACACATGTTTTGAGCTATAGGTCTGTGTGTGTGTATGTGAACAAAATATCTCAAGAACGAAACATCGTACGAAGTTCAAACTTGAAACTTAAGTTAGGTACCCACCACTAGAGGATTCGACACGAACATTTTCATCAAACTCTATCAACCGGAAGTAGTACTTTATACGAGTAATTTTTCACTTTTTGCGATTTTCTCAAAAACGGCTCCTACGATTTTTTTAAAAATCCTCTAATTTACTACATTTTTTATGCTCTACAAGACAGAGTAAGCGCCATATCTGCTGAAATTCTGAGGGAGGGTGTGCTCTCGTAGGGAAAAATGTTTTTTTTTTAAGATTGCGCCCTTAATATGCATTTTAGGGAAAAAGTATATATAATTAAATTTGTAAAAAATTTAAAAATCTACAACGTTTATTTAAAACATTATTTTGTATAACGCTTAGTTTAGCGGTAATTAGAGATTTTCTGTTTATTTCATGAAAATCTGTTAAGAAAAATGAATTTTTTCAAGATTTCGGCTTTAGTATCCACTTTACGACAAAAATGCACATAATTAAATTTACAGGAAATTAAAACATCTACAACTTTTATTTCAAGCATTTTTCTTTACAGAGTCTAGTTTAGCGTCAATAAGTGATTTTCCGTATTAAGCCAAACAAAGGTTGGTTTTCATTTTGTATCATTCACTCATGATTAAAATAAGGTTGTTTTTTGAGGTTAGTTTTTATTTTTTTTATTTCTAATGTTAGATTATACTGTTCATTATAACCATTGGAAGGAGAAAGTCGTGTGCGTGTTTCACACCACATTTTTAATCTTTTCTAAACAACAGATTGCAAATTATAAATAAATTTTAACATGTAATTTTGTATTCTACAAAAGGATTATGTGTGTAATTCTATTTAAACCAAAGCAAAAACAATTGAATTGCTTTGATAAAGACAATTTCAGCAGCTACATCCAAGTACAATCCAACAGCTAATTATTGTACTATTCCGAATACAGTACACTCTAGTATTAACTGTAACTAACTAATGATAATCTACAATAATACTATTTACATGTATTTCATGTTATATACAGGAGTACTAACAGACATTTAAATTAGAAACAAGACAGGATAATTTAGCAAATTTATAGAACCGAACTTAAATGTTACAACAATGTATTACATATATGTAAATTACATAATTACAAAGTCGCATATATTTTGTAAACTCTATTTGTATTGTAATTTATGAACAGGATGATTAATAATTAGAAAACAGAACTTTATTATTCCAAACGTTAAACTGCTTCTAATTTGAATAGAACATTCTCTAAAGTTTTATCAATATTTACCAAACCATACGTTTTTATATTTACTTTTTTTTAAACATTTACAAATTAAATCTTTTCAGTTTGTTGTTGTTTAGGTCATCAGCCAAAAGGATGGTTTGAACCTCTAGAGGTTTTACTAAGTAAAATGAGAAGTGAGGTGGTTTACCATTGCCTTCCTCACCGAGTGGAAAAGTACGCTTATCAGCATGCCGGGCCCTCTGAAAAGCACATATTTTCCACTCTGCAAATGACACCTTCACTTCATTCACCACAGGGTCTGGCTGTACAATGAAATTCATTACTTTCAGATAAGATAACTCTGATTAGTGTCTTTTACACTCTACCTCTTCTGTTCTTAAATGATTCAGTCATTTAATTGGCTGACCATGTGATAAGAAACAGAACTATTTATTTTCGCCCTGTAACAGTTTGAGTTTCAGTTTGTTAAATTTTAACATTGAAATGTAATTGAGTTATAAGAAAAAATTTTCCGCATATTACTTTTATAGATACTGAAGTCACGTGATTGCCTTTTGCGTATGAATGGGCTGTGAAGAAGGGAAGTGAAAATTTGACAGTGCTGCCAACCTCAACAGTGAGACACTACTTGTACATTTCACTACCGTGCAGTTTCTACATACATTTTGTAAGCTGTGGTTTATAACGAGAAAATGTTTTCTTCATAAACCTTATAATATAATAAATGTGGCTTGTAATATTTTATTATTTTATTTATTTATTAATTATTGCTAAAAACAAGTACAAAGAATCTTATCCTATCTTATTTCCTAATAGGTCTATGATATTAGTTGGATTTATGATATGAGTTTATGACATGATATGAGTTGGTTTATTTTACTTATTCTATTATAGTAATAGTTTTTTATATCTACACTAAATTTACATAAAAGAAAAGAAACAAAAATTTACAAAAAAAACGTACAAGAAAATTTTCTAACGTAAGTAATACAAAAAAAAATTTTATTACTAAACATAAAACACATATCACATTTATAACAAATACGGTCGAAGACCATATCGATTACTTAATTATTGTAACAACCATGCCGCGCGCGATTATTCGGCTGAATAATAGGTTGTTACAATAATTACGTAATTAACGTGGTCTTCGACCATTTTATTTTAATGTGATGTGTGTTTTGTGTTTAGTAATAAGTTTTTGAGGATGTCTCCGAGAGAGACGAAAGATCTTGAATGTATGTAATACTCCGAGGTGAGGGTTATATTTAATTAGTTTTGTTTTGGCTGTTCATTGTATATAATATAAATTATGTAGTGTATGCAAACAAAGGAAAAATAATCTTGTGTGAAACACTCACACAACTTTCTCTTGCCAGTGCAAATAATGAACAATAAACCTAACATTAGTAATAAAACATTAGAAATAAACAAAAAACTAACCTCAATAAACAAAACCTAATTTTAATCATATATGAAAGACGCAAAATATAATAGATCTCAGTTTGCCTTAAAATACGGAAAATCACTCTTTCACGCTAAACTAGGCTCTGTATAGAAAAATGCTCTAAATAAAAGTTGTAATCTTTTAATTTTCTATAAATTCGATTATATACTTTTGTCATAAAATGCATACTAAAGCCGAAAAAGTTAAAAAATCGATTTTTCACACATTTTCGTGAGAAAATTCGCTAATTACCGCTAAACTAAGCGTTATACAAAACAAATGTTTGAAATAAAAGTTGTAGGTTTTTAAATTCTCTACAACTTTTATTTGATAAATTTTTGCGCTAAAAAATTTATATTAAGCCGTAATCCTAAAAAATCAATTTATTTACGTGAAAACAGCTTCACCAAGAATTTCAGCAAACATGGCGCCTACCCTATCTTGTAGAGAATAAAAAATTGAATAAACCAGGCGATTTTAAAAAATATCGTAGGACCAGTTTTTGAGAAAATCACAAAAAGTGAAAAATTACACGAATTAACTACTACTTCCGGTTGACAGATTTTGATGAAAATGTTCGTCTCGGGTCCGGTAGTGGTATGTAACTAAAGTTTAAAGTTTCAAGTTCGTACGATGTTCCGTTCTTGAGATATTCTGTCCACACACACTCACACAGACACGCACGCACACACACACACACACAGACCAACCGCTAAAACATGTTTTTTGGTTTCAGGGGGTCTGAAAACGTGTAGATCCGGTGAAAACTCGATTTCGAAAAATCAACATGAAAACAATACTTTCCTTTTTATATATTCATATAGGCAAGCGAAAGCAATAATGTTTAATAAAATAAAATATATATATAATATATTATTGTACGGATCATGAAATTGCAAGATCAGTTTTGAGATTTGAGTATTGATTTATTTTTTCACGAACACAATTCTATTTCGAATGTACGCAATAGAAAATGTAGAAAGTGAAAAGTGAGACAGACGGTTTAAGTAAAAGTGAGAAGACATAGGATGAAGTGTGGCAGAAAACACGGTGGTACTAGTAGAAGATCTCAAGGGACCTGAAGCATTTCCAGAGAGACTGACTAGGAGTAAACGGTAAGTGAATTTACATGCATCACGAGGTTGGTTCACAGTCAGAATGGAGTGAAGTACTGTACATCACAAGAATAGTTTTCAATAACATGGTCTCATTCTCTCCTCTCTCTCTTCCAACTCTATATTTTCTTTTCCCCAAGTAATCTCTCCCTTGGACCTTCCAATTACCTCACCCCTTATGCCTCTATCAACTATTTAATCATTTTATACAGATTTACATTATTTACTTTACAAATAAAAATGCGGTACTTTCCAATAAATAGTTTTATCAGTTCATACCGAATTTATTGAAATTCAGTAAAATTCGGTTATAAGTAAATCCGGTAATAACGTGTTAAAATAGAAAATTTTATTGGTCTTATAATCTATCTAATTTTAAAAAGTCTACAAATTTCGATAGTTAGTTTTCTATTTTTAAATAAATTCTTTTGTTTTAAATATTTGATTGTTTTTTTTACTTTCTCTTGCCTATATGAATATATAGGAAGGAAAGTATTGTTTTCATGTCGATTTTTCTAAATCGAGTTTTCACCGGATCTATACGTTTTCAGACCCCCTGAACCCAAAAAAACATGTTTTTAGCGATTGGTGGGTGTGTGTGTGTGTGTGAACAGAATATCTCAAGAACGGAACATCGTACGTACTTCAAACTTAAAATTTAAGTTACATACCACTACCGGACCCGACACGAACATTTTCATCAAAATCGGTCAACCGGAAGTAGTAGTTTATTCGTATAATTTTTCACTTTTTTGCGATTTTCTCAAAAACTGGTCCTACGATTTTTTTTTAAATCCCTTGGTATACTCATTTTTTTATGCTCTACAAGATAGGGTAGGCGCCATGTTTGCTGAAATTCTCGGTGAGGCTGTTTTCACGTAAAGAAATACTTTTTTTAAGATAACGGCTTCATTATAAATTTTAGTGCAAAAACTTATATAATAAAAGTTGTAGAGAATTTAAACCCTACAACTCTTATTTCAAACATTTTTTTGTATAACGCTTAGTTTAGCAGTAATTAGCGATTTTGTTTTTTCTCACGAAAACGTGTGAAAAATCTATTTTTTTAAGATTTCGACCTTAGTATGCATTTTTCGACAAAAGTGTATAATTATAATTAATTTTATAGAAAATAAAAAGATCTACAACTTTTATTTAAAGCATTTTTTTCTACAGAGCCTAGTTTAGTGTGAAAGATTGATGTTCCGTATTTTTAAGCCGAACTGAGTTCGATTTTCATTTTGCGTCTTTCAGTCATGATTAAAATAAGGTTATATTTTTAGAGGTTAGTTTTTTGTTTATTTCTAATGTTTTATTACTAATGTTAGGTTTATTATTAATTATTTGCATTGGCAAGAGAAAGTTGTGTGAGTGTTTCACACTAGATTTTTTTTCATTTGTACATATTATTTTACTTTTTTCTTTATAATAGGAAAGTAATTCCGGTACATTTTCTCTGTGGTCGTAACAAAGTTATTAGTTTTCAATAATATAGTAAGCCTATTTATTAAAGAAACAGCAACTTTAATATACCATCCCCCGATGTGGGAATTGCTTTTCTGTTTCTTACATACAAGTTTTCTAAGAAACGACTAATATGTCGATACATTATTTTATTTAAGTTTATTTAACCATCTTGCCCGAAAAAATGAGCCAAAAAGTTTTATTTTCATTATTGTTAGATAACTGTAATAGCTAGAAACAAATGTTAAACATAAAATTTGTTCCTTTTAAAAATACTTTTAAAACGATATGACACACGACCTACCTTTACATTTAAAATTTTTGAGTTACGGCCATTTTGATTTTTCAAAAACCAGTATCGGGACACTCAGCCTGTTCTGTCTGTTCGGGACTGTTTCGAAAACAGTCATGCGGCAAATCGTTTAAAAGCTTATTTAATTCTGAATAAAATGAACTTAAAAATTAACAATTAAGTTAACACCGTGGTTCCGTAAAGGCCAAAATGTGAAAACGTGTTTTTTTGGAGTTTTGGCCGCCATTTTAAAATGGATGAAGATATTTGGAATTTTTTTACCAGATTAAAATATGTTAACGTATAATCTTTCAAACTGTGCCAGAAAACACATATGTTTACATTTTAAAATTACGATATTCGAATACGGTACTTCAGTTTCGGCTCACTCTGTGCATTCGAAGTGGACGAAAATATTTTTCGTATCATTTTATATCTCTCTGTTTTCCTACAATCAATTTGGGATACCTTATCTGCCTCACCCAGTATAATCAAATTTATAGGAAATTAAAATATCTACAACTTTTTTTTCAAGCATTTTTCATTTCAGAGCCTATTTAGCGTAAAAGAGTGATTTTCCGATTATTGAGTCAAACTAAGGTCGGTTTCCATTTTGCATCATTCGCTCATGATTAAAATTAGTTTGTTTTTTGAGGTTAGTTTTGTTCATTATTTGCATTGACAAGACAAAGTCGTGTGACTGTTTCACACCAGATTTTTTACTCTTCTTTAACTATGATTGTGTCCATACCAGAAACATAGTGTTAAATTATTTGCACTCGATCTGCTAGTTCCAGGGGTTCAAAAACCAGTTCTGTTTCTTATCACATGGTCAGCCAATTGTATGACTGAATCATTTAACAACGGAAGAGGTAGAAGTGTAAAAGACACTAGTCACAGTTATCTCCTCTGAGAGTAATGAATTTAATTATACAGTACAGCCAGATCCTGTGGTGAATGAAGTGAGGGTGTCATTAGCAGGGTGGAAAGTAGATGCTTTTCAGATGGCCTGGCACACAACATACTATTCCAGTCTGTGAGGAAGGCAATTGTAAGCCAAAGAGGTTCAAACCAAACATATATATATATATACACATTGTTTTCATACGTTAAAAATAAAAGAATTTTTAACAAAAAAAACTTTTATCTTTTTTTGCTCCCCCCCCCCCGAGAAAACTCCTGACTACGCCTATGACCTAATCCAAAACAATTCAATGAAAACACAATAATTGAATTAAATCTATTAGTCTCTGCAACCAACCAGTAAACTTGTTTTCTATCATAAATCCTTAAACATTATTAGTTTTTCGTTAAAGTAAATTAAAACCACACTTACCTGTAATTTGATGAGTAACTTGACACTTTTTGCGAATTTCTCTAAACGGTTGATCGTCAAAGAAAACTTTTTCATCGTTGGTAATTTCATTAAATCTTTTAACCACGTACTAAAAAACAAATTAAAAACATATTTAATTAAAGAAAGCCTTTATTAAAAATATAATATTTGAGTGTCAAATTATTTACACTCGATCTGTTAGTTGCAGGGCTAAAATAAATAGTTCTGTTTCTTATCACATGGTCAGCCAATTAAATGACTGAATCATTTAAGAACAGAAGAGGTAGAGGTGTAAAAGACACTAATCAGAGTTATCTTATCTGAAAGTAATGAATTTCATTATACAGCCAGACCCTGTGGTGAATGAAGTGAAGGTGTCATTTGCAGAGTGGAAAATATGTGCTTTTCAGAGGGCTCGGCATGCTGATAAGCGTACTTTTCCACTCAGTGAGGAAGGCAATGGTAAACCACCTCACTCCTTGTTTTACTTAGTAAAACCTCTACAGGTTCAAACCAGCCTTTTGGCTGATGACCTAAACAACAACAATATTTACTTATTTAAATTATTAAGTTCACATTGAACGCGGGAAAATTACGGACATCAGTAAGTAAAATTATGACCTAGGTCTAATAAGAGTGTACTATTTATGGTTTAGTAGTTTCCAATTTTCCAACTTTTCTCGACACATTTTAAAAAACTTTTTTACCTTTTGTTACTTTCTCTTGCACTGTACGAATATATAGAGAAGAAAATCACGTATTATTTTCATGTCGATTTTTAAAATCGGGTTTTCACGGAAATAAAATGATTTCAGGCCCCCTAAATTTAAAAATCAAGTTCATAGCGATTGGTGTATGTGTGTGCGTGTGCGCGCGCATGAGTAAATTACTCAAGAAAGGAATATCGTATAAAGTTGAAACTTGGAAATTAAGTTAGGTATACCACAAAGGGACTCAATATCAATATTTTCATCAAGATTGGTCAACTGAAAGTAGTAGTTTCTTCGTGCAATTTTCCTTTTTTTGTGATTTTCTCAAAAATGTGCTCCTTTGTTTTTTGTTCTTTTTGTTTATTTAAAGTCACATCGAGAGCTTCATCATTAGCGACTACTATGAGTTTTGGTACATTAACATTTTGGGTTTTAACGTGTTAAAATTTTCTGTCTCTAGCCGGGAATGAATCCGGGACCTTTCGCTTTGCAGGCTAGCCTGCAAGCCACTACGCCACGAAAGCGGTATAATTTATATTTTTACATTAATTTTTGAACGTCCTCGTATTATAAAAATTCAATTCTACTAAGGAAGATAACTACTAACAGTTCCTCTACTTCTGGTGTTTTCATGAGTTTACACGTAGAATTTATCTACGAATAAAATCTAAGTTATCCATTGTTTTTATCTGAGAGTCAGAGAAGAAAAACAAAAATAATTTTATCGCCTTACACCAAAAGGTAAAACTTAATTGAATATCTAATATTCTAGGTGGATAAAAACATCAAATTGTATTGTAAACATACCGATTAGTAAACTCACAGTAAGCTTACAATAATCTCTGGACTCCAAACTCTGAAAGGGGCTGTTTTTTTTAAAAAAAAAAATACAAAATATTTTTTATACCTGCCATTGGCGACCAAAATTTCAACGATAGACTACAGAAAAATAAAATGTCCTGTTAAAAATTAATTTTTATTGTGTTTATAAAAAAAGAAATCGTTCTAACACGAAAAATATTCAAAACAGTTCTTTTTTTACTTTCTCTTGCCTATATGAATATATAGGAAGGAAAGTATTGTTTTCATGTCGATTTTTCGAAATCCAGTTTTCACCTGATCTATACGTTTTCGGACCCTCTGAACCAAAAAAACATGTTTTTAGCGATTGGTCTGTGTGTGTGTGTGTGTGTGTGTGTGTGTGTGTGTGTGTGTGAACAGAATATCTCAAGAACGGAACATCGTACGAACTTGAAACTTGAAACTTAAGTTACATACTACTACCGGACCCGACACGAACATTTTCATCAAAATCGGTCAACCGGAAGTAGTAGTTTATTCGTATAATTTTTCACTTTTTTGCGATTTTCTCAAAAACTGGTCCTACGATTTTTTTAAAAATTGCCTGGTTTACTCAATTTTTTATTCTCTACAAGATAGGGTAGGCGCCATGTTTGCTGAAATTCTCGGTAAGGCTGTTTTATTGTAAAAACATTTTCTTTTTAAAACTACGGCTTTAATATGCATTTTAGTGCAAAAGTTTATATAATAAAAGTTGTAGAGAATTTAAAATTCTACAACTTTTATTTCAAACATTTTTTTGTATAACGCTTAGTTTAGCGGTAATTAGCGATTTTCTGTTTTTTTCTCACAAAAACATGTGAAAAATTGTTTTTTTAAAGATTTCGGCCTTAGTATTCATTTTATGACACAAGTGTATATAATAAAATTTATAGGAAATTAAAAGACCTACAACTTTTATTTAGAGCATTTTTCTCTACAGAGCCTAGTTTAGCGTGAAAGTGTGATTTTCCGTTTTTTTTTAAGCCAAATTGAGTTCGATTTTCATTTTGCGTCATTCACTCATGATTAAAATAAGGTTATGTTTTTGAGGTTAGTTTTTGTTTATTTCTAATATTTTATTAATAATGTTAGGTTTATTATTAATTATTTGCATTGGCAAGAGAAAGTTGTGTGAGTGTTTCACACCAGATTTTTATTTATTTATTTAACGTCGCATCAACTGCAAGGTCATAAGCGACGACGTTGTGGTGTAACTGTGCGTAATGAGGATGAAATGATTTTTTTGTAACGTATGAAAATATGCCGAGCCTGAGTGGGAATCGAACCCAGGACCGCATGATAACAGGCGAGCACGTTACCAACTACGCCAATGCGGCCGGCATATTCTTTTAGTTTATTTAAAGTCTTATCGACAGCTTGGTCATAAGCAACTTTTGTGGGTACCTTAACGGTGGTTTTAAACGTGTTAAAATTTCCAGACCCTAGCTGGGAATCGAACCCGGGACTTTTCGTTTTGTATGCTAGCCTTCTAGTCACTACGCCACGGAGGCGGTTTTTTTTTTATACTTGTGAGGCCACAATGGACCACTTCAGCCACAACATGAAAGACTCTACTTCGATCTCTGAGCCTTGATCTTTACCCAGTATTCCCTCATTCTTTGTGATCTCTGAGCCCGGAGTTCTTCCGTCACCCTCTGCACTCTTCTAGTCTTGGTTTCCGGTTCCAAAGCCAGATCCTTCAACTTTCTATAACTCTCAGACTTGAACCTCACATCCTCCAGCGTCAACTTAAACCTTTCCAAGTCCTCCTTGACCTCCTTCGTCCAGTTCAAACCGATTTTAAAATCCTAGACACTTTCAATAAGTCGTCTAAGTACTCTGTTCTCCGGTGTTCTAAGGATATGGCCCAAAAAGGAGATTCGTTTTTTCCTAATTGTGTCTAGTATTGACTCCGAAATTTTATAGACTTCATTATTTGGTAGCAGTCTCCAACTATTATCTTTGTATATTCCCTTACCAATACAGGTTCTAAGGATTCTTCGTTTTAACGTCAGGATTCTGTGGGTTTTAGTTTTTTGTGACAGTTTTACATATCATAAAAGTTTTTATGGATATGTTTGGTTATCCGGACGTTGGTATTTACGCATAACTTACGGACGTCCGGTAAACCGTATGTTGTCACTACGTAAAATTAATCGAAGCCCTGTTTTCCGGACGATGGTACTGAAAGGGTTGATAATTATTTTTTCTACTAAAATACATTCGTTTACTATTAATTTTCAAGTAATTTTTCTATAAAGTGTTGTTTTTAGAATAATAACTAATTTTAACTAAAAGTATGCACAAAAACATTCAAACATTTACTTAGAACTTAGTTATATTTATAAATATTTACTTAGGTCCTGCGATTACAAAATATGATGGTATTTTTTCCAAGGAACACCTTATCGGTTTAAATTGTATCGTAAAAATCTATTAAAGACATCTGTGAATTACTGTATTTACTAGAATATACCGCGTGTACCTTATTCGAACGAAATTGATCCGATAAAATGGTGTTAACATCTTTCTAGTTAATTTTATTTCGCGTTTTAATTTCGTTCCATTTATTTGAAATTAACTTTTTATAGTTCAGCAGTTGTTTTAGTTTATTATGATCCGTACAATGAGAATGTATCTCGCTGGTGGTCGGCCCGTTGGCGTAGTGGTTAGCGCAACTGGCTTCTACGCCGGGGTCCCGAGTTCGATTCCCGGTCAGGTCTGGCATTTTTTTATCACTGATTTTCATCGATCACCCTTCTCACCATCTGCATTAGCAGTAATTGCAAAACAGTCGGACGTTTTGTCCAAAAACAAAAATTATCTCGCTAGTGAATTATTCAAAGTTGTAGAGTTTTCAATGTGTACAAATAAATTTTAATTTTTTATTTTGTTTTTAATTTTAAATTTTTTCTGAAAGTACTTTCGAAAAAGCGCAGTATATTCGAGAAAGTACGGTAACTTTTAACGGTCTAGCATCGCTGCAATATTATTTTCTAAATCAAAACATCATTAATCGGCCCGTTGGCGTAATGGTTAGGGTAACTGGCATCTACGCCAAGGTCCCAGGTTCGATTCCCGGTCAGGTCTGGCATTTTTTCATCATTCATTTTCATATATCATCATTCTTCACCGTCTGCATAAGCAGAAATTACAAAACAGTCAGATGTAAAACAAAAAATTAATCAAAACATCAAAATAAAGCGAAATTTCCCGGCCACCGGTCCTGTACACAGATATCCAAAAATCCTGGACTGTCCGGGAAAATCCAAGACGTATAGTAAGTCTAATTAGCCGGTAATCTTATTATAAATTAGTTATTATAGATTTTATTGACAGTTTAAATCAAAGTAAGAATACTTCTGCAGGCCCATAACAGACAGGTGGAGTGTCAAATTATTTACACCCAATCTGTTAGTTGCAGGGCTAAAATAAATAGTTCTGTTTCTTATCGCATGGTCAGCCAATTAAATGACGGAATCATTTAAGAACAGAAGAGGTAGAGGTGTAAAAGACACTAATCAGAGTTATCTCCTCTGAAAGTAATGAATTTCATTATACAGCCAGACCCTGTGATGAATGAAGTGAAGGTATCATTTGCAGAATGGAAAATTTGTGCTTTTCAGAGGGCCCGGCATGCTAATAAGCATACTTTTCCACTAAGTGAGGAAGGCAATGGTAAACCACATCACTCCTCGTTTTACTTAGTAAAGCCTCTAGAGGTTCAAACCAGCTTTTCGGCTGATGACCTAAACAATAACAATATACTTCTGCCGTTTTTTTCCGACCTAATCTGTGTGGTACCGATATAAAAAAATAACTTTTAATAAAATAAAATTTAGTTGTTAGAGAGAGGGTTGGTTGGATAGCAGACACTTATTGAGTAACCTGAGGCGAATGCAATGCACTCTTGATTAGTAGCTAACCTACTGTTGCTCCTGCTGGCGTCCGGTTTGTAGAAGATAACAAGTTTACAAAGTTAGTGATTAAGTTGTTCACCAGTAACTCCCTCACCCAATCTCGTCCGACTGAACCAATCTCTCTTTAGTTTCCGTTCACCTCATCCAAGCGTACGTATGAACATTGACTGATTTTCTAAGCCCTCTGGTCATTTTCAGGCGTTATTATTAATAATTCTACATCCCGCAGTTTATACAAAATATTCAACCTTGTAAGCAAGTTATTTAGCACGTTCTCAAGTAGGATAAACTTTATCCCTTCAAAATTGCTTCAATTATTTAGATAACAAATTTATAATTCAATCATTTAGGGAATTGAGGAAATTGAGGGGAATTTAATTAAGGTTAAAAACATTTATATCTTGGAGTTAGTCGGTAAATTTGTACGAATATCCAATCAGTTTCATGAATTTCTAGAGGTTTCTCTTCTAAAACTGTTGTTATTTTTGCTACTTTCATAAATTTCTCCCAACGAAAACTCTTTCAGAATAATATTCTACTAGACAATGGAATATTATTGTTTTACTTGAAAACTCCTTGTAATCAAGTTAGTAAAATAAACTTTCACAAATTTGTTTCGAATAGTATGCTAAAATAAAATTTCATATCTTTATTTTTTTAAAACAGTATATACCGCGCCTTTAGTGTTTAGACTAAATGTTCAAGTTTTCGATGTTTAGATTAGACTTCAAGTTTTAGTTGTCACAGTAGATAACTTATCTTATTATTAGTTAAATTTTACTTTTTCTTGCCTACATGAATATATAGAAAAGTATTGTTTTCATGTCGATTTTTTGAAACCGAGTTTCCACCGGATCTACAGGTTTTCAGACCACCTAAACCCCAAAAAACTTGTTTTTAGCGATTGGTCTGTGTGTGAACAGAACATCTCAAGAACGGAACATCGTACGAACTTGAAAATTGAAACTTAAGTTAGCTACTACAACCGGACCCGAAACGAACATTTTCTTTAAAATCGGTCAACCGGAAGTAGTAGTTTATTCGTGTAATTTTTCACTTTTTTGAGATTTTCTCAAAAACTGGTCCTACGATTTTTTTTAAAAATCGCCTAATTTACTAGCTGTTGTTTTATGCTCTACAAGATAGGGTAGGCGCCATGTTTGCTGAAATTCTTGTTGAGGTTGTTTTCAAGTAAAAAATTTTTTATTTAAGATTACAGCTTAAATATACATTTTAGCGCAAAAATTTATATACAATGAAAAATGTAGAGAATTTAAAAGCCTACAACTTTTATTTCAAACATTTCGTTGCATAACTCTTGGTTTAGAAAAAATTAGCGATTTTTTATTTTTTTCTCACGAAAACGTGTGAAAATTGATTTTTTTAAGATTTCGGCCTTAGTATGCATTTTACGACAAAAATGTATATAAGCAAATTTATAGGAAATTAAAAGATCTACAACTTTTATTTTGAGCATTTTTCTATACAGAGCCTAGTTTAGAGTGAAAGAGCGATTTTCTGTATTTTTAAGCCAAACTAAGGTTGGTTTTCAATTTGCATCATTCACTCATGATTAAATCAAATGTTAGGTTATATTATTAATTATTTGCATTAGCAAGGGAAAGTTGTGTGAGTGTTTCACACCAGATTTTTTTATCAAAGAGTAATGAAACAAATTTTAACAATTTTCCACAAATTCATTCTGGTCTAATCATAATGTTCGATACAAAGAGTATAAAGCGTGGTTGTATGATTTTTACTTGTTTCATGGTGTTTTTTTTTTGTTTTTGAGAGTAGCTTCAGGCGTAAAGTATGGTAGTGGTTGCTAGATTCTATCTGTCTTTTAGGACAATAGTCCTTTTTACTCTTTACAGTAACTTTCATTTTCAACAACAGAGAGTAAGAGAAGAGGAAGAAGAAGAAGAAATAATAGAAGAAGAGGGGTAAAGGGAGTGTTCTATTCACTGCTATTGATAAGATGCTTTTGTTGCGGCTGATAAAGACACGGTGGATAGGAAGGGAATGTAGACAAGAGAAGTTACCCATAGAATATCGGTGACAGTATGTCAGTTTGTCATTTTCTCTACAAATTTCTAAACCTCCTTCAAGTCCCAAATGTTACAGCACGTATACAAGGGAACAATTTTATTGTAACACTTCGTATGGAGTTAATTTGTTTTTCCGTAATATTGCGTACTAAACAAGGTTATACCGTACAAATAAATTCTAGCAATTATTGATTAATGCATTGAAACGAAGCACCTTACGCCGGCCGCATTGGCGCAGTTGGTAACGTGCTCGCCTCTCATCATGCGGTCCTGGGTTCGAATTCCACTCAGGCACGGCATATTTTCATACGTTACAAAAAAAATCATTTCATCCTCATTGCACACAGTTACACCCCAACGTCGTCGCTAACGACCTTGATGTTGATGCGACGTTAAATAAATAAAAAAAAAAAAAAAGAAGCACCTTACCATGAAAACAAAATACGTCAAAATAAATCTTTGATTGTTTACAAATCTCCACGTAAAGTGGTTACAAATTCTAGGACTCGTTAGAGATCGAAATGGTTATGCAATATCAAATAATGTAAGATCGAATCAAGAAATCCACAACTACCTTAAAGAAACGAATCAAGGAACGATAATAAAAAGACGATAAAATTTACTCAACTAGGTTGGATCTAGTAAAGGTAGTTACTTTTATACGGATTTGAATACTAGACAGTGGTCACCGGTGTACTTCGATGGTTGGGGTTTAATTAACCATACTCTCTCAGGAATGGTCGGCCTGGGCCTGTACAAGACTACACCTCATTTACACGTCATATACATCATCCTCATCTCATTGGGTCATGGGGTTGCTTATTGTTCTGAACAGATTGCAACGTACACAAATTAGGAATAAAAAAAACTAGGTTGGATAATAACAGGACATGCAAAAGGATCCTAGAAAGAATTCATCAATACAAAAGCTGATTGGTAATAACAAAGAAGATTAAGGAGACCAAACAAAGATATAAAAAACCTGGGAATTGTGTCAAGACTGCGATCAGTAATATAATTTCCTTCTGTACAGATTAAGCACATTGTCTGTTCCAGCTTCTATCCATCTTGTTCGTGGTCTACCCAACAACTTAATGGCTCAACAAAAAAACGTTGCAACTGACAAAATTTACAAAAGTGAGGTTTCAGAGGAATACGTTCTATAAATCCTCTATTCGATCATAATAAACAATATTCTATTGGGTAGAATTGTAACTAAAATCTCGGAAATTCTTGAAACAAAATCGTCATACAGTGAAAACTCGTTATACAGCTAAGAGTCAGATGGTATCTTTCACTTTCTGTAAAAATCTGGTGTGAAACACTCACAAAACTTTCTCTTGCCAATGCAAATAATTAACAATAAACCTAACATTAGTAATAAAATATTAAAAATAAACAAAAAACTAACCTCAAAAAACATTAGTGAAATACGCAAAATTAAAATCGACCTCAGTTTGGCTTAAAAATACGGAAAATCGCTCCTACACGCTAAACTAGGCACTGTACAAAAAAAAGCTTTAAATAAAAGTTGTAGATCTTTTAATTTTCTACAAATTTTATTATACACACTTTTGTCGTAAAATGCATTCTAAGGCCGAAATCTTAAAAAAATCGATTTTTCACACGTTTTCGTGAGAAAAAAACAGAAAATCGCTAATTACCGCTAAACTAAGCGTTATAAAAAAATTGTTTGAAATAAAAGTTGTAGGTTTTTAAATTCTCTACAACGTTTCTTATATAATTTTTTTCGCTAAATTGCATATTAAAGTCGTAATCTTAAAAAAACTTTGTTTTTACGTGAAAACAGCCTCACCAAGAATTTCAGCGAACATGACGCCTACCCTATCTTGTAGAGAATAAAAAATTGAGTAAACCAGGCGATTTTTAAAAAAATCGTAGGACCAGTTTTTGAGAAAATCACAAAAAAGTGAAAAATTACACGAATAAACTACTACTTCCGGTTGACCGATTTTGATGAAAATGTTCGTGTCGGGTCCGGTAGTGGTATGTAACGTTTCAAGTTTCAAGTTCGTACGATGTTCCGTTTTTGAGATATTCTGTTCACACACAAACACACACACAGACACACACACACACACACACAGACCAATCGCTAAAAACATGTTTTTTGGGTTCAGGGGGTCTGAAAACGTATAGATCCGGTGAAAACTCGATTTCGAAAAATCGACATGAAAACAATACTTTCCTTCCTATATATTCATATAGGCAAGAGAAAGTAAAAATTTGTTTTCGTTACTTGCAACGTTTTTCCGTTGTTACCCATTCAATTGTATTCCTTGCGGACGGTATCTTAGGGGACCGTAATTGCCTATATAACTACATGTTAGGTTTTTGCAACTTGTCACAAAAACTATAATAATTAGAACCTTAATTTTTTTTTAAAATTAAACTTCAGACTTTTATTTAGTTCCGCACGGGAGCTTATTTTTAAATAAAGTAGACTGTTAAAATTTGTTTGTTAATTTTTATGAAAAGTACAAATAATTCCGAGAAAAAAAAAGAAAAATATCGTAAAATATTTTCTATGGACAATTCTTAAATAATCTTGAGTGCGGAACTAGCCCATAATGAGAATGTAGAATGTATCCTGAAAATTTCATACTGATATCTTTAACCGTTCCTGACAAAACTTTCTTTCATAAATTTTAAAAAATCATGATTTTCCGAAAACTGATAGTAAATTGTAACTTATACTTTTTTAATAACGTCCAGCGGTGTAAGATGATTGGTCTGGATCCTCTTCTTGAAGATAAATCTTCAAGTTTGTTTTTAAACTCCTCTTCTCTCGTATTTGTTTTTCAAATTCAGACATTTTTCTTTTAGCGCCTTCTATTTGTCCTGAAACCAGTCGTTCCATTGCACGAAGCATGTTCTTTCCAGGTTTTAGCCCCACTTCTTCGTACATAATGTTTATATTTGTAAAAATTGCACTACCACCATAAATAATAGATCAAAACACTCAGAATACTATCCAGTTTCATAAAATGAAAAAAAAAACAAAAATTTTGAAAAAAATATTTTTTTCCAGTTACGGTCCTCTTAAGGCCAGTAGCGGATATCGATCCTGTAGCATGCGGCTTATATCTTGTTACCACCTCTCCCTACATCGTTTAATCCTCTGTTTTACAGTTTCCGTTCTACCAAATCATGCCGGATTGACTCGCTCTTGATGCGATCTTTAAGTACTGCTCCTCTCACCGATCTCAAAAAACGCATCTCAGCTGCTTCCAACTTCCTACCCTCAGATTTCCTTTCCTTTATTTTACTGCCGTACAACAAAAGAGGCAGTGCCATTACATCATATAGCCTCAATTGCGTTTCTTCCCGAGCCCTTACTTTAAATGTTCTATTTATATAACCAAAAACACGATGAAACCTAGAAACTTTCGTCATTACATCAAATCGGTAATAGATAAAATCAAAAACGATCCTGCAGAATCTAAACTGAAAACAATGTCAAAAGAAGTAGGAAAGAGACGATCAAAAAATATGAAGGAGAGATGGTGCAAGGCCAGTGAAGAGGGAACGGTCATTTGGTAGGAACGAAAGTATGCGATAAAACACCTCGATACATTTGAATTTAAAGCACATTTTAATCTAATCTAAAATGTGTGTTACCGGTGAAAACTCGATATTGAAAAATCCACCTGAAAATAATAGATCTACTTTCCATCCTTACTTTATTTTATTCGTGGTACGAACATAAATTTTATATAATTTTAAATTACGATGATAACGTTAAACGTTGTTATAAGGTAAAACAAAAATGTGTGTTACCGGTGAAAACTCGATATTGAAAAATCCACCTGAAAATAATGGATCTACTTTCCATCCTTACTTTATTTTATTCGTCGTACGAACACAAATTTTACATAATTTTAAATTACGATGATAAAGTTAAACGTAATTGTAATTTGAATTTAAAGCACATTTAATCTAATCTAAAATGTGTGTTACCGGTGAAAACTCGATATTGAAAAATCCACATGAAAATAATAGATCTAATTTCCATCCTTACTTTATTTTATTCGTCGTACGAACATAAATTTTACATCATTTTAAATTACGATGATAACGTCTAACATTATTATAAGGTAAAACAATAATGTTTTCTCGTACGGACTTCCCTTATGATAAAACGTAAGTAAACAAAGTAGTTTTTTTATTAAAAATTTAAACTAACCTACAATGAAAGAACTTTTCTAAACATTATACAATACTAACCAAACCATTTACATTTGAATTTAAATACAAGAAATAATACTGGTAAACCCTTCAAAAATTCACAATGGTATTGTACGAGCAAGGGCATTATATTCCAGATAATAAAATCAATTGAATTTAACGGCAATACAATTGGTGTTATGGTAAATCCTTCAAATCATGAAAACAAAAGATAATGGACGTACAGAAGTGCAGAGAGAGCTCTAGATTAGTTGAATTTGATTTTTAATCAACGCCTGTTCAGAATTTGGAAATAAAAAATAAACGAATGCTGATAGATAGGATATTGGTGTGGAAGCTTCCAAGGGTTTATGTTTTGTTTTGTTTTATGTTTTCATGCATGCGTGTGTGTGTGTGTGTGTGTGTGTGTGTGTGTGTGTGTGTGCGCGTACGTTAAAATCAGTAGGCGTGTACTATTGTCATGTCATTGTCATGGATATTGTCCAATGAACGACGGATTAATGAATTGAACAGAATAGTAAAAGTACAACTACTTCTACACTCACGCCACTACATAATGGCATTCATTCAATGGCAAATGACATTCATTAGCCACCAAAGATCACCAGATTTGTCCCGTGTGAGATTTTTTCTTGTGGGGCTACCTCAAAAGCAAAGTGTACACCACACGCCCCAGCGACAATCCTTGAGTTGAAAACAAGGGTTCAAGAAGAAATCGCTCTAATTCCCATGGAAGTGTTTCAGAGCGACATGAAAAATCTCTATTATTCTCAATCTATAAAAGTCTATTAACAACAAAATGTATTTTGTATTTAATCAATGTGTTGTTTGTTGTTTAGGTCATCAGCTGAAAGGCTGGTTTGAACCTGTAGAGGTTTTACTAAGTAAAACGAGGAGTGAGGTGGTTTACCATTGCCTTCCTCACTGAGTGGAAAAGTACGCTTATCAGCATGCCGGGCCCTCTGAAAAGCACATATTTTCCACTCTGCTAATGACACCCCTTCACTTCATTCACCACAGGGTCTGGCTGTACAATGAAATTCATTACTTTCAGAGGAGATAACTCTGATTAGTGTCTTTTACACCTCTACCTCTTCTGTTCTTAGATGATTCAGTCATTTAATTGGCTGAACATGTGAAAAGAAACAGAACTATTTATTTTAGCCCTGCAACGAACAGATTGAGTGTAAATAATTTGACACTCCACCTGTCTGTTAGGGGCAGATTTAATCAATAAATAATTAAATTGAAATAAAACGTAAAAAAAATTTAATTATGAGAAAATTGATGTAAATAAAGTCAACTAGAGTAGCTGTTATATTAAATAAAGTATTAAGATTCTGAGGTTCAAAAATACTTAAAAGATTTGAACAAAAATTAAAATAATTATTTGTTCTATGTTCTATTACTATAGTTGATTTCACGTTCAGAATGCAGTACGGAAAGTCCATAAGCAATGTGTTTCATATGGGAGTTTGAGCGCTACTACACTAAGTAAAAATATCAACTCCGCACCACACACGTTCTCATTTACAAACCCTTAATTGAATAACGTAATACGAAAACATACTTAATATTTCTTTACTAAAGAGGTAAAGAGTGTTAACTCCAATTTTGACAAAATTGAGTTAAAACTGCCTTTAAAATCAGAAAGAAATGCTCTAATCCTCCAATTTCGTAGTTGATGTACAAGATTTTTGTAAATTCATAATTGAATGTGTTTTACTGAGAGTCAAGTAAATTTTGCTTAAATTTTTCTTAAATTTGGTGTTTTATTCATCTGTTACTAAACAGTAGGCTACTGGTAAATTTTGAATTTTTTTCAAACATATATAAAATGCTGCTTCCTTATAAAAGTAGTGTTAGCACTAGATATTTCAGTTAAGTTTTTTTCAACTTATTGTACATTGGAATTAACACTAATGTAGAACGTAAAAGTGACAAAACACAGAAAGCCGTTAAGGTTTTAAGTCCTGTTTGGGTGCGAAGGAGTATAGAAGTTGACAAAGTTATGAAACAATAAATTTGTAGATAAGAAGCATTTTTTGTAGAAACTGGGTACAAATTTCAAGTTTCTAACACCTACTGATATTTTGTTACAATAATGAAAAGATAATACTGCTACTTATTGGCTCTTCTGAAAAATCACCAAAATGGAATTAACACCTTTTACTTCTCAGGTACAGATTTGTATCGTTTTAAAGATCAGGTACCCGACAATTATTGTATTAATGGAATTGATTATCAATTTTATTGGCTTTAGTTATTGTTATTGTTTGAATAACAACCGTTAGTATCTCGGAAAGATCTAAAAATGGTAATAAAACTACCCTGGCTCAACAGTGAGGATAACTAAGAGAAATACGTCATACCTCTTTCTCATATACGTACCTACGATCTCTTAAATAAATATCAGAGTATAATAATACAATTTACAGCGTAATAAAATACGATTCATTATAAAGCGAAAGTAATTTTTACAGAATTTTTTGATTAAAAATGAGCTTGTTAGAGCGTGGTAAGCGAAACTCCAAATATTTTTACCCATGACCTTCGGATTGTGTTGGCGGAGGACGGTTATTTTATTGGCTGTGCCAGATGTATTCCGTACGCATGATAACACAACGGGTTCTCATAAGACCTGTACTGCATTCTGAACGTGAAATAGAGTATAGTTTCAAATATCTGTTACGGAATCACTTTAGGTCGTAATACTGTGGACATTCTCTAGTAGGTTTACAACTGGTGCCGGATAAATAGAGCTCCAATAGTCCGGTTATTTTTTGAGTCCCTCCTCGTATATGCAACTCATACGATACAAACATTAAGAACTTACTTAAGGCCTAATAGTTTTTTGCAATACAACTTTTTCATTTCTTGTCAATAAAATTGAGGTGAATTAAAATTGACAAAAAAAATTAATTTACAATTTTAAATTAATTTTTTTTTGAAAGAAAACGTCCCGTCCTGTTCAAACGCATGAATAAAATGATTTTTTTATTTATCATTAACCTGCTTGACATTTTATAACAGGCACGCTTACGAAATTCTTCTACATTCTGTTGGGTAGATAAAGAAACGAAAATATTTCAGAAAATGGAATTTTCAGAAAAAGTTGAAATGAATTTTTAACGGCTCCATGTACCTGAAAATTTCACTAGACAAAAATAAACGCTTTCATTTTTTCTATTTTATAAGCGTATTTACAATAAATTTTATTAAAAAAAGGAAATGTTTTTGGCTGTGCCTGATGTTTTCCGTACGCCTGATAACACAACGGGTTCTCATAAGAGATGTAATGTATTCTGAACGTGAAATAGACTATAGTTTGAAATATCCGTTACGGAGTCACTATGAGTCTTAATAGTGTGGACATTCTCTAGTAGGTTTACAACTGGTGCCGGATAAACACTGGACAAAACAAAACCGATAAAAAAATCCAATGCCGCTACCGACAAAGCTAAATAAAGCATACAGACCTACAAAACAACACAGGGACTCCCCATACCGACAACAATTCGAATCCCATCCCATACATACTCCAGATGACTGCTTTTCCAGTTCAATGAGACCACCCACGACGTATGTCTCCAACACATAAAAGAATATTGTTTGATTAAAAAGTCAATAGATCTAACGAACGGCGCTAACAAATCAATCAAAAACTAGTTAAAGGGCAGTACGTAGTGATTAAAAATAGTATGAGTAAATTTTTATAAAAAATCTGGTGTGAAAGACTCACACAACTTTCTCTTGCCAATGCAAATAATGAACAATATAATCTAACATTAATAATAAAACATTAGAAATAAATAAACAAACTAACCTCAATAAACATAACCTAATTTTAATCTTGAGTGGAAGACGCAAAATTAAAAATCAACCTCAGATTGGGTTAAAAATACGGAAAATCACTCATTCACGCTAAACTAGGCTCTGTAGTGAAAAATTCTCTTAATTAAAATTACAGATCTTTTAATTTACTATAAATTTGATTATATATACTTGTCGTAAAATGCATATTAAGTCAGAAATCTTTAAAAAAATAAATTTTTTACACGTTTTCGTGAGAAAAAACCAGAAAATCGCTGATTACCGCTAAACTAAGCGTTATACAAAAAATGTTCGAAATAAAGTTGTAGGGTTTTTAATTCTCTACAACGTTTATTATATACATTTTTAGGCTAAAATGGATAATAAAGCCGCAATCTTAAAAAAAAAAATTTTTTTTTACGTGAAAACTGCCTCTCCAAAAATTTTAGCAGACATGACGCCTACCCTATCTTGTAGAGCATAAAAAATGTAGTAAACGAGGTCATTTTAAAAAAAATCGTAGGACCCGTTTTTGAGAAAATCGCAAAAAGTGAAAAATTACACGAATAAACTACTACTTCCGGTTGACCGATTTTGATGAAAATTTTCGTGTCGGTCCGGGTAGTATTATCTAAATTAATTTTTAAGTTTCAAGTTCGTACAATGTTCCGTTCTTGAGATATTTTGTTCACACACACACACACACACACACATACACACACACACACACACACACACACACACACACAAACAAACCCACACACCGCTAAAAACATGTTTTTGGGTTCAGGGGGTCTGAAAACGTGTAGATCCGGTGAAAACTCGATTTCGAAAAATTAACATGAAAACAATACTTTCCTTCTTATATATTCATACAGGCAACAACAGAAAGTAAAAATGAGAAAAATAACGTAGTCGTATTGAATTGTTCCCCCGACAAATCTATAAATCTAACAAGTCTTTATTTATTCGTAGGAAAAAATATTAACAAACTAATGAAAATCAATGCTATTTCCCTATGGTTCAAATTCCGAGGAACAATCGGTATAAGTAATTGTATAACAGAAAAACAACTTTCTTGAAAACGGTTATTGTAATTTAGATTACACGTCGTTCTATTACTTACCGCAGCTCTTATTCCCGGAAAAATCTAGAAATGTAACCAAGTTTTGCTGAAATTTTCCCTTACCTATCAAATTAACCTCTATCCTTTTATTAAAATTTTGTTAAAAAGATTTGAGCCATTTTGAATATTATTGATTTTTCGTTTTTGGTTCGAGTAAAAATCAATTATCCGAGTTAACATTGGTAACTGCAAAAAATTAAAAATTGCAAGAATAAACTGACCGATTTTGTTTCAAATGATCGCGTCGGGTCCCCTTACGGTATGTAATCCAAGTTCCAAGTTTCAATTTCGTACAATTTTCCATCTTTGAGTTACGTTGTTATCATACACATAGCCCAAACGGTAAAACATGTGTTTTTGGGTTCAAGGATCTTGAAAACGCGTATTTCCTGTGAATCCTTGATTTCAAAAAATTGAAATGAAACAAAACTTGAAAAAGAATAATCTTTGGCAACAAAACTCAGATTACATAACGAATAATTAAAAACGTCATAGTTGAATGAGAAAAGGAATATTAAAAAAATAAAAATCTTAAAATTCAAGAAGAAACTACTGTGTGTCTATAACTTGATGGCCTCCGGCAGAGGGGAGCAATACGTGGATTGTAAAACCATTTCAGAAAACATTTATAATTTTTTTTAAGTAGGGCTAACTAAAACTTGTCGGAAATGACGTATTTTAAGAAACAAAGTACTTCGTATGTTATTTGTTCTAAAAAAGTTGTTTGAAAAACACACGCTTAAAAGATAATGTACTAAAATTTAGTAAAAATTTTGTTTTTGAAGAATAACCCGTATTTTTTTTAAATACATCGTCACTAAATTTTTTTTTAATTTTTTAAATTTATTTATTTCGTTTCCTACATGTGTACAGTTATCTTTAAAAGACCGAAAAGTTTCCCGCATGCTGAAGTTTATATGTCTTGTTTCGAGATTTTACAAAATTTATTTATGAAAATACCTCGTACCTTAAAAAGTAATAATTTTTTTGTTACATTTTATTGCATCATCATTTTCCATAATTATTACAGAACAACCCTGCCAAATATTTTGACAATCCGTGAAATAGTTGTTGAACAATGACGATGTGATTGAAAAAAATTCGGGTTTTTCTTCAAAAATAAAATATTTACTAAATTATTCATTATCTCATTAAGCGTGCGGTTTTCGAAATAGTTTTATAAAACAAAAAACATGCGCAATACTTTGTTTTATAAAAATACGTCATTACCGACAAGTTTCAGTTACTTGAAAAAAATTAGATGTGTTTTGTGAAATGGTTTTACAATCCACATATTGCTCCTCTCTGCCGGAGGCCATCAAGTTACAGACAGACAGTACTTGTTGTTGTTTAGGTCGTCAGCCGAAAGGCTGGTTTGAACTTGTAGAGGTTTTACCAAGTAAAACGAGGAGTGAGGATGGCCATTGCCTATGTCTTCCTCACTGAGTGGAAAAGTACACTTATCAGCATGCCAGGCCCTCTGAAAAGCACATATTTTCCGCTCTGTAAATGACACCTTCACTTCATTCATCACAGGGTCTGGCTGTATAATGAAATTCATTACTTTCAGAGGAGATAACTCTGATTAGTATCTTTTACACCTCTTCTGTTCGTAAATTATTCAGTCATTTAATTGGCTGAACATGTGAAAATAAACAGAACTATTTATTTTAGCCCTGCAATGAACAGATTGAGTGTAAATAATTTGACACTCCACCTGTCTGTTATAGGCAGAGACAGTACTTAACAGATTTTAAATAATTTACTAACAAAACATATCATAAGTACTTTTAATACATCGTAGGGTTTACTATATTATAAATTTCCATTAGATTAAAAAATGACTAACGTTTTTACTTTCTCTTGCCTATATGAATATATAGGAAGGAAAGTATTGTTTTCATGTCAATTTTTCGAAATCGAGTCTTCACCGGATCTATACGTTTTCAAACCCCCTGAACCCAAAAAAACATGTTTTTAGCGATTGGTCTGTGTGTGTGTCTGTGTATACAAAATATCTCAAGAACGGAACATCGTATAAACTTAAAACTTAAGTTAGATACCACTACCGGACCCGACACGAACATTTTCATAAAAATCGGTCAACCGGAAGTAGTAGTTTATTCGTATAATTTTTCACTTTTTTGCGATTTTCTCAAAAACTGGTCCTACGATGTTTTTTAAAATCGCCTGGTTTACTCAATTTTTTATTCTGTACAAGATAGGGTAGGCGCCATGTTTGCTGAAATTCTGGGTGAGGCTGTTTTTACGTAAAAACATAGTTTTTTTAATATTACGGCTTTAATATGCAATTTAGCAAAAAAATTTATATAATAAAAGTTGTAGAGAATTTAAAAACCTACAACTTTTATTTCAAACAATTTTTTGTTTAACGCTTAGTTTAGCAGTAATTAGCAATTTTCTGTTTTTTTCTCACGAAAACGTGTGAAAAATCGATTTTTTTAAAGATTTCGGCCTTAGTATGCATTTTATAATAAAAGTGTATATAATCAAATTTATAGAAAATTAAAAGATCTGCAACTTTTATTTAGAGTATTTTTCTCTACAGAGCCTAGTTTAGCGTGAAAGAGTGATTTTCTATATTTTTAAGCCAAACTGAGGTTAATTTTCATTTTGCGTCTTTCACTCATGATTAAAATTAGGTTATGTTTATTGAGGTTAGTTTTTTGTTTATTTCTAATGTTTTATTACTAATGTTAGGTTATATTGTTAATATTTGCATTGGCAAGAGAAAGTTGTGTGAGTGGTTCACACCAGATTTTTTGGTTATTGAGTCGATTTTAAATGTTGTATAAATTTACTTTATTTTTCAAAGAATTATAAAAACGCTTTTATTTCATCATTTAGTTTGTTTTTTCTCTGAACAACGGACATTTAGGAATAAATAATGTGAAATCACGACACTCTATATCAGTTGGTGAGTCACTTGGGTATATACGAAAGGGGTTCTAAAACAATAAATCCCTTTTATGGGCATTTTTATGTATGTTTGATCGGTTACTACAGTACAACGTAATACGCAATTAATGTATATTTGTTTCATTTAGTAAGGGTACCGGTAATACTTCACATGGGTGAACGATGTTCAGTGTAAATAACTTACACAGCAAAATCAGTTCATGTTATTTATAAAAATCTGGTGTGAAACACTCACACAACTTTCTCTTGCCAATGCAAATAATTAATAATAAACCTAACATTATTAATAAAATATTAGAAATAAACAAAAACTAACCTCAAAAACATAACCTTATTTTAATCATGAGTGAATGACGCAAAATGAAAATCGAACTCAATTTGGCTTTAAAAAAACGGAAAATCACACTTTCACGCTAAACTAGGCTCTGTAGAGAAAAATTCTCTAAATAAAAGTTGTAGATCTCTTAATTTTCTATAAATTTTATTATATACACTTTTGTCGTAAAGTGCATACTAAGGCCGAAATGTTAAAAAAATCGATTTTTCACAAAAAATCGCTAATTACCGCTAAACTAAGCGTTATACAAAAAAATGCTTGAAATAAAAGTTGTAGGTTTTTAAATTCTCTACAACTTTTATTATATACATTTTTGCTCTAAAATTAATATTAAAGCCGTAATCTAAAAAAACACTTTTTTTACGTAAAAACACCCTCACCAAGAATTTCAGCAAACATGGCGCCTACCCTATCTTTTAGAGAATATAAAATTAAGTAAATGAGGCGATTTTTAAAAAAAATCGTAGGACCAGTTTTTGAGAAAATCGCAAAAAAGTGAAAAATTATACGAATAAACTACTTTCGGTTGACCGATTTTGATGAAAATGTTCGTATCGGGTCCGGTAAGGGTATGCAACTTAAGTTTCAAGTTCGTACGATGTTCCGTTCTTGAGATATTTTGTACACACACACACACACACACACACACACACACAGACCAATCGCTAAAAACATATTTTTTGGGTTCAGGGGGTCTGAAAACGTATTTATAGATCCGCTGAAAACTCGATTTCGAAAAATCGACATGAAAACAATACTTTCCTTCCTATATATTCATATAGGCAAGAGAAAGTAAAAAAAGATACAAATATTGACAAATTTTAAGACATTGTGGAGATCGCTGCCCATTGACAGTACTCCAACCGTTATCATTAAATTAGTTCATAATTTACTTAATTTTATTTTTCTTTAATTTTGACGTCTCATGATATCTCTACTCCAGAGTCGTTTCAGTCTTCGTATAGGGGCAGTTGGTAAATCTGGTGTGTCTAGATCAACAATGAGCTGGTTTGGATTATTGGATAATTTCTTTTTAAATCGTGTGTAAGTGCGTAGGAATACATCGTTGATGTATGGGACGTTTAAGTCCGTGTGTAGTGTATCGTTCGTTACGTTAAAAAGGGGGCTTTATAGTTATCTGTCTTAACAATTTAAACTGAAAGCGTTGTATTTTCAAAATGACCGACGGTTTGGCACAACAGTAAATTTGGCTGCTATACATCCAAACGGGTCTAAGGTAACACATATAAACTAGTAGTTTTAGATGAATAGGGAGTTTAGAAGATCTGGAAATCAACGAATACAGCTGTTGTTTACGTCTAGCGTCCAAAGTTTTTCGAGTTTCGTTAACATGTTGGTTCCACGTTAGTCTTTTGTCGATGTAGAGACCAAGATACTTTATTCGGTCATGTTGAGGAAGAGGCACACCATACAAATAGACTGGAGGACAAAAGTTGTTTTTGTAAAGAAAACGTGACTTGTACAGTTTTAGTAGCGTTAATTTTAATCCTCCAGTTTTGAAACCACAATTCAAGAGTATTCAAGAATTATTTTAAAAAAAACAGTACGAAAACACTAACACTTGCAATTGTTAATAATGAAACATATAACTATGTTTAATCATTAATAAACAATGTAAAATAAAAAACAACCTAATTTTCATCATGAGTGAATGATGCAAATATAAATCTAACTGTAGAATTTAAAAATACATAAACCACTAATTTATGCTAAACTGGCCTATTTAGAAGTAGATTTTTGAAATAAAAGTTGTAGATTTGTTTCATTTTTTATACCTTTAATGATATATCTATACACTTTTGTCGTCAAATGCATATGAAGATCCTAAATTTAAAAATCTGGTGTGAAACACTCACACAACTTTCGCTTGCCAATGCAAATAATTTAAACAATATAACCTAACATTAGTAATAACTGCCCAATAATAATAATAACTGCCCAGTAATAATAACTGCCCATTACAGACAGGTGGAGTGACAAATTTTTTACACTCAATCTGTTCGTTGCAGGGCTAAAATAATTAGTTCTGTTTCTTATCACATGGTCAGTCAATTGAATGACTGAATCATTTAAGAACAGAAGAGGGAGAGGTGTAAATGACACTAATCAGAGTTATCTTCTCTGAAAGTACTGAATTTCATTATACAGCCAGACCCTGTGGTGAATGAAGTGAAGGTGTCATTTACAGAGTGGAAAATATGAGCTTTTCAGAGGGCCCGGCATGCTGATAAGCGGGTTTTTCCATTCAGTGAGGAAGGCAATGGTAAACCACCTCACTCCTCGTTTTACTTAGTAAAACCTCTAGAGGTTCAAACCAGCCTTTCGGCTGATGACCTAAACAACAACAACAACAACAACAACAACATTAGTAATAAAACATTAGAAATAAACAAAAAACTAACCTCAAAAAACATAACCTTATTTTAATCATGAGTGAATGACGCAAAATGAAAATCGACCTGTTTGGCTTAAAAATACGGAAAATCACTCTTTCACGCTAAACGCTTTCTCTGTAGAGAAAAACGCTCTCAATAAAAGTTGTAGATCGTTTAATTTCCTATAAATTTGATTATACACTTTTGCTGTAAAATGGATACTAAGGCCGAAATGTATTTCTTTAAAAAATACATTTTTCACACGTTTTCGTAAGAAACAAACAGAAAATTTCTAATTTCCGCTAAACTAAGCGTTTGCAAAAAAATGTTTCAAATAAAAGTTGTAAAATTTTAAATTCTCTACAACTTTAATTACATACATTTTTGCGCTAAAATGCATTATAAAGACGCAATCTTAAAAAAACAATTTTTTTACGTTAAAACAGCCTCACCAAGAATTTCAGCAAACATAGCGCCTACCCTATCTTGTAGAGCATAAAAAATTAAGTAAATAAGGCGATTATAAAAAAAAATCGTAGGACCAGTTTTTAAGAAAATCGCAAAAAAGTGAAAAATTACACGAATAAACTACTACTTCTGGTTGACCGATTTTGATGAAAATGTTCGTGTCGCGTCCGGTATTGGTATGTAACTTAAGTTTCAAGTTTCAAAGTCGTACGATGTTCCGTTCTTGAGATATTCTGTTTACACGCGCACGCACGCGCACACAACACACACACACAGACAAATCGCTAAAAACATGTTTTTTGGATTCAGGGGTCTGAAAACGTGTAGAACCGGTAAAAACTCGATTTCGAAAAATCGACATGAAAACCATATACTTTCTTTCCTATATAGTATTCATAGTCTATAGGCAAAAGTAAAAATTTCCATTTTTACCGATTTTTATGAACAAAATACAGAAAATCACTAATTGACGCTAAACCAAGCGTTGTAAAAAAAACTGTTTGAATCCTTCCCTTTGGTAGCTAGAGCCCCCTTAATAAAAATCAAATTATATATGACATTACACATCCACCATTTCCTAGATTGACCATTCCTTTTTCTCTGGTATAGTCTACCTTCAATATCACCTTAACCATCTTTCTCGCCTGTTCAATTCTTTCAATGGGCCCAAACGAATTTTTTAGTCTTTATGAACCGAACTACGTCACTGGCTTCAATAACAATATTTACTTCCCCATTTTTACGTACTCTCCAGTCATCTCCTTCTGACAAAGACTTTCTGACCTTCGTGACTTTCTGACAAAGTCCACGTTTCACAGCCATATTACTGGGTCCCACAAAAACATACATTTTTTTACTTTCTTTCTCCTACACGAATATATAAGAAGGAAAATATTATTTTCATGTCGATTTTTCAAAATCGAGTTTTCACCGGATCTAGGCCTACACGTTTTCAGACCCCCTGAACCCAAAAAAAACATGTTTTTAGCGATTGGTTTGTGTGTGTGTGTGAACAGAATATCTCAAGAACGGAACATCGTACGAACTTGAAACTAAAGTGACATACCACTACCGGACCCGACACGAACATTTTCATCAAAATCGGTCAACCGGAAGTAGTAGTTTATTCGTGTAATTTTTCACTTTTTCGATTTTCTCAAAAACTGGTCCTACGATTTTTTTAAAAATCGCCTGGTTTACTAAATTTTTTATGCTCTACAAGATAGGGTAGGCGCCATGTTTGCTGAAATTCTTGGTGAGCCTGTTTTCACGTAAAAAAATTGTGTTTTCAATATTGCGGCTTTAATATGCATTATAGCGCAAAAATGTATGTAATAAAAGTAGTAGAGAATTTAAAACCCTACAACTTTTATGTCAAACATTTTTTGTATAACGCCTAGTTTAGCGGTAATCAGCGATTTTCTGTTTTTTTCTCACGAAAACGTGTGAAAAATCGATTCTTTAAAGATTTCAGTCTATTATGCATTTTACGACAAAAAAAGTATAATCAAATTTATAGGAAATTAAAAGATCTACAACTTTTTTGAACATTTTTCTCTACAGAGCCTAGTTTAGCGTGAAAGAGTGATTTTTCGTATTTTTAAGCTAAACTGAGGTTGATTTTCATTTTGCGTCTTTCACTCATGATTGAAATAAGGTGATCTTTTTAGAGGTTAGTTTTTAGTTTATTACTAATGTTAGGTTATATTTGTCATTATTTGCATTGGCAAGAGTAAATTGTGTGAGTGTTTCACACCAGAGTTTTAGTACCGTATCCGGAATTGGGTTCTATCGGAACTAGTGACAAAACGAGTCGTGGGAAACCAGTACTTTGAACTTTATACAAATGAATATTAGAAACAGAACGACGGCTAAATATAATTAGCAAACAAAGCGTGCAGTGGAACACTTATTTCATTATGCCTACTTTTTATAGAACACTGTGAAAATTAATAGACTAACCATGAGTCGAATCGGATACCCGTGGTTTTGCAGTCGACCGCTTTGCAGACTGAGCTACCGTGGAGAGAAATAATGTTGGTGTTATTAGCTGATAAAATTTCATCTATTAAAAATTATTTAACATTGATAGAGGAATCCATTTTTTCAGCATTTTTCTCTCTCTAAAAAAAATCAAATAGAGAAACCAAACCAACGAGATTCGGACTAATGAAATTTGTATGCATATTAATGTATTATACTACCATTTTAATTACAATATTCTTTTAGGTGTTTCTGATCAGTTTTAATTTTTCAATTATAAAAATCTGGTGTGAAACACTCACACAACTTTCTCTTGCCAGTGCAAACAATTAACAATAAACCTAACATTAGAAATAAACAAAAAACTAACCTTAATAAACATAACCTAATTTTAATCATATATGAAAGACGAAAAATGAAAATCGATCTCAGTTTCCCTTAAAAATACGGAAAATCACTCTTTCACGCTAAACTAAGATCTGTACAAAGAAATGCTTTAAATAAAAGTTGTAGATCTTTTAATTTTCTATCAATTGCATTATATACACTTTTGTCATAAAATGCATACTAAGGCCGAAATGTTAAAAAAATCGATTTTTCTCACGTTTTCGTGAGAAAAAAAACAGAAAATCGCTAATTACTGCTAAACTATCCGTTATACAAAAAAAATGTTTGAAATAAAAGTTGTAGAATTTTAAATTGTCTACAACTTTTATTATATAAAATTTTGCTCTAAATTGCATATTAAAGCCGTAATCTTAAAAAACCTATGTTTTTACGTGAAAACAGCCTCACCCAGAATTTCAGCAAACATGACGCCTACCCTATCTTGTAGAGAATAAAAAATTGAGTAAACCAGGCGATTTTTAAAAAAATCGTAGGACCAGTTTTTGAGAAAATCACAAAAAATTGAAAAATTATACGAATAAACTACTACTTCCGGTTGACCGATTTTGATGAAAATGTTCGTGTCGGGTCCGGTAGTGGTATGTAACTTAAGTTTCAAGTTTCAAGTTCGTACGATGTTCCGTTCTTGAGATATTTTGTATATACACACACACAGACCAATCGCTAAAAACATGTTTTTTGGGTTCAGGGGGTCCGAAAACGTATAGATCCGGTGAAAACTCGATTTCGAAAAATCGACATGAACACAATACTTTCCTTCCTATATATTCATATAGGCAAGAGAAAGTAAAAAGTAAAACACTTTTAACGACTCAAAAAACTATTATTCAACAAATAATACGGTATTTAGAGCGTATGTACATGTACTCTATCTAGCTGAAGATTAGTTAGTTTGACACAGTACCACGTAGTGCGCTACTGTACAGTCCATTTTACGTGACTATTTTCCTATACCTCTCCAATTTTTATGAACCATTTTCCAACACCTTCAGTCTATTGTTAAAAAAAATCTTTATTATTCATCTTAAAAAATTGTTTGTCCGCCGTTTGTCAACCATTCTATACAGGTAAAGTTCTTCTCATCCTAGTAACCAATATTGTTTGTCTACTACCCTTAAACCCATTACCTTGGGGAGGATCTTTCTCTCAAATTTCTCTTCTTTTTAAGTTCCTTAAAGTGCACCGGCCATCTTTCCTCGACTGTTGTTGTTTGCTTCATTTTTGATTGTCTTTGGTTATAAATTATCTCCCTGTGGTACTTAAAGCTATCAACTTTTCCAATTTTTCCATATTGTGTTTTCAATTGACATGGGGCTGTTTTGATGTTCATTGTATACCTTGTTTTTCGAAGGAAATCTGTAATCCTCCTTTTTCTGTTAATTAACACTGATTTGTACTATTGTTGTTTCCTTATTCCTGGAAACAATTGAATCGGTGTGTGGAAAAAGGGTAATATTCCACAAAATGCGAAATTGAACGAAGATAGCAGTTTTGTTAAGTTTACTTCGGTGCATGTATTGGTTGATAAAAAGGAAATATTCCTTGTATCTAAAAGCAGCTAAGCTACATTAAAAATTTAGTAGAGTGGAAAAAGGATAATATTCCAGGAATATTACCCTTCCATTCAATAGCGAACACCAGTTGGACCACTGGTTTCGGTTTTATTATCTTCAAAATATAACTGTAAATTATTTTCAAATTAAAATAAAGTTTTGTAGCATATTGGCACATTATATTGTTTTTTCAACTTAATTTTTCCCATTCACTTGCACTAAATCTTGAAAAAAGTGAATAGTCAACATATTAATAATCAAAAATCAATCCCATGATTATTGTAAAACAAATTCTAAAGTCACCATTAAAAAGCAATAATATAATACTACAAATGACCAATTGAACATTTTACCATTAAACCAAAAACAATGTCACAAAACAGTTTTTTTTAATTTCTCGAAAATAAGAATTTTGGAATATTACCCTTTTTCCACTCACCGATTCAATTGCTAGGTTGTCTGCAAAAGCCAGAAAGTTTATCTTAAAGCCATTCTTTGATCCTTCAGTGTAACTTAGTTTAACAATCCTTTATTAGCAAGTTCCATTTCCTATGCCTGAATAAACTTGTCCTTTTAGTTGAAGCGACCATTATAAATAACCAAACATAAAAATGTTTGATAAAAATTGATTTAGCCATTGCACTCTTTCCAGCCTTACAAAATAACAATACTGATTGTATGTTTTATACAATTTTTCAAAGTTGATGAGCTCTGAACGTACACATTGCCCCCTACCCACTTCATAGCTAGCCTATCACTTGCCAGTAACACTGCCAATAATTGCTCTCGTATCTCTGTTATATATTTCGTCAGCCATTGTTTTTGGTCTTTCAATAAAATTATAACCTATGAACATAAAACCAGCTGATTATATTATAAAATATTGCATGTTAACGCTCTCTATAATCGACGTGTTCCGTACTAGATGCAATACACAAGTGAACTATCGTGGCTCTTATACGCTGCTTAATATTTGCCAGGTTGATACATTCGTACGATCTGACAACCAGGGCCGCTGAGAGGGGGGGGGGGCAAATGGGGCAGATTGCCCCGGGCCACAGAAGAAAAGGGGCCACATCCTAAGATGTTTTTTTTTAAATCAATCAAAAATATTTAGTAATTATTAACATCTTCACGATAAATACAAAAAAGTTTAGCGCGCGTGCTTTAACTGTGGAGCAGTAAGCGTTATCGTGATTCCGTGGGTTATCGTGATAATGGGTGCGTTGGTGCGTTATCGTGCACGTGTGCAGTTGAGACGAGACGTCGCATCGCAACAGAGGCACAGAGCACCACTCGCGAAGGTCATCAGTACTAGTTTGGACCAGTCAAAGGACAAAGCTATTTTGATAAAGGTTTTTTATACGGGGGGGGCCTCCAAACTCTGCCCCGGGCCACAAAAAGGCTGTCGGCGGCCCTGCTGACAACGCTGGCAAACATTCTGATTGGTCTAAAACGCGTGGAACAGCAGAGCTCATCAATGGTGAAAAGCATTATAGTTTGTGTTATATCAACAATTATATTTGATCTGTATCGCTGTTATTTACTTCTTTGGCTACTTAATATTTACATCCTATCCTTATATAATATTATCCTTATATAATATATATCCTTCCTGGGACATATATTGAGAATGGAGGATACAAGATTACTAAGAAGGATGACTGAGTTTTTCTGGCAAAAGAAGATGACACCAAACTGGATAAAGGATGTCAAAAAGGATATGGAGGAACTAAACATCACAATAGCTGACCTCAAAACTAAGTCAGGGAGCTACAGGACATACAAACAGCGATCGGTTAAATTTAGGGAACAAATGAGGGTCAGGAAAGCCATGGTGATTTCGGACGCTGAGAGACTGAGAAGATCCGAAACATTGAAGAATTATTGGCGAAGAAGAGGAGAAGTACGGGAACGACAACTGCGGAGGCGTTTGGGTGGAACATCTGAAAGAGCTAGACGTTGAAAGATTGAACTTAAGTGGTCCTTTGTGGCCGTAGAAAAAAAAAAAAAAAAATACCTTCAGGCCAACCCAATCAGTTAGCTGGTAGAAAGTCACTATTATTTGTTAAGTAACACCAGTTGGGTAAGCGACTTTGTATAGTGACCAGCTGACAGCCATCCGTAAACAAACTCTACTGGGGTCCCTGCTCAAATTCATGGGCTTAATCCACGTCAAAAAAGCAGCGAAAAGCAACAATCAAATTGGGTGGTTGTCAATACTGTACAGTTCCTGATGACTAATAAAAGCAAAAAAAAATATATATAATATGTTCACTATTTTATAAAAAGGAAGCAATGGTTTCAGGGGGCAAAACACTGACTGTCCAGTGATGTGTATGTGTACAGTTCCTGATGACTAATAAAAGCAAAAAAAAAAAATATATATAATATGTTCACTATTTTATAAAAAGGAAGCAATGGTTTCAGGGGGTAAAACACTGACTGTCCAGTGATGTGTATGTGTACAGTTCCTGATGACTAATAAAAGCCAAAAAAAAAAAATATATATATAATAAGTTCACTATTTTATAAAAAGGAAGCAATGGTTTCAGGGGGCAAAACACTGACTGTCCAGTGATGTGTATGTGTACAGTTCCTGATGACTAATAAAAGCAAAAAAAAAAATATATATAATATGTTCACTATTTTATAAAAAGGAAGCAATGGTTTCAGGGGGTAAAACACTGACTGTCCAGTGATGTGTATGTGTACAGTTCCTGATGACTAATAAAAGCCAAAAAAAAAAAAAAATATATATATATAATATGTTCACTATTTTATAAAAAGGAAGCAATGGTTTCAGGGGGCAAAACACTGACTGTCCAGTGATGTGTATGTGTACAGTTCCTGATGACTAATAAAAGCAAAAAAAAATATATATATAATATGTTCACTATTTTATAAAAAGGAAGCAATGGTTTCAGGGGGTAAAACACTGACTGTTCAGTGATGTGTAGGTGGAACAAAATAACACTGAAATTGACTAATAACACTGCACTAATAATGACTTCTCAATGTCAGGGATGGAGTCAAAACATTTTCCTTTCCGCACAGTTTTCACTTTTGGGAAGAGTCCGAACTCTTACATGTCGTACATGGTGCTAAATCTGAAGAGTAACACAGATGTGGACTGACAGGAATTGCTTATTTTGGCCAAAAATTCATGAATCAGAAGCGAGCCAAATTTTCCAGAGGAAAATTAAAAAATTTCGTAGAGTTAAAATATTGTTATCCTTCATTAAAATTCATTACTGTTTAAATTATTATCATAAAAACCCTCAGAAATATTATCGTTTTTTAAAAAATCTGGTGTGAAACATTAAAACGACTTTCTCTTGCCAATGCAAATAATTAACAATATAACCTAACGTTAGTAATAAAACATTAAAAATAAACAAAAAAACTAACCTCAATAATCATAACCAAATTGAAAGACAAAAAATGAAAATCAACCTTAGTTTGGCTTAAAAATACGGAAAATCACTCTTTTACGCTAAACTAGGTTCTGTAGAGAAAAATTCTCTAAATAAAAGTTATGGATCTTTTAATTTCCTATAAATTTGACTATACTTTTTGTCGTAAAATGCATAATAAGGCTGAAATCTTTAAAAAATCGATTTGTTAAACGATTTCGTGAGAAGAAAACAGAAAATGGCTAATTACCGCTAAACTAAGCGTTATGCAAAATGGGCAGCCGCCATTGTTTATTGACTGTTTACGTTTGATATTATTAACGTCTTACGTTTGTTTAATTAAATAGCGTCTTACATTTTTATTTTATTTACTGTGCTCTATTATTATTGTGTTAATTACGTGTTTTCATTGATTATTTGTGTATTTATTATTTATTTCATTTGTGTAACCTACGAGGTTATACGCGTGTTTTGTTGTGTGCCGGCCCGGGCGATAAGGTTTAATACCTGGGCTTGGCACAGACAGGCACCGTCGTTACGGTACTTTGCGTCTAGGGAGATTGGGCTCCATGAACCTGGACGCACCCACCACTTCAGAGGATTCAACGGCGTGTGCTATTTGGGAGATGGCGACGGCAGCGACGCAACAAGTAACCCATTCTTCTTCATCGACCAGCGCACCGGCTCCGACAACATCATCAATGGAAGTACCTGACAACGAAGGCTTCACCACCGTCCACCGAAAACGAGTTCGCACCAACTCAGGTGACGTACAAACACTTACCACCCCGATTGCAACCTCACCCCCCGATTCGACTCCACGTCGAAGTAAAGTTCCTCCGTTTGTGTTTCGCGCCCCTGCCAACTGGGCCGCGTTAACAAGGACACTGAGCAGTCAGCTCACGGAGTCATTCAAGGTCACGACACGTGGCAATTCTTACTCCTTATTTACGAAGAATATCGATGACTTCCAAAAGTGCAAGGCTGTCCTCCTTTCGGTGGGCATTAACTTCCACACTTACTATACAACTGAGCCTGATGAGGTCAAAGTGGCAATCAAAGGGTTGCACTCTTCGTTTCAACCCGAAGAGGTTAAGATGTTCCTCGCTGAGCGTGGCTTCGAGGTGAGCCACTGCCAGAATATAACTGGCCGAGCTGGCAGGCCAATCAATGTGTTCCTTATCAAGTTGCGCAAGTCACCTCGCTTCGAGGACATTTACAAGGTCGATTCGATCTTCAACATTGAAGTGACCGTGGAGGCCTTCCGCCCACGGCCGGGTCTGCCACAATGTTTTAAGTGCCAGCGTTATGGCCACTCATCGGTTAATTGTAACCATGAGTTAAGGTGCGTCAAGTGCGGCGGTAAGCACGACGCAGCTCAGTGTGAAGGCAAGTTAATTGAACAGCCTCGCTGCTGCAACTGTAATGGCCAGCACCCTGCTAGCTATCGGGGGTGCCCATTACATGTCCGGCTTCTTGCCGAGAGGCGCAAGGCTGCCGCCCAGTCGACGGCCGCTTCCTCATCAGCTCCGTCTACCGCCAAGTCCCAGGCGACACAATCACAACCCTCTTCCTCTTCTTCCCCTCCTACTCAGAGGAGCTATAACAAAACAATCATTAAGAAGGCTCCTGTGCACAGGGCCACCACCAAGAACCAGTTTCCGACTTCTGAGTGGTCCCACCACTCACAGCCATCCAAGCCGGTCTTCTCCGAAAGGGAGTTTCCGCCACTCCCGGCTAAAAAAGTCCCTCCTAAGGACAGCACTGCATTCGATTTTTCTACGATCGTCCAGTTCCTAACCTCCCCTAAGTTCCTAGCTTGGGTGGCTAATGTTCTTCCTCAACTAACATCTATTAGCTCCGCCTCTGAAGCTATCACTATCCTTATCTCATCTCTGACCTCCCTCCTTTTGTAATGCGTTTTCGCATTATGTCATGGAATGGCAATGGCATCCTTCGCCAACGAAACGACCTACTACGAGTACTAACAGATTACGATATTGACGTTGCTCTTCTACAGGAAACTAAATTTTTACCTACTACTCGCTTTCGCCTATCCCCCTACATTGTGTATCGTGCCGATCGACCTGGCGCTGTGGTCCCGGCAGGAGGAGTAGCTGTTCTGATACATAAGAGACATGTTCATAACTTCCTTGACGTGACCCATATTCCTTCGATTGAACATGTCGCTGTTACGGTGCCTCTCTTCTCACGTCTGGTTACTTTCATTTCAGTTTACCGCCCCCCATCTGCTGCCCATTTCCACCCCGCAGCCCTTGCTATGCTCTTCGACCAACGTCAACCTGTGTTTGCAGCTGGCGATTGGAACAGCAAACACACGGACCTCGGCTGCCGAACAACGAACATTGCTGGTACTGAACTCCTGTCCTTCCTCGAGCAGTCTCCTTTGTCGTTAGCGCTCCATGTTCCTGATACCCCGACAAGGGTGCCCCCATTCACCTATCAACTTCCTGATATCCTTGATTACGCTATTTCTCTCGATCTTGCCTCCGTCCCAGACATCGATGTATTACCTGAATTGAATTCTGATCACTATCCAGTTCTGTTTACTTTCACGTCCTCGACTGCTCGTATTCCTGTCCCGCCTCCTTCTCTGAAGGTCTGCTGGCGTTCCTTCTATGACTCAGTTGCCTCCCTAATTCCACCTGAACCCCCTACTATTACCACTGTAACTGAGCTCGAGTCCCATCTTGATTCCCTCACTTCGATACTTTCCGATTCCATTGCCCAGAACTCGCACCCACGCCCGCCTCGCACTAGGTCATCACTTCCAGCTCCTATCAAAGCAGCAATCGCCGATAGACGTCGCTTTCGAAGGCTCTGGCAGCGCACCAGAGATCCACATCATCGGGATCTGTTCAACGGTGCCGCTGCTAGGTGTAAACTGCTACTCGATGGTCACCGGTGTAGTAAGTGGGAGGACTACCTTCATCGAGTAGCGGATGACGGAAGACCATGGGAGGCTACACGTCGTTTGTTGTCGACCCAGAGGAAGTCGCATCCTCTGATGACACCTAATGGTTTGACATATTCTCCGCAGGCGATTGCTGACACTTTCGCTTCGCATTTTGAACGACATTTTGTTGCCCCTCCGCCCGTTCATCATGACCAGGATGAACTCGTTCATGATGAAGTCAACTCAACGCTCTCTGACCCTACGCCCTGTAACTTACAGCCCTTCACGGAGGATGATGTCACCTCTGTAATTTCCTCGATTAATCCGCGTAAGGCCCCTGGTCCTGATAATGTCTCTGGATACGCCATCCTGAATTCCCCGCCAGATCTAAAGCTTCATCTTTTGACAATTTTCAATGCAGTGTTGGCGCTGCAACATTTCCCCTCTTCGTGGAAGTTTTCCAAAGTCATTACTATTCTGAAACCCCACAAACGTCCAACTGATCCCGAAAGTTATAGACCAATTTCCCTTTTGCCGATCCTGTCAAAATTATTCGAAAGGCTTCTTCTCCCACGCCTGCGACCTGTTGTTGAATCTGTTCTTCCCCCCGAGCAATTTGGTTTTCGTCAAGGACACTCCACAACTACCCAACTCCTCCGCATCGTCACGGCACTTGTGGATGCCAGAAATTCTTACTGTGACACGACGGCTGTACTGCTTGATTTTCGGGCTGCATTTGACCGCGTCTGGCATATGGGCCTCCTTTACAAACTGGCACAATTCTTTCCCCCCTCAACTGTCCGATTACTCCATTCCTATCTTACTGGAAGACAATTCCAAGTCTCTGTCACTATTCCTCAGTTCCACATGGCCATGTCCCCACTCACCTCTTCGTCCGCGGGTGTACCTCAGGGCTCGGTCCTTGGGCCCATCCTCTATCTTATGTACACCTTCGATTTTCCTGTCCGTGATTCAATCCAATTCGGACTGTTTGCCGATGATGCTATCCTGTACCGTCACGGCAGATGCCTCCGCCTCAATTGCCGCGCGCTTCAAACTCAGCTTCTAGACATCACTAGCTGGTGTCGTGTCTGGAGACTATCACTTAACCCCACAAAATGCGAAGCAATCCACTTTACACTAAAACGCAATGTTCCTCCGCCTCTACGATTGGAAGGGGAACTCCTCCCATGGCAGAACAGCGTGAAATATCTAGGGGTTGACCTAGATAAACGATTGACACTTCGACAGCACATTGACAGCAAGCTTAGCAAGGGTAGGGCCTTGTTCGCTTTACTCATCCCTTTGTTCCTCTCTCCTGCATACTCCTCAAAACTGAAACTTCTGATGTACTCCTCTATCCTACGTCCTTTCCTTTTGTACGGGTCACCGGTATGGTGGCCCTTTCTCTCCAAGTCCAACAAAAGACGTACTTCAGCATACCAGAACAAAGTCCTCCGGTGCATCACACAGTTCCACTATCTTATATCCAATCGCATCATACACGAACACCTTCTCTTCCCTTCTATGGAGGACTTTATTTACAATACCTCGAAACGGCTACACGACGCTGGGAAAACTGACGGACCCCAGATCATTCAGGACTTGTACCGACGCCTACACCCACCTGAAGTCTCTATCCCATTACCATTCCACGACTTTATCTAAATTTTAGAATGACCCACTTAACAAAATTTAGAGTTGCCACATTTTTATTCTGCCCTGTATTCCTCTTATTTACCCATGCCCCTCCTACTTGTATGACTCACTCCCCCCAGTTGGTAGTTGTCCCCATGTTCCTATGCATAATCACTCCACTACGGTGAAAAGAGCCGCAATTTAAATTAATAAACACTCAGAAGATAAAAAGGCCGGTGATTATGCCAAACTCTACCCTTTCCGTCTCCCCTGAAATCATAAACTAACCCCTACCTTAAATTATACCTTTAGTCCACGTTCAGTAAAATGCATGCCTTCCCCTCACCAAAATATTAGGCCTCCCACAAAACTGAAAAAAGGCCACTGAAATATAAAATAAAATAAAAGAGCCGCTCTTAAACCCACTTGTCCCTTAATTTAAATTTTCCACAAATAACTTCTAAAAATAAATTACCTCCTTTCAAGTCCCAGTTCCAATGTCCCACGAACCAGAATCCTATTTCCTATTTAAACTATAAAATTCCCCCTAAATTTCTTGAGGTTGCAATTATTCTGTTATATTGTTCCCCGAGCGACCAGGTGTTCCTTAACACGATGTCGCCATCATAGGGCTTCTTAGCCCTCTCAACCAGGATTCAGGATTCAGGATTCAGCGTTATGCAATAAAATGTTTGAAATAAAAGTTGTAAAATTTTTAATTCTCAACATATTTTATAATTACATTATTGCGCTAAAATACATATTAAAGTAGCAATCTTAAAAAAAACAATTTTTTTTACGAGAAAACAGCCTCACCAAGAATTTCAGCAGATATGAAGCCTACCCTACTTTGTAGATCATAAAAAATATAGTAAATGAGGCGATTTTTTAAAAAATCGTGGGGCCCGGTTTTTAGAAAATCGCAAAAAAGTGAAAAATTACACGAATAAATACTACTTCCGGTTGACCGATTTTGATGAAAATGTTCGTGTCGGGTCCGGTAGTGGTGTCTAACTTAAGTTTCAAGTTTCAAGTTCGTACGATGTTCCGTTGTTGAGATATTCTGTTCTCACACACAGACCAATCGCTAAAAACATGTTTCTTGGATTCAGGGGGTCTCAAAACGTGTAGATCCGGTGAAAACTCGATTTTGAAAAATCGAAATGAAAACAATACATTCCTTCCTATACATTCATATAGGCAAGAAAAAGTAAAAAGTGAACAAAAAATTAAAATTGTTACTCTATTATAGATATAATTTGAGAGAGATTAACATTTTAATTTTATTCTTTATAAAATTTATTAAAGAAACATTTTAATTACGAATTTAACAAGCGAAACAAAGTGCCTTATTTAATTATGATATCCCCTTATTTTAAATTGTACACTCTTCATCTCACGTTCTTTCTAGATTTTCAGAACAGTTATATTTTGTTAAATTTATTTAGCCATGTACAAAACGAGAAAGTAGACGGTTAAACAACATTTTGTTAGAAAGATGTTAGAAGAATTTCTTGACAAAGCAGAAAGAAAGGTTCAAGTAGCCAATTAAAAGGCAACAGGAAACAAATACAAACAACAAATTCTCGTTTAATTATATTGTGTTTATGACAAACGTAGATTGCAATTCTAATTTAAAAATTTAATAATGCTTTTACAACGAAATTATGTTAACTAGGTTGAATAAATCTTGTTATTACTGGATTTTAAAAGTTCCCTACTCATTAATTTATTATGTTCTATAAATTTTTGATCCATATTCCTTTTTACTTTCTCTTGCCTATATGAATATATAGGAAGGAAAGTATTGTTTTCATGTCGATTTTAAGAAATCAAGTTTTCACCGGATCTACACGTTTTCAGACACCCTGAACCAAAAAAACATGTTTTTAGCGATTGGTCTGTGTGTGTGTGTGTGTGGGGGGGGGGGGTGTGGGGGGGTGTGTGTGTGGGGGTGTGTGTGAACAGAATATCTCAAGAACGGAACATCGTACGAACTTGAAACTTAAGTTACATACCACTACCGGACCCGACACGAACATTTTCAACAAAATCGGTCAACCGGAAGTAGTAGTTTATTCGTGTAATTTTTCACTTTTTTGCGATTTTCTCAAAAACTTGTCCTACGATTTTTTTAAAAATCGCCTGCATTAATCAATTTTTTATTCTCTACAAGATAGGGTAGGCGTCATGTTTACTGAAATTCTGGGTAAGGCTGTTTTCACGTAAAAACATAGTTTTTTTAAGATTACGGCTTTAATATGCAATTTAGCGCAAAAATTTATATAATAAAAGTTGTAGAGAATTTAAAATTCTACAAGTTTTATTTCAAACATTTTTTTGTATAACGCTTAGTTTAGCAGTAATTAGCGATTTTTTGATTTTTTCTCACGAAAACGTGTGAAAAATCGATTTTTTTAAGATTTCGGCCTTAGAATGCATTTAACGACAAAAGTGTATATAATAAATTTAATAGGAAATAAAAAGATCTACAACTTTTATTTCGAGTATTTTTCTCTACAGAGCTTAGTTGAGCGTCAAATATTGATTTTCCGTATTTTTAGGCCGAACTGAGGTTGATTTTCATTTTGCGTGTTTCTCTCATGATTGAAATAAGGTTATGATTTTGAGGTTAGTTTTTTATTTATTTCTAATGTTTTATTACTATTGTAAGGTTTATTGTTAATTATTTGCATTGGTAAGGTAAGAGAAAGTCGTGTGAGTGTTTCACACCAAAATTTTGTTTATGTAATTGACTAAATTACCTGGTTATTTCAATAAAATAATTTAATATTATTATTTAATAAATTTATGAAATTTTAGTGTCTAGCAAACTCTTCACTGATTAATGCTGAACTAAGCATTAAAGAATAATCTGGTGTGAAACACTCACACAACGTTCCCTTGCCAATGCAAATAATTACCAATATAACCTAAAATTAGTAATAAAACATTAGAAATAAATAAAAAACTAACCTCAAAAACATAACCTAATTTTAATCATGAGTAAAAGACGAAAAATAAAAATCAATCTTAGTTTGGCTTAAAAATACGGAAATCACTCTTTCACGCTAAACTGTAGATAAAATGGTCTAAATAAAAGTTGTAGATCTTTCAATTTCCTATAAATTTAATTATATAGTACACTTTTGTCGTAAAATGCATACCAAGGCTGAAATCGTAAAAAAAATCGATTTTTTTATACTTTTTCATGAGAAAAAAAACAGAAAATCGCTAATTACCGCTAAACTAAGGTTTATACAAAAAAATGTTTAGAATAAAAGTTGTAGGATTTTTAATTCTCTACAACTTTTATAATATACATTTTTGCGATAAAATGCATATTAAAGGCACAATCTTAAAAAACCATTTTTTTTATGAGAAAACAACCTTCTTAAGAATTTCAGTAGACATGGCGCCTACCCTATCTTATAGAGCATAAAAAATTTAGTAAACGAGGCAATTTTTTAAAAAAATCATAGGAGCCGTTTTTGAGAAAATCGCAAAAAGTGAAAAATTACACGAAGAAACTAGTACTACTTCCGGTTGACCGATTTTGTTGAAAATGTTCGTGTCGGGTCCTCTAGTGGTATCTAACTTAAGTTTCAAGTTCGTACGATGTTCCGTTCTTAAAATATTTTTGTCAGACACACACACACACAGACCAATCGCTAAGAACCTGTTTTTTGCGTTCAGGGGGTCTGAACACGTGTATATTCGGTGAAAACTCAATTTCGAAAAAACCGACTTGAAAACAATACCTTCCTGTATATTCATGTAGGCAAGAGAAAGTAAAAAAAACAAAAAAAAAAACAATGAAAATACGTAGGTTAGTCCGTTTGGTAGCTACACCACAGAGAAATGCACACATTAAATTCACAACACCCGTCTTTTTCCGTCGGGCGTTAAAAATAAGAAAAACTATTTAGTAAACGTACATAGGCTATAGATGTTTTGCCTATTTATACAGATGTTTCATAAAAAAAAATAGTGCAAAAGAGACTCGATAACTTATATTTTTGTTCAACTTGAAGTTTATCAGATTATATCACGTACATTCCGAAGTAGTTAACTTGTCGCCGGGAAATAAATGAACGGAGAGAAAATTTAAAATATTATCTGAGTAGGTTTTTCACCCTTGACCTGATTTTTACGCGTACGTTAAAAAAATATGTTTTATTTATATAGCCTGTAAAATTCTCTAGCGTTGTATTTTTATCCTACCAACTCACGCCCGCTTTCTAAAAATAAAAATATTCTGAATCTTTTAAAAGGGAAAAATACGTATATATCTTTTTTTGACTGATGACCAGTTAATCGGTTTTGTTTTTCTTCTTTCCTTCGAAAAGGACGAAATTTGTCCTTCACACATGAAATAAAATAAATATTCTATTCCTTATCTAAATTGTATTACGCGAGATAAACATTTTAAAAAGTTGTAAAAGTTAGAATTTTTATTATCTGTTATTTGTCTGTTAGTCAAGTACAAGAAGGAAGTCCTAAATTTTATAAACGGAGGTTTTATTGTTTTTTTTATCAAACGTACATAAACAAAATAAAATAATTTATTTTTAATGAATCAATAATCTGGTGTGAAACGATCACACGGGTTTCTAGAGCCAATGAAAATTATGAAAAACATATAACCCAATTTTAATCATGAGTAAATGACGCTAAACGAAAATCAACCTCACTTAGATTTTGATGAACAAAATATAATAATGGAAAATCACTAATTGACGCTAAACTAAGCAAAACGAAATGTTTAAACTAAACAAATGCTAAACCAAAGGTTGCCCGGTTTTTAAAATTTCTATGACTTTGATTCTATACACTTTAGTCGTAAAATGCAAATTTCGGCTGCACACTTTAAAAAAAACATTTTTTACCGATTTTAATGAGAAAAATATAGAACTTCTCCCGTTTGACGCTAAATTAAGCACTGTAAAACAAAAACTTTTGTAATAAAAGTTGTAGGATATTATTTTTCTATACTTTAGTTACGTACACTTTCGCCCGAAAATACACATTAAGGCCGCAATATAAGCCATAAAAAAACCATTTTTTTACCACAACAACACAGATCTCCAAAAATTTTAGCAGACATGGTGTTTACTCGATCTTGTAGAACATAAAAAAACGTGGGTAGTAAATGAGGCGATTTTGAGAAAATCACATGAGCCATTTTTAAGAAAATTGCGCGAATACATTAGTACTGCCAGTTGACCGATTTTGATGAAAATGTCCGGGTTCCCTTGTTGTAGATACCTAACTTACTTTCCAAGTTTAAACTTCGTACACGCTATTTCATTCTTGAGATATTTTGTTCGTTACAGACCAATCGCTAAAAACACGTTTTCAGGCAACCTGAACCTAAAAAACATGTTTTTAGCGATTGGTAAATGTGTGTGTGTGTGTGTGTGTGTGTGTGTGTGTGCGCGCGCGCGCGCGAACAAAATGTCAAAAGAACGGAAAATCGTGTAAAGTAGAAACTTATACTTAAGTTAGATAACCCAAGGGAACTCGACACGAACATTTTCATCAAAATCGGTCAACCGTAAGTACTTAGTAGTTTATTCGTGCAAATTATCACTTTTTTGTGATTTTCTCAAAAAAACGGCTCCTACAATTTAAAAAAAAATCGCCTCATGTATTACATTTCTACATTCTACAAGATGGGTAAGCGCCAAGTCTGCTGAAATTTTTGGGGGGGCCTGTGCTCTCATGGTAAAAAACGACTCTTAAGATTGTGACCTTAATAAATGCATTTTAGAGCAAAAGTATACATAACAAAATTTGTAGAAAATTATAACTTACAACTTTTTTTTTTTTTTCTACGGCCACAAAGGACCACTTAAGTTCAATCTTTCAACGTCTAGCTCCTTCAGATGTTCCACCCAAACGCCTCCGCAGTTGTCGTTCCCGTACTTCTCCTCTTCTTCGCCAATAATTCTTCAATGTTTCGGATCTTCTCAGTCTCTCAGCGTCCGAAATCACCATGGCTTTCCTGACCCTCATTTGTTCCCTAAATTTAACCGATCGCTGTTTGTATGTCCTGTAGCTCCCTGACTTAGTTTTGAGGTCAGCTATTGTGATGTTTAGTTCCTCCATATCCTTTTTGACTTCCTTTATCCAGTTTGGTGTCATCTTCTTTTGCCAGAAAAACTCAGTCATCCTTCTTAGTAATCTTGTATCCTCCATTCTCAATATATGTCCCAGGAAGGATATCCTTTTTTTCCTGATGATACTGGTCAAAGGCTCAATTGCTTCATATACTTCCTTGTTTGGTACAATATAGAAACTACCATCTTGAAGGGACCATTTTCCAATACACTTTCTTGCTATTTGCCTCTCCACTTTCTCGATTTTGTCCTTTTCGCCCATTCTTGTTGGACCAAACAGGGTTTCACTCGCATACAGGACTTCAGGAAGTATCACGGTATTGTAGTGTCTTAATTTTGTGTTGATGGACATACATTTCTTATTGTAAATATTCCTAGTGGTTATGGCGGATTTGATTAATTTATTTGTTCTTTCCTTCAAGTTAATTTTTTCTTTAATGTTGTGCGTTATTGTTTCACCCAGGTATTTGAAACTTCTAACTAATTCCACGTTTTGATTGTTAATTCTGACGTTGTCTACACATAGGGGATCTCGAAACTTACAACTTTATTACAATTATTTTCTCTACAACGCTTATTTCAGCATCAATTAAGTGATTTCCTGTATTTTGCTTAGCCAAATCAGTCAAAATATGAGGTTTTTTTAAGATTGTGGCCTTAGTATACATTTTACGACAAAAGTGTACAATAATAAAAATTTTGGGAAATAATAAAATTTACAATTTTTTCAAGAATTTTTTTCTATAGAGCTTAGTTTGTGCTGCCCAAAATGGCAGGTGGAGTGTTAAATTAATTGCACTAATCTGTTGGTTCCAGGGCTACAAAAAATAGTTGGCTACTTATCCTATAGTCAGCCAATTATAACTGAACTATTTAAGAACAGAAAAGGTAGACGTTTAAAAAGACACTAGTCAGAGTTATCTACTCTGAGAGTAATGAATTTCACTATACAGCCTGTGGTGAATAAAGTGAAGGTGTCATTTGCAGGTTGGAAAGTGGGTGCTTTACGGAGGGCGTGGTATGCTGATAAGCATACTCTTTCAACTCAGTGAGGAAGGTAATAGTAAACCATCTCACTCCTCGTTTTTACTTAGTAAAACCTCTAGAGGTTCAAACCAGCCTTTCGGCTGTTGACCTAAACAACACAGTGCTCAGTTTAGCATCAAACTGATTTTTCGTATTTTAAAGTTCTACAAAGTTTGATTTTCATTTATTGTTATTCACCCATAACTACTAAAATTAGGTTATGTTTTTCAATTTCACGTTGTTTACTAATGACTACACATAGGTTATAATTTTCATAACTTACATTGGCAAGAGAACATCGTGTTAGTGTTCACATCAGATTTTTGTTGTGTGTAAGTTACACTCCATAATATGATAATAGAAGAGAAGATTATACGAAATTATAGAATATTGTGAAAATAGTTGTAAGTTTCCACTGTTGGAGATACCACTGACCACAAAAATAAAGTCCCAAAAGTTTTGGTACTGGTAAATATTTCATACAATAAAAACCCATTTATTCTCTTAACACCTTCATAATTGAGTGATAATTCCAGTAAAAACTAATATTCTTTAGTCCCAAATGGCGTTAAGCCCAGGTGGCCACTGCGAGCGGAGTTGAGTTAAGTTGAGCATACAAGGTGTGGCTATTAAATAACGAGACTGATGTAAAAAATGTTATTTTAATTTTATACATAATCACTTATTGTCACCTTCAATATAAAATCCTTCTCTATCCCTACAACACTCCATGCGAATTTTCCATTGTTGGAAACAGTGCTGGAACTCATCTTCTGTCAGCTCCATTAGGGCATGTGACGCTTTCTCTTTTTCAGCTTCCACAGACTCAAATCTTGTCCCTTTTAATGCAGATTTCACCTTAGGAAACAGGTAGAAGTCACATGGTGCAAGATCTGGTGAATAAGGTAGATGTTCTTACACTGAGATGCTGTACTTGGCTAGGAACCTCTTGACAGATAAAGCAGAATGAGCTGGAGCGTTGTCTTGGTGGAGAACCCATGATTTGTCCTTCCACATTTCGGGGCGTATTTTCCTTACTCTTTGACGTAGTTTAGAAAGTACCTCAAGGTATTAATATTGATTAATTGTTTGACCTTCAGAAACCCAGTGAAGGTACACAATCCCACGGATATAAAAAAAACAATCATCATTGCTTTAAATTTTGACTTGCTCATTTGAGCCTTTTTGGCTCTCGGTGAAGTTCGGCTCTTCCAATGCATGGATTGGCGCTTTATTTCCAGATCATAAGTAAAAAACCATGTTTCATCACATGTTATCTTCTACCTGTTCCCTAAGGTGAAATCTGCATTAAAAGGGACAAGATTTGAGTCTGCGGAAGCTGTAAAAGAGAAAGTGGCATGAGTCCTGAAGAAGCTGACAGAAGATGACTTCCAGCACTGTTTTCAACAATGGAAAATTTGCATGGAGCGTTGTAGGGATAGAGAAGGAGTGTATATTGAAGGTGACAAAAAGTGATTATATATAAAATCAAAATAAAATATTTTACAACATCAGTCTCATTATTTAATAGCCACACCTCGTAGCTTAGTTGAGTGAATTTTGCTAAGTAGTAGGGGGTGGCAACTAGGAGCATAGTGTTGCTCAGTCAGTATGAAGAAACATGTTGAGCACTTCTCGCAAGAAGCTTGAATTTGTATTGTTATTTTCTGATTCCGACGATTCCGATACCAAATCAACGTACTATACTGCACGTCTTCTGATAAACCGTAGAAAAGAGTGGGAAAGTTTATGTCTACATGGAAGACTGCAACACGGTGAGTTTCATGCTCTCTTTGAAGAACTCGACAACAAACAATTCATAAATTATTTTCGGACGACAAGAGATGAATTAAATGAAAATTTTTAGAGACAATTAAAAACGACATGACAGGATTAGACACAAACTTCAGGAAAGCTATAAGAAAAGCGAAGGAAAACCTGAATGTAAGCCACATGTTGCTGCTACCTCAATCCAAATAAGTCCTTTAAATTGTGAGTTAAAAGTATTTTTTGTCGGATACATCGTACAGGACCTTTTACTCTCTAATGCATTCAATTAGTTTCTCTTCAATCTCGATTTCTACAAAGATAAACTGGTATGGAACAGAAAAGTATAGAACTTCACACACTGAAACCATGCGAGTCGGCAGAAATTTTGTCGGAAAACAAACCAGGTCGATTTGCTGGGGAGGGGGGGGAGTGTAGTCAGCTTTCAAAATGAACCAAGACAGCAACGAAGCTGAGTGGTGTTAAGCCCAGAGACGCTGTTCTCTCTGCAATGCATCCTGTGTCCGCCCAGACATAGAAAAACACGGGTTCATTTTGTCAGCTGATTCCACTTAACTCAACTCAAATCTGCTCGCAGTGGCTGTCCGGCCTAAGAGTAAATTCGATTAAATAACTAAAATATTTGTAATTAGTAAAAAAATTTACATACCGAAGATTGTTCTTGAGGTTCCTCAATGTAACTAAATTCACGAAACCGTGGTGCTGATGTGTCAAATGGAGCTCGTCTCGAATACCATATTTTCGGCAAGCGTCTACGGAGTAATTCAGCCATTCCTTTAATTGTGTATTCCTCAGCTCCTAAGCACATGAAGAACAATTAAATCATTTTATTTCACAATAATCCTGAACTGTCAACTAACTTAACCATTGAGTTAATAAACGTTAAACCAAAAAGATTTACCAAGGTACTGTAAAACCTTGATAATTCGTACCACCAGAGTGTGAAATATTATAAATAAACCTTTACAACAATAATTACTGTATAGTTGTAAAATTCTTTAATAAAATGTATTTGTGTACTGACACCCTGGAAAATGCAATGATTCAAGTGGAAAGTTTAATAGCGCAAGCTGAAAAAAAAGGTCTACAAATGTCTTTTTCCAAGATGAAGTTTATAAGTAACGTTAAGAACTCTGCCTGAGTCACTTACTCATCTTAAATAAAATTAAAAAAGTAACAGTTAAAATGTTCAGGAGAATAAATCTGTATAATCAATAATGAGTAGGATAATTTAGAAAGAAGGTTGGATAAGATGAGAACTATGAGAACTGCATTCATGAATACCAGAAACCTATATAACAAAAAAGCCCCATCATCATGGATACAAAAAAAAACCAAGCACTATCATACAGTGGCACGGCCAGAAGCACTTAAAATTATGTTAAAAAATGATGGTAATCAATAAAATAATTAGTATAGAAGGAGAATAGTTTGAAGCACCCTAGGACCTAAGAAGGAAAAAGACCATTACAATCAACCCGGTTCAAACAAAGAAATATACAAAAAATCTGGTGTGAAACACTCACTTAACTCTTGCCCATGCAATTAATTAACAATATAACCTAACATTAGTAATAAAAAAAACTAACCACAATAAACATAACCTTATATTAATCATGAGTAAATTGTGCAAAATGAAAATCAACCTTAGTTTGGCTTAAAAATACGGAAAATCACTCTTTCACGCTAAACTAGGCTCTGTAGAGAATAATGCTAAATAAAATTTGTAGATCTTTGAATTTCCTATAAATTTGATTATACACTTTTGTCGTAAAATGCATACTAAGGCTGAAATCTTCAAAAAATCAATTTTTTACACGTTTTCGTGAGAAAAAACAGAAAATCGCTAATTACCACAAACTAAGCATTATAAAAAATACTGTTTGAAATAAAATTTGTAGGATTTTTAATTCTCTGCAACTTTTATTATATACATTTTTGCGCTAAAATGCATATAAAAGCCACAATCTTAATAAAACATTTTTTTTACGTGAAAACAGCCTTTCTAAGAATTTCAGCAGACATGGTGCCAACTCTATCTTGTAGAGCATAAAAAATTTAGTAAATGAAGCGATTTTTTAAAAAATCGTAGCCGTTTTTTAAAAAAACACAAAAATGTGAAAAAGACACGAATGAACTACTAGTTCTGGTTGATCGATTTTGACCAAAATGTTCGTGTCGGGTCCTCTAGTGGTACTTAACTTAAATTTCAAGTTTTAAGTTAATTTGATGTTCCATTCTTGAAATATTCCATTCACACACACACACCAATCACTAAAAACATGTTTTTTTGGGTTCAGGGGGTCTGAAAACGTGTAGATCCGGTGAAAACTCAATTCCGAAAAATCGACATGAAAACAATACTTTCCTTCCTATATATTCATACAGGCAAGAGAAAGTAAAAAACTGAAAACATAATCCATGTACAGAGAAAAATGAGACTCGTATTTTTTGAACATGTTGAAAGAATGAACAATAGCGTACTGAAAAAAATTTGATAAAATAATAAATCTCAAAACTAAGCCAGCATGGTTTACATTGAATGATCTTAGATGCAAAAATTGACACAGAAGACATACAGAATGGAGAAATTTTTTAAAAAATCCGGAGAGTGATCTTCAGGAGAAAGAATGGAAATAAGAGACGTGAACCCCATAACATTCAACAACTTATGAAGGAAAGATCCGAAACAATGAAAAGATTGTGGGAGAAAAGGAAACGTGAGCAAAACATGAAGTGATTAAAATATTGATTTGGCGTGCTCTCTCTAAAGGGCTATTTGGAAAAAAATTTCAGTACCACAGTATTCATTGTTTCATTATGCTTTTACAATAGTAGAAATCTATATAATTATATGTTACCATAATTCAAATCAACCACTCATTTAGTAGAGCAGTGGGACAAATACACAGGAAATAAAATCTGTACCTGAGAAGTAAAAGGTATTAACTCCATATTGGTGATTTTTCATAAGAGCCAATAAGTAGCAGTATTATCTTTTCATTATTGCAACAAAATTTCAGTAATGTTAGAAACTTGAAATTTACACACAGTTTCTACAGAAAATGATTCTTATCTACAAATTTATTATTTCGTAACTTTGTCAACTTCTATACCATTTCCCACTCAAACAGGATTAAAAACCTTAAGGCTTTATTTGTTTTGTCACTCTTTTTATGTTCTACATTAGTGTTAACTCCAATGTACAATAAGTTGAAAAAACGGAAGTGAAATATCTATTGCTAGCACTACTTATGTAAAGAAGCAGCATTTTATACACGTTTGAAAAAAAATCAAAATTTACCAGTAACCTACTGTTTAGTAACAGACGAATAAAAGACCAAATTCAAGTAACATTTACGTGACTATCAGTAAAACATATTCAACAACGATTTTACAAAAAATCTTGCACATCAACTACAAAATTGAAGCATTAGAGAATTTCTTTCTGATTTTAAAGGCAGTTTTAACTCAATTTTGTCAAAATTGGAGTTAACACTCATTACCTCTTTGGTACAGAAATGTATCAGCAAGGCAAGAGCAGTATTTAATAAAACGGGTCCTATTATTATCACGAGCCACAACCTTACTCTTACAACAGAAATGAGGCATTAAACATGTTATGTCTTCTCTGTGCTCCCGGATGGTGTTAACACTTTCAATCCCAAATTTTTAAATATACATAAAAAAATACGTGTATAGTGTTTCATACATTTTACTGACATTTAAGTGTAATAAAATTACTTTTAGACCTTCAGCCCTTTTACTAGCTTGACAAAAAAGTGTGACACGTTAAGTCATATTGGTACTTGATGGTATCAAAGTTCCTAACAATATAATCAAGTAAAATCATGTTCCGGCTTCCTAAACGAAATATATTCTCTTACTTAGATTTGTAGCAAAAAGTAAATATAATTTTAATATTAAAGTCATTATTCAAGACTTATAAAAATTTACCATTAAAAAATATCGGTAAAATGGATAAAATCACTTTTTACAAACAGTCTAAAAGATATACTTTGTACATACACACACAACATATTCGAAGAAATGTAACTTTATTTTAGTAAATGAACACAAATATATTTAAAACTAAAATTAACTTTAAAAATAAACTAATATTCGCCTCTGTGGCGCAGTGGTCAGCATGCTACACTTCAAGTGGAAGTCTCAGGTTCGATTCCTGGCTAGGATAAAGAAAATTATACACTTTACATGCAGCACTCTTTAATCCAAAGTGGTCTCTAACAACTAAAATTTTGATGTCCGTTATTTCACTCCAATGTGACTTCTATGTCACACTGGGTTAGAAAGGATTAAGTCCTGGACCTTGGATGAACCATCAAAAGGGAAACTAGAGACATTTGAGATGAGCCTGTACAGATGAATGTTGAAGGTCCCATGGACTGCTCAGATGCCAAATATGGAGATTCTCAGGAGAATTAAGAAAGACGTGGAAGTAATTTCCACTATCTACGTAGATAGCTCCAATAATTTGGACATAATCATGTGTAATGACTCGCGATATTCATTTCTACAAGCAATTTTGCAGGGAAAAATATATGGAAAATGAGAACCTGGCAGAAGAAGGGGTTCAAAAGAGCTATTTTACAGTGCAATGAACAAAAGAAGAAGATCCTTTACTCTTTCCTATATTCAATATTTTTGAAAATTATTTGTGGGACAGATATTCAAAAAATAATAATACCATGTGTACCAAAAAGAATGACCCCATTTTATATAGATTATTTATTAAGAAGAATGGCTTAACACCAACAAATTACATACTAAATTACTCACAAAAGACATAAGTTTATGAAAATCTATCATAAATGTTCAATATGTCCTCCATTGGCTGCACGGACGACATCTAGCCAATAGCTGAATTCATCCCAAACTGAGCGTAAGGTGTCTTCTGTCACTGAAGTTACAGCAGCTGATATTCTGTTTTTTAGTTCATCAATGTCACGAGGTAAGTGAGGAACGTAAACAAGTTGTTTAACATATCCCCACAGGAAAAAATCGCATGGTGTTATGTCAGGGGACCTAGGAGGCCAAGAGTGTAAAGCCTGGTCTCGCGGTCCAAAGCAAGGTTTACAGTTTGGGATGAATTCAGCTATCGGCTAGATGTCGTCCGTGCAGCCAATGGAGGACATATTGAACATTTATGATAGATTTTCATAAACTTATGTCTTTTGTGAGTAATTTAGTATGTAATTTGTTGGTGTTAAGCCATTCTTCTTAATAAATAATCTATATAAAATCGGGTCATTCTTTTTGGTACACAGTGTACATCTGATTTCTGCATAGAAAGTTATGCAAAACTTCCAAAAATTGAAAAGATGGTAAATTCTTTTTTTTTTTAAGAAACAAATTTTACCCAGTAGTTTTTTCTGTAATTAACAACATTTAGTTAATCTCAGGTTGTAATTTTTTCTTTCCACTGGTGATTCAAACTGATGTCAACTAAATTCCTGTTTTCAATACTATTTTTGTAGTTTTAAGAAGTTAAAAAACTCAAGTTTAGTTTAATGCATTTAAGTGCAGCGAGCAAAAGATGTTAGAACTAAATAAAAGAAAAAGTTAAGTTTGAAATTTGAATTTCCCTTTGGAGGAGGAAGTTGTCTGAAGCCCTCAAGTCCCCCCCCCCCCGGGCTGTACCTGTAACTCATACATGCGTATTTATCTTTCAATCCTTGGCTGACTACACCCAGTTTCAAACAGACTTTAATCAGTTTAGTAGCCGCAGAAAGCTACCCAGCAGGCGAACCCACAACCCCTGAGAGGCCAAACCCAAACGAGTGGGTGCGGACGTGAGCTGCAGGGCGCCCCACTCCCCTCAATACTCATGTAACCGTTGGACGAGTCCCCGTCGAGCTCGTTACGCTGCTAAAAGCTTTGCATGTGGCTCTACCACACACGGAAATATTACATACCTCCATTTACTACAAAATAGCACATGGAAGTACTATGGTCAGCACCTATTAACCTTGAAAGCAGGCGAGTATAGGGTAGCTAAACCGCAGTTTTATGGGCACGCCCTGTGTGGTCTGGGGTGTGCCCCCCCCCCCCCATACCTCGTACAATGAGAATTACTATAGTTACTTGAGTTACGAGTTTGCCTATGTTTGCAACAAGGGGTAAAGGGGAAAAGCATCAGTGAGCATGCGCGACTGCTTTAATTTCAGTACAACCAACATAACAACGTATACTACACTCAGAGCAAATACAACATATCGCGGAACCTTTAATAGGTTAACTGTATGAATATAACTATTTGTTACCGTAAACAGAAATGTTAGTTTCTCGAAAACGTGGGCAGTCTACTCACAGTGCTGAAAGAAATTTAATATACAATATAATAAAATGCTGTCAAGTTATAGCTAAACAAAAATGTCTTTCCCTGCCTCTTAACAAAAGCCATGAGTGAAAGGTTAACTAATATGATGTTTCTCTTTCTATAATTCAAAAAATAAAGAAAGAAATTTAAGACATGAAGAAGCTATTCTTCAAGAGTTTTGTTGACACCTGGTAAAAAAAAGAAATGGTTAAATAGATACAAGTGAGACTGATAGTGAAGACGCCAGTGAGAGCGATTCATTTGTAGAAAGTTTTGTTCCAATGGAATTAGGTAGTTGGCAATTACAGTAAATCAAACATATCTAGTCATTTAATTAAGCTATAGGCAATTTACACGTCACATTTATTTCTTATAAGGTTTATGAAGAAAACATTTTCTCAGAATAACCACAGCTTACAAAATGTATGTATACACTGCATGGTGGTGAAATGTACGAGTAGTGTCTCACTGTTAAGGTTGGTAGCACTGTCAAATTTTCACTTCCCTTCCTCACAACCCATCCATATGCAAAAGGCAATCTCATGAGTTCAGTATCTATAAGTGTTTTTTTAAAATGTGCTTGTATTCTCAATATTGTAAAAAAGTATAAGAAAATTAAATAAACTTTAATTATTTTTATAGGCCTACTTTACCTGGGGAATCATTGAATTTTAAAGATGCCCGAGGTACTGAAGACAAAAAGCCCATTTTATTTTTTTGCTCTTCGTAAAAGTGTCTTATTGTCAAATCAATAGCCATCTCTTCCATCACTACTCCATAACCTTCTCCTTCTCCTCCAACATCTTCTTCTACCCCTTCTTCATCTTCATCTTCATTATCTGTTTGTGTTCCTACTGATTTAATTGTTGATTCTACAGTTTTTTCTTCTTTTAATTTTTTCTTTTTATCTCCAATTGTTTGCACGGTCTTTTTCTCTTTTGCAATGCTTGTATCTTTTTTAAATCTAGAAGCGCTAGTGAAAAATGGCGAAATTTTTTGAGATTTAATATTTCGAGGTTTCGCTTTTATTGCTTGTCCTAACTCATCATAATCTGCTGGTCCAGGTTGTTGAATGGCTTTACCTTTTTTAAATCTCTGAAATTTAATTTAAAAGAACAGAAATAATGATTCTTGATTGACTAATTTAATTAAGTTTTCTTAAATGTCTAAACTTATCGATGGAGATCTTAATTTATACTCACAATATATTGCATGTTCATCACTTGGAGACAAAATATAAAAAATTACTTATATAATCCAGATGTTGTTGTTTAGGTCATCAGCCGAAAGGCTGGTTTGAACCTCTAGAGGCTTTACTAGGTAAAATAAGGAATGAGATGCTTTACCATGCCATCCCCACAGAGTAGAAAATTATGCTTATCAGCATGCCAGGCCCTCTGAAAAGCATCTACTTTCTGCCCTGCAAATGACACCTTCACTTCATTCACCATGGGGTCTGGGTGTACAATGAAATTCATTACTTTCAGAGGACATAATTCTGACTAGTGTCTTTTACACCACTATCTCTTCTGTCTTAAAAGTCTCAGTCATACAATTATCACATATGAATAAGAAACATAACTATTTTTTGTAGCCCTGGAACTAACAGCTAGAATGCAAATAATTTAACACTCCACCTGGCCTTCTAACATTCAAGGATTAGTCAAAGACCTGTTTCAGCATCCACCTAGCCACTGATCACCCTAGATCACGTCTTCTAATTGGTTCATAAATTTTTTTACCAGTATAGGAATCAGATTACACCAACTTTTTAATCTGACTTTCTTTGTAAACAATCGGTCCATTTTCAGTGGTACCTGATAACTGTTTCCTTACGAGATCTGTAATCTAATTCTGGCCATATATTCTCATTTCTGAACTGATCCTGACTTCTACAGCCCTTAATGTTTCTTAAAAAGTGCATCTGCATCTATTTTATAGTTTAAGCGCATTATTTTCATTATTATCACGATGAAAGTGCTTGTACTTTTTATTACTCTGTTTTATTACTCTGAAGATGGTACCACTGAAACGATCGTAAGTTTTTTAAACAAAAACTAAATAGGTACCAAAAAAGAGGTAAGAAATTATCATTAATTATTGTTATTTTACAATTTTTTACAAAACTTAAAGAGGTGGCTTGCTCTGCTTGTACTGTTTTCATTTCTCCCACTACTGTGCATTGGTACAGTTCCTCTACTGCCGGTCTAGGAGTTTATCATCGCTGATGCTGCTCCGACTATCACATGGAGACAGTTAGAGAGGAAACTCTTCCCCTAGTCTTCAGTTGGTGCATTGACATAGGCAATTTTTTCCATGTTTTTCAGATATAGTTTTTAAATTGAATATAACATTTTGATGCTGGAAAAGGCTACATGACTTATGATGTGACGACAAGTTTAATTTTTTTTATAAAATATGGTGCACTGCTAATTGAATGCCTTCGCCTCTCGCCAGTAACATTATAAGTGACACATTTTTCAAAATCGTGATTTTTATGCAGAAACGTTCTAATCAACATCCTGAACTAGTAGGGTATTTTATAAGTTAAAATGGTTCAAGTTGACAGCACTAGGATTGGTGGAATACCGCCAATTTCGGGCCTCGTGTTGCAGTAATGTTGTAAAGCATCCAAGGATGTCCACTTCACTGTGCTTCGGTTTGTCGCTGTGAGATGTAGATTGGCTCACCCTTTAAAGTTGTAAAAACATTGTAAACAACTGTCGTTTATAATGTTGCAATTTAAAATTCCTGATTTGGGTAATAACTTTTTTATTACATTTTTAGTAACATTATAATATTTCATTTCATGACTAAGTAGACCCATTTACAACATAATTCACTAAAAAAAATATGAATCTACTATTATTATTGCAATCGTTTGTTTTTAAAGTCTCCTAAAAAAATTCCAATTCGTCGCTTGGAACGTTACTAACGGGAGCCATTCAATTAAAAAAGAACATTTGACACAGCTAATTAGCTGTGTCAAATGATCTCTGTAGTTTCTAAATAAACATTAAACACTTACATCTCCTTTGAAAAACGTCTCAGGATCCTTTTTAAATTTTGAACCCCTAATTCTCTTTATTTGTGTATCATAATCACTTGGTCCTGGATAAGCCTGAAAATAAATTAAACATATAAGTTAATTATTTATATAAAAAAAATGGTTAAAACAAGGTTGCAATGGTCATCACTTGATCTTTGATTAAATGTCAAAGTTATTTCTTTTAATGAAATTAATTTATCATCAAACTTTTTTGAATTATTAGCAAATTACGCATTTAAATTTCTTAAATTATTTTGGCATCTGTCTTGACTGATTTGATGCAGTTTTTCAAGGTGTTTCATACTTTTTGATGAGGCCTGCTCTGATAGTCCTCACCTGGAGATCCAAGTGGAGGACTAACTTACCTTCGAAATGTTTTACCAGAGAAGACACAATCATAATTTCTTTCGTATTTTGAAGTTATCAAAGCTCTTGAAGACCTGCATATACTAAGTAAGCCTAAACATAATACTGAGGGGTTCCCCATAATTCCAGTCAGGCTGAAAAAGCTGTAGTTTACTGTTGCTTTCAGGTTTAGCTTGACAGACTGAATGCCCCAAGCCTCAACTGCCAAGGTGAGATGGCCAGCCCTTCCAGTTCCGTTCACCATGCGACAGTCATCATGCTGATGAGCGGTCACACGGTTACTAACAGGCCATACTTCATGAATATATGAATAGAACACTAGCCTTCTATACCGGCCGGTTCCCTTAAGCTTTTTGTTACGAATTTATTGAAAAATTGTAGTTGCAAGACATTTTTCTTTTTTTGGTTTAACGTCCGACTGTTTTGCAATTACTGCTAATGCAGATGGTGAAAGATGAAATGATTTTTGTAACGTATGAAAATATGCCGTGCCTGAATGGGATTCGAACCCAAGACCGCATGATAAGAGGCGAGCACGAAGTAGCAAGACAAAAATGTTGTTATCTATCATAAATATTCTATTAAAATTACCTGCCGTTTTGCATCATGTTGAACTTGTTCTAAATAACTTTTCACCTGGGTTTGCCTTCTTCGTACTTGTTTAATATATTCGTACAATACTTGTTGAAATGTGAAAGGCCTATCCATAAGATTATATTTACCAACAGAAGGAGTATCTTTATTGGTGGTAAAATCAATTTTTCTTTCATTAGTCCGTTTACTCCAAAATTGTCCTTTGTATTTTCTTGTAATACTATTTACATCTCCCTGAAATTAAAAACAATTTAGTTTAATTTGATAATACAATAAAATAATTATGTAATTATAGATGAAAATTGTAGTTTGTAAAATTTAGTAAATTTGTTTTAGTGGTTGAACAGAAAAATTAAAGCACTTAAATTTCAACCCCTTGCTTCTAAGGGGTAAAATGGGTGACAACCCTACATCCCTAAAGTAATAATTATTATTTTTATACCTTCCTAAAGAGATACTGTTCTGAATATAGGCATCCATCCATGTACACTAAGTGATAACTAGGAAAATATAAAGCATTTCAATGAAATTAAATTTAAGAATGAAATGCAGAAGAAATGGATAATTAATGTTGGAAGGGACAACGTGGAAGTGATGCTAGGTTAAACACGAAGTTAACGTTGAGTTCAGTAACTATATTTTTTTGTGGTAAATAGTTTAAAAAATCAGTGAAAAATGTTTTTTACATATCAGGCACATGTTTTTTTACCCATAGTTGGATATGTCAATTTCCAATGCCTCGGTTATTGGAATTATTGTGGTAACAATAGGAATAGATGTGTGTAGAAAAATTATGTAAAATTTTAAGATTAAAATTGTATTTTTTTTTTGGAAATAAAGTGTTATTATTATTAATTATGGTCAGTTGCACCTGATGAATAAAAAGGGAGTAACTACCCTACAGGAATTTCTATACCATCGAAGATTTTGAAATTAAAACTGGCATTAACCAGGGTGATGAACTGTCACATGTTCTTTTTAACTGTGTGCTAAAAAATTATCTTCTCCTTCTTCTTCCAACCAAGGATTAGGCCGCAGCCTGTTCCGAACTCACATACTATATCATCTATCTCCCATCTTTTCCTAGGTGCCACGACATCCCTTTTACCTTCTGGAATATACCAGTGTGGTGTTTAGGTATCCTGTGATCTAAACATCCTTGCCATGTGCTGTCTCCAACTTTGGCGATAATACTTTATCTTTTCGTTCAAAGTGTAAATACCCAACTCTGACCTTCTTTCCTCATTCCTTATTCTTTTCAAGCGTGTATACCCTTTAGTCCTTCATAGAAATCTCATCTCTGCCACCTGGATTATCCGCTCTTGGGTTTTTGTTGTTGTCAATGCCTCACTTCCATACAGAATAACTAGAGCTGCCATTATTATATAGAACTTTAGTTTTGTCTATTGTAAATATTATTATTATAATAAATTAACACTACATTACTCATAACTTTTTCTGATATAAGGCGTCTCTTTGTTTACTGTATAGACTGGTTAGTGGGTGGATCATTAAGAATATTTGTTCTGTTAAGGCAAAATTATTAATTACTTATTATTATTTTCTTTATACGTAAAAAATTCTGTTCGTAATGTAGTCAGACACGGCAGAAAGCTTGGCTTAATCAATAATATAAATATGGACTTAACTAAAAATTTAATTACAGTAAAACTGTTTTTGTTAATTTTGTATAGTTTAATTAAAATTTTTCATTTTATTTTAAAGTAGCTAAGCTATGAGTACTTGTAAAAGTGGCCAGTGAATGTTTTCCTAGATGATTTTTTGAAACCGCTTTGTAAACAATTGAAGGAAATTAATTATTATTATTATTATTATTATTAACACAGATGATTAAGGTCGACAGATGAAAATTAGTAATGAAAAAATTTGAGATCGTGAATCGAATCTGGTACCACTGGTGTAGAATCTAGCTTCTCTGACCACTACACTACAAGCTGGCCTTCAAAATAATGTAAATTATACTGATAAAACACGGAGCATGATAAATACACGATCATACAAAATTCATTATGAAACAAAGTTAATTAACATGTAATTTACTGTAAACAATTGTTAGTTATTTGACATTCAAATGTTTGAACAAAATGAAGCAACAATAAATTGAATAAACATATACTACAACTTGAATTAAATATTAAAATAATAAACATAATTTCGGTTGTTTATAATATTAAGCGTTGATAAAAAATTACATTAGAATATATGAATTAAACAATACACGTAGTTGTTTTACATTATAAGAATGAATGGTATATCATTGAATAAAATAACAACTTACTATATTTTTATTGTTTACATTTAAAGTAAAGATGAAAGGGTAAACAATACAATATTATACATACATAAAGGTAAAAAAGGTTTATATAAGGATAACATGTATGTATATTTGCTAGGGTTGGTAAGCCTTGTTTATGTAAACAAACTACGAATATTATATTATCCTTGATTGGTCTCTTTTTTTTGACATTTCGTTTCCTATTCTTTCCTTATAAAATTCCATTTCCGTTACTACTACTACAACAGTTTTTCCTTATTCTGTCATGTGATGTAAAGGTTTATTTTAGAATTTTAACCAGTATTATTTTTGTAACTTTTATATAAATATAGAAGAAAAATATATATATATATAAATTCCTGGTTATCTCTTGATTTAAGAACTTCTCTCAAATAATCTTTCTAGCAGTGGATTTACAGTGGATTTAGCAGTGGATTATGGGTAATATCTCATAGAATAACTCCCACTTCTTTTAAAAGTTTTCTTCTGGCTCTCGGTGAAGTTCGGCTCTTCCAGTGCATGGATTGGCGCTTCGTTTCCGGATTATAAGTAAAAAAACCATGTTTCATTACATGTTATTATCTTCTATATGTTCCCTAAGGTGAAATCTGGATTAAAAGGGACAAAATTTGAGTCTGTGGAAGCTGTAAAAGAGAAAGCGGCACGTGTCCTGAAGGAGCTGACAGAAGATGACTTCCAGCACTGTTTCCAACAATGGAAAATTTACATGGAGCGTTGTAGGGGTAGAGAAGGAGTTTATATTGAAGGTGACAATAAGTGATTATGTATAAAATAAAAGTAAATTTTTTTTATGTCAGTCTCGTTGTTTAATAGCCACACCTCTTATATGAATTCCTACCGAAATAGTTTTTTGTTGAAAAATATAAATTAACTTCTAAGTAAATGCTAAGATAATTTGTGTATTATTTTGATAAAAATGGTTGGATGACACGCTTATTATTGTAAGCAAGTACATAGTGGTAATACATGAATTAGTAAGAAATGAATTAAACATTGTGTTAAAATTTAGGTTTATCAATTTTATCTTGACATGTCTTGTACTCCCTTCTTGAGTCTCCTGGATGCGATTATAAAAAAAAATGTAGGGAAACGTGACAAATGCACGACTCTGTATGTACTTGTATTAAGTTAACCTAAAAAATTCTAAAATGTCATTTATTCCCTTTGTGAGTTTCCTAAATAAAATTAATAAAAATATCTTTTAAGTTTACAGAACTCATCGAGTTTGTCTAGTGGTTAAGTTGTCATGATTAGTCAACAATGTAACAGCAGATTTTCAGAGAAGAAGGTTCCATGGTTCAAATCCTAGTAAAGGTAGTTTCATTTATATGGATTTGAATACTAGATAGTGGTTGTTGATGTAGTTTGATGGTTGGGGGTCAATTAACCATACTCTCTCTGGAATGGTCAGCCTGAGTCTGTACAAGACTACATCACATTTACATGTCAAACGTACCATCCTCATCTCATTGGGTCATGGGGTTGCTAATTGTCATAAATTGAACAGATTTCAATGTACACACATTAGAGATAAAAAAATTATAGATTATTGGGACAAATGAAATTATTTTTTGATTTAAAATGCTCTTTTAACTAACTAACACTGGATTTTGAATGAATATATATATATATATATATATATTTAAATAGTATAGTATTTCTTTTGCAATCAGTTAATAAATACAATAACTTTAATCAAATATGAGAAAATCTGAGTAATGTCCTCAGAATTAAAACACAAACAACACTCAGTATTGTGTTTGAAAAAGACCAAACTGTGAAGAAACAAAAAATATATCTATACAAAATCAAACTTGATGAACCGTGAATCAACATCCCGAAACACAAAGTGTTGAAGTTGGAGATGACAATGACGATGGTAGAGATGAAAACGACGCCAATTATGAGATGCCGATGATTAGGAGTTGAAGTAGAAAAGATAAAAAAAATTTTAAATGACTAACAAAATCGTAGAGGTAAGTCCAATGGTTTAAAGCATTTCAGTCTGTGAGTATCTTCGCTGTTGTCAAGGAGGCTAATCGCTAATGGATTTTGATGGTCTTCTAGTTTTTGTAAATGTTTTTCGCGAAGTTGTTTAATTTCTTCTTTTATGAAGGGCAGGTTTAGGTCATTGTGTAGTATTTCATTTGTTATGTACCATGGGACTGCAGTGATCAGTCTCAGGCAAATGAATATTAATAACGAAAACGTTACTTACCGATTCTGGTAAATATAATTCAGTGTATTGATGAGTACAAGGTAAAACTTTTGTAACTGTTCCATCTTCATCAATAATATAACCAAGACGGTCTCGACGTGTTGGTACAGATGGCCCCATGAGGTTTGAGGGCCTTGGTGGATGCCCTTTACGAATCTGTGAAAACAAATATAAATAAATACATTTTGTTGTTTACATCATCAGCCAAAAGGCTGGTTTGAACCTCTAAAGGCTTTATTAAGTAAAATGAGGAGTGACGTGGTTTACCATTGTCTTCCACAATGAGTGGAAAATACGCTTATCAGCATGCCAGGCCCTCGGCTAAATCATCTACTTTCCACCCTACAAATGACACCTTTACTTCATTCACCACACGGTCTGGCTGTATAATTAAATTCATTACTCTCAACTCACTTACTGGCGAACAAAATTTCAGAAGGCTGCAGAAAATTCCATGCAAGTTGAAACTTGCATGCCAACAATGGTTTACACATACATGCATCGTTTTACTGGGGCGCCAGTAAATCATTGGACGTGTAAATGCACCTTAAGGTCATCAGCCAAAAGGCTGGTTTGAACCTCTAGAGGCTTTAACACTGACTGTGTAATAAAACTCATTTCTCTCAGAGGCGCTTACTCTTGACTAGTGTCTTTGACACCTCTACCTCTTCTGTCTTTAAATTCTTCATTCATGGCTTACCACCAATAAGAAACAGAACTATTTTTTTTGTAGCCCTGGAACTAGCAGATAGAGTGCAAATATAATTCAACATTCCACCTGCCTGTTACGAGCATACAAAATAACTGGACACATATTTGAGAGCATTACCCTTTTCGTGTCCCAAGTTTTTATAACCGTTCAAAAAATAGTTTTATCACAAATCTTCCTCCACTAATTATGCAGCTTATTCGCCGGTTAACTGCATGATAATTAATTATAATATCATGGACAGAATTGCGACAATAGATCCATTTTGTCAGAGCCGAGCATCGTATAGGTCAACCATTCTTAAGTCTTTCAAGACGTAATTGTTCGAACAATTCTACATTATGTGTGGGTTAATTATTTTTTTGTTTTGTTTCGAACCTCTATCATGATTATTGATCAGTAAATTATTTGTAAAATCTATGTGTATAATAATATTTTAGGTATATTTAATTCTGTTTGCATTATTGACAATTTTTGTTAGTATTTTTCTCTCCTTTTCTTTTATTTTTACTTTCGTATTGTCTTTTGCTCTGTAATGAAATATTGTTTCTGTAATTAGGCTGTATTGGCCTGTTGCAAACAATAAAATAAAATAAATAAATAAATTACTCAAAAACCTATTTAATGCAACAATTGAAATTAAAAATTCCAACAAATTCAGTTTTTAGTTACACTATATCGAAAAATCTTTAAACGCTGTGTGAAAATTTTCTACTGTTTTCCCAGATGGGTAAATTATCTTATGGGTGTTGGGATTTGTGCGAGATCTGCAAATACAAAAAACTAATGAAACATTTAAACCCGACCTACGGTACGTATCAGTAGTACTCATTTAAGTTACTGTTTGAATATATTCAACTTTTAGAATTGATAATTTAATAGAATATCTTAAAACAAAAATGTTGGCAAAATTTATTAATAACTTCAAAATTAATTAATTAAGGGTTAATTTTGTATTAATTTTGATGTTTTTTAATTTTACCAATGAAAATAATAAAAAATATAACCTATTATTAATAACGAGTGACAGTGTAAAATGAAATACATAACCTAATTTTAAGCATGAGTGAAAGACTATTTAAATAAAAACCAACATCTGTTGGACTTTTGATATTTGTGAGCAAAAATAATACGGAATACCTTTAATTGACGACCCTAAACTAAGCTCTGTAAAAACAATGCTTAAACTATAAGTTGTAGGCTTTTTAATTATAAAAGTTGTAATGCTTACTTAAAACGCAATCTTAAAAACACCTAGTCTTACCGATTTCAATCAGCAAAATATGAAAATTCACTTCTTTAAATTCCTCTTAAATCGGAGGTCAAAAATCATCAGCATTTCAGCAATCTCATTCGCTGATGCACGGAACAATTCCGTATTACTACAACCAATTTGTCTCTCAGGTCTGCAACCAGATGCTCGCGACGTCTACCAACGTTCCGGTAGCACTTAATTTTCCCCTACATGATTATTGTAAGATTTGATTTATAACCTCTAATCATATGTCCAAAATATTAAAGTTTTCTTTTCTTCACCGTCTCATTTTATCAAGCACATCTCTATTTGTTATTCGGTCTGTACACAAAACGCGCCAAATTCAGCGGTAACACCCCATTTATAAAATGCTATCTTCTCTAAGTTGTAAGGGGTGTAGTGTAATTTCGATACACCAAAATACATATACATATACCTACAATAATTAATTAATTCGCAAGGATGTTAGAGACCAACGTAATGAAACACGGATATAATTAATATTAACCAAATTTGTTAACATTACCGTAAATACTTAAAAAATTACAATTACGCATTCACAAAAGCATTCGTTATTCTAACTTGAGACGTACTCTTCTTTTTCCCTCCGTTTATAACACAATAGCACATACATACTACCACATACATACTACCAACATAAAACTTTACTTACTGAATAATAATTATAATGAAATTTAATGAATAAATATATTTTAATGATTAGGAAAAACATCATTATTAATTACATAGTAATACAGTAAAAATTATTTCTAGCAAAATAAATTTTTTTAAATGGCGATGCCTCCGTTTCGTACAATAGAACAGAGAAGATTTTATAACATCGCAGCATATTCATTCAGAGCTCAATGCCAAGATTACGTTTACACAGCAATAAATTTTGCTGTGAAATTATTTCTTTAACGACCCAAACAATTTCGCATTTTCTAAACTTTAATTGTTGAAATTTAAAATGTTTGAAAAAAACTTGTGGGCTCTTTAATTTTCTGCAACTTTCTCTAAGATGTATAGTATTCAGCCTTCACAAATTTCAGCAGGCGTTCAGCTTATCCTATCTTGTAGAACACAAAATGGGGTCTTTTCTGTTATCTTCCCCCACCCAAGCGAATTTTGTCAGATTTTGTGAATATTGCATATGATTGTAATTTTAAAGTATTTTTAACAATAATAACGGGAAAAATGTATTTTTTAAATCCTACACCAATATTCTTCAAGTAAAGCTTAAAATATGTAGGTAGGGTAAATACATTGCTTTTTCTCAACATTGTTACTGCATGTAGCTAGCTAATAATGAAATATAAACTCGTTGAGTACATGACATCATTAAAAAATCTGGTGTGAAACACTCACACAACTTTCTCTTGCCAATGCAAATAATTAATAATAAACCTAACATTATTAATAAAATATTAGAAATAAACAAAAACTAACCTCAAAAACATAACCTTATTTTAATCATGAGTGAATGACGCAAAATGAAAATCGAACTCAATTTGGCTTACAAAAAAAACGGAAAATCACACTTTCACGCTAAACTAGGCTCTGTAGACAAAAATATTCTAAATAAAAGTTGTATATCTTTTAATTTCCTATAAATTTAATTAACTTAAATACACTTTTGTCGTAAAATGCATACTAAGGCCGAAATCTTAATAAAAATCGATTTTTCACACGTTTTCGTGAGAAAAAACAGAAAATTGCTAATTACCGCTAAACTAAGCGTTATACAAAAAAATGCTTGAAATAAAAGTTCTAGATTTTTAAATTCTCTACAACATTTATTATATACATTTTTGCTCTAAAATTAATATTAAAGCCGTAATCTTAAAAAAACACGTTTTTTACGTAAAAACACCCTCACCAAGAATTTTAGCAAACATGGCGCCTACCCTATCTTTTAGAGAATAAAAAATTGAATAAATGAGGCGATTTTAAAAAAAATCGTAGGACCAGTTTTTGAGAAAATCGCAAAAAAGTGAAAAATTATACGAATAAACTACTACTTCCGGTTGACCGATTTTAATGAAAATGTTCGTGTCGGGTCCGGTAGTGGTATGTAACTTAAGTTTCAAGTTTCAAGTTCGTACAATGTTCCGTTCTTGAGATATTTTGTATAAACACACACACGCACGCACACACACACACACACGCGCGCGCGCGCGCACACACACACAGACCAATCGCTAAAAACATGTTTTTTGGGTTCAGGGGGTCTGAAAACGTGTAGATCCGGTGAAAACTCGATTTCTAAAAATCGACATGAAAACAATACTTTCCTTCCTATATATTCATATAGGCAAGAGAAAGTAAAAAATTAATCATTAAATTATTAATTTAATATAATTAAATTAAATTAACGTCATTAAATTAAATATTATTAAATAACTTTCAATAAATAGTTTAACGTTAACTTGAATAAGAAAAAAAATTAACGTTAACTTGAGAAATATTGATATGACTTTTTAAAAATATTTTTCCCGATTTTATCAATAAAAATACTAAAAGATAAAATTACCTACATACGAATTATCCACAAAATGTGGCAAATTATGCTGAGGGGGAGGGGGAATAACACAAAATACCCCGAAAATATAATAAATAAGGCGATTTTTAAAAAAAATGGCAGAAGCCATTTTTGAGAAAACTACAAAAAATCTTAAGACAAAAATTTTCTTCTTAAGATATTTTGTAAGTAGACTCACAGATTAATTGGTAAAACCATGTTTTTGGGGTTCAGGGGACCTGAAAACGTGTATTTACAGTGAAAACTCAATTTAGAAAAATCAACATGAAAACAATAGGTAAATAAAATAGGTATAATACAAATTACATAATTTCTTCCCTACAGCTCATAAAGGGGAATAGAAAGTAAAAATTGACATAAAAATTTAGTTAAATCGTTGTTGTTAAGGACAACAAGCGGAAAAGCTGGTTTGAACCTCTAGAGGTTTTACTAAGTAAAAACGAGGAGTGAGGTGGTTTACTATTGCCTTCCTCACTGAGTTGAAAGAGTATGCTTATCAGCATGCCAGGCGCTCCGAAAAGCATCTATTTTCCACCCTGCAAATGACATCTTCACTTTATTCAACACGGGGTCTTTCTGTATAGTGAAATTCATTACTCTCAGAAGAGATAACTCTAACTAGTGTCTTTCACACATCTACCTATTCTGTTCTTAAATGCTTCAGTCATATTATAATTGGCGGACTATGTGATAAGAAACAGAACTATTTTTTGTAGCCCTGGAACCAAACGATCAAGTGTAATTAATTTAACACTCCTTCTGCCCGTTATGGACAATAAATCCTTGTTATTATATACTAAAGGTTTGTAAATTTTCAACTTTTCATAGCAAAATGACTTACTGAATTATAAAAAAAAAACTTGGAAAATTAATTAAAAATTATTTTTTTAATTATTCCAGGTTTATAAACCAGCAGCTCTAAACTTTTACGTTAAAGTTACCATAGTAATTAAATTGGATTTGGGAAGAGTTATATTTACTGCAACTGGGAAAATTGCGTAAAGTGTAACATTTTTGTTCAAGCTCAATTTAAGTTGTTATTTCTTTCTGAAAGTTTTAAATACAAATGGTAAATGAAATTTATAATGTAGGTATTTGAATGGTAACAAATATTATTTTACAACTGAAAGGAATTTTTAAAATCTTGCACTCTTAATACGAGGAATTATTTTGTTGTCAACAGTCTCTTGACTGGTTTGATGCAGTTCTCCAAGCTGTTCTATCTTGCGCGAGTTGTTTCTTATCTACTTTCCTGTAACACCCTACATCATTTGCTAAGTAAGTTGTGGAGAGCCCGGGTTTGATTCCCAACTAGGGTCTAAAATGAGAATATAGCCTACAAAAATAAGTTTCCAGATAAGTATAATTAATCACCAAGGTGTAAAATGTCCATAATGATAAAAAAATGCATTATACTAGTTCATTTAAACAAATTTGTTTAAATGAACTGTTTGTCAGGTACAATCTGAGAACACTGGCAAACGTTCCGATTGGTCTAAACGCGTGGAACAGCAGAGCTCATCAACTGTGAAAAGTTTATTAGTATTCAACATAGTCTCCTACAACATTAGACATTTAACCTACCATTCTGTGAGTGATTCCCACAGCGTAGAATTCTTTACCTTGCTGTTTGAACAATTCGTGTACCATTTCCTAGCTGAACTTCTTGCCACATAAAATGTCTTTGAGCAGGCTGAACAATAGAAAATCAGATGTAAAAAAGTCAGGGTTGTAACGTAGTGGCAATAACTAAGTGGACAAATATGCTTGTCAACATGCCAAGCCCTCTGAAAAGCACCTATTTTCCACTCTGCAAATGACACCTTCACTTCATTCACCACAGGGTCTGGCTGTATAATGCAATCTATTACTTTCAGAGGAGATAACTCTGACTAGTGTCTTTACACCTCTATTTCTTCTGTTCTTAATCCAAAAATAAATAATCTGATTTCTGAGGGTTTATTAGTTGTAAGTACATAAAGGGTAGGAAAAGGTTGTTTATTGAAAAATTATTAGAAATTCCAAATGCAGAAATATTTTTTTCAACTATTGATCAGTTCCCTTCTTATGACGTATTATATGAATAATATTAACATTTAATAATTTTTAGTGTTCTTTAATAATTAATTTATTTTATTGAAACAGTTTAGACGTTATTTAATTTTTGATGTTTCAGTTCAAATAAAATCTGTGTACTGTAATTCATATTAAATTTTATAGACTATTATTTGTAAATTTGGCTGAATGAGAGTAATTTTTATTTTTATTATATTTTTCTTTAAAACTTTTGAATTTAAGTAGGCACAAAATTATTTACAGGGTATATTTGCTTGTTTTATTCATTTGCACTTATTGTCATATTGTTTTTTCTCGTTTTGTTTTAGGTTTATTTGTAAGTGATGATAACCTCCAAGACAGGATTAACCTTTGGAGGTACCTAATTTCCATCCTACGTAAAGTTGTTGTTTAGGTCATCAGCCAAAAGGCTGGTTTGAACCTGTAGAGGTTTTATTAAGTAAAACGAGGAGTGAGGAGGTTTACCATTGCCTTCCTCACTGAGTGGAAAAGTACGTTTATCAGCATGCCAAGCCCTCTGAAAAGCACATATTTTCCACTCTGCATATGACACCTTCACTTCATTCACCACAGGGGTCTGGCTGTATAATGCAATTTATTCATTACTTTCAGAGGAGATAACTCTGACTAGTGTCTTTACACCTCTACCTCTTCTGTTCTTAAATGATTCAGTCATTCAATTGGCTGACCATGTGGTAAGGAACTATTTTATTTTAGCCCTGCAATGAACAGATTGAGTGTAAATAATTTGACACTTCACCTGTTTGTTATGGGCAGCTACATAAAGTATAACATAATATTTTCTGTATTTGTTACAAATAATTGTTGAACTGTATGGTTTTGTTTTAAATTGTTTAATTTTCAGTTTTATTATGTTACAAAATGTTGAATTGTACTTATGTTTGAATGGAAATAAATGATTATTATTATTGATTCTTACTATCGTTTTCCCACAGAACCGTGTAGTGGATATGAACAGACTATGGGTTGAAAGTCAGTAAAAAGGATACATATAATCATGTTTCACTCTAGCAACGCCTTCAGTCAAAACAACCAACGGACAGACCGGATGTTTTATAATAGGCCTATTGTACGGATCCTTTCTACTGGTTCTGTCATATTATTTTGTATTTAGTATATGTTTCAATCATTATAAAGTAAGTTTCATCTGATATGTAAAGAACATTTTTTGTAACTCAAATGGGTCGCGCCAAGTTCAATCACAATTTTTATACATTTATGTTTTGACGTGCTGCATGGTTCCGTGGGATAGAATATAGTACACCTAAATTTCCAAAATTTTAAAATATAACAGAAGATAATCTATTCAATGAGAAATAGGTTAACAAAAATTTAATGATGATTCATCATTAAATCTTAAAACCTCTTGAATTAGATTTCAAATCTGACTTTATTTGGGAAGTGAGAATGGGTACAAGAAAATTTACACCAGGTGTTAAAAACACACAGTATTGTCGCAATCGTTTTAAAAAGCTATTATTTTAACGAATGTGGACTAACGTTAGTAATTGACATCTGAGTGATATTTTATGATTTAATTGGGTTACCATCTTAAAGTACGTTAGGAGGATTTTTCTTTTTTTTTAATTTGTCATTATATAACGTGGCTTGATTGAAACTAATTTAATATCTAAATCATGAAATGTATGTTATTTATTTTGGTTTTGGTGTTATATTCAACTACTTTGCATTCTAAAGCTAATACAGATGAAGAAATGTCAGATCTGAATCGAACCCAGGACCTCTGGTATAGAAGCCAATTGTGTTCACTACACCAACCTGTTATCTGTTAATGGGTACACCCCTTGAGTACAACATGTTATTGTTTAGGTCATCAGCCCAAAAGCTGGTTTGAACCTATAGAGGCTTTACTAAATAACAGGAGTGAGGTGGTTTACATTTACCTTCGTCACTGAGCGGAAAAGTATGCTTATCAGCATACCAGGTACTCTGAAAAGCACCTACTTTTCACCTGCAAATGTCACATTAACTTCATTCACCACTGGGTCTGCCTGTACAATGAAATTCATTATTCTCAGAGGAGTAACTCTAACTAGTGTCTTTTACACCTCTACCTCTTCTGTTGTTAAATGCTTCAGACATATAATTGGCTGACCATGTAATAAGAAACAGAACTATTTTTTGTAACCCTGAAATGAGCAGATCGAGTGTAAATAAGTTAACCACTTCCCTGTTATGGAAATTAACATGGGAGTACCCAGCGAGGGGCTGCTGCCCCCCCCCCCCCGGAGCAAAAAATATTAAATTACGTTATAAAGTGATGATACGAAACAAAAATAGGTAGGGCAACGGCCAATAATCAGTTGTTAACCACACTGAAATGGTGTAAAAATCAAGAAAATCTAGAGCCACCTAGCGACTGGTAGAGGAATCAATGAGACATGGCAATATATTTTGACGCCCATAGGTACTAAGCTTACTAAGCTGTTATGGGAGCTATCTGTTATGGGTACAACATATACAAACTGATTAGATAGTTTAGTAAAATATCTAATATGGAGCAGAAACGTGGGGGATGAATGAGAGGAATTGGAATAGATTACGGGCAGGCGAGATGAAGTTCTTAAGAGCAGTAAAGGGTAGAACAAGGAGAAATAGAATAAAGAATACCAAGATTGAGCGGAGCTAAACATGGAACGTATGAGAGAGATGGTGGAGAAAATGAGAATAAGATAGTAACCATGTGAAGAGAACGAAGGACGAAAAGTTACCTAGAACTATGGAAGAAGGAAGGAAGGATGGAACATGATCAAGAGGATGACCAAGAAAAAGATGGAAGGATGAAGTTGAATTGCTTCATGCACAAAGGGCCTCAGTCCAATTTTTTACGAATTTGACTTTTGAGTATTTCTGTATTCTTTAAATGTAAACGCACATTTTCATTACAAAAAAACGTCAAAGTTTATTACACTTTATAAGTTTTTTAAAGAAAAGTTTTGTTTAAGATTTGGGCATCCACAAGAAGATGTTTGTTGCGTTTGTGAAGTTTTGCAAATAAATTTAAAGAGCCCTCGTTTGAGAGATTCAGCCGAAAGAATTGCAGCAGGGGTGTGGATGGTTAACAAATGCTAAGCTAAAAAGTTTTACCATGCTTTACAATCAGAAGTGATGCCAGAAAACAAGAAATAACTAATGTCGTAGTTTTGATTATATTCAGAATGTGAGCATTCCAAAAATACCAGTTCAGGAAATGTTTTACTGGAGGCAAGTTACTGTGTCTTGTTTTTGTATACACAATATTAGTAAAGAGGAGAGTGGTAGGGTGGAGACACAACTGGGAATGAAAAGAGAAAGAGAAATGGTGGACGGACAGAAGAAGATGGAGAGGCTTGGTAAACTCCCAGACCCGGTGATAGCTGGAACGGGTACTGGATATGTATGTAGTAAAAGTAAGGTTTTTTCTAACTAAATAATAAATATTTGCAGATGCTAGTTTAATCATAGTTGAAAATGTTTTAAAAAAGTTGTAAAAATTATCATATTTTCAATCTAAATAGCAATTTCCAATTACTTTTATGGTTAAGTTAAAAAAAAATTAATTTATTGATAGACAAGAAACTTTTCACTTTATTTACAGGTATTGCACTTTTAATTTTGAAAAATAAATTGTGTATTAGTTTATATACTAAATTTAGTTTCAATGTTATTTACTAAAGTTATATGTTTTAAATAGGTCAAGTAAAATAATCAATTTTAAAGTGTTGGTTTATTAATGGTTATGTTCTATGTACTATGAATTATTATAAAACAGGTATGTTTATCTAGAGTTTGATATTCATTAATCAATTTATTTTTATCTTACATAAAAATAAGTACCTAAATTAAGACTTCAGAATAAACCAGTGATGTTACATTCAAACATAAACAGAATTAAAAACAAATGAGTAATTAAAGTATCGTAAATAACAAATAAAAGTAAAAAAGTTTATCAAGATAAAATGAATAAAAAAATTTGCAAAATAAAGGTCAAGTAAAAAGTTGTTAATATTTATGTTTATTTTTTACGATAAAGTAAAAAATTTACTTTGTTATAATTTACGTGCTATAATTCAGTTAACCATAACAGGCTGGTGGAGTGTTAAATTATTTGTGCTCGATCTGCTATTTCTGGGCTATAAAAAGTAGTTCTGTTTCTTATCACTTGGTCAGCTAATTATACGACTTAAGCATGTAAGAATGGAAGAGGCAGGGGTGTAAAAGACACTGATAATGAATTTCGTTATATAGCCAGATCCTGTGGTGAATGAACACCACATGCAAGGGCGGATCTAGAAGCCAAATTTGGGGGGGCTATTGAGACTTGACCCCCCACCCCCAATTTTTTTACTTCTGCGAAATAATTTTTCATGTATTTTTTAAATCTTAGTTTATTGTTTTAATTTTTTTACACGTTTATTTTACAAAATCACTTTACAGTTTTACTTTTTTAACAAATATTTAGATTTTTAAAGAATTAGATTGCAAAACAAATACTAAATTATTCAATATTGAAACAATAAAAGCCTATAAATCAAATGTTAATACAGATTTTGCCCCTGCCCCTCACTACACACATTATATTAAAAAAAAATTATATTACAAGTTATTATCCTGTATTTCATTGTTCTTTTTGTTCAAATAGAATTCTATAAGATTCTTAAGAATTAGTTTGAATAGAGGAGTAAATGAACCCAAGTTAGCAAATTCGAAACTTAAGTTTTTTAGTTTGTATCCGTAAAATCCATTTGACTCAATCGAGTAAAAAAAGTTGAAAAACTATATTATCGGTAATAATTATAAAAAAACTTTAGCAAAAAAAAAAAAAGCCGGGCTTTGGGGGGGGGGGGCGATAGCCCCAATAGCCCCCCCCTAGATCCGCCTCTGACCACATGTTCATTTGCTGGTGTCATTTGCTGGGTGGAAAGTAGATACTGATAAGGATAGTTTCTACTCAATAAGGAAGGTAATTGTAAACCACCTCACTCTTTGTTTTACTTAGTAAAAACTCTGGAGGTTCAAACCAGCTTTTTGGCTGATGATCTATACAAAAAACACCAATGCTATCTGATGTCAGAGACAAATGTTTTGCGGTTCAAAACCTAGTTAAGGTAAGTTAGTTTTAAATGTATTTGAAACTAGACAATAGATACTGGTGAACTATGATGGTTGGAATTCAATTAACCATACTTTCTCAGGAATGATTGGCCTGAGTTTGTATAAGACTACACCTCATTAAGATATCATACATATTATCCTCATCTCATACCTTCGTAGGAATGGTTGGCCTGAGTCTGTACAAGACTGCACCTGATTAACATATCATACATGTTATCCTCATCCCATATCTTCTCAGGAATGATTGGCCTGAGTCTGTACAAGACTACACCTCATTAAGATATCACACATGTCATCCTTATCTCATACCTTCTCAGGAATGGTCGACGTGAGTCTGTACAAGATTACGTACATGTCATTTACAAATCATTCATCTCATTGGGTGAGTCATGGTGGGTGGGGGGTGGGTCATGCAACAGATTGCAGAGTACACACATTAGGGTAAAAAAAATTCAGGGCATCATCATCTTGTAGCTCTACAACCCTGGGTGGACTTTAGCTTCCTCCACAGTCCTTTCTGCTAGTTTTTAACACCCTTCATCCTCTGTGACTCATTAAAAACAAATCATTTGTGAAATTATTTATCCACCTCTTTGTAGGGTGTTAGATATTTCTTCCATATCACTTTTACCATCCTTGTTGACTCCATTGCGTAAATGTACCCCGACCACCTTATTCCTTGGGCCTTTATGAAGTGAACAATGCCTCTATCTTCAATAAGAGTATTCAGCTGCCACCTAGCCAGGATTTTGGTTTGGGGGCTGTTTCTAGAAATTCATTTTTTGGTTTTACATCCAACTGTTATGCATATTACAGTTAATGAAGGATGTTAGATGAAAGCGATTGATAAAAATCCCTTTCATGAGATGATATGTCTCATGGCTGGTGGCAATTTTAAAAGGTTTATCTCTGACCTATGGCAAAAACCATTAGTGAGTTCTGCATCTACTCTTTAAAAGGAATTAAATGACACTATTTTTGCTTCCAATTTGCAACTTTGATTTCTTGACTTCTGGTTTTGGGCCACTTCTGATCAAAACCGGATCTTCAAATCCAAACCAGGTCCACTTTTTGTGTAAATTACAAATCCAAAAATTATTTGTGTTTATTTCTTGTAGTTTCTGACATCTGGGTGTGATGGATGGATGGACAAAGGAAAATGTTAGATGGCAATGTTAAAAATTGCCTTTAAAAATATCGATTGTCGGCATGTTAGTCTGAATCTGAATATTATTTCTGAACTTTCCGAAAGAAAAGTAGAGTTGAAAATCGGTATTGAAATTCTTGAAAGTATAAAAAAAGTAAAGTGTGGATAGGAACTGAGATTGTGGTAAACCATTTTTTTTAAAAGCACCCTTGTATGACCCCATATGAGCCCATTCTAATGAGTCCATTCAATTTACTAGTTTATTTTTAACAAATAAACAATTATTATTGTCCTCAAAATAAACTGCCATAACCAGAATTGACTAAACTATAAAAGTTTTTAAATTAGGAAAAGTTGCGCTACTAGAATAAAATATTGCAACAAGTGATTCCATAAAATTTGTTCTACTTTCGTAATATTATTATAACATTTGAAAAATTTCAGGGTTTATATTTTGTCATCGCTCAGAATTCTTTTTGCTTTGGTATTCTAAAAGTCAGTAGGTTAGTAGTGTAACAAATGGTTTGGCCCATTTTCCCTTCCCAGAAGTCACACATGCTTTACATATTTCCATTTCTTTTCACACTCTGGTTAAAACTCATGTGTTTAGAAAGGGGTTGCAAAGCTTTTTCTTTAGTGGTTGAAATAAATAAAACATTCTCATGAAGGAAATTGTGATTGTAAGTTTTCTTTTTTTGTATTTTATTTTACTCATGAAAGAACCTGGGGGGAAAGAAAAGGAATTGAATTGTATTGATTATTTCAAAGAGTTACTTGATTTTTTGTATATCTTTAGTATGTACTGTTGTCAAATTATTTATTTTTTTAAATTTTATTCTATTTTTCTGCATTTCCTCGCAATTTAATAACTTATTGTGTTGTTTAGGTAATCAGCTGAAAGGCTGGTTTGAACCTCTAGAGGTTTTACTACGTAAAATGAAAAGTGAGGTGTTTTACAATTGCCTTCCACACTGAGTTGAAAAGTATTTATCTTCACTGAGTTTACTGTAACGTTTATTAAAAATTACTTTTTAATTTCTTAAATATTTAATTACAATATATTTTTCAAAATAAATTCACTGAAAATGGTATGTTTTTTTGCAAAAGTTCTATACAGTTGGTACTATACAATGTAGAAGCGGGCACTCAAAACGGGCATTCTCATTGGAACTGAAAGTGTCAAAGCATGAACAACTATTAGTTACTGGCAGCTAAATTTTTTTAGTGAGTTAGAAATTCTAAGTCCTAACCAGGAATAATTTTTTATAGGACTTAGAGCTTCATAATTTATCAATTTACCGACCAAGCCACCAAATGTGGTTAATATGAATTTAATATGTATTTTTATTTAGATTATAAACAATTTAAAAATCCCTTGGGATGTGGAAGTAATCTTGACTGTAGAATAAAATGTCCAATATAACTGACACTCATCTGAGGTTTAATATCACCCAAACAAAGAATATATGAACAAATCCAAAACATATTGGATTAAATAAAAAAATAGAAGAGTAAGCGGGAATATAGACAGAATTGGTGGGATAATGTAAGACTTATGGAGAGGATGAGACTTCCACGAAGAAGTGAAGAGTACCAGCCTGAGTGAGGGTAGAAGGGATCTGGGTCGACCAAAGAAAAGGTAAAAAAACCAATTCTATTGAGTGATGTAATAGGCTCTGAGCCTTTTATTTGCTAAGAAGAAGTAGAAGAAGAAAAAGGAGAAGAAGAAGAAGAAAAAGGAGAAGATGGAGGAGGAGGAGGAGGAGGAGGAGGAGGAGGAGGAGGAGGAGGAGGAGGAGGAGGAGGAGGAGGAGGAGGAGGAGGAGGAGGAGGAGGAGGAGGAGGAGGAGGAGGAGGAGGAGGAGGAGGAGGAGGAGGAGGAGGAAGAAGAAGAAGAAGAAGAAGAAGAAGAAGAAGAAGAAGAAGAAGAAGATTCGATGGACATATCAAACCAGAATGGTGTAAAGAAAGAGAAAAACCTTAATAACACCGAAAGTAGACAGAGATGTGATAGTAAATAGAAATAAATTAAGAAAAATAATTGAATATATTAAGGGGTTTCCAAAAGAACAGTTAAAATAAGAAAAACATTATACTGAACAGGGGAAAAACAGCAAAATTATGAAAAAACAGTGATATTCGAAAATTATAAAAAGAAATGGGACGAAAGAAAACTGGTGTTCAAAAGAAGTCAAACAATAAAATTAACGTAGTAAAACACAAGAATGATTATCGTAGTTTTAAGTTGACTGAACCGATAAGAAAGTGACTACAGAAGATAACAACTGCGCCACATGCGGCACAGGTGCAGTTTCTTTTGAATTCGCTTTGGGACGATTACAAAAAAAAAAAAAAAAAAAAAAAAACGCACAACATAACTTCCTAACCATATAATTTATTTTACGAGTGTTTACGACGAGTCGACTCAACGGACTCAATAATTTCTCTAACAAACAAAAGCTCTCAAAAATTTCTCTAGCAAACAAAACGCTTAGCATGAAAGTTCGATTCGGGGTTATTTTTGGGACCAAAAACGGATGAAATGTAATACGTTTGTCGACGATGCAATTTTCCTAATCACGAAAAATTCCAAAAAAAATGTAATATATATATATATATATCACCTATCCGCCTACAAAAAAGATTAAATCGTTATAAAACGGGTCTGGTTGATATGACAGTTAAATCTCCTATAAGTGTTAGGAGCGTGCGTGCATGCGTGCGTACGTATAATGGACGAATGACAACGATGAGAGAGAGCGACTGAACAAGGAAAACGTACATAGGCCTACAACACCACAAAATTATCTTACAATAGTAACAAGTAGCATGCTCAACAGCCGAAATAGCTCAGTTGGGAGAGCGTTAGACTGAAGATCTAAAGGTCCCTGGTTCGATCCCGGGTTTCGGCATAATTTTTTTATGCACATCAAACGCTAACATAAAATCCAATAAAAAAATATAAATTTATTATTTTCAATACAACTTAACTTGGAACGGTAAGAATAAATTTAAATTCCTAAAAATACGATAAAAGTTTTATTGTTTTTTTGCGTAGAGATATTTTCAAGGTCACCGCATGTTGGTTTTTTTTCATAAAAACAGTGTATCAATCAATACGATCCTGTCTTAATTCCAGAAAACTTTTTAACGACATAACAATGAAAATATTTCTATTATAAAAAACATAGGTAGGGCCTTTATATTTCTATAAATGGAAGGCCTATTAAAACTTTGTTTCTACAAAACAAATACGTTCGTATCAGTATTCAAAATACTTTGTATCACTCAAATCGGTATTTAAGGCTAAACTTTGTTAATGAACTTGCGACTTGAAAAAATTTTTCATTTTATGTTAAAAATAAAGTAAAGTTTTTATTAAAATTGTACCAACATTTTGGTTATTAACTTATACTTCAGTTATGCCCAAAACGGGCAGGTCTAGTGTTATTTTAATTGCACTCTATCTGTTTGGTCCAGGGCTAAAAAAAATAGTTCTGTTTCTTATCACGTAGTCAGCCACTTATATGACTGAACTATTTAAGAACAGAAGAGGTAGAGGTGTAAAAGACACTAGTCAGAGTTATCTCCTCTGAGAGCAATGAATTTCACTATGCAGCCAGACCCTGTGGTGAATGAAGTGAAGGTGTCATTTGCAGGGTGGAAAGTGAGTGCTTTTCGGAGGGCCTGGCATGCTGATAAGCATACTCTTTCAGCTCGGTGAGGAAGGCAATGGTAAACCACCTTACTCCTCGTTTTTACTTAGTAAAACCTCTAGAGGTTCAAACCAGCCTTTCGGCTGTTGACCTAAACAACAACAACTTTAGTTAACGGAACAATATTGGTATATTTTAGTGTGTTAAAAATTTTTCACATCCTGACTAGGAATCGAACACGGGACCTTCTGTGTTACAGTTTATCGTAATTTAGCATTCTACATCAGTGCGATGTAGAGGTAAACAAAAAGTTGTTTACAAATTTCCAGACGAGTAAATTATTATTTTTTTAAATTTTTTTAACTTTTATTCTTTATTTAGATACTATACAATACAGTACAACCATCCAAAAGCTTAACAAAATTTTGAATGAACAAATGACGTGAAAAATAAACAGAAAATAATTTTTTAAAAGAATACATCCCAGCGGGTATTCAAAAATTTAACAGTAAAAAGAAATTAAGAAAAAATAGAAAACAAACACAGGAAAATCAAATAATATACACGTAACAAGAATAACAGAATACAAAATAGGCTACTTAGAATAAGAAGTAGCGTAGAAAGTAAAATTAGTAAATTAAAAAAAGTAAAAGTAAATTAGTAAATTAATAAAGTAAATAGTAAATTAATATATCTGTAAAATACGATGATCAAGCAGAATCTACAATGAAACAAAATTCCAACTGGCACGTAAAGGATACGTACATCTCGTTGAAAACTAAACTAGGCTTTGTAGAGAAAAATGCTTAAATAAAAGTTGCAGGTTTTCTAATTTCCTATAACTTTAATTATTATACTTTTGTTGTAAAATGCATACTAAGAACGCAATTTAAAAAAAAAATTTACCGATTTTGATGAAAAAAACCCAGAAAATCACTATTTGCTGCTAAACTAAGCGTTGTACAAAACACATGTTTTAAATAAAAGTTGTAGGTTTTTAAATGTTCTACAACTCTGATTATTACACTTTTGCCCTAGAATGCATATTAAGGCTTATCTTAAAAATACAATTGTTCTCTCTCTACGAGAGCACAGGTTCTCTGAAGAATTTCAGTAGACATGACACTTACCCTATCTTGTAGACGATAAAAAATTTAGTAAATGAGGCGATTTTTAAAAATATCTTTGGATCCTTTTTTGAGAAAATTGCAAAATAGTGAAAAATTTCACGAATAAACTACTACTTCCGATTGACCGATTTTGATGAAAATTTTTATGTTCATTCCTGTAGTGATACTTAACTTAAGCTCTAAATTTCAACTTTTTTAGCATTTATTGTTCTTGAGATATACAGGGTGTTTCATGAGGATCAGGTCATACTTCTGGAACTGATTAAACAGCTAAAAATAAGAAAAAAGTTTCCAATAAACATGGGTCCGAAAACCATTCTTTAGCGAGTTACGGCTAGCGAAAGATTCCGCCTGGAATTCAGTTTCCCCTGTGAAATAAATTCATACTTAAATTTTTAGGACATTAATAAGGTTGGTAATTGAACAGATTTTATGCAAAATGAGCTGAAAAATCGAATAAAACCTGTCCCACGTCTGAAAGTACAGCTATTTCTGAGATATCTGACAAAATAAAAAAAGTAGATCTCGAAAAACATAAACATGTCTTTCTTAGGTTTGAAGTTGATTAACTTTAATTAGATTTAACTTTGTTAAATTGGTAAACGAAAATTTAAACCATTTTAAACAAAATTTGTTGAAAATTTAATTCTGAAGATAATGATGTAAAATAGTCCAATAAACATAAACTTTATAAAATCTTATTTTTATTATTCAAATACAGACCAACCGCTAAAAATATGGTTTTTTGGGTTCAGGGGTCCTGAAAACGCGATTTCGAAAAATCAACGTAAAAACAATACTTTTCTTTTTTACAAATTCATATAGGACAAGAGAAAGTAATAATGCCAATGTACAGGAATGTAAAAATACAAAAAATTACAAACATACACTAAAAGTTTTACAAAATGAAATAAAGACTACAAAAGAAAATTACTTAACGAAGTTAGTATCACAGGAAAATGTTTTATGAGTAATAAACATTTAATAGGAACGGAACGATAGTAGCAACTGAAATATTTTCTCAAGTTACAGTAAAATAAAGAAAATAAATATTTGTTTCCCTTATATTAAGAATACAATTTAAGATCTACTGAACAACATTGTGTATACAATACTAAACAAACAGAAAAGTATTACATTACTGCTGGAGAATTAGTGTGGCTCAATGTTGTGCTGTTATTTGATACTTCACATGATCTCGTTTAAATGTTTTTATAAACACTTTTATTGAATTATTGCCTCCTGCAAGGAGGACGCGAAAATACCCAAATACCCACCGGTCCGCTGAGTAAACTACAAAAACCAAATTTCGGTTTCTTGGGGTTTACCGTTTTCAGGTTTTTCTATCTTTACACCTTCAAATGGTTTTTTAGGCAAATTTTTATTAGCAAAACGTTACAGGTACTTATAGCATCACAGGTAATGTTTTAAATTTTAAAAAGGGGTACAATGGGGGTTGCTACCCCTATCCAAAATTATGAAATTTTTAAAATACAAAATGTATTTTATCGCCATGTTTTCGACGTTAAAAGTTAAATAAAAATTTGGTAACGCGAAAACTACCCTTTCAGGTTCCACCTGAAAGGGTAGTATTTTTTTACCTCCTGAACGGTGCTTCGTAGCGAAAAATTGTTTAGAATCTTTTTTGTGCTTCTAACGTACTTGTAAAGTACTTCAAGGCCATGTAGCTAAAGTTGCCCTTAACCTACCTGTTCGCTGAGAAAACTCAAAACACTAGCATTTCGGCTTTTAGGGCTTGCCGTTTTAATGTTTTTCTTTCTTTGCACCTTCACAACGTTTTTTTTCGCAAATTTTTATTGACAAAACGTTACACATACCCATAGAGTCACGGAGAATTTACTGATTTTAAATCGGGGTCCTACGGTGATTGCTACCCCAACAAAAATTTTAAAATTTTCCAAATACAAACAATATTTAAACGGCGTGTTATTTCGCAAAGAAATAACAAACATTTGGTAACCAGAAAATTTTAAGATCGCAATCCCAGGTCGCATGAGAAAACGAAAAACTCAAAGTATCATACATTCAAACCTCAACATTCAAAGTTAAAATTTTGAAACTTTAAACATTAACTTTCATATCTTTTGCGGTCCCTCGACCGAGCCTTACGCACACCGGACCCGACGAAGCAGCCATCGACGCACTACTGCGAGGGAAGAAGATGACGTCTCCGCTGGACGACGACACGCCGTATCGCCCAGCTCCTCGACCGCCACGACGACTACGACCGACCCCTCTCTAAGACGGCCACCGCTTAAACGGCCCTTTTCAGGGCCACCAAGCTAATAAGGTTGCCACTTAATGTCGCCGTCCGGTGACACTACGATAAATTAATTCCCATTTTTTGCCAGAATTGAATCCGGATTTTTGACGTTCCGGATTTTTGACGTCCGAATTATTGACGCTCTACTGTATTTCTATCTCACTTCAACTCCAGCACTTAACCTGCGAATGGTGCCTCTGTTAAAATGTTCAGAATTTCTACTGTACTATAATAGTACAGTAGAATTATATCTGTAGGAGTAGAGTTACAGAAAACATGGTAGAGAATTCAGAAATATTGTACAAAAAAAAATCTGGTGTAAAACACTCTCACGGCTTCCTCTTGCCGTCGCAGATAATGCAATATGTTTAATCACGAGTAAACAATGTAAAATGAAAAACATAACCTAATTTTCATTATGAGTGAATGACGAAAAATGAAAATCATCCTCTACAGAGGTCGATTTTCATTTTCAATACGTAAACTAAAGCGGATACTGATTTCAAATACTAGTATTAACAGTAAATAAAAACAATTTAACATTTAATCGAATAAGGGTAAAGTGGAGGCCATGAAAACGGACAGAAAATTACAATATCAATTTTCTGTCATAAATCGGTTAGTTTTAACCGATTTAAAATATAAGTCACTTTCTTCAAAATAATAGGCTTAGTACTTTGCATACAACGTACATTTTAATAAACCTAATAATTTTCAGATAAAACGGATTAAAAAATTACCATTTTGAAATTTATGAAGGAATTTCAATTATAATTTTTCTCAGATTTTAGAACATTATTACGAAGACTGTTCCCAAATATTGAAGTGATTGCGCTATCCGATCTTGAGATATACATTTTTGAATAAAAATAACAAAATGGCGGACAGGAAGAGAATGAAGGAGAAATTGACATTTTTCCTAAGAATATTTTTTGTTTATCACATTCTACAAGTAGAATGTGAAAAAGTATAGTCAGCCCACCATTTTAGAAACACTCCTTACAATTTTTCTCTAGAATGCATATTAAGGCCGCAATCTTAAAAATCTTAAAAAGTTGTTTTTACGAGAGCACAGGCCCCTCTAAAAATTTCAGCAGACTTACTCTACGTCCTTTTTTGTAGAGCATAAAAATTTTGCAAATGAGGCGAATTTTAAAAAAAATCGTAGGACCCATTTTTGAGAAAATCGCAAAAAAGTGCAAAATCACACGAATTAAAAACAGAACTCAGGACTTTCGGTTGACTGATTTTGATGAAAATGTTTATGCCACGTCCTTTCATGGTATTTAACTTAAGTTCTAAGTTATTTTGTTCACACACACACACATACACCCGCGCGCGCACACACACACAGACCAATCGCTAAAAACAGTTTTTCTCCTATGTATTCAAGATTCAAAAAAAGTAAAAATCTCTAACTGGAAAATAGAGTGAGAAGTACGTTCTTATGAAGAGATGTAAGGAGCTGTGGGAGGTGAAAAAAATCACTTTGGAAAGGAGAGAGTTTGATACTTGGACTGGATACTCCGACGCTGTAAGATAAAAAATAAGGAATGATGACAAAGAAGAAGTTTTCTTTAGCGACTTCATGCGACAAGTGATTGTCTAACAACTGCTCTGTTTTTATCTAGATTAAATATGCCGGTTAGTTTACCCGGAGAGGAAAATCAAAGGAATCTTCATTTCCGTGTTTTTATAATCAACCACTATAAATTTATTGATCTTTAATGAGATTTAATTGTAAAATGTTTTTAACCTTACCTTCCCAATTTTCGGTACATATTCGCGATGTTGGCGATAATAATGACCAGGTCCTGGTGAACTTGCATCAACATTCTGGATTGTTTTTCTTTCCGAACTGTATTGCAAAGATGTACCACCCTGAAACATAAAAAAGAACATAATGAAACAAAAGAATTTCAAGATTTTGTAGTTTATTATTTATTTTTATTTATAATGATATATGAAAAGGAAATTTTTGTAGAAACATAATCTATATGCCTACAACAAAAATATACGAGGTGTGGCTATTAAACAACGAGACTGACGTCGTAAAACAATTTATTTTAATTTTATACATAATCACTTATTGTTGCCTCCAATATACACTCCTTCTCTATCCCAACAACGCTCCATGCGAATTTTCCATGATTGGAAACAGTGCTGGAAGTCATCTTCTGTCAGCTCCTTCAGGACACGTGCCGCTTTCTCTTTTACAGCTTTTACAGACTCAAATCTTGACCCATTTAATGCAGATTTCACCACCTTAGGGAACAGGTAGAAGATAATAACATGTGATGTAACGTGGTTTTTTACTTATGATCCAGAAACGAAGCGACAATTCATGCACTGGAAGAGCCGAACTTCACCGAGAGCCAAAAAAAAAGCTCGAATGAGCAAGTCAAAATTTAAAGCAATGATGATTGTTTTTTTTATATCCATGGGATTGTGTATCTTCACTGGGTTCCTGAAAGTCAGACAATCAATATTACTACCTTGAGGTACTTTCTAAACTACGTCAAAGAGTAAGAAAAAAAGGCCCCGCAATGTGGAAGGACAAAACATGGGTTGCCCACAAAGACAATGGGCCAGCTCATTCCGCGTTATCTGTCAAGAGGTTACTAGCCAAGTACAGCATCTCAGTGTTAGAACATCCAACTTATTCACCAGATTTTGCACCATGTGACTTCTATCTGTTCCCTAAGGTGAAATCTGCATTAAAAGGGGCAACATTTGAGTCTGTGGAAGCTGTAAAAGAGAAAGCGGCACGTGTCCTAAAGGAGCTAACAGAAGATGAGTTCCAGCACTGTTTCCAACAATGGAAAATTCGCATGGAGCGTTGTAGGGATAGAGAAGGACTGTATATTGAAAGTGACAATAAGTGATTGTTGTCGTTGTTTAGGTCATCAGCCAAAAAGCTGGTTTGAACCTGTAGTGGTTTTACTAAGTAAAACGAGGAGTGAGGTGGTTTACCATTGCCTTCCTCACTGAGTGGAAAAGTATGCTTATCAGCACGCCGGGCCCTCTGAAAATGACACCTTCACTTCATTCACCACAGGGTCTGGCTGTATAATGAAATTCATTACTTTCAGAGGAGATAACTCTGATTAGTGTCTTTTACACCTCTACCTCTTCTGTTCTTAAATGGTCCAGTCATTTAATTGGCTGACCATGTGATAAGAAACAGAACTATTTATTTTAGCCCTGCAACGAACACAGATTGAGTGTAAATAATTTGACACTCCACCTGTCTGTTATGGGCAGAATAAGTGATTATGTATAAAATTAAAATAAAATGTTTTCGTCAGTCTCGTTATTAAATAGCATGACCTCGTATTTCGACGAAGAACGCCAGAAGAGATCAGAAAGATGGAAGGAATACTGCGTAAGAATCAAGGAAAGAAACACCAGGAAAAGTAACTGAAATAAGAATTTTCTTCTTTAATGAACTTACGTAGTTCTATGTGGCTTAAAAAGAAAACGTGTAGTTTTGGTTTGTAATCTTTAGTAACAAGGGGACTAATTATCATTAATTTTTATAATTTTTCATATTTCTTTGTGGTAGGTGCTTCGGATAATTGGACTTTTGCTCTTAATACGTTTTAATTTTCTATTTTAAATACTTCTATTGACACGCGTTCAATATCGTCCCTCCTTTTCCGATTTTGGTAATAGGAGCTGGACTTGCCCCTTAAGCATAGATATTAAATATATTATCCGAACTTAAATATATCAAGTTCATTGCAAGTCATTGTTAAAAATTACAAATACCAAAACTAAAAAAATAAAATTTAAATCGTACCAAGAAAAAAATGAACTGGCAGCACTGGACAAACTCAAATAAATCAATAGCAAAACTGCACAGTCCCACGGTCAGGGTGACACTAGCTGTACTCAGGAAGCAACTAGGGTGTAAGTTGGCAGTAACTAAGTAAAACAAAGAGTGAGGTGGTTTACCATTGCCTTCCTCACTGACTAGAAAGGTATTCCTATCAGAATGCCAGGTCCTCTAAAAGCATATATTTTCCACCCTGCAAGTGACACCTTTGCTTCATTCACTACAGGGTCTGGCTAGTAGAATAGCAGTCTATGTTCCAGTAGGTCGTTGATCGAAAATCTAATTCACTTAATCAATAATTGATTAATTGAATATTAACAACAATTATTGTTGTTAATTCAAGAAGTAATTTAAAAATACCTAATCATAAATAATAATCAAAATTGAACAATTTCTAATTTAAATATTCTTAAAAGTAATCAAATATATCAAGATGAATTATAAAAAGCAAATAAAACATTCAAAAAATTAATTTCAGAAACCAAATATCTCAAAATAAAGCAAGAAAACAAAAGATAGTATAATTTTAATTAAATAATTTGAAATAATAAGAAACTAAGTTAAAAGGAAACATTAAAGTACCAAGAATCTAATTTAGTTATGGAACCAAACAAAATTTATTTGATTTTTTAAAATAAAGAAAAGATTTAAATAAAATTTATTCAAAACTATAAAACCAATTGCAACAATGACTCGACGCCTCATTTGATTCCCGGTCAAACGATGGACAAGAAGCAAAACCGAGACTCCGAGCATAATCTAAATTAGTAACTATAAAATTAATTAATTTAAGCTCATAGCTAGTATATATGCCCATAACAGACAGGTGGAGTGTCAAATTATTTACACTCAATCTGTTCATTGCAGGGGTAAAATAAATAGTTCTGTTTCTTATCACATGGTCAGCCAAATTAATGACTGAATCATTTAAGAACAGAAGAGGTAGAGGTGTAAAAGACACTAATCAGAGTTATCTCCTCTGAAAGTAATGAATTTCATTGTACAGCCAGGCCCTGTGGTGAATGAAGTGAAGGTGGCATTTACAGAGTGGAAAATATGTGCTTTTCAGAGGGCCCGGCATGCTGATAAGCGTACTTTTCCACTCAGTGAGGAAGGCAATGGTAAACCCCCTCTTTCCTCGTTTTACTTAGTAAAACCTCTAGAGGTTCAAACCAGCCTTTCGGCTGTTGACCTAAACAACAACAAGCTAGTATATATTAATTTTCAGTAATAAAATATATTACAATACATAATCATTGTTAATAAATTGTTATAATCATTGTTAATAAATTAAAATACTTAGTTTTATAACATAGTGTCATCATTAAATAAGATCAAGCATTTAATAATTTTTTTACACATTAAAATTTGTAATTTTTTATATTTTTTCGTTTTTCATTAAAAATCAATTTTACAATTTAAAATTTAGGGCTAAATTTTATTATTTAATTTAAATTTAATTACATTTTATTACAGGCTGTATAATGAAATGAAATACTCTCAGAGGAGATAACGCTGAATAGTGTCTTTTACACCTCTTCCTCTTCTGTTCTTAAATGCTTCAGTCATATCTGTATAATCGGCTGACCATGTAATAAGAATCATAACTATTTTTTGTAACCCTGGAACTAGCAGATCGAGTGCAAATAATGTAACACTCCATCTGCCTGTTGTGGGTAAAGCACTACTATATAAAAAATCTGGCGTGAAACACTCACACAACTTTCTCTTGCCAGTGAAAATAATTAACAATAAACCTAACATTAGTAATAAAACATTAGAAATAAACAAAAAACTAACCTCAATAAACATAACCTAATTTCAATCATATATGAAAGACGCAAAACGAAATTCGATATGTTTGCCTTAAAAATACGGAAAATCACTCTTTCACGCTAAACTAGGCTCTGTAGAGAAAAATGCTCTGAATAAAAGTTGTAGATCTTTTAATTTTATATAATATTGATTACATAAACTTTTGTCATAAAATGCATACTAAGGCCGAAATCTTAAAAAAATCGATTTTTCACACGTTTTCGTGAGAAAAACAGAAAATCGCTAATTACCGCTAAACTAAGCGTTAGCCTATAGAAAAAAATGTTTGAAATTAAAGTTGTAGAATTTTAAATTCTCTACAACTTTTATTATATAAATTTTTGCGCTATAATACATATTAAAGCCGTAATCTTAAAAAACCACTTTTTTACGTGAAAACAGCCTGACCAAGAATTTCAGCAATCATGGCGCCTACCCTATCTTGTAGAGCATAAAACATTTAGTAAATAAGGCGATTTTTAAAAAAATCGTAGGACCAGTTTTTGAGAAAATCGCAAAAAAGTGAAAAATTACACGAATAAACTACTACTTCCGGTTGACCGATTTTGATGAAAATGTTCGTGTCGGGTCCGGTAGTGGTATGTAACTTAAGTTTCAAGTTTCAAGTTCGTACAAAGTTCCGTTTTTGAGATATTTTGTAGGTATACACACACAGACCAATCGCTAAAAACATTTTTTTTGGGTTCAGGGGTCTGAAAACGTGTAGATCCGGTGAAAACTCGATTTGTTAAAATCGACATGAAAACAATACTTTCCTTTCTATATATTCATATAGGCAAGAGAAAGTAAAAATATTTGATTCGTAACACTATTGTGATTACGGAATAACGGTGACACAAAGATTATTCAGACGAAATTTGATATAGTGACATCAATATCACGGTACATGTGCCACCGTGAGAACGAGTAATAAAAATCTTTTCAGTCGTTCAATTAGTTTGAAACAAGATACATAATAAAAAAATATATTTGTAAACGGGTATTAAATATTACAACACACCATTACTTTGAAAAATATCAATGGATAAGACAATTATACCATAATCTTTAATTTAGGGAAAAAGTTAATTTTGTAAAAGTATTGTTTTAACGAGAGAATCTTGTTTCGTAAATATTAAATAAAATTAAGAGAAATTTTCTGGCTTAAATATGGATGTGAGACGTTTTGTATTCTTGTTACATTAAATTTTTATGTACCTCATTTACTTACTAAGGTTTTATATTACACAAGGGGCAAAGCCCTTGGCCTATTTTACCGGCCCAACCTCCCGGCGGGAGTGACTTTTCTTCCGTTGTTAAACCCCTTTCCTAAATATTTTCTTAAAAGGAATAAAAAGAGACACTTTCCAGAAGGCTTATTTTAATTTCTTTAACGTTTTTAGAAATCTAATACTTTCTATAAAACGGGTTTCTTTTTTTACTTTCTCTTGCCTATATGAATATATAGGAAGGAAAGTATTGTTTTCATGTAGATGTTTCGAAATCGAGTTTTCACCGGATCTATACGTTTTCAGACCCCCTGAACCCAAAAAACATGTTTTTAGCGATTGGTCTGTGTGTGTGTGTGTGTGTGTGTGTGTGTGTGTGTGTGGGTGTGTGTGTGTGTGTGTATGTGTGTGTGTGTGTGTGTGTGAACAGAATATCTCAAAAACGGAACATCGTCCGAACTTGAAACTTGAAACTTAAATTACATACCACTACCGGACCCGACACGAATATTTTCATCAAAATCGGTCAACCGGAAGTAGTAGTTTATTCGTGTAATTTTTCACTTTTTGCGATTTTCTCAAAAACTGGTCCTAGGGTTTTTTTAAAAATCCCCTGGTTTACTCAATTTTTTATTCTCTACAAGATAGGGTAGGCGCCATGTTTGCTGAAATTCTTGGTGAGGCTGTTTTTACGTAAAAACATAGTTTTTTTAAGATTACGGCTTTAATATGCAATTTAGAGCAAAAATTTCTTAATAAAAGTTGTAGAGAATTTAAAATCCTACAACTTTTATTTCAAACATGTGTTTTGTATAACGCTTAGTTTAGCAGTAATTTATGATTTTCTGTTTTTTCTCACGAAAACGTGTGAAAAATCTATTTTTTTAATATTTCGGCCTTAGTATGCATTTTACGACAAAAGTGTATATAATTAAATTTATAGAAAATTAAAAGATCTACAACTTTTATTCAAAGCATTTTCCTCCACGGAGCCTAGTTTAGTGAGAAAGAGTGATTTTCCGTATTTTTAAGTCAAACTGAGGTCGATTTTCATTTTGGGTCTTTCATTCATGATTAAAATTAGGTTATGTTTATTGACGTTAGTTTTTTGTTTATTTCTAATGTTTTATTATTAATGTTAGGATTATTGTTTATTATTTTCATAGGCAAGAGAAAGTAGTGTGAGTGTTTCACACCAGATTTTTAGAATAAGAGTTTCTAAAAAATAATATGCTTTCCGTTAAGTAAAAAGAACATTAATAAAATCTCTAATACTGCCCATAACAGGCAGATGGAGTGTTCAATTATTTGCACTCGATCTACTAGTTCTAGAGCTACAAAAAATAGTTGTTTCTAATCGCATGGTCAGCCAATTATATATATTTTTAAATTAACATTATTTGCAATCAGTTTTTTAAAAATACACTATAAACAAATCTTTTGAATTTACAAATCACAAGTTGAGACCTCATTACCCTGACCACCTCTCATTATATAAATTACTCATGTGTTATGTAACGTCTAACACTACTGTACGTTACGTGTTTTGATTTTCATTTTATTTTCTGGTGCTAATTTTGGTTGTTTAATTGATTATTACTTCGATTTTAATTACTACCGTAAACTGACGCGATCTTGCGGTTACTCGCTGTACCTTTTGTGGCCTAAAATTTTGTACGATACGGCAATTGAATAAATGTCTTGTTTTTTCCTCGTAGTACATACAAGTTTGGACTACTATAAAGTACGGTCATAATTTCTATTCATGAAATGGTGTCACCGAATTTATTGTTTTATTCTTTTTGTAAAAAAGATTTCTAATAACTCTTTAATTGTTTTATGTCAGTGTTTATAATATGTCATGTAAAGTCAGTGTTTAGTACAATTATCACGTTACTTAACGTTTATGATAATTTATAATGAACTTATAGTTTGCATTATTTTAATAACCTGTAAGTTCAATGTGTTTTTATAACGTCGTTTCATCAAGGCGTCGTATCGAATAGGTTATCAACTTTTGGTTATATTTACTAAATCGTAAATTGTGCATCTCATAGTTATTTAATAACTCATGTTGTATTATGAAAATGCTAATAATAGTGACGTTACAAAAGTAGAAGTTATTGTTTGACGGTGTTCGGCTAAATTGAACTGCTGAGTGATTTGATACTATTATAAACGGTTCGATTACCGGGGAATAAAATTATGTATTATCCCGAAATGTAATAATAACCATTTTGAAGATGAAATGCAAGGGCTGCGACCGATAGTAACTCCTTTTTCATAAGTTTTCTACCTTTTTTGGATAATGCCTTTTGATGAACTTTCCTGATTATCAAATTACCACATGACCATCGGATTCCTTTATTTTCAAGCTTGCATCTTTATTGAATCACCTGGAGGTATTTTTAATATCGTCATATGAAATGGTATGTGATTATTTTAATTATATTTCTACTGTAATTACTTAATCTCGTCTGGAATGTGTCAATCTGCGTGGCGACATGTCCTATCCGTCTAGTTACCAGTCTGCGAAAGGATAAAACACCGTTTTCGTCGATTCTTTTCCTGACTAAGGTTTTACTTATTTATTTGTCTGTGTCTTGTTTTTTTTGGGTTTACTAACGGCAAAGTTCCCCTTGCACATTTAAAAAAAATATATATAATCAATATAATATTAATAACATTTACTAAATATGTATTATTTATTTATAATTTTGAATTTAAATATTTTATAAAAGGTTGATTTCACATGTATTACCAGCTATTACTGGATTTTGTCATATATCTTTCTCCTTTTTTTTTTTGAAACTGGCCAGAATATTTTTGATGTTTAATTAGTTACTAGAACAACCATGGTTGATATGAAAATTAAAATTGTAAAAATAACGTTAGTTCATTAAAATTAAAAGAAATGGTATATATATCAATAAATTTTTTACCATTTCGAATATTTCTTTTGAAACTTATTTCTTAAAAAAAAAGTCTTACTTTGTTCTTCAAAATTTAAACTTGCTTTTGCGAAGTAATAAATGTTATAAATTCATTAGTTTCTGTAACTATAATTAATTTTGGTTTTTACAATTACATCTATCCAACAACAACCTGAGTTTTTAATTGTTATTTTTTGCTTCCTTTCCTGTTTTTGTTAACGCCCCTACCAACCTATCATTGCGATAGAGGGGCAGTTACAGTTAAAAGAGAAAATTACTATTTGCAAAGATATTTTACATTTTACAATATGGAATACTTTTCACTATAATTTTTGTACATTTAAACTCTTTCAGTCAAGTCCAAAACATGGTAACGTTTCAGGCGCCTAACTTGTTCTGCATTGTTTAGAAGATTTATGGCTAATTCATTTTCGTGACTCTCAAGTCTTGCCTGATATTTTCTATTAAAACGCCTGACTTCGTCCATTACATCAGGAAGGTTGCAATAATGTAGTTTTTCTGCATTCCTTGCAAACCATGGCGCCCTTGTTATAGCACGTAGAACCTTATTCTGGAACCTTTGAATTACCTCTATGGTATTTCTGCTGGTAGTTTCCCAAAGTTGAACGCCGTAAAATTTTGAACGCCTAACTTCTTCCGCATTGTTTAGAAGATTTATGGCTAATTCATTTTCGTGACTCTCAAGTCTTGCCTAATATTTTCTATTAAAACGCCTGACTTCGTCCATTACATCAGGAAGGTTGCAATAATGTTGTATTTCTGCATTCCTTGCAAACCATGGCGCCCTTGTTATAGCACGAAGAACCTTATTCTGGAACCTTTGAATTACCTCTATGGTACTTCTGCTGATAGTTTCCTAAAGTTGAACGCCGTACAACCAAACTGGTTTAAGTAACATTTTATAAAGCAGCAACTTAATCTCAAGAGAGAGTGAAGAGTTCCCGCCAATCAGCCAGTACATCCTTCTGTTGTTGTTTAGGTCAACAGCCAAAAGGCTGGTTTGAACCTCTAGAGGTTTTACTAAGTAAAACAAGGAGTGAGGTGGTTTACCATTGCCTTCCTCACTGAGTGGAAAAGTACGCTTATCAGCATGCCGGGCCCTCTGAAAAGCACATTTTTTCCACTCTGTAAATGACACCTTCACTTCATTCACCACAGGGTCTGGCTGTACAATGAAATTCATTACTTTCAGAGGAGATAACTCTGATTAGTGTCTTTTACACCTCTACCTCTTCTGTTCTTAAACGATTCAGTCATTTAATTGGCTGACCATGTGATAAGAAACAGAACTATTTATTTTAGCCCTGTAACGAACAGATTGAGTGTAAATAATTTGACAATCTACCTGTCTGTTATGGGCAGACATCCTTTTGTATTTTTAATTTAATTCATTCCTCTTCTCACGTGAGTTTTCCAAGTTAACCGCCTGTCAAGATGAATACCCAGGTACTTCACAACTTCACTTTGTGGTAAATCAACACCTCCAAGTTTTACTGGTGGACAATTTTTCCGCATTGTTAATGTAACATGCTGCGATTTTACAGTATTGATCTTCACTCTCCATTTTTGAAGCCATGGTTGGATTTGATTTAACATTCCTGAAGTTTGTTTGAAGCAACTATAGGATCTCCACTTTTAGCAAGTAATGCCTTATCGTCTGCGAATGTAGCTTGAACTACCCCTTCAGTTGTTGGTAAGTCTGCTTCATACAATGAGTCAAATACAACCAGACAATTTCATTAACGCTTGCTATAGTAGTAGTCAATGTGTAATTAAAATAATATGTTTATTTAGGTGTTACATGTATTAACTTACAAGTTATTGACATAACCTATATGTCCTCGTAAATCTGTGGACGCATAATTATATGTGTTATAAATAAAAAATCTGGTGTGAAACGCTCACACAACTTTCTCTTGCCAATGCAAATAATTAACAATATAACCTAACACTAGTAATAAAACATTTAAAAAAATGAAAATCAACCTCAGTTTGGCATAAAAATACGGAAATTTCTCTTTCACGCTAAACTAGGCTCTGTAGACAAAAATGTTCTAAATAAAAGTTGTAGATCTTTTAATTTCTTATAAATTTAATTAAATACACTTTTGTCGTAAAATGCATACTAAGGCCGAAATCTTAATAAAAATCGATTTTTCACACGTTTTCGTGAGAAAAAAAACAGAAAATCGCTAATTACCGTTAAACTAAGCGTTATACAAAAAAATATTTGAAATAAAAGTTGTAGGATTTTAAATTTTCTACAACTTTTATTACATAGCCTATATAAATATATATTTTTGCGCTAAAATGCATATTAAAGTCGCAATCTTAAAATAACATTTTTTTTACGTGAAAACAGCCTCACCAAGAATTTCAACAAACATGACGCCTAACCCTATCTTGTAGAGCATAAAAAATTAAGTAAACCAGGCGATTTAAAAAAAAATCGTAGGACCAGTTTTTGAGAAAATCGCAAAAAATGAAAAATTACACGAATAAACTACTACTTCCGGTTGACCGATTTTGATGAAAATGTTCGTGTTGGGTCCGGCAGTGGTATGTAACATAAGTTTCAAGTTTCAAGTTCGTGCGATGTTCCATTCTTGAGATATTCTGTTCACACACACACACACACACACACACACACACGCGCGCGCGTGCGCGCGAGCGCATATACACACACAGACCAATCGCTAAAAACATGTTTTTTGGGTTCAGGGGGTCTGAAAACGTGTAGATCCGGTGAAAACTCGATTTCTAAAAATCGACATGAAAACAATACTTTCCTTCCTATATATTCATATAGGCAAGAGAAAGTAAAAATACATGTCAAACAAAAAGTAATGACACCTAGAGATTGTGCAAGTGTACAGTAATATTATTTTAATGGCTTACCAAAATCCGACCATGACGGTACGTCTCAACGTCATAAGCGTTTGGAGATGGAGTAAATTGCGCTGATAATTCTGGACCACATTTTCGTTCTGCTGTTGAAAGGAAACCTTCGAAGAGACCTGAAACGGTATAAACTTATTATTAGATCTTGTGCCAGTGTCAAAATTTATACCCACTTTTTTTTTTTTTGGTTTTACGTCTGACTGTTCTGCAATTACTACTAATGCAGACGGTGAAGGATGAAATGATTTTTGTAAGGTATGTAAATATGCCGTGCCTGAAGAGGATTCGAACCCAAGACCGTATGATAAGAGGCGAGCACGTTTCCGACTACGCCAATGCGGAATAGTTCTACCCACTTTAGCAGAAGAATATTAATTTATCATTATCATTACTATTATTATTATTATTATTATTGAGATATAAGAGTTATACAAGACCAGACAGAATCACAAACGAAGATACAGGGTGATTCACGAAGATATGCAGAAACTTTGGGAGCCCATTGTACATGTAAAAATAATGAAAAAAGTTTATATAAACATGGGTCCGGAATTGTTTCGTTTCCGAGTTACGGCTAGCGAAAGTTTCGCCCGGATTTCAGCTCACCAGGTGAGATGAGGTCTTCCTGGAATTCTGGTAAGGTACATTAAGGGGCGAATTCAATAATTTCTTATGGTTTTTGATCTGATAAATTGAATAAAACAGGTCCCAGAACTGTAAGTTAAATAGTTTTTAAGAAAACCAGTGTCAAATGCAAAAAATGGAGTGAAAAACACATTTTTTCATCGTTGGGCATGAATAACTTTGTTATTTCACCAAGAAACAGTTAAAATTTTTGAATAAAACATGTAGAAAATTGTATTCTGAACAAACCGGTGTAAATTAAGTACACAGAAAGCGAATAGTTTTTGAGAAAACCAGTGTCAAATGCAAAAAATGGAGTGAAAAAAACACATTTTCTCATCTTAGTTTTTCCGGTTAATTTTACTTTGTACTCTTATGAATAAAAATTCATTTAATCAAACATCTATTCGTATTCTGTGTACTTAATTTACACCGGTTTGTTCAGAATACAATTTTCTACATGTTTTATTCAAAAATTTTAACTGTTTCTTGGTGAAATAACAAAGTTATTCTTGCCCAAAGGTGAAAAAATACGTTTTCACTCCATTTTTTGCATTTGACACTGGTTTTCTTAAAAACTATTTAACTTACAGTTCTGACACCTGTTTTATTCAATTTATCAGATCAAAAACCATAAGAAATGATTGAATTCGCCCCTTAATCTACCTTACCAGAATTCCAGGAAGACCTCATTTCACCTGGTGAACTGAAATCCGGGCGAAACTTTCGCTAGCCGTAACTCGGAAACGAAGCATTTCCGGACCCATGTTTATACAAACTTTTTTCATTATTTTTACATGTACAATGAGCTCCTAAAGTTTCTTCATATCTTCGTGAATCACCCTGTATAAGGCAAGAGTTCGGAATTTTTTCACTCAAGAAAAAAGTTGTACCGTGCCCAATGGGTCGACCATTTAATTAGAATGCCAGAAAGCCGCTTACCTGGTTTAGCAAGGCGATTCAAACCAGTAGGAAGCAGAGATATTGGCAGGCTGAAGAAAAGATCGGTGCCGGAACTGGAAAAATGCCTAACCCGTGAAGAAGAGGGAAGAGAAGAAGGAGAAGGAGAAGGAGGAGAAGGAGAAGGAGGAGAAGGAGGAGGAGGAGGAGGAGGAGAAGAAGGAGGAGGAGAGAAGTATAACAATTAATGAGAATTTTGTCAACGTAAATTTTTTACGTTCAATTAGTAAATGAAAGAAATTGGGAACTTAAAAACTTTTGTCCCCTCCTAGGGAGTACAGAACCTTGTAGATGGTGGAGGGGCTTGCGTGCTCCCAAGACCCGGAGAGCTATGCCGGCGGTAGTGTAACTACCAGCAGGGCCTCCCAAGCCGGACAGGTCAAAGGGTAGGAGCCAGACGAAGAAGTACTCCAAAAACGACGTCGTTGGGCCAATCACCCACACGTTGAAAAAGCGGATTCAAAGTCACATAAATAGCCTCGGACAGGACAGGAATTTTCGGAATAAAAGACTGGACAAACCTAATTTACGATTTGGAAATTGGAATATACGCACTTTGACTGGAAAGGAAAAGGAAATAGTAGAGGAGATGAAAAGGTATAAAATGAGTGTTCTAGGAGTTAGTGAGATTCGGAAAAGAGGATGTGGAGAGAGACAATTGGATGATGGATATGTGCTCAGATATTCAGGAACGACTGATGCAGGACGGTTAAAAGGAGGAGTTGGTGTCATACTGGACGAGAACACTAATAAATTAGTAAGTGGATGGGAAGCCAGGAGTCCCAGGATTATAAGAATTGATCTAGAACTGTCAGAAAATATTTCCATTATTCAGGTCTATGGCCCAACTGATGATGCAGATATTAGAGAAAAGGATTGTTTTTGGGAAGATCTAGGTAGAACAATGGCAGAGGTAGAGACAGGTCGAAAGGCATTTATAATGGGTGATTTTAATGGAAGAATAGGAAATGATGAAACAAGATGGCATGGTTGTATGGGAAAACATGCCGGGGAGTCAGTGCGGAATGATAATGGAACACGTCTGTTGGAGTTCTGTATTGATCACCAGCTGCTGATTGGAAATACGTGGTTCATCCATAAAACCATACACAAAGTCACTTTCGTGGCTGAAGGCAGAGATACTCAAAGTATTATTGACTACTTTCTGTACCCATCTACTATGAGATATGCAGTGAAGGATGTGAAGGTTATAAGAGGTGCAGAGATCGATACAGATCACAAACTTCTTGTTGCAGACACCAGTTTTCAGAGAAAAACCACAATGAAGCAGAAAGTCTATCAAAGGATTAAAGTAGAGGAATTGGAAAATATTGATAAACAGAATGCATTTCAGGCTGAAGTGGAGAGAGAATTGACTCTAGCTGAAGCTCAAATGACAGATGAAGCTCTGTCCACAAATATTGAGGTTCAGTGGAAAAACATAAAGGAAACCTTATTAAAAGCAGCAAATAAGGTATGTGGAAAAAGAAAAGTGGGTCAATTCAAGAGGAGAACAAAATGGTGGACAGAAGAAGTGAAACAGAAAGTCAAAGATAAAAAGAATGCATATAGAGGATACATTAGATCGGGAAGAAATGAAGATTGGCGGAAATATATTGAGTGCAGAAACCAAGCAAAAAAAATAGTGAAGGAGTCGAAGGTGAAGGCTTGGGAGGAATTTGGAAATGAAATCGATAGAAATTTCAAAAATAATGTAAAAAAGTTCTGGACAATTTGCAAAAGTATACGTGGAAAGTTTGGAAAACAAGTGAACTCAATAAAGAATAAAGAAGGGAAACTGATGACGGCTACGCAAGATGTACTTGAAACCTGGAAAAAGTTTTTCGAAGATAAGTTCAAAGAGGATAGGTTTGAGGAAGCTATCACTGTAGATGTGGTCAATGATGCAAATGTGGACTATCAAATGAATTCTGATATAACAAAGGAAGAGGTTAGGGATGCAATTCGAAAAATGAAGGTAGGGAAAGCAGCAGGAATAGATGAAATACATGCTGAATACCTGAAGAAAGGAGGTGAATGCATAGTGAATAGCCTAACAAAATTATTGCAGGAAGTCTGGAAACAGGAAAAGATTCCAGAAGAATGGGAACAAAATATCATTATCCCACTGTATAAAAAAGGTAACTCAACTGATTGTGAAAACTATCGCGCAGTGTGTTTGTCATCGGTTGTACTGAAAATTTATACCCGAATTCTAGAGAAAAGACTTCGTGCGGTGGTGGAGGACCAGTTTGAGGAGGAACAATGTGCCTTCAGACCAGGCAGACAAACTCAAGACCATATTTTCTCGCTGAGATCAATCTGTTCGAAGTCTATAGAAAAGGGAAAACGGGTTTATCTGGCATTCTTGGACCTCAAAGCAGCTTTCGATACGGTCCCAAAATGTGTTGTATGGGAGACGCTGGTTGCCAAAAACGTATCACCAAAATTACAGCGAGCAATAAAAAGTGTTTTTAATAATGTGACTGCAGTGATCAGAACGTGTGGAAGGATTTCAAGACCGTTACAAATGGAAAAAGGAATTAAGCAGGGAGACAGTTTGAGTCCACTACTTTTTGTGATGATAATGGACGAAATCAATAAAATCTGCAAAAGAAGAACTGACAGAATGATGGTGGGACGTTGGAACTTGAGGCCCATATTTGCTCAAGCTTTGTTATTTGCAGATGACATAGTTCTTATTGCTGACTCTGAAAGAAAGCTTCAAACTGCAGTAATTGAATGGAATGAAGAGATTAAAAGGAAAGGCATGACACTGAATATCAATAAGAGTAAAGTGATGGTGGTTAATGGCTTGGAAGGTGAAAGAATTAGGATGGATGTGGAAGGACAGGTAATGGAACAGGTGAGGTCATATGAGTATCTGGGTACAGTAGTAAGGGACGATGGGAAAATAGATGATGAACTAAGAAATAGAATCTCTAAAGCTAGTCGGGCCTTCTATGCAACCAGAAATTGTATTTTTGGAAAAAAAGAAGTGGGTGCCACAGTAAAAAACAGGGTCTATAAAAGTATTATTGAACCAATAGTCCTGTATGGTGCAGAAAGCTGGCCCTTGAAGCAACAACAAATGAGCAGAATCAGGGCAGTTGCAATGAAGTGCCATAGAAGGACAGCTGGGAAGACATTGAGAGATAGAGTAAGAAGTGAAAGAATCAGGGAGGAAATAGGAATGAAGGATGTGAAGGAAGTAATAGATAGAAAACAATTGGGATGGTGGGGTCACATACAAAGAATGGATGACGAAAGGAAAGCCAAGCAGTATGCAAACGTAATCGTTGGCGGGAGTAGGAAAAGAGGACGTCCACGATACTCATATGATGAGCACATACGAAGATTGGGAGAGGAAAGAGGCATGGCCCTAGGGCAAATGAGACGATTGGCGGCGGATAGAGTACAATGGAGGAAGTTGTCCGAGACTACCCCGACGCTGTAAGGCACATGGGGAGAGAGAAAGAAGAAGAAGAAAAACTTTTGTGAAATTCACAATGATTATTGTGAGTTCAACATTTTAGGTTATAAAGGGTATATGTACAATTTATAATATAGAAACTTAAATGGTTTTCAAGACGCCTGACATAAAACTAATCATTCATACTTATCAGAATAAAAGAGAAGGAAACGGCTTACCACTTCCCTAAGTAAAACCTCTTGGGTCCAATCTATATATTTTCCTACAGGCCTAAAACTAAAAATATTTTAGGGTATATAGTTAATATACATCTAATTTTTTTTATTTAAAAAGTTTGAAAGTCACTAAGTTAATTAAAAAATTTTACTAAAAATGTTTCCAATAAAGTTGGTTATAAATAATTTAAAATTATTTTAAAGAACAATGTTTTGAAATAATAAGTTTTTATGCAGTTAATTATTTGCAATAATTATCACCTAAGCCTAGGTTCGTCCGGGATCTGGGTATAATAAATAATAAACAGACTTACTTTATAGTTACAACAATAAATTATTTATTTACACAAATTATTGATCAAACTTAGCCTACTAACAAATACAATTATATTAGATAAATTTAATTAATTACAAAACTTAAGCTTAAATTAAACTTTATTATAATTAAAAGACACTGTAACAACAAACAATCAAAATAAATTGATTTATTTGTCCACAACCACTTGATACTACAAGTACGGAACGCACTATTTACGTAATTAAAAACTGGCTTGTAGAATAGCAGTCTATGTTCCAGATGTAATTCAATTAATCAATTGTTGTAAATTCAAGAAGTAATTTAAAAATAATCATAAATAATAATCAAAATTGGACAAAATCTAATTTAAAATTTAAATATTTTAAACAACAGTTAAAAATATCAAGATGAATTATAGGAAGAAAATAAAACATTCAAAAAATTAATTCCAGAAACCAAATATATCAAATTGAAGCAAGAAAACAAAGGATAGTATGATTTTAATAATTAAATAATTTGAAAATAAGTAAAGGAAAATATTAAAGTATCAAGAATCTAATTAATTATGGAACCAAACAAAATAAATTTGATTATTTTAATATATGAAGTAAAGATTTAAATAAAATTTATTCAAGACTATAAAACCAATTGCAAGACTCCGAGGATAATTCATGTAGTAACAATAAAAAAAAATTAATTTGAGCTCATAGCTAGTGTAAATATTAATATTCAAATATATATTGCAATAAATAATTATAAATAAATAGGCTAAAATAAATAGTTCTGTTTCTTATCACGTGGTCAGCCAATTAAATGACTGAATAATTTAAGAACAGAAGAGATAGAGGTGTAAAAGACACTAATCAGAGTTATCTCCTCTGAAAGTAATTAATTTCATTATACAGCCAGACCCTGTGGTGAATGAAGTAAAGGTGTCATTTGCAGAGTGGAAAATATGTGCTTTTCAGAGGGCCCGGCATGCTGATAAGCGTACTCTTCCACTCAGTGAGGAAGGCAATGGTAAACCACCTCACTCCTCGTTTTACTTAGTAAAACCTCGACAGGTTCAAACCAGCTTTACGGCTGATGACCTAAACATCAACAACAATATTCAAAACATTTTATTCTTCGCAATTTACTATCCTTGTTCAACACTCTCCACACTATATAATATAAATAATTATTCACTAAAAATACAATCTATTCCTTAAACCAATTTGAGAGTAACACTGTATACTAAGCAATGAACTTCCATGATGGCAATCTAAAATTATAACGGGTAAACACCCTGAAGGGTAGCCAGCCGCTACAATGATTAATTTTCAGGCGCTGTCAATGTGTTATTGTTATTATTATTTATTATTGTTGTAATAATAAATTTAAATTCAGAATTTTCTTTAAACAAGTGACAGAATAGTAACCATTCGACTGATAAATTTAAAAAGATGGAAGTCCAAGGATTTTGTCAGATCTATAAAATCATAAGCTAATTCAAATGCGGTTCCGCATCACTACTCTCCTTGGTTCACTCATATATGTACAAGGTGTGGCTATCAAATAACAAGACTGACGTTGTAAAAATTTAATTTTAATTTTAAACATAATCACTTATTGTCACCTTCAATATACCCTCCTTCTCTATCCCTACAACGCTCCATGTGAATTTTCCATTGTTGGTAACAGTGCTGGAAGTCATCTTCTGTCAGCTTCTCAGGATACGTGCCGCTTTCTCTTTTACAGCTTCTACAGACTTAAATCTTGTCCGTTTTAATGCAGATTTCACCTTAGGGAACAGGTAGAAGATAATAACACGTAATGAAACGTGGTTTTTTACTTATAATCCGGAAACAAAGTGCCAATCTTAATCCATGCACTGGAAGAGCCGAACTTCACCGAGGGCCAAAAAAGCTCGAATGAGCAAGTCAAAATTTAAAGCATTGATTATTGTTTTTTTGATACCCATGAGATTGTGTACCTTCACTGGGTTCCTGAAGGTCAAACAATTAATCAATACTACTTACTACCTTGAGGTACTACGGCAAAGAGTAAGGAAAAAACGCCCCGAAATGCGGAAGGACAAATCATGGGTTCTCCACCAAGACAATGCGCCAGCTCATTCCGCGTTATCTGTCAAGAGGTTCCTAGACAAGTACAGAATCTCAGTGTTACAACATCTACCTTATTCACCAGATCTTGCACCATGTGACTTCTACCTGTTCCCTAAGGTGAAATTTGCATTAAATGTTTTTTCTTTCTCGTCCGAGAAAGACGACCCCACAGGCTGGTAAATAACTCTGGATTTGGAACCGATATCGTGTATATTCTACAAATAAATGTCTACCGGTACTGTCAAGTAGCCAGAGGCTTCTGCACATGGTCAGCTCTTGCCAGCAAATTCTCCTTCCATGAGTCTTTAGCTTCAACTCTGGGCAATGAATGACGTCATTTAGGTTATCGTTAAGTAACAGGATGAAAGATGATGGAAGGTAGGTGCTCGGCGCCTTAAAACGTAGATTAATTCATGTATGGTAATTCTGATAGAAGGTTCCCTAGCCTTCCAGGTTAGGGGTTGATTGTGAGATTAACAACCCTAAACTACAAACATTTAACTGTTGTTGTTGTTTAGGTCATCAGCCGAAAGGCTGGTTTGAACCTCTAGAGGTTTTACTAAGTAAAACAAGGAGTAAGGTGGTTTACAATTGCCTTCCTCACTGAGTGAAAAATTACCCTTTTCAGCATGCCAGGCCCTCTGAAAAGTACATATTTTCCACTCTGCAAATGACACCTTCACTTCATTCACCACAGGGTCTGGGTGTATAATGAAATTCATTACTTTCAGAGGAGACAACTCTGATTAGTGTCTTTTGCACCTCTACCTCTTCTGTTCTTAAATGATTCAGTCATTTAATTGACTGACCATGTGATAAGAAACAGAACTATTTATTTAGCCCTGCAACGGACAGATTGAGTGTAAATAAATTGACACTTCACCTGTCTGTTATGGGCATAAACATTTAACTATTAATTGCGTAAATAAGAAATTATTAATGCATTGTCTCTATCATTATTCTCGGTAAATGAACCCTAAAAGAGAGAAAAATAATGAATATAACTTGCGTACGAGGAAAGAAAAATAATATATATAAACCTTTAATAGGAATGTGTAATTTTCTTAAATTTTTATGTCTTAATTTAAAAGCTAATTCCATTTTCATTTTGTGTACATAAATTTTTGTAACGAACAATTTTATAAGCGTAGAAAATTACTAGAAGAAGAATTTAAAGAGAATAATCCGGAAGTTAAGAAACGTTGAAATACTTAGTTTAATTAAACAAAGCGTTTAAATACACTAAAAGGAAAGGCATTAGAAACTTAGTGTAAAGAAAAGTAGAGGAAACTTCCTTTAGATGTAACGCTTACTGTAATTTAAAATCTTATTTTAAAATATCAATAAATTTTTAAAAAATCCAAGGAACGATTAGAGGAATAAAAGGAAAAAGAGAAAGTATAGATTTTAATGATTTGTAAGTATCTACTTAATAAATACCTATGAAGATCGATCAAAGGCACAACTTTATTTTAACTCGCCCATCAAAAATTTACTTTGTAGTTCTAACCGATTTCGATGGATTCACTAAAATTGAAATCTGCATCTTAACAACCAGTTTTTATTTTCTCTAGCCCGATATGAATGCACAGGAAAGGAAGGTAGGTATTGTTTTCACGTAGATTTTTCAAAATCGAGTTTCCACCGGAAATATACGTTTTCGGGCCCCCTGAACCTAAAAAACTTAGTTTTTATCGATTGGTTTTTGTGTCAAAAATAACAGTGTCATCTGCGTACAGCAATGAATTTTGGAATACGTTATTCCAAAGCTGAATGCCTGAGTCAACTAATTTATTCCAAATTGTTAAAATCTTATCAACGTAAATATTAAATAGCGTCGGAGACAATAATTGGTCAGCCTTGTCGTACGCCTTTATTTTTTTTCATTTTCTGTTTTCTTGCCATTGCAAAAAAACTATATCTGTTTTTATGTACGTACTCGCAATAACAGCAACAAGGTGTTTTGGATAGCCCTTCTTCAGCATTATATTCCAAAGACGGCCTCGAAGAACATTATCAAAAGCTTTCTCCCAATCGATGAAAGCCATATATGATGACGTGAGTGAAAAACTGGGAAAATTAAGCGCTATATGCGGTTCTATTCGTAGGATAGGAAAGAAAACGAGAAAGGACACCCAAATAACATTTTATAGAGCAATGGCTGTACCACTCATAACATATGAAAGTGAAACATGAGTGTCATTACAGAGGAACGAATCTCGTATCGAACGGATCTGCGGTGGGTAATTCGCAAAAATTAAATTGGCGAAATTCGGCGGTTTGACCATTGGACCCTGTAGAAGAAATGGTGCAGATATCGGGAAAAATAGTTAAAAAAAAATCAACGGCCATCATTAATTTTTTTTTCGATTTTTGAAGTTGGGATCTGCGGTGGATAATGGGCAAAAATTAAAGTTGCGAAATTTTGGCGGTTGACCGTTGGATCCTGTAGAAAAACATGTGAGGTTTTATGGAAAAATAGTGGAAAAAATTATAGGTGGCGATAAATTTATTTTGTTTGATTTTTAAAGTTGCGATCTGCTGGCGGTAGGTAACGAAATTGAAAGTTGCGAAATTTAGTGCGGTGAGTGCTGGAGGCTATGCTACATGATGTATATAATGAGGGAAAAATAGTTGGAAAATTCGGCGGCGACTGTTTATATTTTTTGTCGAATTTCAAAGTTCGATCTGCAGGGCCGATAACGGCTAGCGGCTAGGTACATGATATCTCTGCTCTGTAACGTATAAGTAGTTTTTCTATAGTTAATTTTATTTCTTTAAGTAGATATTTCATTATATTTTTCCTCGAATACTTATTTCCTTTATTTTGTAGATTCTTTATTGGTAAATTCTTTATTTTCTTTCTAATGCTTTCGACCCTATGGTTATGTTAGATTTTTCTGTTCGGTTAATATTAGGGTGGTGAATTTTATTATTTTCTTTGTAGGCAGTTTTGAATATGCTCTACCCCTCCTTCCCTGCTTTGTGTGAGGTCGTCAACATCTTTGGGTGTGTACGTGCTGTTTTGGTTGTAAGCAGACATCGTATGATCTGTAGGAAGGCTGTCATTGGTTGGTTTATATCGCGTGATCCACTTCAGCCCTTGTTTGGGGGAACTTGCTTATTAGTTAGTTCTGTTGTATTGTAGCTCTCGTCCGATGAAGAAGCACAAAGTTAATGTTTAATGCCTTCATAGGCTAAGTAAAATGTGGTATCAGTATGTTTAATATTGTCTTTATTTTGACCTAAATGTATCGTAATTGTTAATTATAATCTTCAAGAGTTGTTGGCAGTAATTTTGTGCGTTATTTCACCATGAGATAGTATTTATTGGATTGCTTCCTTATTATTACGTGTGCGCGTCACAGCGGAAATTATTGGGTGAGTTGAACTCCTTTGTTTTGAATAAGTTATATTTGTATTGTTTTTGTCTTTTATCTTGTGAAAGTAGGGAAGGATTATGATTCTGGGACACACGAATCTCGTTGTTATTTGAATTCTAAAAATTGGTTTATTATTTTTATACTGTAATGGCGTCATAAAATTGTAAAGTTTTCTGATGTCTTCTATTTTCTATAATCTAAAGTAAAGTACCTTTTGGGAAAATTATCTTTTGTTTTGTCTTGTTTTTGCTTTTGGCAAATTATTTTGTAAACTTATATCTTGGATATGTTTGACCTACCAAACAGAATATCCTGCTATCACTTTGGAAATTGTGCCCTTAATAATGTTCTAATAATGTAATAGACTGAGAGAGATTTTTTTTTAGTAAACTCTTGTATCATGTTAATTATATTTGGTTTTAATCTGTAAAAAAAAAGTAGAGGCGAGTCCCGGGGGGGAGACCCGTTGTGTTTTTATTTCTGTTTGTACAGAAATCTGTTTTGTTGTTTCAGAAAAATGTATTCAAGAATGTATTCACGAATGTATTCACAAATCCAGAAAAATGTATTCACAATTCCATTGAAATGTATTTAGTAATCCATTTGAGATGTATTAATGTAGTTGGATATTCAGTGAAATGTATTCATGTCTTCAAATCAATTAAGATGTATTCAACTGTAATCTTGTAAAAGTATACCAAGGAATTGAATGTGAAACCGACTTGAGGATGGATTAACACGAATATATTTGCCCAATATTCCGTAGCAGTGTTTCTTATAAATGGGAAGTACAATTGAATTTATATTTTATTTTATTTTGTTTTGATGAACACTTAAGTTTGTTTACATAAATTTATATATGGTCTTAATTATCATTTTCTATTTGCTGGATCCTGCAAAGTAACTTCGCTTATTTGTATTATTTTTAAAACTTACATTTCATTCAGTAAATTTTTGTCAACAACATAAAAGTTTTTATTTTTATTTTATTTTCTCCCAAAGTGACTAGTTTTAAATGTTATTATCTCATTTCTGGAAATCCTTTTCCAGAATGAAAGTTCTGGACCAATTCAGTGTTAGGTTTTCAATAGGTTATAAAAGGAAGCACGGTTCAGCTCTGTATACTTGCCACTTGCTTCGCAAGGGCGGCAGGTGACGTAGCGATAGTAGTCTATTTTTTTAATTACAACAGGCACGCTGGCCATAAAAAATGAAAGACAATATTAATTATCTACAGTTACGTACCCAAATGAAATTTTATAGAGCAATGGCTGTACCACTCATAACATATGGAAGTGAAACGTGAGTGTCATTACAGAGGAACGAATCTCGTAATCTCGTATCCAGGCAGCTGAAATGAGATTTTTGTGAGGATTCAAAGGTTGTAACCAGTTAGATAGAGTAGGTAGCGAAGTTATTCGCGCCGAGTTAAATGTTCAGTCACTGTTAGAAACGTTAAGAATATATAAGAGAAACTGTTCCTACAATTTACTTTGCAAGTCAGCTCACAGACTTCCTCTGCGAGAATGGAAATACAAACCTAGAGGAAAGCGAGGCTTGAGAAGACCTAAAAAGATATGGATGCCGGAACAGGCAATGGAGCCTAATCCTTGACATTTTGATGATGATGATGACGGTTTTTGTGTGTGTCTGTCTGTAAATATTATTTAAAAAACTTTTGAGCCACTTCGGGTCAAAACCGGAAAAAACAATAGTAATTTCTGTAGTCTATCTACTCTTTAAGGGAATCAAATGACATTTATTGTTTAAATTTCGATTTTGATTTCTTGACTTCCGGTTTTGGGCCACTACGGTCGAAACCAAAACTTCAAACTCAATCCAGGCCCACTAACTTTTGTGTAGATTACGTATCCAAAAACCGTTTTTACTAGTTTCCGACAACACTGGATGCGACAGTCGGACATAGGAAAAGTTATATGGCTACGTAAAAATTAATAAAGAATGGAATAATATTTAAATTGTATTAATTTAAAAAAATCAGAATTATTTAAACAAATAACAGTTATGAAGCCTTAAAATTAAAGTTCAATAACCTCTCTTAATATTTATTAGATTTACAATACTCCGTAATTCGTTTGTAATGTACATAAATCCATTTTCCTCCTTCCATTCTCTCTATGGTCGTACCTATAGTTATTTACATTGAATGTAAAACCCTCTTTCATTTCCGAGCTTTTCCACCCGTCGCGCTTTTCCACTCGTACACTTTCATGCTGTCATCTACCTTACAAACATTTATTACTCGTCTGTGTTAAAATTTCCAATAAATTTTGATTAATTGATCCAGCGTACGCGATCTTACAACCAGTTTTTTTACATTTTGTCCCGTCACTAAATAAATTCTGGTTTCATTTCTCACTATCACTAGAGGTAATAGTGGGGGGGAGGGGGCTTGTTCGTTAATATCAATTAATCAAAATATTTCTGGGATGTTATTTTTTTTTTAATATTTTAATTTACCTCAAAAGACAAATTTGTTAAATAGGTATCTATTTTTGATAATAGACCTACTTTATTCCACATTATCACTCACTTGAGTAGGCTAATAATTATCATTACTCCAAAATAAATATTGATTAACTGTTTCGTTGAAACAATTATTTCTTTCAATTACCTGGCTACATGTAATGAAGTTACATAAAAGCCTTCCCTTCATATTGTATTCATCGTATTAGCGCATAGTAAATAATCTGGTGTAACACACTCACATGACTTTCTCTTGCCAATGAAAATGATGAACAATATATTAAAAAAACATTAGAAATAAACAAAAAACTAACTTCAAATAACATAACCTAATTTTAATCATGAGTGAAAGATACAAAATAAAAAAATCAACTTCAGTTTGGCTTAAAAATACGGAAAATCACTTTCATGCTAAAATAGGCTCTTTAGAGAAAAATGCTTTCAACAAAAGTTGCAGATCTTTTATTTTTCTTATAAATTTGATTATACTTTTTTGACGCAAATTCAAAATAAGGCTGAAATCTTTAAAAAAATCGCTTTTTTCTACATTTTCGTGAGAAAAACCAGAAAATCACTAGTTGCCGCTAAAGTAAGCGGTATATAAAAAAATTGTTGAATTAAAAGTTATAGGATTTTAAATTCTCTAAAACTTTTATTAAATACATTTTTGCGCTAAAATGCATATTAAAGGCGCAATCTTAAAAAAACAATTTTTTACAAGAAAACAGCCTCACTAAGAATTTCAGCAGACATGGCGCCTACCCTATCTTATAGAGCAGAAAAAATTGAGTTAATGGGGCGATTTTTTAAAAATTCGTAGAAACCGTTTTTGAGAAAATCGCGAAAAGTGAAAACTACTACTTCCGGTTGACCGATTTTGATGAAAATGTTTGTGTCGGGTCCTCTAGTAGTATCTAACTTAAGTTTCAAGTTCGTACGATGTTCTGTTCTTTAGATATTCTGCTCACACACAGACGCACACACACATACGCGCGCGCGCACACACACACACACACAGACCAATCGCTAAAAACATGTTTTTTTTGGGTTCAGGGGGTCTGAAAATGTGTAGATCCGGTGAAAACACGATTTCGAAAAATCGACATGAAAACAATACTTTCCTTCCTATGTATTCATATAGGCAAGAGAAAGTAAAAATATATATTAACGTAATTATCCCATTAATATTGTTTGTCTACAAACATAATGTTTAAACCAACCATAGAAGTTTAAATTAGTAGTTCATGTAACAGCATGTAAACAATATAGTATTGAGATTTGTAACTAAAGCCCATTCATTTGATTATTTAATTAGTCTATATTGTTTATATCCTATTGTTTCTATAAGTGCTCTTTGTTTTAGAAGGCATTAAAATAAGATTCAATTAAATAGCGCCCAGTAGGCTGCTTAAATTGTCAAGACTAATTTAATCACTCTTTTCAAATCCAATTTAAGGTGGATCTGCAAAAGTATTATTAAAATCGTACTTTTAAGACCACAGTCCTCTTTTATAGCTTATGAAATTACATCAAAACCATGACAAAAACAGACAATAGAGAAATATTTTGCAGTTCTCCAACTACCAAATGAACAACAAATTAAATCTGAATGTCAAAATGCTTGAGTAAATCCAGCAGAAAATAAAATTCTATGTTAAACCAGAAAAACTTTTCTCCACTTCCTGGAATAAAAAAATTAACTAAGTTTTGTAGAATAGTAAAGAAATAATAACAAATAAAACTGTAATTTTGTATTAATTCATCCGTCTGATGCGTCTAAATCTATAATCTGCTATTTTATCCCAATAAAGTACAAAAAAATAATCAACATTTAAATATTCAATACCCAGGGTCCTGGGTTCAATTCCCGGTCAGGTCTGGTAATTTTTCCTTCTCACTATCATCATCAGCAGTAATTGAGAAACATCAGACGTAAAACAAAAATAATATCAAAATGTGTAGGAGAATTTAAGTAGTCTACATCTTAATAAAAAACAAACAGTTAGCCTCCGAAGCGTAGTGCTAGCGTGCTAGTCTAGAACGCGGAATTTGGAAACAAAAATAGTGTCATTCGATTCCTGAAAAAGAGAACCAAGATACAGAAATCATTGCGTTTGAAGTTCCGGTTTCGACCGGAATTGGTCTAACACCGAAAGTCAAGAAAATAAAATTCGGAATTTGGAAACAGAAATAGTGTCATTCGATTCCTCAAAAAGAGTAGGCTACCTAGATACAGAAATCTTTGCGTTTGAAGTTCCGGTTTCGACCGGAATTGGTCTAAAACCGAAAGAAATAAAATAAAAATTTCAAGAAATAAAATTCGGAATTTGGAAACAGAAATAGTGTCATTCGATTCCTCAAAAAGAATACCTAGATACAGAAATCATTGCGTTTGAAGTTCCGGTTTCGACCGGAATTGGTCGAACACCGAAAGTCAAGAAATAAAATTCGGAGTTTGGAAACAAAAATAGCGTCATTCGATTCTTCTTAAAGAGTAGTATATACAGAAATCACTAATGGGATTTTTAAACAAATCATTTCGTTTTAATATAAAATGTATTTTATCTGAACTTTTTATACTTTAAAATAATGCGTATAATAGGATAATACAAAAAAGTTTTGTTAATTTTATTTATTTAAAATATTTTGTATGAGGTCTTATTTATTTTATAAATGTTAAAACACCTACCCAATTTAAAAGTAAAACTTTTTTAAATTGTGTTAGATATTATTTTCTTGATATTTAGATTGTTTGTCACACTGTTAAAGTTTGAATATAATCCATTGAAACAGAATAATTCAAAAGTGTAGGTAGGCTATATTTGACAACCCATAATACATTTTGTCTATAAAACGACATACTTTTATACTTTTTTGAATTGAGATTATTTTTTGAATTAAAAAACAACGTACGATTTTTATTTATTTTTTATTTAACGTCGCATAAACTGCAATGGTCATTAGCGACGACGTTGGGGTGGAACTTTATGCAATGTAGGATGAAATGATTTTTTTCGAACCCAGGACCGCATGATGAGAGGCGAGCACGTTACCAACTGCGCCAATGCGGCCGGCGATTTTTGTTCGAATCTCACTCAGGCATGGCATATTTTCATACGTTACAAAAAATCATTTCATCCTACATTACATACAGTTCACCCCAACGTCGTCGCTAATGACCTTTGTAGTTGATGCGACGTTAAATAAAAATAAAAAGTGATTTTTATTTTTATGTCTTTAGAAACCTTGTCTTATGAAATAAAGATAAATTGAAAAGTAGAAAATTTTAAAATAGAATGAAAAAATCTGGTATAAAACACTCACACGATTTTTTCTTGCCAATGTAAATTAAAAAAAACAACCTATGTTTAAACGTGAGTAAACAACGTAAAAATGAGAAACAACCTGAAATTAGAATGACGAAAAAATGAACCTATGTTGGACTATGATGTATAAATTTTCTTAATCCATAATGTGTTTACGTTGCAATCTGTTCAATTCAGAAAAATAAGCAACCCCATGACCCAATGAAATGCGGATGATGAAAATGGTATGACATGTAAATAAAGTGTAGTCTTGTACAAACCTAGGCCGACCATTCCTGAAAGAGTATGATTAATTGAATCCTAACCATCAAAGTATAGGCTACCGGTAACCACTGTCTAGTAGGCTATCCGTACGCAAATCCGTATAAAATAATCCGTATAAAATCCGTATAATCGTAGGCAAATCCGTATAAAAAAAGTATTGCTTGAGTCCCAGCTGCGTGTAGTTGGAAGGAATGCAGTGCGTTATTATAGTAGTGGGAGAATGAATGAGTGTTAGTAGTGTTTCACAGCTGATGCATTTGTAGTGGTAGCGTGTACTAACTAGATTAAAAAACATTCTTATCATCCGGCGCAATAATTTAACAAATACCTACCGGGTTATTAACTTGGTTGGATTCATAATATTTAACTTACCAATTTATAACAAAATATGTAAATAAATAAATGTAATGCGGTCCTGGGTTCGAATCCCACTCAGGCATGGCATATTTTCATACGTTACAAAAAAATCATTTCATCCTACATTACATACAGTTCCACCCCAACGTCGTCGCTAATGACTTTTGTAGTTGATGCGACGTTAAATAAAAAAAAAATAAATAAAAATAAATGTAATAAATACAGACAAATATGTTATATACGGAAAGTTGGAAAACAAATGTTTTGTATCGGAATAATACAACAAACGTTCGCCCAGGATGCGTCACTCATTCATTATACCTCAACCGTACCCTTCACTCCGCAACTACACGGAGCTTGGAACCGCGCAATAACTACCTTTACTAGAATTCGAACCAGGAACCTTCGTATCAACAAATCAGCTGTTGTGTCAAATCAGCTGACTCCCGGTGAGGACTTTACTTCTGGAACAACCCGGTGGATTACAATATTTTAATGAGTAAAATTCAGAAAATCAATAATTGACGCTAAACTAAGCTTGACCCACCGGGTTGGTCTAGAGGTAAAGTCGTCGCCAAAATCAGCTGTTTAACAGCTGATTTTCGGAGACGAAGGTTCCTGGTTCAAATCCTACTAAGGGTAGTTACTTTTATACGGATTTGAATACTAGACAGTGGTTACCGGTGTACTTTGATGGTTGGGGTTTAATTAACCATACTCTCTCAGGAATGGTCGGCCTGGGTCTGTACAAGACTACACCTCATTTACACGTCATACACATCATCCTCATCTCATTGGGTCATGGGGTTGCTTATTGTTCTAAATTGAACAGATTGCAACGTACACAAATTAGGAATAATAATAAAACTAAGCTCTATAGAAAACATGTTTGAAATGAAAGTTATCGGTTTTGTAATTTTCTATAACTTTGATTAAGACGTTTTTGGCCTAAAATGCATATTAACGCCGCAGATAAAAAATAACAATACTTAAATTGATTTTAATGAGCAGAATACGGGAAATCACTACTTGATGCTAAAATAAGGCGTTGTAGAAAACGTGCTTAAAATAAACCTTGTAGGTTTTGGAATTTTTTACAACTTTTACAATATTCATTTGTTGTAAAATGCATATTAAGGCTGTACTCTTAAAAAAAGTTTTACCACAAGAGCACACCCTCCCCGAATTTCAGCAGACGTGCCGCTTAACCTTATCTTGAACATGTAGAGCACAAAATATGTTTGTAGGAAACAAATCGATTTTAACGAAAATTTTAGTTTTAAACAAATTTCAAAAAAATAAATTTGCACGAATAAACTAATACTTCCGGTAGACCAATTTTAATGAAAATGTTCGTGTCAGGCTCCTTATAGTAACTAACTTAAAAGTTCCAAATTTCAACTTCGTACAGTACTTCGTTTTTGATATCGTCCACCACACACATTCACACACGCACGAAGGTGAATCAGTAAAATATGCTTTTTTTTGGATTAGAGGACCTTAAAAAATATATATTTTTTGTCAGTCTCTCGACTTTTTTTTTGGTTTGACGTCCGACTGTTCTGCAATTACTGCTAATGCAGACGGAGTCTCTCGACTGGTTTGATGCAGTTCTCCGAGTTGTTCTATCTTGCGCAAGTCGTTTCATATCTATATACCTGTAACACCCCTACATCTTTTGTAATTTTCTTTAAATATTCTAACCTTTGCCTCTCCCTACAATTCAATCCCTCAATATTACCCTCCATTATTGATGGACTAATACCTGGATTGTCTTAAGATATGCCCCACTACCCTATCCCTTCTTCTGGTAAGATGCTTCCATATACTTCGTTTTTCATCCACTCGTTTTAGAACCTCTAATTTACTTATTTTGTCCACCCGCTTAATCTTTAACATTTTCCTATAACAGCATTTCAAAATCTTCTATCATCTTCCTTCCTGCAGCCCTTATCACCCACGTTTCACTCCCGTATAATGCTACACTCCAAACACAGTGTTTTAACAAATTTTTCCTAATCTGTAAGTCAATGTTTGTAGTCAGAGTAAGCTGTTTTTCATTTCAAAGGTTTTTCTAGCTTGAGCAATTCTATTTTTGATATCACTGAAAAAATATATTTTTTGCGAAAACTCAAATTCGAAAAATCGACATGAAAAGAATACTTTCCTTTCCCGATGTTCCATATAGGACAAGAGAAAATACAAATTGTTTATTTAAGGATAAGTTAAATTTTCCGAATACGTATTTCATGTTTAAAGAAGAGGAACAACAATAGAAAAATTTCATACGAACAAATTAGAAAAACAAATACTAAAGATATGAAGTAAAATAGGAAAACTGTGGGATGTATCAGGTACGGTAATAATTTTCTTTTAAGAAAATGATTGATAGGTTTCCATGGAAACACAAACAATGATAGTGACGTTTGTGAACGAACAAACTAAACAAGTTGAATAACCTGTAAATCTAGATGGAATGTTTCAAGAGAAAAAATTATTGGTTTTGAGTGTAAGTTATGATAAATTGCTTGGAATAGTTCGATTAAGTTGACATTGTGTTTTATCATCAGTAAACAATAATTCATTTTTCTGGTGTTATTTCCGGTAGGAACCCACGCACTGAAGTTTTCTTACATCGATGCACGATTAATTGTTACTTAGACAATTCTTATGTTGTGTGTTACGTCATACAGAACCTTTTTAAACTTCAGTAAGAAACCAACCTGCTTCAATTTGCTTACAGACAGAACTATTTTTATACGTTAATATTAGTCTCCGTAATTATTAACTCGATTAAGGAGAAGCTATCTAAGTGGGATTACAGTGAGGAAATCAATAGTAAACCACCTCACTCTCGATTTTACTTGGTAAAACCTATAGAGGTTCAAACCAGCGTTTCAGCTGATGACCTAAACAACTCATTTTGAGGATGGGTGATCTGCGAGGTGTGGCTATTAAATAACGAGACTGACATTGTAAAAAAATTTGTTTTTATTTTATACATAATCACTTATTTTCACCTTCAATATACACTCCTTCTCTATCCCTACAACGCTCCATGCGAATTTTTCATTGTTGTAAATAGTGATGGAAGTCATCTTCTGTCAGCTCCTTCCGGACACGTGCCGCTTTCTATTTTACAGCTTCCACAGACTCAAATCTCGTCCCTTTTAATGCAGATTTCACCTTAGGGAACAGTTAGAAGTCACATGTTACAAGAACTGGTGAATAAGGTGGATGTTCTAACACTGAGTTGCTGTACTTGGCTAGGAACCTCTTGACAGATAACGCGGAATGAGCTGGTACATTGTCTTGGTGGAGAACCCATGATTTGTCCTTCCACATTTCGGGGCGTTTTTCCTTACTCTTTGACGTAGTTTAGAAAGTACCTCAAGGTAGTAATATTGATTAATTGTTTGACCTTTAGGAACCCAGTGAAGGTACACAATCCCATGGATAAAAAAAAACAATTATCATTGCTTTAAATTTTGACTAGCTCATTCGAGCTTTTTGGCTCTCGGTGAAGTTCGGCTCTTCCAGTGCATGGATTGGCGCTTCGTTTCCGGATCATAAGTAAAAAACTACGTTTCATCACATGTTATTATCGTTTCCAAAAAATTAGGGTCATTTTCAATAGCGTACAAAGTGTCAGTACAAACATTTTTGCGAGCTTCGTTTCAAACATTGAGCGGCACGTGTCCTGAAGGAGCTGACAGAAGATGACTTCCAGCACTGTTTCTAACAATGGAAAATTCGCATGGAGCGTTGTAGGGGATAAGGAAGGAGTGTATATTGAAGGTGTCAATAAGTGATTATGTATAAAATTAAAATAAATTTTTTTACGTCAGTCTCGTTATTTAATAGCCATACCTCGTATGAGAGGTTTCAATATTATCTTCTTCAGAGGTAAAATATCTGACAATTTTCAACCTCCTCTTTACATAGGCCTACTTCTGAGAAAGATAGTCTGTCATTTTCTATCATCCCAGAACTGATAAGTTCATTTATACCATCAAAATAATAAATTTGAAAATTTATATTTGAAAAGAAATAATCGTATAAAACTTTAGTTATACGTCTGGTACCGCTTTTCTGTCGGAATTTTTAGAAACACATTCACCTAAATAACATTTTGTATGTTAAAACCTTTGGTTCAATACGATCCTAGTACAATTTTATGTCAAGATAGTAAAACAAGCGAGATTTTATACCATTCGTACAAAGCTTTTAAATGGAAATCGATTTCAATTTCGTTTTCTAAACCTACACAATAATCAAATTGCTGACATAAAGCCGCAGTAAATTTCTGACCGCTTCATTTCCTGAATTTCATTCAAATTTTCATTGTCAATAGGTCAAGGTTACTGTACAATTTTTGAAAATCTATATTCCGTTATTTTCCAGAAAATTTTACAAAAACTTTTTAATTTTACTTTATTTTCTCTTGCCCTATATGAATATATAGGGAAGGAAAGTATTGTTTCAGGTCAATTTTCCGAATTTGAGTGTCCACCGGATATACACGTTTTCAGACCCGCTGAACCCAAAAAACCAATTTATTAGCAATTGGTCTGTGTGAGTGTGTAAATAAAATATCTCAAGAACGGAAAAGCGTACGAAATTAAACCTTGAAACTTAAGTTAGGTATCTCTGCGGGACTCGACTAGAACATTTTCATCAAAATCGATCAACCAGAAGTAGTAATTTATTCGTGTGATTTATCACTTTTTTGCGAGTTTCTCAACAACGGCTCCTACGATTTTATTAAAAATTACCTAATTTATGAAATGTTTTATGCTCATTAGGATAGGGTAAGCATAATGTCTGTTGAAACTCTAGGAGAGCCTGTTTTTATGTCGTAAAAAATGGTTTTTAAGATTTTAATATTATGTAGTTTAGTGAAATATTGTGTAGGCTATATAATCAAAGTTGTAGAACATTTCAAAACCTACAAATTTCATATAAAATATTTATTTGTTATACAATTAGTTTAGCGTCAATTAATGATATTTTTTGTATTGTTTACATCAAAATAGCTAAAAAAATCTTTTAGTTGCTGGGCTAAAATAAATAGATTCACATGGTCAGCTAATTAAATGACTAAATCATTTAAGAACAGAAGAGGCAGGGCGTAAAAGACACTAATCAGAGTTATCTCCTCTGAAAGTAATGGTTTTCATTATACAACCAGACCCTGTGGTGAATGAAGTGAAGGTGCCATTTGCAGAGTGGAAAATGTAGACTATACTTTTCAGAGAGCCCGGCAATCTGATAAGCGTATTTTTCCACTCAGTGAGGAAGGTAAACCACCTCACTCCTCGTTTTACTTACTAGTAAGACCTCTACAGGTTTAAACCTGTAACACCCCTAAACAAGAACACGTAAAAAATGGGGTCTTCTAAATTTGCGGCTTTAATATGCATTTTACGACAAAATTGTATTAATGTTATAAAAAATTAAAAAATTCACTACTTTAATTTTAAGCATCCCCCCCAGAACCTCGTTTTGAGGCAATTACTGATTTTCCGTATATTTTTCATCAAAATCGGTAAAAAATTAATTTTTTTTAAGATTGTGGCCTTAGCATTTTACGAATAAGTATTATAGTCAAAGTTATAGAAAATTAAAAATCTGGTTTGAAACACTCACACAACTTTCTCTTGCCAATGCAAATAATTAACAATATAACCTAACATTAGTAATAAAACATTATAACATTATAACTCCTTCACGCTAAACTAGACTCTATAGAGAAAAATGCTTAAAATAAAAGTTGTACCTACTAGATCTTTTAATTTCCTACAAACTTGATTATAACATATTTTTCGTAAAATACATACTAAGGCTGAAATCGTAAAAAAATCGATTTTTTACGTTTTAGTGACAAAAAAACAGAAAATCGCTAATTACCGCTCAACTAAGCGTTATACAAAAAAACAAGTTTGAAAAAGTTGTAGGATTTTTAATTGTCTACAACTTTTGTTATAATTTTTGCGCTAAAATGCATATTAAAGCCGCAATTTAAAAACAAAAAAATTTCTTTACGTGAAAACAGCCTCTTCAAGAATTTCAGGAGACATGGCGCCTACCCTATCTTGTAGAGCATAAAAAAATTAGTAAATGAGGCGATTTAAAATTTAAAAATCGTATGAGCCGTTTTTGAGAAAATCGCAAAAAAGTGAAAAATGACACGAATAAATTTCTACTTCTAGTTGACCGATTTTGATGAAAATGTTCGTGTCGGGTCCGGTAGAAGTATCTAACTTAAGTTTCAAGTTTGTACGATGTTCCGTTTTTGAGATATTTTGTTCACACCCACACACGCGCGCGCAGACCAATTGGTAAAACATGTTTTTTGGGTTCATGAGGTCTCAAAACTTGTAGATCCGCTGAAAACTTGATTTCAAAATATCAACATGAAAACAATACTTTCCCTCCTATACTATATTCATATAGGCAAGAGAAAGTAAAAAAATCTACAACTTTTATTGTTCGATTTTTCTCGACAGAGCCTAGTTAGCAGCAATTACTGATTTTCCGTATTTTTAAGTTCTGCAGAGGTCGATTTTTCATTTTGTTAATCATTTATGATTAAAATTAGGTTATGTTTTTCATTTTACATTGTTTACTCATGATTAAACATAGGTTATATGTTTCATTATTTAAATTTGCAAGAAAAAGTCGTGTGAGTGTTTCACACTATAGATCTTTATTAGTGGCTACATGAGGATTCAGAAATTATAAGCATGGTAAAACAAATTGTATGAACTATTATTGCGAAAGACTAAACCTGCATTTAAATTGAATAACAATAAATATTTTATTCAGAATTTTTTTGAAAAACGGTCGATATTATGTAAATTATTATATAGAATTTTATCAATTATGTTTTCTAGCTTGATCTTATTTAGTATTATTACCATTTGCACTACGTTTTCTGTTTAATTTATAAATCTTCACTAACGTGTAAATGAATTCACACAGTTCAGAGTTTCACAAAATTAAAATATGGAATTTCTCAGTGTTTTACTGAAAGCTGGGATTAAGATTTATAAAATAATCATACAGCCGTAAATTTTTTCCGGCCAGAATTTTATTTAGTTAGACTTCTATTTTGTAAGAAATTTATGATATATTTACCTGGAAAATGTACTTCTTGTTTTGGTGCATTAAGAGTGTATGCATCTGGACCAGGAGATGTCTCCTTGCTAGATTTAGAGGGAGGAAATCTCACGGCACGCAACATTTTGAAGAAATATAATAAATTTTCGCACAGTTATTTACGTTAATAGATTTTTTTGTTTATTTTTGTTTCTATGGTTAATATTTTTTCATATTGGGCCATTTTAGATCACGTAAAGAAACTTTTAGGTATTTCTGATAGCTCGTTTTGCAGTCCGCACTCTTAGCATTCTGTTACTGTGCGCGTTTCTCCTTTCGTTAGTTCACCCGGTGCTCTGCTTTTATCCATTGGGGAAACCCTTGAAGTCAGTAATCAGTAATCTGAACTATCCATTAATTGAACGATCCATTATGTTTTCTCAGTTTATTGTAATTTTCTCAAAATATTTTTGACTTTTTTAAATGATGTCTTAATTAAGGAAACTACGTCTTTTTAAGGAAATATAATGGATACCATATTCCGGAAGCAGTTAAAATGGTATGCCCATTTGCAAAGGCTGGAGGGTGGTAGGTGGCCAGAGAGGGTATGGGAGTGGACGCCAGCCGGTAGAAGAAGGACGGGTAGGCCGGAAGTAACATGGTCGGATGGGGTGCAAGAGGCAATGTCTTTGCGGCGGCTCTCCAATGGGGACAGGCGAAACAGAGACGGGTGTTGCTTAGGAAGTGAGATACGGCTGGGGTTGTAAATCCTCTTATGAATATATATAATATAAACCGTGTGTCCCACGAAAAGGTTTCTATTTTTGATTTAATATGCCGGATGTATCGCACGCTCTAGACTGGAAACTTTACTGTTATAATAAATAGATATTTAAAAAAAGTACCCTCGAGTTTCATTTGCTTATAATTAATCAAAACAAAATGGGAAGTAATTTTATTGGCATAACCATTTCAAATTGATGGTTTCTTACAATGTTACTTAAAAATAAAATGAAAGAAATATGAAAGTGATAAATTATTAATGAACACAATTTGTTTCATTAACCTTTATTCGAACTGATGTCCATCAACAGCTACGCACTGATAGCAACGAAACAAAAATGAGTCATAAGCATTTTTGAAAAATTGCCGAGGTATCAACAGCAGTTTCTCTTCAATCAGTCTCATTAATTCATCGTCTGTTGCAATAGTGTGAGAATAAACTTTTCCTTCAAAAAGTCCTGTAGGAAAAATCGCAAACAGAGAAGTCTGACGATCTTGGAGGCTAATCCATGAGGCCGCTTCCACGACCTTTCCAACGGTTAGGAAGATTTTGGTTTAAAACCGCTTTGGCCACATTAGCATAATGTGGAGGAGCTCCATCATGGTGGAAAAAACGTTCTGCATCTCCGCCTGAGAAAGATGAGGAACTATGTGATTAGTTACAATTGATGCGCATCTGTCTCCAGTCATTGTCTGATGGGATATATCATAGGATAAAACGCCATCCTTTCTATCTAAATCCTATTGTAAAAATATAAGTGGTTTTATCCACAAGATTATTCTTCATTTTTTATATTATTTTCTTATTCCGCCATTTTGTTTTGATTAATCATAAGCAAATGAAACTCGAGGGTACTTTTTTTGGATATCTATTTTTTATAACTGTAATGTTTCCAGTCTGTAGGGCGAGCGATACGTCCAGCATATTATTAATCCAAAATAGCAATCTCTTCGTGGGACACCCGGTATATTTATAAGTAAATTTTACTTGGGCATACATTCTATATTAAATATTTATTTTTTAAATAACAAAATGTTTTCTTTTTCAATTTTTTAATTAAATAATCATTTTTAAAACATTATTTTTCTTCATTTAAATAAGTCTAATAAGTATAAAATTAAATATACATGTAGAGAGATCGATTTCTGAGATATCGATCTTCTATAAATTAAATTAATATTTAATTTAAAAAACAGTGCAGATAGAATTTATATTTCTTATAACAAGTGGTACGATATCTTTGATTTTTGAAAGACAAAACTTATATATGTACTGTAGACATAATATAACTGTAAAAAATTGAAATATTTATTAGATTTTAAGAAAATGTTTCTTGTGTTAACATGGTGTAATACAGTGATTCCGTGTTACTTTAATACGTGATACTTCTTTTTGATAAATTGGTGAAGGAATTGGTTATTAAAGAAAAACAAATAAGCAAAACTTGTTGAAATAGTCCGTTATTTATTTTATCATATTTATTGAACCATATTTTTTGTTATATAATATAAATGTAGTATAAAATATATATAATATATTCTTACATATTTATTTAGGTATTTTATTTATTATAACGCAATAGACATTACAGATTATCGTCTCTTATACAATATAATACAAAATTCAATCTTACACAAATATAAATACAACAGTACAATTACATAAACCCGAATGGTTTCATCCACACAAAATAATACTTTCCACTAATACTGTAAAATAAAAGTATATGTGCGAAATGTATGGGGAAAAGGGAAAAAATATAAGGAGGAAAATTTATAGGTTTTGTTTTTGTAGTAAAAACTAAAGATAAAAAATATATTATTTATTTATTTTTGGTTTATGTCTGATAGTTGCAATTTCTGCTAATGCATTCGGTGGAGAATGATATATGAAAATGAGTATTGAAAAAATGCCAGACCTGACCGGGAATCGAACCCGGGACCCCAGCGTAGAAGTTAGTTGCACTAACCACTACGCCAACAGGCCGGCCAATAAATTGTTTAATTAAAATTTAGTTATTTTTTTCAGCTATAAAATAAGAGAAATGGAATATGGCACTTTAAATTAAAACCCTTAGTCTGAAATATAAAAACGCCGTATAGAGAGAAAGGTAAATTTAATAAATCTTTTCAAGGATCTACAATAAACTGGAATCACAACATTTAGTAAGCTGGACGTCAACATAATGAAACATACCTTGAGCTGTATTTTTGTTTAACCTAACACTTCTATGAAATGCTATAAATGCTACTTCACGCTATGAAATGAGGAGACACCATTATAACTAAAATAATGATGCGAACAATTGAACTAAATACATAAAAAACTAAAAAGGCTAAGAGATGACACTATAAAGGAGCGAAAATTACAAAATGTAAAATTGTAAAATCAAGAAGTTGTATTCTTTGATACATTAAAAAAAATTGAAAACTATTAAGAAACCCTTTATACTTAAAGTTCAGCCGTTCTTAGTTTGCTCCTACTGTCAACAAACCAAAGCCAGCTACTACAGGGTGCACGCTGGAGGCCGCGACTTTATGGATGTCGTATTCCTATTAAGTTAACTATGTTTAAAATTATAAGTACTTACAGTACTTAAAACATCAGTCATGATATGATGTAGGCCTAACAATTTCCTTTATAAAAATACTTTTTAAAGTATTTTTAACCCACGTTAGGTATCATTTTAACCCACCGGGTTGGTCTAGAGTTAAAGTCGTCACCGCGAGTCAGCTGTTTAACAGCTGATTTTCGGAGACGAAAATTCCTGGTTCAAATCCTAGTAAAGGTAGTTACTTTTATACGGATTTGAATTCCAGACAGTGGTTACCGGTGTACTTTGATGGTTGGGGTTCAATTAACCATACTCTCTCAGGAATGGTCAACCTGAGTCTGTTCAAGACTACACCTCATTTACACGTCATACATATCATCCTCATCTCATTGGGTCATGGGATTGCTTATTGTTCTCAATTGAACAGATTGCAACGTATACTATTAGGGATTAAAAAAAAAGAAAAAAAACGCATTTTGTTGTTACATATTAATCAGCGTGTAGACATTTTTATATAATGCGCATGCCCAGTGACGTCATTATTTGTTGACAGTAGGAGCAAACTAAGAAAGGCTGAACTTCAATTCCGGAAGAACATTATCTTATACAAAAACATTGTTGACAATATTTTACAGTGTAACAAAAAGATTTGTTTATTTAAGGGGAGACTGTTTGATGGTTTTGACTAAAATTTCGATTTTCGGTTTTTCATGTTTTTCAATTGTTTAGACCTAGGCCTACCATAAAAACATTAAATTATAACAAAAAATTATTTTAATGAAAAAAATTTAAGTTTTTAACCGGTTTATCCTAAAAAATTAACATATCGCCAATAACAAATATTTTTCATATTTTTATATTGCTCATTTTAGTGCAAAAAGAATTTTAGTTTTTTTAAAATAACCGCTTCACTATTTTTAATATTCTCCGCTGTTGGTGCAGCTTTCTAACCAACTGTTGATAGGAAATTAAACTTGTTTGTGTAAATTTTGTTTCTCATTTGTGCGTTTTCCCGTAAATTTAAATTTTTAACACTTAGGTACGTTTTTCTCAGAAACCATTTAACCTACCAGGCTGAAATTTTTATCAGTTAATTAACATGTACGTTCACATTCACCGACATTGGTTTTACTTACTCAGGTGCTCAAAAAAATAGTATAATGAAAAAACGAAGAAACAAATTGTAAAAATTTTATGTTATTCGTTACTCTTTTAAAAACTTTATGGTCCAACAGATTAAATTGAAAAAATGTCAGTAGCTAAAACCACCCTACAACTATAAGTGTGTAAAGTTTCATTTTCGTAACTTTCTCCAATCCAATGAAAAATGTACCTAAAAACAGCAAATTTAACATTGGCGGTATACAAAATACAGTCCTAAAGTTAACCCTTTTAACCCTTAAGTTAAAATCTAATTTCAGGTTTTCCAATATTTTTGTATATTTTCAGAAAATTTCCATTTTTTCACTTCCGTCAAAATATTACATTACTTTCTTCAGGAAACTGAGAATTTATTCTACCCATTTCCATGATAAAAACAATCGTAAATAAATAAGACGGTTTGGATTTCTCCAATAGAATTAATAATCGTAAAATTTATTTATTTAAACACGACAAATTACATTGACACCCACTTCTTTGTGTCTGGAAACCAATATAATGCTAGATGATACATGAAACCTGGGCTAAAAATATAATTCACTGTCACTCCAGTAACCTAAAAATAAAATTTCGTTCTACTCTTATATATATATTTTAAGTTATTTTTAGAAAGAAAAAAATCAACGCTATATAGAACTTAGTTTGGACAGATTGTAATTTTCTAAAAATACTCTGGGAGAGAAGCTAAGTGGATGTGTCAAAGAGGCCAATTCATTACAAAAAAAGGTGAATGGCATTGAAAAAGATTGATGAACTCTGTCATGCTTTGATCAACGCATCTAATAAAATTGTAAAAAACCCGTAGAATGTTGTGAGTCGATTAGAACTTTATTTTTTAGTTCATTGGACAAATAAAATTATATAATGCATTTTTGAAAGAATAAAATAAATGGTAAAATTTTTATTAGTCGTGCCTATAGCACCTTGGTAGAAGTTTAGATATGTAAACGTAAGTTCCATGGTTCAATTTGCAGTTAATGTTGCTAATTCCTAATTAAAAATTCTGTTTAATTCGCTGTATAAAATACAGCTAGTTGTATTTACTTACAGTAGTATTTACTTTATAATAAAGATAAGATCGCACATCGGTTTACAAAGAAACAAGTAAAGACAAAAACAAAATTTTATCAGTAAGAACAATTAAACGAAAAGAATAGGTTTGTTCAGACGAATTGAGAAAAACAAGATCCGACAGAATGAAAAAGTATTGCCAAGAAAGAAATGAAAAGGAAATAAACTGCCGAAGAAAAAGAACTAACCAAAGAGACTAAAGTGATCCTTTGTGGTCATAAAACAAGAGAAAAGAAAATTTCCGGTTAGAACCAGGAAAATATTAACCTATTAAGTCCACATATTATGATAAAAAATTGCTAATAGCAGCTTCTCATGGTTTAATTTTATCTCATATCAGTTATGTCATATTACTATGGGGTAATTCTTCACAGTGTAACATGGAAAGAGTTTTTAAAATACAGAAAAAAGCTGTCAGGTGTATGATGGGAGTCAACCACCTTACCTCATGCAGATCACTATTTAAAGAGATGCAATTGCTCACAGTTCCTTCTTTGTACATTTTTGAAGTGATAATGTACTTTTTTCTTTTTTTTTAACGTCCGACTGTTTTGCAATTACTGCTAATGCAGACGGTGAAGGGTGAAATGATTTTTTGTAACGTATGAAAATATGCCATGCCTGAATGGGATTCAAACCCAAGACCGCATGATGAGAGGTGAGCACGTTACCAACTACGCCAATGCAGGTGGCCAGTAATAATGTACGTAAAGGAAACTACCTATTTACAGAATTAAGATGTTCACAACCACTACACTAGAAACAGAATCGATTATTATGCTCTCATCATGCGATCTTGGGTTCGAATCCCATTCAGGCACGGCATATTTTCATATGCTACAAAAATCATTTCATCCTCCACCGTCTGCATTAGTAGTAATTGCAGGACAGTCGGACGTTAAACGAAAAAAAAGAAAAAAAAAGATTATTATGCTGCTAATCAGATCACTAAATTGTTTGAACAAAAACCAACTTATGCAGGTAGAAAATACACCAATAAATTGCCCCGCAAGGTTTAAAAAGTTGTGACAATTTAAGTCAATTAAAAAAAACTGAATCTTTAATTGATGAAACATTTTACAGTGTGCACGATTTCCTTTCTAAATAGTTTTTGGTTGAAAATTATTTAACTTCTAATTAAACAAATATTGTGTACTATTTGATACAAAGGGGTTCATGACAAACCTACTGAGTTAAGCAGTAGCGGAAAAAATTATTGGTAAGTGATGAATTCATCATTCTGTTTGACTTTTTAATTTTGTGTGCTTTTTGATACAATGGGGTCCATGGAAAGCCTACTGAAGTAAGCAGTAGCAGAAACAAATTTTTGGTGGTACGTGATGAATTTATCATTGTGATAAACTTTTTGTTTATCAGTTTTATCTTGACATGTCCTATACTCCCTATTGGAGTCTCCTGGATGCAAAAGAAAGCATCTACGATAATTACTTAATATTCGGGCCGAAAATATCTTACCGACTGAAAACAGTGTACAGATACTGAAGTCACGAGATTGCCTTCAGCGTATGGCTGTGAGGAGAGGAAGTGAAAATTTGAAAGTGCTGCCAACCTCAACAGTGAGACACTACTCGTACATTTCACTACCGTGCAGTTTCTACATACATTTTGTAAGCTGTGGTTTATTCCGAGAAAATGTTTTCTTCATAAACCTTATAAGAAATAAATGTAACCTGTAAAGTTGCCTACAGCTTGATTACATGACTAGAAATGTTTAATTTACTGTAATTACCAGCTACCTTATTCCATTGGAACAAACTTTTCTACAAATGGATCGCCTTCTTTACTACCGCTGTCACCGGCCTCTTCACTATCAGTCCCACTAGTACCTCAACCTAACCGTTTCCTTTTTTTACCAGATATAACAAAACTGTTGAAGAATAGCTTCTTCACGTCTTTAATTTCCTTCTTTATTTTTCGAATTGTGGAAAAAGAAACATCAGAGTCGTTAGCCACTCGTTCATGGCTATTTTTAAGAGGCAGGGAAGGCATTTTTGTTTAGCTTCAACTTCACAGCAATTTATTAACAGCATTTCGTTCACTGTGAATTGTCTGCCCTCGTTTTTGAGAAACTAACATTTCTGTTTACGGTAACAAACAGGTATACTTGTACAGTTAACCTACAAAAGGTTCCGCGATATACTGTATATGCTCTGGGTATAGGCTAAGTTGCTGTGCTTGTTGCACTGAAATTAAAGCAAACGTGCATGCGCACTGATGCTTTCCCCTTTACCCCTCGTTGCAAACAAGGGCAAACTCGTGACTTAAGTAACTATTATATTAATTTCCAGATTATATTAATTATATATTAATATAATATATATTAATTAGTTGTTGTTGTTTAGGTCATCAGCCAAAAGGCTGGTTGGAACCTGTAGAGGTTTTACTAAGTAAAACAAGGAGTGAGGTGGTTTACCATTGCCTTCCTCACTGAGTGGAAAAGTACGCTTATCAGCATGCCGGGCCCTCTGAAAAGCACATATTTTCCACTCTGCAAATGACACCTTCACTTCATTCACCACAGGGTCTGGCTGTATAATGAAATTCATTATGTTCAGAGGAGATAACTCTGATTAGTGTCTTTTACACCTCTACCTCTTCTGTTCTTAAATGATTCAGTCATTTAATTGGCTGACCATGTGATAAGAAACAGAACTATTTATTTTAGCCCAACAAACAGATTGAGTGTAAATAATTTGACACTCCACCTGTCTATTATGGGCAGATATTAATTAGTACATTATATTAATTTCCAGATTCGTGGCGGGAATCGTAACCAGGATCTTTCATTTTACCGTTAAACGCAGTCCAGGGCTATAACCACTACACCGCAAAACTGCCTTACAAAAACTAGGTTCTTTATTGAACTAACTAATTTTTCATTCTGTTTTTATTGTTGACCTTATTGTATATATATATATTTGCGTATGTTATATATTTTGTGTCTTCTTTGTAAATAATTGTACTATAATGTACCGTGGTCTCTAATGATCTTAAATAAATAAATAAATAAAAACTAGGTTCTAAAAGAACCTAGTTCATCTCTACTATCGTCATTGTCATCTCCAACTTTAACACTTTGTGTTTCGAGATGTTGATTCACGGTTCATCAAGTTTGATTTTGTATAGATATATTTTTTGTTTCTTCACAGTTTGGTCTTTCTCAAACACACTACTGAGTGTCGTTTGTGTTTTTAATTCTAAGGACATTGCTCAGATTTTCTCATATTTGCTTAAAGTTATTGTATTTATTAACTGATTGCAAAAGAAAAACTATACTGTTAAAAAAAAGCGCTACAAATAATAGGTTTTTAAAATAAATTGTACAAAATTTTGAAAATATTATTCACTTCATTGTCAAATTTATCAAATTTGTAACACAATGAGCACCATATGGATGAAGCAAAACATGACAATGGAACAAAAGTTTAAGCTCCTGAGTATAAGGTAGAATAGAAGCATTTACTTTCGTTCTTTATATCTCAAGGTTGCTCCAATTTTCATTCCACTCTAAATCAGTTGTTTTATAAGATCTTTAAAAGTAATTGTTTTACTGATAAATTTGGTTCACATTTTCAAAGGATTGCTGAAAACCATAACCTTTTACTTCGATTTTGAAAAAAATATTCTTCAAAAAAGTGGAGCAGAAGCATCTTCTATATTTTATTCATACAGCCCAAGGCACATCAGTTGAGAAGATTCAGTTTCAAATCCTTCATTTCAAATTTCAAAAAGAATGTCACAGGGAATTCCATGACAATTAATCTACTTTTGATTTTTGAAATGAAAAATTTTAAAGTTAGCCAAGAAAAATATTATACAAATCTTTTTTTTTAACAGATTACCTTCCAGTTACTTATACTAAGTACAGTAAAATTTCACCATTTGATTACTAAATTAAATTAAACAATATAAATTTACAATAAATTAGATTGCATTAAATCAGAATATCATACATTTTTCATTCTCATAATTATTAAGAATAGACACACACAATGTAAGTACAATGTTAAGTACAATGACTGTTATTTTAATAGAAAAATACTTTATTTTTATCTTCTAAATATTTTTCATTAGTCTACAATAAAAAGGAGAAATATTTTCACAATTATAAGATTAACAATATTATTATTATTAATATTAATATTATTACGTATTGTCGTATGCAATTTTTACTTACATTATAAAATATACCTCTAAAATACTGAGTGACAGAAATTAGAAACGTTAAAATTTTGTAAAAATAAAAAAGAAAAATACAATTGAGAATAACGTCTCCGTTTTTCGACGGAATAGTCTGGCTAATTCTAAATTCCAGTATCAAATGTAGATTTTTGGTAGGAGATAAGTCATCTTTGCCTCTCCAGTTGAACAGCTAATAAGAAATTTAGCCTACCTTCTGTCACCGTCGCCCCTTTGATTAGGTACTGTGCTGCCGGCAATCAAAGCTTCCGACTTAGCGACAGGGGGAGCCGCCAATAGTTCCGAGAGGGGTGGTAGGCTTGTGGCGGCGTACCGACAGAGGCCTTTGTTATCAAGACCATACCAATAACCGCCCTCTACTACAGCGCTCGCGGCAACTATATAAAGAACGCTACACTCAACAGGGAGATTCAATTCCGATCGAGACAGCAGACAAGACGTCCACCACGGCACACGACTACAGGACTCCAGGGAAGACTAATCGCCGACCCCGCAAGAGAGAAGATGATGCTTCCGCTCGGCGACCCGTCATTGTAAGCCGTCGACCGGACCGTCATCGCTTGCTGACGCGAGCGATGCCCACAGCGGTCTCTCGACCGAGCCTAACGTCTATCGGATCCAACGAAGCAGCCAACGACGCACTACTGCGAGGGAAGAAGATGATGTCTCCGCTGGACGATGACACGCCGTGTCGCCCAGCTCTTCGACCGCCACGACGACTACGACCGACGCTTCCCATCAAGACGAGCACCACTTAAACGGCCCTTTTCAGTGTATGCGCAGTAAAAAAGAATGCTAGTAATACTGCTACACAATTCAGGCTGCAGTTAAATTCACGACTTGTTTTTATTAACAATTATTATACTTTTATGTCCCAGTTCCAGTTTAGTAAAAAATAGGTACGTATTAGTAGCTACTATTATTCTGTAAATCAGTTAAAAATTACAAAATTTAAACCAAAGGTAAAATTATTTTGATAATTTTACCTTTGTCTACCTAATAGACAAAATTTTTACCTTTACAGTATGTACAAGTAAAAAATATGTTATAATTTAACAAAAAAAATTTGATTGTGTTACACCTTTTAAATTTTTAGAAAATTTTCCTTCATTAAAATTTTTGTGGATATAGTCATTTCGGGTTTCTTAAGTGTTTTGTAAGAACTTGGATCCAAGCCTATACTTATAGTTAAAATGAGAAAAGGTTTTATTAGTTCGCAGTGATAAGAAAGAGACTGGTCTGCTCTATTGACCATTTTAGTAACGCTTAACCTAACCTGTCAAAGGTATTACTTCGACAAATATTCCAGATTAGATTTCCAATTAGGTTCTGGAAATATTATTTAATCATTCCTTTCAGTGATTTATTCGATTCCTGCTAATGATTAAATGTTAATAAGTAAGAAATAAATTATAATTAACCAAATAATAAGTAAAAACAGAAAATTTATGCATTATAATCACACGTATAAAACTTTTATCAAAACTTACTAAAAGAAGGTGAAGATTTTTTGAGGCACATCTTTACATGTGATGAGACGTGGGTCCACCATTACACTCCCGAATCGAAAATGGCAAGTAAGGAGTGGCGAAGGAAGGATGAAGGCTGCCCAGTGAAAGCCAAAACTCGTCTCTCAGCCGGAAAAGTTCTTGCAACAATTTTTTTTGACTCAAGGGTGTTGACTCAAGGGTTTTTGACTCAACGAACAGTGCATGCGGCTTACTACTGCCAGGTGCTACAGTCGGCAAAAACCAGTTACCGAAACAAAAGACGAGGTGTGCCCATTAGAGATGTCATCCTTCTCCATGACAACGCAAGGCCTCACACCGCATTGTTGACAAGAAATAAATTGGAAGAAATGGGCTGGGAAACTCTCGAACACCCTCCTTACAGTCCAGACTTGTCCCCTTGTGACTACTTTTTGTTTGCGCCTCTGAAAGAATCACTTGGAGGAAAACGATTCGAAAGCATTGAAGATGTCGAGAAGCACGTGCGCGATTGGTTGACAACTCTCCCTCAATATTTTTATGAACAGGCAATAGGCCCCTATTCAAGCTTCCAAATCGATGGCAGAAGTGTGTAGATAATGCAGGAGACTATATTGAAAAATATTGAAGGCATATTGTATAATTTTGTATATATTTTCATTTGCATTTTGTATACTGCATTTTGCATTTTGTATTTTGTATGCATTTTGTATAATATTATTCAATAAATATAATTTTAAAAATTACCGTTTATATTTGATTCGCCCTCGTAACAGCTGTCACCCAGTAATTTACTATTGAATAATAATCTAACAATTTACGTACATTATATTAATAAAAATTTACATATTTTTTCTATGTACTTTTTACAATAATATAACGGATGTTTCAAAAAGGATCCAACTGGTTTTTAGAAGACATGAATGTAGAACAAAAATATAACATTGATTCTGCTGGAATCAACATTCTCGCTCGTCTAAAACTAACATTTCAATAAATTGATAGATTAAATCGGGATAACCACACCATCCACAGATTTGTCAAAAAATAAAATCTGGTGTGAAACACTCACACAACTTTCTCTTGCTAATGCAAATAATTAACAATAATCCTAACATTAGTAATAAAGTATCAGAAATAAACAAAAAACTAACCTCAATGAACATACCCTAATTTTAATCATGAGTGAAAGACGCAAAATGACAATCTACCGCAGTTTGGCTTAAAAATACGGATAATCACTCTTTCACGCTAAAAACTAGGCTCTGTAGAGAAAAATGCTCAAAATAAAAGTTATAGATCTTTTAATTTTCTACAAATTTGATTATATAGACTTTTGTCATAAAACTGCATACTAAGGCCGAAATCTTTAAAAAATCGATTTTTCACAAGTTTTCGTGAGAAAAAAAACAGAAAATCGCTAATTACCGCTAAACTAAGCATTATAAAAAAATTGTTTGAAATAAAAGTTGTAAAATTTTATATTCTCTACAACTTTTATTATATACATTAATGCAGTAAAATGCATAATAAACCCGCAATCTTAAAAAAACAATTTTTTTTTACGTAAAAACAGCCTCACCAAGAATTTTAACAAACATGACGCCTACCCTATCTTGTAGAGAATAAAAATTTGAACAAACCAGGCGATTTAAAAAAAAATCGTAGAACCAGTTTTTGAGAAAATCGCAAAAAAGTGAAAAATTACACAAAAAACTACAACTTCCGGTTGACCGATTTTGATGAAAATGTTCGTGTCGGGTCCGGTAGTGGTATGTAACTTAAGTTTTAAGTTTCAATTTCTTACGATATTCCGATATTCCATTCTTGAGATATTCTGTTCACACACACACACACACACACACAGAGACACACACACAGACCAATCGCTAAAAACATGTTTTTTGGGTTCAGGGGGTCTGAAAACGTATAGATCCGGTGAAAACTCGATTTCGAAAAATCGACATGAAAACAATACTTTCCTTCCTATATACAGTCGACCCTCGCAATAACGGACACCGTTATTACGGACTTTCAATACAACGGACTAGCTGTCAGAAATCGGCTAAAACGACAGATCGTGTAAAACCATCGTGATAACGCGTCTAACTTATTCCGACATGTGCTGCTATCTGGTTAAAGTTATGCCGTACTGTGCGTAGGAGGGGTAAAGGTTAACTCACGGTTACTTGTTAGGAAACGGGTTGGTCTATTTCTAGTTGTCTTTGTCCGGTAGGGTTAATTCTAGTATGTGTTAGTTTTATCTGTTTGTGGTCTTTCTTAGCTTTTTCAGTAAAGTGTTTACTACTGAATTGTAGTTTATTTCATTACTTATACAGTTTATTATTTCATTATATTTTATTATTGTTGGTGTACATATTACGTTTTGTGTTTGGGGAAAGTCGTGAAATTGTTGTTAGCTTTCTTGAAATTTAAGATGGCGTCCTCGTCTAAAAGAAAACGAGTTAATTTGCCCGTTGGCGACAAATTGCAGTTAATAAAAAAACTGGAATCTGGTGCTAGTGTTGCAAGTTTGTGTGACGAGTACGGTGTTAAAAAGCAAACTGTTTCAGACATACGGAAATCTAAAGAGAAACTTCTGAAATTTTCATTAAACTATAATAATGCAACGAATTTAGAGAACGAAAGAAAACATATGAGAGTTGCGGGAAATCAAGATCTCAAAAATTCCGTTTTTAAGTGGTTTATGCAACTACGATCTTCTGGAATAAACGTGCGTGGTGTAGAAATTCAGAATGCTGCTAAACGATTCGCAAATCGACTAGGAATAGAACATTTTGAAGCTAGTGATGGATGGCTGTGGCGATTTCGAAGCAGACATGGTTTAACAAACCATATAACTCATGGCGAAGCAGCCAGTGCACCGACTGAAGAAATTCAACCTTTCAAGGACAAATTAAAAAAGTTAATGAAAGATGAGTCTTTGAAACTTTTTCAAGTTTACAATGCTGACGAGACGGGATTATTCTGGCGATCACTTCCGAAAAATACTCAAGCGTATGAACACGAAAAAAAACTACCGGGACGTAAAAATAGCAAAGACAGATTGTCAGCGCTATTTTGTGCCAATGCTGACGGATCACATCGTCTGAAATTAGCCATTGTTGGAAAGGCTGCACGTCCTCGTCCTTTAAAAAATATTATGAACACTCTTCCTGTGCATTATTATAGCTCTAAAAAGGCGTGGTTCAATTTACAAATATGTGAAGATTGGTTTTTCAAAAAATTTGTCCCTTCTGTGCGTGAATTTCAAGAAACAACCTTAAATATTCCAGCAAAAGATGTAAAAGCTCTTTTAATTATGGATAATGCACCAGCACACCCGCTTCCTGAAAAGCTCGTCAGTAACGACGGAAAAATTAAGTGCCTGTATTTACCCCCAAATGTGACACCTTTACTCCAGCCAATGGATCAGACTGTCATCTCGGCATGTAAAAGATTGTATCGGCGAAAATACATGGATGAAGTCCTTGAAGTATTGGAGGACGACGATGATGCAACAGAAGATCGCCGAGGAGAAAAAACTCTATACAACATCAAAAAGTATTCAATTAAATCAGCTATTTTTAATATAAATGCCTCATGGAATTGCGTAAAAAAGGATACTCTTGTAAATTCGTGGAATAAACTATTGAAAGAAAACGACGATGTAGAAGAAAACTTAAAAGATTATCTACAAGAATCTGGTGAACTAGTAAACATTTTCATACAAAGAGGAGAGAACAAAATCATGGAAGATGACGTCCGACAATGGTTAGAAGATGATGGCTGCGATCCCGGATATCAAGTGATGAATGAAGATGAGATAGTAGAAGAAGTTCTCAAAAGAAATGACAATGATTCCAGTGACGAAGAGGAGGAGGTACAAAAGCTAAAACTTTCTGTAGTTCGGGAGGCAATTGATACCGTTATTTCATTCATCGATTCATCCGACGAGCAGAATGTACAGCAGTTTTATGAAAATATTAGACAGTTGAAAGAACTTATAATAAAGAAACAGAATCAATCAGGCACACAATCAAAAATAAGCAAGTATTTTTCTCCAATTCAATCTTCGAGTCAATAATTAACATTTTTCGTTTTTCCGTTATAACTCTTGTGATATTTCGTTTTTTTATGTACAATATACTTATTGTAATCAAGTTTTTACGACAACTGTTTTTGTGTTATACTGTAAGCTACACCTACTGTAATTTACGTGTAAATACTGTGTACAAATAATGAAGCCTAATGTGTTTATCCAATGTGACGTAATATGTAATATACTAGGTAAGTTTAGTGTAAAATTAAAATACGTTTTTCGAAATATATTTCATTTTAGATTATTTACTCATTAAGTTCACATCGTACAGTATTATGATTCTGCAAAATGTACTTCTATATTAGTTACAGTACATATTTCCCCTCAAGTTTGGTTATTTCGTAACTTTCAATATAACGGACATTCACAATAACGGACATCGTTGATCCCCATTTAGTCCGTTATTGCGAGGGTCGACTGTATTCATATAGGCAAGAGAAAGTAAAAAACCCTATTACACGATCGACGTGAGAAATTTCAGTACTCCATTTACGGCAGTTTTAATTGTAACATAGCCGTCGTAAATGCATGTGTGGGAGAGTGCCAGACGGGTTAGGACGGCAGTGACCGTTCCTTGCTTTTTTTATAGCCCGAGGCTGAAGCTTCTTTTTTGGATGCGAGAGTTTTCGTGGGCAACATTTTGTAGTTCAGACCAGTCTCGTCGCAATTATACAGCTGGTCACCGGAAATTCCTTCTTCGTCAAGGATTTTAAAAAGTAAGGTCTTAAATTCAGAAACAGCGTCTTTGTTCGCCGATAAAGCCTCCCCACTGATTTCATCGGGCCAATCCCATGAAAACTTTTTACTGGTTGTTAATTAAAGTTGTAAATTTTCAAAAAATAAAGTAAAAAAGGAAAATCATCGTCCGGACTATCCGGAATCCGGACTAGCGCGATCCGGATTTTTGAGAGTCTACTGTATTATGAAACAGCATTGACCAGTTATTTGGTAGATATTTTTCATGGGGAGTGGAAGGGCAATGACTCCACAGCGGAGGTGGTGGGGGAACTGCGCGGCTCGTCAGATCAAAACGTTCTTTACTTTCCGAATAACCCTCGTATTGTAAGGAGTCAAATTATTTACACTCAATCTGTTCGTTGCAGGGCTGAAATAAATAGTTCTGTTTCTTATCACATGGTCAGCCAATTAAATGACTGAATCATTTAAGAACAGAAGAGGTAGAAGTGCAAAAGACACTAATCAGAGTTATCTCCTCTGAAAGTAATGAATTTCATTATACAGCCAGACCCTGCGGTGAATGAAGTGAAGGTGTCGTTTGCAGAGTGGAAAATATGTGTTTTTCAGAGGGCCCGGCATGCTGATAAGCGTACTTTTCCACTCAGTGAGGAAGGCATCGGTAAACCACCTCACTCCTCGTTTTACTTAGTAAAACCTCTACAGGTTCAAACCAGCCTTTTGGCTGATGACCTAAACAACAACATTGTAAGGAGACATGAAATTTACGTATACGTTACTTACAGGCTATAGTTACTTGATTCACGAGTTTGCCCTTGTTTGTAACGAGGGGTAAAAGGGGTAAAGCATCAGTGCGGATGCGCGACTGTTTTAATTTCAGTACAACTAACATAACAACGTATACTATACCCAGAGCATATACAGTATATCGGGAAACCTTTTGTAGGTTAACTGTACGAATATAACTGTTTGTTACTGTAAACAGAAATGTTAGTTTCTGGAAAACGTAGACAGACTATTCACAGTGCTGAACGAAATATAATATGCAGTAATATAAAATTCTGTGAAGTTAAAGCTAAAAAAAATACATTTCCTGCCTCTTAACAAAATCCATAATCGAGTGGCTAACTAACTGTGATGTTTCTCTTTTCACAATTTGAAAAATAAAGAAGGAAATTAAAGACGTGAAGAAACTATTCTTCAACAGTTTTTTTGGCACACCTGGTAAAAAATGAAAACGGTTAGGTGATACTAGAGAAACTGATAAAGAAGACGCCGGTGACCGCTATAGTAAAAAAGGCGATTCATTCGTAGAAAATTGTGTCAATCGAATTAGGTAGTTGGCAATTACAGTAAATCAAACATTTTTAGTCATGTAATTAAACTACAGGGAACTATTTTACAGCGTCTTATTTATTTCTTAAAAGGTTTAGGAAGAAAACATTTTCTCGGAATAAACCACAGCTTAAAAAATTTATTTAGAAACTGCACGGTAGTGAAATGTACGAGTAGTGTCTCAGTGTTGAGGTTGGCAGCACTGTCAAATTTTTACTTCCCTTCCTCACAGCACATTCATACGCAAAAGGCAATCTCGTGACTTCAGTATCTATACCGTCTCAATAATACGGTTGCGTCCTTTTCGAAACACCCATTGGTACAGTATTACGCACTCATTTATTACTTATACTTAAAAATACCAAAATACATACTTTCTTGAAAATATATTTTTATTATAATCGAATTATTTTTATTATTTTTATTATATTCTATCCGAATATGCCAAGTACAGTATTCAGATGAACTAATGTCCCCTAGCCGTGGGAGTGAGAGAATGCATAACGCTCTCACTCGCACAAGCCATACTCGCCGTTCCAATAACATTGTCTTTAATTTTACTCATTTTTGTGAGCAACCGTTTATGAATGCAGTAAACTAACAAGCAAGATAATGACTGTAGTATGTTTTCAGATTTGGATTATAACTGTAAAGACCTTAGAGCGCATGCGTAGTTATGCCACATATCTCCCTCTCACTCGCTCGGCTATGGGACATTAGTTCGTCTGATACCTATATTTCCAAAAAATATTTTATGACTAGTACTATTTAGAAATCAGGTGTGCAAAATGACTCGGGTAAAATTTATTTTGTACCCAAAGATTTGATGTGAATAAATTATCCTTTTTTTTATACTTAAAGATTATTAAGAGTTCATTATGATCACTATAAATAACTTTTATAATAAAAAAATAATATATTTACTGGAAAAAAATTTCACGATTTCATCATAAATATTTAATTTAGGAGAATTTCTTAAACATTTTATAGCCAAGTTAACTGGTTACAAATGACAAATGTAACAGTAATAAATAACTAAGAAATTTAGTTTTGTTGATAACCTCTAATGACTCAAATATTTAAATCTTATATCATATAAAATAAAAATGTTAGCTATAAAATTAATATTAAATGATCAGTAGTTTTTAATGAAGCCATTGAATCTGATGCGTTTTTAATCGATTTAAGGCGACATAGTACCTAGAAATATATCATTAGGAGCAGTAACATTATAAACGATTTCAAATATGAACTGCATATAATTCCTATAAAATTAAAGCAGTGTTCCAGTGGTATGACATAATGATTCACGTTTTTCTATTTTCTGTGGTAAACTTTCAAAACAATTTGTAGACAAATTAAGTACCAGTGTCTTCCGATCAATTAAAACTTTTTCTGTGACTTTTTTTGTCATCAGTCTCTCGACTGGTTTGATGCAGTTCTCCATCCTGTTCTATCTTGCGCAAGTCGTTTCATATCTACATACCTGTAACAGCCTACATCTTTTGTAATTTGCTTTGTATATTCTAATCTTTGCCTCCCTCTACAATTTACTCCCTCAATATTACCCTCCATTATTAATAGCCCAATACCTGGATGTCTTAGGATATGCCCCACTAGCCTATCCCTTCTTTTGGTAAGATGCTTCCATATACTTCTTTTTTCATCCACTCGCCTAAGAACCTCTAAATTACTTATTTTGTCCACCCACCTAATCTTTAACATTTTACTATAACACCACATTTCAAAAGCTTCTATCCTCTTCTTTTCTACAGGCCCCATCACCCACGTTTCACTTCCGTATAATGCTACACTCCAAACATAATGTTTTAAGAAATTTTTCCTAATTCTAAATCAATGTTTGTAGTCAGTAAGCTGCTTTTCATTTCAAAGGCTTTCCTAGCTTGAAGAATTCTACTCATATCACTTGTGCTTCTACCATCCTTTGTTATTTTACTCCCTAGATAGCAGAATTCCCGAACTTCCCGTGACTTATCTTTCTGTGACTTATCAAATAGGAAAACCAGAGAAAGTTGTTTTTGGTGAATAAATTTACATAGAAAGCATATCTTTTCATTTCATGGTAAATCTAATAACTGCATCTGTTAATTAAAAAAAAAAACGTAATGTGCGTACGTTGCAATCTGTTCAATTTAAGAATAATAAGTAACCCAATGACAATGAGGATGATATGTATGCCATGAAAATGAGATGCAACCTTATACAGACTCACTACGATCATTCCTGAGAGATGTTGTTTAATTAAACCCCCAACCCTCAAAATACACAGGTAACAACTGGCTGTTTTCAAATCTGTATAAAAATTTCTACCTTTACTAGGATTTGAACCATGGAACGTTCATCTAAAAAAAAAATCAGCTGTTAAAAGGCTGAATCGCGGTGACGACTTTACCAACCCGGTGGGTTACAGCATCGTTTAACTCGTTTTACTTTTTATTTATTTATTTTTTCACACATTTCTAAAGTGTTTACGTTGCAATATGTTCAATCTCAGAACAATAAGCAAGCTTACGACACAATGAGATGAGGAAATGTATGACGTGTAAATTAGGTGGTCTTGTACAGAATCACGCCGACCATCCCTAAGAGATAATGGTTAATTGAACCCCAACCATCAAAGTATAGCCTGATTTTCATAAGGAGAGCGCTGGGCAAAACGTGCGTCTCTATTGGTATAGTCTTGTATGTACTGCAATGATGCAGCGTATGAAATTAGCAATGGAATAGCATGCCCACAAGATACAATGGGTGTTGTCAATTTTTGAACAACACTCTGACTGTACATCTAACTGTTGGTCGAAGGGGTATGCAGGGTCGAAGTTAAGTATGCGCATGCGTAGTCCAGCGCTCACAGCAATTGGCTTGGCCTTTTACACCGGTAACCATTTCTAATACTTAAATCCCTATAAAAGTACCTTTACTAGGATTTTGACCCACCGGGTTGGTCTAGAGCAACGGTTCCCAAAGTGGCGGGCGCGCCCCCCAAGGGAGGCGTGAAGACACGTCAAGGGGGCGCGGGACTTCGAGATAGCTTTACCCTCCATAACGGATCCTTTCAGTGTCAACATAGACTTCCTGCCCGAATTACTTAAAAAACAAGTTTTAGAAATAAAAAATGGTTCTGCTGTGAAAAACGATATCGATAAAATTGACAAAACATCACTTTGGGTTAAGTATTATCAAGTTTACCCTAGTAGGGCCTATATATAACAGCAAGTGGCACTAATTGTAATTATCTTTATCAAGCACCTATCTGTGCGAAAAAGTGTTTTAAGCACTTGTTACAATAAAAACAAAGCATCGGTGCAATGTTGGTTTTATCAATGATTTACGTTGTGCACTTTCTAATAATCAACCTTTTTTTTAAAAAAAATGCAAGGTCATCCATCCACTGATTATTTTGTCTTTTGTTAAAATTAAATTGCTACTTCTAATGCTACAAAAAATAAAAAAATAAATGTATGGTTAGTCAATGTAATACGTGATTTTTCATTGCCCAATAAAATTGTGTAAGGGGGGCGTGAGAAGTTTTATTTTTGGCAAAAGGGGGCGTAAAAGATAGAAGTTTGGGAACCGCTGGTCTAGAGGTAAAGTCGTCACCAAAATCAGCTGTTTAACGGCTGATTTTCGGAGACGAAGGTTCTTAGTTCAAATCCTAGTAAAGGTAAAGTTACTTTTTATACGGATCTGAATGCTAGGACAGCGGTTACCGGTGCACTTTGATGGTTGGGTTTCACATAACTATACTCTCTCAGGAATGGTCGGCCTGAGTCTGTACAAGACTACACCTCTTTTACACGTCATATATATCATCCTCATCTCATTGGGTCATGGGGTTGCTTATTGTTCTGAATTGAACTGATTGCAACGTACACACTTAGGATTAGGATTTGAACCAGGAACCTTCGTTTCAATACATAAGTTGTTTAACAGCTGTCGATTTACATTTGACGGAAAGTATAATCATGCAATTTTGTTCAAACGTAACAAAATTATGACATATGATAAAAATATGATTGCATATTGTCTAATAATATGGGCTGGAATTTTTCGTGCATTCTTATATAAAATATTGTTATAACACTATGGGATTAAACTTGTAATAATGTTCTTTGTTCTTTTAAATGTACAAACATTATTAGAAGTCTATTGACTTCACGTCAAGTAAGAGACATTTATAAATATATCCTTTATCAACAAATACCATTCTATAAGAACAATTTCAAATTGGACCTGCCATTTGAATTTGATGCCTGAATTAAGAGTTTCATACATTTACGTACATAAATACCTTAATTTTTCTAATTTTATTACAATTATGGAATTAACAGAGCAAATCTCATTATTATAATGATTATAAATATTTTTTTATTAAATATTGGACAGATTTTATGAAATTTGTATTTAAAATATAATTTTACAAAGTACATCAGTTAAATAGACTATTACAATAATATAGACAAATATGATACAAAACTACAGCAGTTGTATAAAAATATATAATATTGCATAAATTTATTGAAAAATAATTCTAGACTTTCATTTACAACTTACAATGAAGGAATATTACAAATTTTCATTAAAATCAAATTGGAATGAGTGTTCAAGAATAAGTTTTTCAACGGCACATTCTATTAAAATAGAACAAAAAGTTATTGGCACATTAGAATGTTTTAAAGTAATTAAATTTAATAATGGTCTTCATTTCAGTTCAGTCATCAACTAGTTCAATGACAGCTTTAAATTGTTAAGTTGCATTGATTAGGTGAGCGAGTTCATTCGAATAAATGATACTGGTTATCTCAAGTTTGAATATACAAAAATTAAACATCTGATGTGAAACAAACACAGGACTTTCTCTTGCTAATGTAGGTAATGAGCAATATAACCGATTTTCAATCATGAGTAAACAATTTTGTTTGTTCTTTTCATTCTCATTTTTCTTTCACCATTAACAATCAACTGCTGAGTCCAACATATAACCCACAGAACATGAAAAAAAAACATAAAACTTTTACTTTTTTAAGCTATTTTTTGTAAATGGAAGCTGTTCTTTATTGACAACCACCTAATTCGATCGCTGCTTTTCGCATTTTCATTTGACATGGTTAGACATGGTTTTTTTTGAACAGGGACTCCTAATAGAATTTGTTAAGGAATGTTTGTCAGCTGGTCACCATGCAAAGTCACTTACCGAGCCAGTGTTGCTTAACAATTAATAGCAATTTTCTATCAGCTGACTAACTAGGCTGGCCCGAAGACCGACAATTTTATAAACACTACATAATATTCACAGCCTTCTTGATGTTGGTCGAAGTTTCCACGGAACCTTCGTTTCCGAAAATCAGCTGTTAAACAGTTGACTCGCGGCGTCAACGTTGCCATTAAGGTCTTGTCAAACAAAACGCGGACTGTCCGCGCGGACAGTCCGCGTGCAGTCCGCTGCGGACTGAGAGAGCCTAACTTAAAGCGGAAAAATCAGGACGGACCAGACAGTTGTAAAGAAAACGAAGACCGATTTTTCATGCATTTTCGTTTATTGCAACTATAATTTCATTATTGTTGATATAGGTAGTTGTTGTTGTTTAGGTCAACAGTCGAAAGGCTGGTTTGAACCTCTAGAGGTTTTACTAAGTAAAACAAGGAGTGAGGTGGTTTACCATTGCCTTCCTCACTGAGTGGAAAAGTACGCTTATCAGCATGCCGGGCCCTCTGAAAAGCACATATTTTCCACTCTGTAAATGACACCTTCACTTCATTCACCACAGGGTCTGGCTGTACAATTAAATTCATAACTTTCAGAGGAGATAACTCTGATTAGTGTCTTTTACACCTCTACCTCTTCTGTTCTTAAATGATTTAGTCATTTAATTGGCTGACCATGTGATAAGAAACAGAACTATTTATTTTAGCCCTGCAACGAACAGATTGAGTGTAAATAATTTGACACTCCACCTGTCTGTTATGGGCAGTATAGGTAGTTATGGGTGGCATAATGATAGTAGTACGAGTATCTTCGAAAATTCCGCTTTCTATCGTGAGTTCGTAAATAACAAAATTATACTACCTCCAAAATCACTACCAGGAACAGACAACCCTTTACGAGACAAATTTGTTAATTACTTAAACTATTTGAGTCAATGAATAATGTTATAATTAATAAGTCGATGACTAATATTATAGATTGATACACTTTCAATGTACAGTTATGCTGTCTGTCAAGTCACGTCGACAGTAAAAACGTAAAAATAATTTTTTGTTATAAATACTGTAATAACAAAAAAATAATAAAATTAGTGTTTAGTACTACTGGTTTATTGAAGTTTTTCAGCAATTTCTCTCCACGACTGTGCTTTCTTAACCAACTTTTTGTAATGATTATCTTGCACATCATATAAATGTGGGTGCTCCCTAACAAGTTCAATTAATTTTTCCTCTTCATCGGCCATCCTGTCCGTCGCGGACTCTGTAGAAAAATACGACCTCCTAACAGTCCGCCGCGGAATAGATTAGTACGCGGCGAAGGCCGCTGTCTATTTGACTAGGATGATGCAACAATGTCTAACACAGGGTCCGCGCGGACAAGAGCGAACGGTCCGCGAGGGCAGTCCGCGTACTGTTTGACAGACCTTTAGACTAACCCGGCGGATTTCCGTTTAATACAATAAATTAATTTTTCTCGTAGATTAATTTTAAACCGTTCCTTAAACTTTCATTCCAGAGACATTTTTAATGATTAACTCAAATTTTTACTATAAATATCATACATTAATAATATTTAAAAGGGAATCTAAGGAATTCATCATTTAGGTTAATTAGTTAACTTTGACACTAACAATAATATAGATGATACAAAAATACCAATATTTTTTATACAACTGTATCTATTAATAAAATATTTTGTCACGTACAATGCAATTTTTGCACAATATAATTTTACTATATAATATATTACAATAATTAAATCACCTACATATTCTTACCAACTAATAATAATATTTTATTATCAATATATAATATTATTATCTAAAACTTACTTTGTGCAATCTATTAAAAAAAAACGTAAAAAAAATCACAAACTTCAATACATATTCATTGACATAAAATTTCTTTCTACCAAAAATATTTAATTCCCAATTCTTTTTTTTCTATTTGCACAGCCAGCATAATATTTTTTAGGTACTAATATAACATTTAAAGCCTTCCATTTTAAGTAAAAGTTTAGTAATTAAAGACTTTTTCGTAATCATGTTTTCTGCAAGGATATTATTATTTAACGATTACAATTTTTAACCGATGTGAATAAGGTTTGTCTTATGACGGGAATTTTAATGGCGTTACTAATCATACAGAGTGATTTTTTAGTCCTGTTACCCAATTGTTAAAGTCTCGTATTATTTTATAAGAAAGGGAAATTTTGTTTTGTGACACGAAATTCGTAGCCCTGCTCAACCGGTATAGATACGACAGTGTGAATTGATTCTCCTTGAGCTGTGTAAAATATTGTACAGTTTCCGGTCATGTTACAAACAGAATATCTTTTACCATAGAGCAACGGTTTTTCATTCTTGAACAATATTCTGCTACGAAATTTAAATTAAATTAACAACAAATAAAATTTTTTGGAGTTCCTCCACCAGAAAAATTGTCAATTTTTAGGCTAACAAACTGATTTCGAGAGACAGGTAGTTTTTTTTTTTGGTTTAACATCCGACTGTACTGCAATTACTGCTAATGCAGACGGTGAAGATGAAATGATTTTTTTAACGTATAAAAATATGCCGTGCCTGAATGGGATTCGAACCCAAGACCGCATGATGAGAGGCGAGCACGTTACCAACTACGCCAATGCGGCCGGCGAGAGACAGGAAGTGTTTGTGAAAGACAACGTAGTTGTGACCAACTCTCTTGACAGATGACGTTTTAGAGAATGTAAAAACAAGATTGCTCATTTTTCACGAAAAAGTTTACGAAAAATTTCCTCGCAAGTTGGTTTGTCGTATTCAAGTGTTCAAAAAGCTGCTAAAAAAATTTAAATTGTATCCTTATCACGTACTATTAGTCCAAGAGCTTTAGTCTCCAGATTTAAACAAGCTATTTTTCTAGGGTAAAAGAAATTCTGTTCGTAACACGACCGGAAACGGCACAAAATTTTACACAGCTCGAGGAGAATCAACTCACACTGTACTACATATACCGGTTGGGTAGGGCTACAAACTTCTGCCACAAAACAAAATTTCCCTTTCTTAGATAAAAATTACCAGACATTGGGTAACAGGACTAAAAAATCACTCTGTACTAAGAGCTCAAGATTTCTGGGACATAGACTGCGTTACAACATACATGAACCGAAGAGCCAGTATCTTATCTGCATATGTAGCGGCGGGCCATATACAAGAGTGTATTGAAAATAATGCCTCCATCACTATAACTTTATTAGTAATGGATATATTATTTACATATTAGTGTGAAATGATAGATTAAACTGTCCTCTACTCACCAATATAATCACTTTTCCACATAATCGCCGTTGACAGTGACATATTTACGCCAACGTACTACGCTTTGGAAAAATCCGTCACGGAAGAAGTCTGAAGTTTTCGTATGGTACCATTTTCTCACCTACACTATAACCTCTGCATTCGAAGAAAAACACATGCCCTTGAGATGTTCCTTAAGCTCCGGAAAGGGGAAATTTACAGGGCCCAAGATCTGAGCTATAAGGTGGATGAGGTAAACCGTCTTGAAACCCAAGCTTCTCAAGTACTGTACGCGTTTTCAGAATTGTATGAGGACGAGCGTTTCAAGATCCAGAATTGGCTCTTTGTCTGGACGAGCCCTATGTAGCCGTCGCTTCAGATTTGATAGGGTAGCAAAATATTGTTCAGAGTTGACAGTAGAGCCACGTACCAAAAACTCTGTATGAACGATACCATCATAATCTCAGAAAACGGCAGTACTGACTTTCCCGGCAGATTGCATTGTTTTGAATTTTTGGGTTGCGGCTGTGAATCGCCGCTAGTTCGTCTTGTTTACAAACAGTTCCAGTACATGGCTAACCACTTTTGAGATTGTCTGGTCCATCATTGTAATAGTTATTAGCAATTAAGGCATTTTCAATACGCCCTCGCACACAACAAGCTATTGTTTTAGAGAGAGGAGGAGTGGGAGGGGATAGAGAGAGTGTGAGAGGGGGATAAAAAGAGAGAGAGAGAGAGAGAGATTAATAATAATTAATTCAAAGAGAAAATTAAGAAAAGTTATGGTGGGAGTAATAATAAATGAATAATTTTTTTTATGCTAGAACTTTTTTCTCCTGCCTTCTGTTGTAAGGGAGAATTTCCAATATGGAGAGAGGGTTCAACGGGAAGTCCTAGCCATATTCTTACAGGAACAATAGTTTCCAAGATTATTAAACCACTTCTAAAACAAAATAAAAAAAGTTATCAAAGTAAAATTCAAAAACTAATAATAATAAAAATCTGAATTACCGGAAATAAGTTTTTGAATAGAAAATGAAAAAAAATAAGTCTAGACGATACGCGTATTAAAAAATAGAACATTCACTGACATAACTTTATTACATTAGAGTCTATCTGACATAAAAAAAGACATTTGAGATTTTTCGCATCATCACGGGAGAACAGGGGCGTACGAACGAAAGGTTTGGAGCTTTACAGCATCCCAAGCGTCAGAAAGATGATAGAGAAGAAGAAGAAGAAGGAAAGATTCGGAGTGGGAATGGTAGTGTTGAGGTAGAGTAAATACGTTGCTGCCTTACCATTAGTTTTTGAATATTTTATAAATTTAGCTGCTTGAAACGATGCTTTTAAAAATGTATTTCGTTCTTCTCTTCGACTAGAAAGGAGAGCAAAAGAAAAAGACTAAGGGAGATTATGTTCACCTTCATAGCGAAATGTTAAAGGAGATAAGAGAACCCTTTTCTTACGGAGGTTATTATTAATAATAAAATTAATAATTTTCTGGGAATTATTGCGTAGTCGTTTAAAAATGTTAATTTAAAATCTAACTGGTAAATAATAAATAATCTTTAATTTTCAAAACACATCTCTTTGATCTCGACGATTAGATTCTTAAATATTCAATAACTGGGGGAGTTCAACTTCCTCATACCGATTTCTACTTTAACGCCCTAACCACAATCGGGAAAACCAAACCACCATTTCCCAAGAACCTTTATTTTAGCGGCTCTAATATCTAATTAGATAAAATTTTTAAAACTTTAATAAATATTTTGTCCAGTTTTAGTTTCAAATTCATTTCTTTCCTAACTTCTGTTTTTTTCAGATTCCTTATCAATCAAGATTTGATGAAAGTATGCAGTTGGATTCTTTATAATCTGAAAATTTGACAATCCGACACATCTGATTATCTTTAGAACATAAAACTTATATGATGAGTAAACATAAATGCAGTAGTGTATACAGAGGGTCTTTTTCTAAGCGACTTTTACGAAAAACTTTTAAATTGCATTTTCTACAAATTCCCCTACATTGAAAGAAATATATTTTAGAAATATCAGCAATATTTCGATATATGGTAGACAACTTCATATTTTTAAATAAAAATCAACATTTTTATATTGGATTATACAAGATAATTTAAAAAAATTTGGTTTCTTTTATTTTTCTCCAAACCAACAGTTTAGAAGAAATATTTTTGTTTTTTTGTTTAACGTCCGACTGTTTTGCAATTACTGCTAATGCAGACGGTGAGACGGGTGATAGATCACAACGAGTGACGAATAAATGCCAGACCTGACCGGGAATCGAACCCGAGACCCCGGTGTAGAAGCCAGTTGCGCTAACCACCACGCCAACGGGTCGGGCCAAAAAGAGCCACAAAAAACCTCGAGAAACAGCCACTCGAATCTGAATTTTAATGTTTGGAAATAGAATAAAAATTAAAACGGTTTGCTAGCATGGTTTAAAGAGTACAAAATGAGTAAAAAATGTTTATCGTTAATTTTTTTACGTTTTTCGCAGCTATTATTACCATTTTTCTGTCCATCATATAATCCTTCTGCAGGCTTTTACTGGTCATCGCCTCCATTATTTACTCTTTTATTGTTTTGCTACTCGCCTTCTTTTCCTTTTCTTCTTTGGAATTCAATTCCATATTCAGATGAATGATCTGTCTTCATATATCCGACTCAAGTGTCAAAACCACAACATATATTGTTTTTTTTTAATTCATTTATTTAACGTCGCATCAACTACTAAGGTCATTAGCGACGACGTTGGGGTGTAACTATATAGTACAATGGAGGATGAAATGATTTTTTGTAACGTATGAAAATATGCCATGCCTGAGTGGGATTCGAACCCAGGACCGCATGATGAGAGGCGAGCACGTTACCAACTGCGCCAATGCGGCCGGCAGATATTGTTTTATTCCATCTAATACATCACACTATTTGACCTTCCTACCTTTCCCTGATTACTTTATTCTTTATGTGGTCCAGCTTAGAAATTTGACAACTTCTACTCCAGAAGCCCATCTTAACTTAACTTAATTTAATGACATCTTAACGGCTGCAATTATTATTTTATTTATTTTTGGCATTTCACAAGTTTCTGTACCGTACACCAGAATTCTTTACTATGTTGTTCTTCCTTTTGCTACTTTGTTCAAGGTGTACATAAATGGGCCACTAGGGGAATGAACGACAAAGTCTAATTTTATAGTAATGCAGTAGGAAAAATAACTACAGACTCTTAATCTTTTTTTATTTCTAAATATTAAAATTCATATTTGATTAGTTAGCTGTAGCTCGTAAACAGTTGAGTTTGGACGGAAGTACAATAGAACAAGAATATCTCAAAATTACGTCTCGTGGCAACACTTACCATGAGAAATAGAGATTGCTTTTTAGATATATGAAGTTTTCTGTCATATATTGGAATAATGACAATAATACAGTACAATTTGGTTAATTCGGCCTTGAAGCTTGAAGGAAAAAAATTCGAAATAACCAACATAATACGAATTGTAAAGTATTATAAAGTTAAATAAATAAGAAATTCGAAATTTTGTTGCAACGATATTTGTTGTACTACTATGTATAACAGAAATAAAGTAGAACGTCAATTTCACAGAAAATCCCGATTTATTTAATTAATTAACTAGTAGAGTATTTATGTAGATACATTTATGTATTAATTATAGTATTAGACATACGGTGAATCCTGAATCCTGAATCCTGGTTGAGAGGGCTAAGAAGCCCTATGATGGCGACATCGTGTTAAGGAACACCTGGTCGCTCGGGGAACAATATAACAGAATAATTGCAACCTCAAGAAATTTAGGGGGAATTTTATAGTTTAAATAGGAAATAGGATTCTGGTTCGTGGGACATTGGAACTGGGACTTGAAAGGAGGTAATTTATTTTTAGAAGTTATTTGTGGAAAATTTAAATTAAGGGACAAGTGGGTTTAAGAGCGGCTCTTTTATTTTATTTTATTTTTCAGTGGCCTTTTTTCAGTTTTGTGGGAGGCCTAATATTTTGGTGAGGGGAAGGCATGCATTTTACTGAACGTGGACTTAAGGTATAATTTAAGGTAGGGGTTAGTTTATGATTTCAGGGGAGACGGAAAGGGTAGAGTTTGGCATAATCACCGGCCTTTTTATCTTCTGAGTGTTTATTAATTTAAAATGGCGGCTCTTTTCACCGTAGTGGAGTGATTATGCATAGGAACATGGGGACAACTACCAACTGGGGGGAGTGAGTCATACAAGTAGGAGGGGCATGGGTAAATAAGAGGAATACAGGGCAGAATAAAAATGTGGCAACTCTAAATTTTGTTAAGTGGGTCATTCTAAAATTTAGATAAAGTCGTGGAATGGTAATGGGATAGAGACTTCAGGTGGGTGTAGGCGTCGGTACAAGTCCTGAATGATCTGGGGTCCGTCAGTTTTCCCAGCGTCGTGTAGCCGTTTCGAGGTATTGTAAATAAAGTCCTCCATAGAAGGGAAGAGAAGGTGTTCGTGTATGATGCGATTGGATATAAGATAGTGGAACTGTGTGATGCACCGGAGGACTTTGTTCTGGTATGCTGAAGTACGTCTTTTGTTGGACTTGGAGAGAAAGGGCCACCATACCGTAGACATACGGTATGTCCAGTATGTATTAATGAATACATTACTGCAAAAGTTATTGCATCTATTAAAGAAAATTTACGAAAGAGAAAAAAGAGATTTAAATACTGAACACATAAAAATAATAATTCAGTCGTAAAAAAATGGATTAAATTGAATCGTTGTTTGGGTCAACAACTAAAAAGGCTGGTTTTAACCTTTATTGGTTTACTAAGTAAAAACGAGGAATGAGGTGGTTTACTATTGCCTTCCTTACTGAGTTGAAAGAGTATGCTTATCAGCACTCCAGGCTCTCCGAAAAGCACCCTCTTTCCACCCTGCAAATGACACCTTCACTTGATTCACCTTAGGATTCGGCTTTATAGTAAAATTTATTAATTTCAGAGGAGATAACTCTGACTAGTGTCTTTTACACCTATACCTCTTCTGTTTTTTAATAGTTCAGTCATGTAATTAATTGGCTGACTATGTGATAAGAAATAGGTTAACTATTTTTCAAGGTTAACTATTTTTTTTAGCCCTGGAACCAACAGGTCAAGTGCAATTAATTTAACACTCCAACTGCCCGTTATGGGTACTAAAATAGAATCAGTAAAGTTATAAAGACTTTTTTAACACACGATTGATTATGGCAAAGCTACTGTCGATGCGTAAAAAACTGTGTAATTTTCGTTTTTTTTTTTGATTTCTTGGAGAACACTGAACAAAATCTTCTAATTTACTTACAGCACACAAAAATAATCGTAAGTAACGTTATGTTTTCAAAGCCTATAAGGCTTACAGGCTGGAATTCCGTATGTTACTCACGCGTTAATAAATTGATTCTATGTCTATTGTGTCTAATTTCAACCCAAACGCAGCCGGTAAAATTTTTATTATATGTTTATGAAAACCCTAATTAAAGAAACATTTTCTTTCTTTCTTTGAAAAACTTCGAATTAATTAAATAACGTATTTTTAAACTTCGAATTAGTCATACCATTTTTTATATGATTTAAATAATATGAGTTTCAAGGAAAATACCAGTTTATTCGAATTATCCAAGTTCGAAATAACCAAATTATACTGTATTATAAATGCCAATGCATTTTTAATATATGAGAAGTAAGGAAAGTTCCCCATTTAAATTTTTTTTGAAATGTTTATGGTTTCTAAGATCCAATTGCACGCTACTTAAAAGAACACCCATTCTAGCAACAATTGGAAGGATAGATCAATATTAAAACATATGTACTGAAATAATTTGCTGTCCACCAATATCTGATTTTAATAATATTTTGTTCCAAAAATTTTTATTGCTTAAAAGTATTAAGACTAACTTTCCTGATTATCAGATTATTTTCTGGTCCTATAACTGCTGGATTATCAACTGTACTCGTTACATAATTGGATTTATGGTATTACAATAAGGTATTTTTAGGTCTTATATATTTATCTGAACTTTTAGGTTGGATATTTTACTATTACACCTAAATAATATTCAAGATATTATGATATTATATTCAAAGTTATTGTTCCATGTAATATATCTACAGTTTACGTTTGTTATACTAGTTGACAAACCAACGCGAGTTTCAAGGTTAATCTCTTTCCATACTCTGTTGTTGTTTAGGTCAACAGCCGAAAGGCTAGTTTGAACCTCTAGAGGTTTTACTAAGTAAAAACGAGGAGTAAGCTGGTTCACCATTGCCTTCCTCACTGAGTTGAAAGAGTATGCTTATCAGCATGCCAGGCCCTCCGAAAAGCACTCACTTTCCACCCTGCAAATGACACCTTCACTTCATTCACCACAGGGTCTGGCTGTATAGTGAAATTCATTACTCTCAGAGGAGATAACTCTGACTAGTGTCTTTTACACCTCTACCTCTTCTGTTCTTAAATAGTTCAGTCATATAAGTGGCTGACTATGTGATAAGAAACAGAACTATTTTTTTTAGCCCTGGACCAAACAGATAGAGTGCAATTAAAATAACACCACCTGCCCGTATTGTGCATTTCCATACTCTATTCGCCCCAAAATCCAGCTTGTTTGTCACTTTGTGTATAATACGTTTACATCGCTGTACTGCATTTTTGTAATGTAACACCAGCAACGTCAAAGGAAATTCTTTGACCTTGAAGCCTGCATTGATATGTCTACTAGCATAATCAATCTGGATGTTTATTTTATAATCATTTCATATTAATGATTAATCAATGGTTTAGGTAATACGGTCAAGGTAACATGGTGTTCAAAATATTTCTTTACATTATGATAATTTAAAAAAAAATCCAACGCAAAACCGTAGGATATTTCTCACAAATTCTAAATTTTATCATGAAAATATGAACTGAATCTACAGTGTTTTATATATATATACATATCTTATTTCATAGCTATAATCTCACATAGACAACTTTTGGTAATTTGTTATACATAAAAATATTTTGACATGATTGCTTTTAACACAAAATACGAATATAAGTTTTATTACTGCACTAAGTAACTTGCAAGAAAGTTTTCAATTTAAAAAATATATAGGCCTATAAATTACTTTTTATTTTGATGTGGGAATATAAGACTGATTCCAGTTGAACTATTAACTACTGTACTAAACTATTATGAACAGTAGTAACAGTAACATTTAGTTACAGTAGTAACTAAATTTTTTATTTTTTATGGTTAGTCAAATGTTAAGTATTTTCCGGTCATCGGTCAACCGGAACAAACTCTACTTCATTTTCTGTTTATCACTTGATGATCTAGGTCTCCTTTTCACCACCTTACAGTGAAAATTTAGCACCAACTTTCAACTTGAGCATATCAATTAACCCCAAAAAGCTCGCGTTTAATTGCGGTATTGCCTACTTCTGCGTGCGACCATGAATTTCAATGAATTTACGGATATTACGTACGTGTATTAAAAATATGCAGAAAAATTATTTTGTTGCGACGAAAAGGATTAATGTATAATCTGGGTCGTTGTTGCAATGGACATGACATGGTACTCCTGCTGGAAAGCTCTTAGAAAACCCATTGTGAATGGAAGTCCAGGATTGAACGTCCTCCAGGACAAAATTTTGTTATCTCGTCAAAAGTATAGAGTTGGTAGAATGTTTCCGTAGCAGTGATTATATAGAGGTAACTTTTAAATTGTTCATGTGTGTTTCATTATGTTTGATAGTAATGGAAGGAACGCAGACGAGATAGGAACCTGAAGTTAGTATAATTGTAAACCGGTAACTGGAGAGTACCAAATAATGTACAGAAGAATTTATAAACTGAAAAAATAGAAGAGTGCCAGTAATCACAGCTATCTCCTCTAAAATTTTTGAATTTCATCACATAATTACAGATTCTGAAGTGAATTAAAAGGAGTTCTCAATTTTAGTAAAAATAATTTCTGTGAGTTATTTGAATCGTCTAGTTACAAAAGCAGATGCATCAAAAAATGTAAATTTTTCAGGGGACCTGAAAAACGTTTCTCTCAAAAACATGAAACGATACAGCAGTCTGACTTACTCGAGAGATAGCATTAGGGTAAAGGATTTTTCATACTGACTTTTAATTTTCTAATGACCGTAGTTTAAGAAAAATTTTACATACTATTTGTGGAATAATTTGGTTTTAAAACGGAATTCGGATCTATCTGGTTTTTAAATAAACTTAAAAACCAAAATATATAAAACGCATTATTATTTTAATTTTAACATAATTAATCACAAATTTTGGTGTTTTAGGAATATAATTTACAAAGATTAGGTACGATAATATTAAAAAATTATGAAAAAAATGTTCATAATGCTTTTTCCGTGATTTATTATTACCAACTTCTTCAGGATAACACCTACATTTTGTAATATTATTAAAATGAATCACTAACTTTAATATTTGTTTAAGAAAAACGACAACACTAAATTATACCGATAAATAAAAAAGTCCACTAAAATACAGCTTGCAACTACCTGCTCGTGTTACAACATAACCTCAAAATAATGTTCAAGCCGTGTGACATAAACATAAATGTTTTCGAAGTCAAGAGAATGAATGTATCTGGTTTTGAAACTAACCAGCAAGTTAATATAAATATTTATAACGGATGTAGACGGTTTTGAAACATATGCATTTTACAGTGCATGTAAAAGGTTATAAGCTGTTACAAAATGCAAAAATATAAAATTTGAAAGTCTTGGATGTATCTTGTTTTGTAACTAGACTATCATTTTTCAACCTATTGGAAAAGTTAATGGTAAACCATTTCTTGCCTCATCTTTCTTAGTTAAATCTCTAAGGGTTCAAACTAGCCTTTTGGCTGGTTTGAATGTTTTTTGTTTAACGTCCGACTGTTCTGCAATTACTACTAATGCAGACGGTGAAGGATGAAATGATTTTTTTGTAACGTAAAACGAGGTATGAGGGGTTTACCATTGCCTTCCTTACAGCATGCCAGACCCTCCAAAAAGCTCCTAATTTCCACCCTGCAAATGACACCTTCACTTCATTCACCACAGGGTCTGGCTGTATAATGAAATTCATTACTTCCAGAGGAGACAATTCGATTAGTGTCTTTTACACCTCTACCTCTCCTTTCTTAAATGATTCAATCATATAATTGGCTGACCATGTTATAAGAAACAGAACTATTTTTTTAGTCGAGAAACTAGCAGATCGAGTGTAAATATTTTAAAACTCCACCTGCCTGTTATGGGCAGGTATAATAAGTATAAGTTAAATTTTCATTGATATAAATTCAGCTGTAAATTTTTTCATTCGAATAAAAATCAATAATTATTGTAATAAATATTTGATGCCATAGATGGTAATATTCTAATCTGATTACTTGCAAAAACACAATTTTATTTTTAATATTATCATAAGTAAAGAAATATTTTAAACATTAATTCTAAGTTAAACGTAGAAAATATTCTACACTAATTTCATAATAATTATAATCTATAATGCCTTCATTAGCATTATATCTGTTCACCGAACGTTAACAACAACACGAGGATAACATTCATCAAAAATGACATTCGATGCCAAAATGGGTCGATACCGACAACAAATTAGACAACCTTTTGTAATAATAATATTATAAAAATTATTACCGTTGTCAAATGAATTCATTACCGAAAATATTCGCACGTAAGTTATTTCATACAAACGTAGCGTTAGAATGTAATGCGATATCGCTTGCAGTCATGCCGTTTATTTGAGTAGTTGTGAAAAACGGTCCTTCTGTACTATTGTTATTAATTCGATTTAAATTCTTCAAAGAGAGTGTTCTAGTTTTCACTAAATTCCCTTCGGATCCACCGACTCTAGCCGGTTTCAAACTTGACCCGGACGTGATGGTCATTCTAGTTAACGAGCGCCTAACTTGACCTATATTGCTATTGCATAATATCATCTCCTTACTGCTTAAATTTCTACCATCAAAACTAGAATCGTATCTTAAAGGTGTACAACAAGATTTACTTGATAAAATTGCTTTGAAACCCACACGGAATTTCTTATTAAAAAACGCATACAATACAGGATTTATACAAGAATTTGACGATCCAAGCCATTGAGCTAATGGTAACAATGAATATATTAATGTTTCTTCAACTCCGGGTGATAAATCACCTCCTAATTTAATTCTAGTGAATATAATGTACAAGGGTAACCAAGAACATGCAAATAATATTATAACTAATAATAACATCTTTATAACTTTCACTTTGGATCTATGAATGATCAATTCCTGATACAGCTGGACTTCTCCGGGTAATTGTCGGTAACACACCCTCCTCCAGATTAAACAATAACACACTGATATTAATAATAATGGTAATAAATAACACATGACTAAATTTGCCACGACGAAGTAAATATTTCCATTATCTGGTGTAGGCCATGATTCCAAACAAGTCTGCAACAGAAAATAAATAGAGCATTAAATATTAATACAGTTCAGTAATGTATTTTATTTTGTGTACAATTTTCCTAGTACAGTAAAACCTCACTAATTCGGACTTCGTGATATTTAGGACTACTCCAAGAAGAGCAGCTTTTTTAATTTTTTAGAAGTTTTTTAGTTAAAAATTAATAAAGTGCTACTTCAAAAAATAATAGCTTTTAACTGTCTAATAAAAATTGTTTCATCCTGTAATACATTATTGGTTACTCAGTGAAGAAAACGTTCCATAATTTAAGCTAGTGAAGTGAGAAACCACATACACGAACTTATTGAATTTGCATACTTCAATCCGGAATTCAATGGCTATTATCTTGCTCTAAGAGAGATGCGCCAACAAGTTATAAGAAAACAGTGCAGCAAAGAATCACAGAAAAAAAAAACAAGTTTTTTTTCTAAGCAACCTCAAATGATCCCTGAGGATATTTGTCAACCCTCTACTTCAACAAGTGCCAAATAATCGGTACGTAAGTACAGTGTTTTAATTAAATATCATTTTACACTGGACATTTATTATTTAACAATATTTTTACTGCCGTAAATATTTTTATTTCTATAGCTACTTTAACTTTGTTGTTTTTCAATATACTGTAGTACTGTAAGTTCATTAAACATCAATATTTCAGACAAGTAACGTTTATTTTTTAATTTTAATTGCCTAAATTATTCAATTTTTAGATGTAAACAAGTATTCGCGATAATTCAGACTTTCAATAATTCGGACTTCTCTTCCCCCCAATTAGTTCGAATTAGTGAGGTTTTACTGTAGTTAATATCCAAAAATATATTTTTTAACTCACAAATTTCTCATAAACTGCTCAGTTCATTTCTTGAATTTTTTTTATAAAATACAACTCATATATGAACTAATACTGTGTGCTTGACGAGAACTAGTGCCTAACACAAAAGAAATCTGAGGGGATGTAATGCGTTTAAAGAGCTCTATTTCAACAACGACCGAACGGAAAATGTTTAACGCTACAGAAAATTAAAGCCTTTTCTTTCTTGCTTTTATTCATTTAACTTAAATTGTTTTATTTTAAAATTTGTTAGAGATACATAAAAATTAGATAATAAAAAAAGTACCCAGTACTTAGCCGGTTTTCTGTTAATGTGCTTTTTAAACGTCTTTTACTTTACCCAGGATTTACATAAAAAAATCGGGGTTTAAGTATGTTAAACATCATGATATTTTCTGCAATGTAAACATTTATAAAGTAAAATATCATTTTCCGCTTTAATATGGCGCCAATTTAAAAAGTGCTATTGCGAAGATTGGGAAATGATTTTTCGACTGAATTACACATTTTTAAAAAAGTATTGTGTTAAGTATAGTAAACTCTTGCATTTATAAATAACAAATAAAATAGAAATGAAATTGTGATGGAACAGAACATTTTATTAAATTGGTTGATGATGTGCAATTCATCTTCACAACGGACATCTTTTGTGGCAAACGTTTACACATATAAAATGGTTTAATAAAATATTTTGGCCATAATATTTGAATCTTGGAACCATCAATTAAAAATAAATCTTTTATATAAACCTTGTGAAACTTAAACCCAAGAGAAACTCAGGTTATGTAACACATCCCAGTAAAGTAGCTGGAAATATACAATTTTAAGAATTAATTATGAATTTAAATCCTTTAAATCATTATTTTAAGTGAGAACCATACATCGTTAAAATCAGTTCATTCTTTGAGGAGAGAGAGAGAGAGAGAGAGAGAGAGAGAAAGAGAGAGAAACATCATATTACTTTACTGATGCTGGATATTACGTTGACATAAAAATATCGAATTAAAACCAGGAAACTAAGAAGTTATTGATATTTTTTTTCGTAATTCCTGTAAGCTGACATTTTTTTTAAAGATTTCTAACGATATCCATCATCAATCATTGTCAACGTCACACAATATTGTCGGGGTTAATGCACCTGATATATTTACCATAGGTTAATAACTTATCAATTTTTTACCTTCTTATTTTCTGTCACACATGTCAATGGCGAATTTATAGTTATTTTTTGTATTGCCAAATACCAAAAAGGCCAGCTCAGTGGATTAATCAGTTTACAGATAACTGATACGCTGAAGGTCTCGTTTTCGATTCCGGCCTCAAGTGTTAATCAAAATACAAAATAACAGCTAAATTGTAAGATGTTCATGCTGCTTAAATTAAATTTAAAAAAATAACCATTAGTATTTTTAATAATGTACCAATTGAAGTATGGACTATATCACACAAGATTCAACTGCAAAGTGATTTACGTAAATTATTTTTTACTGCATCGATTGGTGTCATTAAAAATGTAGACTTAAAAAAATACTTCTTTGGTCTGGAAGTTAATTTAACTCATCCATGGTTCGGTTGGTTTAGGTTTACCTTATTCATTTATAGTTACGTTATAACTAATGCAGTAATTTACTTTATAATTAAAAAAACATTGTGAAATATATCTTCTTCTTCAAGTGCCGACTTCGCGTCGGAGGTTGGCGATCATCATTGCTATTCTAACTTTCGAAACAGCTGCTCGGAACAGTGACGTGGAGTTGAGACCAAACCAATCTCTCAAATTCTTCAGCCAGGACGCTTTCCTTCTGCCCGGCCGGCGCTTTCCTGCTATCTTTCCTTCCATTATCAGCTGAAGAAGTCTGTATTTCCCGTTTCGAAGAACATGGCCGAAGTACTGCAGTTTTCGTCGCTTGATGTCGTATAGCAGTTCCATCTCCTTGCCCATCCGAGTCAGTACGTCCGTGTTTCGTACTCTGTCGGTCCACGATATACGGAGCATGCGGCGGTATAGCCACATCTCAAACGCCCCAGCCTCCTTTCTAGAAGTTTCGTTAGTGTCCATCCTTCCTGCCCGTAAAGAAGTACAGGAAGTACGTAGCACCTCAGAATTCGGAGCCTCGTGTTGAGACTAAGATCACGTTGGCACAATAGGTGTTTTAGTTTCGTGAACACTGCTCTGGCTTGCTCGATACGCGCTTTAACTTCCTGACCGTAGTCCCATTTGTCATTTAGGTGAAATATATAATAATCAAGAATATTGTAATCAGTAGTCTCTTAATTAATTCATAAGGCGTTGACAATTTGTAAATACTAACTTATTATTATTATTATTATTATTTCATCACTGTCCTTTCCTGAGCACAAACTTTGCCTTATTCACGAAAGTAATTCTGTTCAGATAGGTAAGAAATTGTATATACTGTAAAATTAATACTAACGGAAATAAATTTAAAAAAGTACTGTTAGAACGTTGTACTGAAAAGTGGTAGGTCCTGGGTTAGAAAAGGGGGGTCTGTACAATTTTACGCATCAAGGGTACCCGGAATGCTTATCACTGTAATGTTAAACTAAGGAATATTTTCTCAAAAACTATTACAGTTATTCTGTCCAAATTTTGTGTGGTTACTTTTCAGGCTATTCTACATCCACAGAATTAGTAGCATCTTTCTTTATTGTTAGGAAGATAAGAAAATGTTTTTTGAAATTACCACTACTTTTGAAAAGTATAATTTTTTGACTATTTAAGTGAAAAATAAATATTTAAACATATTATTTTACTCATTAACACCATTATATATTAACTCAGTACATTACAAAAATGATATAAAAGGCTGTACAAAAATTTCATTAAAATTCATTAACAGTTGGCTGAAAAAATGTTCCTCATGTATCAAAAATTGGTATTTACGGGAAACAAGAAAATAATAAAAGAAAACACATTATAAGTGCGGCAAGATAGTTACCTCTAATACATTCCAGGATCATAATCTGGAAATTCCTCAACGGTTACATTCAAAGCTGGTCTAATACCAACTTAAAAGTTTTAAACAAAAACAAAATTATGAATTTATTGTTTGTCATTCAAAAAATAGATATGTTTATGCAAAGTGGTAACGTTTAGAAAATAACGCAAGGGTTCTACATATTTTTAAATTTTTGGGGGGAATAAAAACTGCAAAAACCCCAACAAATTATCATTGGAACCAGAAAACTCTGAATTTTAATGATGTGCAAATGTCCAATCTCTTTCAACTAACGATCTCCCTGTTAACAGACGACTGAAACGAAGGTGGAATAGGGATCTTCTCCGACAACCATAAAAAAATCAATTTAACTTGTCATGCCTGTGTCATTTCATAAAAACAAAACATAATTTCATATAAAAACAATCATCCATCATAGTTTATAAATCATTATCATTGAAAAATATTGGCACCACATTCCTTGAAAAGTTTCACTCCGAAATCGGTCACTGGATCGATTCACATTCACGTCACATTCCCGCCATTCCTCATTCATTCCATCTCATTTACTAATTGTGCTTTAAAAAAATGTACAGTTATAAATAAAAATAAAGTTGAAGCCAAAAAACCTGATGTGCAAAAAACCGGATATGTGAAAATTTCAATTTTCTCCGTTCCGGGTACCCTTAAAACACACTGATACCTTATTGCACTGAAATAGCTACTCTGACAAACTGTTTGTAACTAAAAAGAGAATTCTTCCGGAAAGAGCAACGTTTAAAAAAATTAATTAATGGCAATTTTAAAACCATTATTGGAAAAAATGAAGAAAGTTATAATTGAATATGTGGAAAACTACATTCATAAAAATTTCAACAGATACGTCTAGAATTGTGTTGGAACACAGAAGAGCTCAAATATCTGACGTAAACAGAAAGCGAATATGCAAGGCAATCATTCAATGTGTCACTATCTTCGCAAACCTGCCCTAATGCTTTCAGTCGATAACATGTATTGTACTACTGGAGATACTGGAGTCCATTAAGGTCACCTGATAGGATTATCAGGATGTTCCATTAGATTTTGGATTAAAGAACTTTTCGCAGGAAATAGTTTTTAGAAGGATATCATTGTAGCAAAATGTTCTATGAATAGACAATTAAGAAGTTGAATGAGTATAAAACTGTTGAAAAATTATCTGATAATTAACTTTTATATTTTACATAGAAAAATGAAAGAAAGTTGTTTTATTAGAAAGATTTTCAAAAAAAACCACAAAGAAAATAAAACATCTATTGATTTTTTTATAGTTACTATGGGCTGCCTAATGAAAGAAAATACCTGAGTTTAGACAGCCATATCTTTTTAATCAGTAATCGTAAAAACTTGTGCCAAATATCAAATTAAAGCTTGTTTTGTTCTTATAGGGTATTAAGATGCCCAAAACGGGCAGGTGGAGTGTTATTTTAATTGCACTCTATCTGTTTGGTCCAGGGCTAAAAAAAATAGTTCTGTTTCTTATCACATAGTCAGCCACTTATATGACTGAACTATTTAAGAACAGAAGAGGTAGAGGTGTAAAAGACACTAGTCAGAGTTATCTCCTCTGAGAGTAATGAATTTCACTATGCAGCCAGACCCTGTGGTGAGTGAAGTGAAGGTGTCATTTGCAGGGTGGAAAGTAAGTGCTTTTCGGAGGGCCTGGCATGCTGATAAGCATGCTCTTTCAACTCAGTGAGGAAGGCAATAGTAAACCACCTTACTCCTCGTTTTTACTGAGTAAAACCTCTAGAGGTTCAAACCAGCCTTTCGGCTGTTGACCTAAACAACAAAAATAGAGTATTAAGATGTAATTTACGCCTACACCACCTAAAATATTGACACATGGGCAAATTTTTTGAAATGGATTTAAAATGATAATAAAAAAAATATTGGGGGCCAGCTCTAGCAGTAGAGCATGAGAAAATTAAATAAATAAAATTAAAAAAATTATGTAAATATCATTCTAAATCTGTTACAAAAGGTATGACTTTTTAAATTCTAATGCCAGTATCCTATATGTCATGAGTCAGTCGCTACCTTTGTGTTATGGCTTGTCTCTTGCTATAGATTGATTAATTTATTAGTAAAAATATAACCTAGAGATAGAATATTACCTGGATGTCACTGCCTTCCTCTAACGGTTGGAGCTGAAAAAATAACGCCCAAGGAAGTGTGATTGTTAGTGAAAAAACCCATATAAATATGATAATAATTCGACAAGCTCTTGAAGTCATCTGCCATCGCATCGGGTAACATATTGCTAAACATCGTTCTACTGAGATAGCCACTAATGTATTGATGGAAGCGTTTACGGATACTCCTTGGAGATACGGGATTGTTTTACAAACTAACCATCCCATAGTCCAAGCTGAAATCAGTTTAAAAAAATTTTATTAAAAAAAGTGTTTTGTTAAATAAAACTTACAAAATATTATATCATAATTCAAAAAAACTATTACAAATATCTTCGATATGTGCCACATTTGATTTACAATACTAATCGACATATCAACACAGGCTTCAAGGTCAAAGATCTTCCCCTCCAGTCATCTTCATGTAACCGGTTGTTGCATTGTGCGTAGACTTAGGTTCACATTTTTTTTTTTTGGTTTAATGTCCGACTGTTCTGCAATTACTGCTAATGCAGACGGTGAAGGATAAAATGATTTTTTTGTAACGTATGAAAATATGCCATGCCTGAATGGGATTCGAACCCAAGACCGCATGACGAGAGACGAGCACGTTACCAAATACGCCAATGCGGCCGGCAAACTTGTACTGTAACAACAGCAATGTAGACAAGAAAATCTTCGACCTTACAGCCCACGTATATCTACTGGGGTATGAATATAAGAAAACAACAGTGTTGCCAGATCTATAGGAATCATAAATCCAGTAAATTTTTTTTCATAATATATATTTTTTAATCTCTAACGTGTTTACTTTGCAATCTGTTCAATTCAGAACAATAAACAACCCCGTGACCCAATGAGATGAAGATGATGTGTATGACGTGAAAATGAGGTGTAGTCTTGTACAGACCCAGGTTGACCATTCCAGAGACAGTATGATTAATTAAACCCCAGGGATCAAATTAAAGGCCAAGCCAATTGCTGAGAGTGCTGGACTACGCATGCGCATACTTGACTTCGACCCCGCATACCCCTCCGACCAACAGTTAGATGTACAGTCAGAGTTTTGTTGAAAATTGACAACACCCATTGTATTTTGTAGCAATGCTGTTCCATTGTTGATTATATACGCTGCACTAATGTAATACATACAAGACTATACTAATGCAGATGCACGTTTTGCCCAGCGCTCTCCGTACGAAAATCAGGCTATACACCGGTAACCACGGTCTAGTATTCAAATCCGTATCAAAGTAAGTATCTTTACTTTACTCTGTTTCACGTTCAGAATGTGCCATCCCCAATGCTTCTACATTTGCTGCTTACTTGTCCGTGCAACGCATGGACATATCATCCGTGCGTCGCACGGACCATGTGCCATCAGCGAGTCGCTAATTAGACGGACTGACAACATGCACAAATACCGAAATAATACAAACAGCTGGCCATGTTATTAGGCACCGGTGACGTCATCGGTTACTTTTTTTTGTTTTACGTTCGACTGTTGTGCAATTACTACTAATGCAGACGGTGAAGGATGAAATGATTTTTTTTAACGTATGAAAATATGCCGTGCCTGAATGGGATTCGAACTCAAGACCTATCGTGACCCTTACCGTCTCTTCTATTTACCGTGCAGGAACCTTCGTATCCGAAAATCAGCTGTTAAACAGCTGACCCGCAGTGACGACTTTACCGCTAGACCAACCTGGTGAGTCTTTCCATACTATTGACTCAGAATTTTTTGTATTTTTGGTTTTACGTCCAACTGTTTTGCAATTATTGCTAATGCAAACGATGAGAAGGGTAATAGAGGAAAATAATTACTTTTTATCGTTGAAACGATCCAGAGTTTAGCTCTTTCTAAAACTAATGCAGAAAATGGTGTTAAAAATACCCTGTTTCTACTGATAGGAACTCGAAATTTATATTTCTTTAGAATTTTAAAATAAGGAATTGGTGATATGAAAGGAAGAACTTTGAAGTGCTACGTAAATTAGCATAAACAAAAAGTTTAATTTTCGAAATTTATTCTTATACGACAAAATATAAAGAAACCCGTAACCGAACAACAACTTTCACCAAGTAAATTACAAAACGGACAATATTTAAAAAAAAAACATCTAACGATATTCATTGAGATCTTTAACTTCTTTGCAGTGAAAATTAGGTCGCCGAAAGCACTGTCAACATTTTTTATTTTTATAAAATCGAAATAGAACTGCGTAGGATTTTATGGAGGTGTAATTAACTAAAACCAATTGTTTACATAATTCTCTTAGTTTTATAATCTTTAAATACGAAAGGATTAACAGCTCTGCGTAGGAATAATCCACTCAGATTCAGGACAGTATAATTTAAACTCATTAGCTTATAAAAAAATGTAAAAAAGTTCCTATGAAAGTAACTCAAAGCTAAAATATTGAATTCAGATAATTTTTAATATTGTATTATGAATGAAATGAATACGTATTTATTTCCACTGGAATGTATTTTTGTTTACCGATTATATTGTCAAATAAAAGTATTGTTCAAATGTAATACCCGCGTAAGCCTTTGGTTTAATAAAAACGATTCTTTGAAGTTCAGTCAATAATCATGAATGGGATTTCACATTATTTTCAATTTTTAATACTTACTTATATTCTACATATTTTGTTTTATTTTTGTATCTTTTGCTGGTAAATAATTTCGCAATATAAAGTAGCTTACATAAATTCATGATTTTTTTAGGGAGAAGAAAAATATATATTAAAAAAAACATGATATATGATAAGCTGCTCTAACTTATTTATGAAAAATTCAACCAGTCCGCTGAAGTAGTGGTCAGCGCAAGTGGCTTCTATGTCAAAGGTCCTCGGTTGGATTCCCAGTCTAGTCAGAGATATTTTTCGTCACTCAATTTCATCTAAGACCCTTCATCGTCTGCAAAAAGGTTGATTCTCACTATACGTTCCGTTTAAGTAAAATATTATTGATTGCAAATGAGTGTGCGTATACACATATTCCGTTCCGTTTCCCAAAGGTTTCGTTCCGTATATATAGGCTACCACATATCATTACCTACGCTCAAGCCTAAGGCTTGTGTAGGCATCATCACTCAATAAAAAAAAAAAAAATTAATTATTTATTTTCAGAAATTGTGTATTGTATGAGGTGTATGGAACAAATGGGTTGCGATAAAATATTTTTGAAAAGGAATTCTCGGAAATCGAAACTAATAGAAACATATGATTTTATTTTGATTCTTTCTACCAAGTTTTCGTAGGCTACAACGGAAAAATTTGTTAGAGGGGTTTTAATTGTATGAGAAACTATCAGACTGTGGTCTGATAGTTTCTCATAAAAAGAGTTACCGCCTTTGTAGTAAGTTAACATATAGACTGTGAATGGAATCGGGCCGTTTTGAGGTAGTGTCGTTAGGGACCGGTTTTGAATTAAGTTAATAGTGCATGGGCGTACAGGTAGTAGCAAGTGGTTGTGGAAAGGTAAATCATTGTTTTAAATGTTAAGTGATAGTATATTATTTATAGTTTGTTAGTAGTCTAAAATTAATAGTTAATGGTAATCTATATAGGCTTGTAAATAAATACCGTATTTACTGTCGTATGACGTTTTTTCTAACAATCTAACGAAAAATTCGTAGGTGCGCGTCATACGCGGGATTTTCTGGTAAATAAAATACCGGTATGTGGTTGGATTTTACGATAATCTAAATCGCCGAATACTGTCCGGTGGTAAGCTAATTTCTTCATGGCATTTTGGGTAGAAGTAATGTTTGTTTAAACAAATGCAATTCGTTTGGATTTAACAAAGACACTTTGTTAAATAACAAGTAGTGGTGAGTCACGTCCGGTGTAAGGGTTCACAACAAAACTGTCTGTTCAGTTCGTCTTCTTCGGGAATTTTCGTATGTACGATAAACAGTTTGTTTACGTACAACTCATACATTTCAGTTTACAGCTCCGTCAAGATCAGGTGCGTATTGGTTTAGACGTTAAAAATTATTTCTGTAAAGCGTTTGAGTTCATTTACTGCTGGCTGGTGAAAAATTTAAAGTTCATCTTGAATTAAAAGAAATTAAAGTATGCCATTCCGGAATCCTGTGTAAGAGATTGGAGGAAGGAAAAAAGCTTCAAGATTCCAATAAAAACCGAAGAGCATTTCGTGGAGGTAAACGAAAATTTTCATAAGTAGAAGAACAGTTATTGTCCTACCTTGAAGACCGTCGTGAAGTAGTGTTGGCAATATCAACGGAGACGGCAACTTTAAAGGCGAAAGAAATGATATTCATAATTCAGTAATTAAATTTGGTTGAGTAATTGAGTGGTGCTTCTAATATGAGTTTTAATTGCCTAGATTTTATTATTTCTTAAAAACTTACTCCCGTTTTTGGAGTGCGCGTCTTACGCGGGGACGCGTCGTACTCGAGTAAATACGGTAATTGTAATAAGTTTATAGAAAGTCTGTTTATTATTTTTTATACCCAGATTCTGAATGAAACCTAGGCTAAGATGTTTAAATACATACATACTCCCATAAATGGGCATAATTATTTTCTTCAGTTGTCATAAGATGACGACAATAACGAGTGGCTTTTCTGATTGGTCGAGCGGAGTTGTTCTCTGATTGGTCGATGCTGTATATGTAGAGACTTCGCTTCTCTCGGCAACGATTCATTGCTCTTTCTCCCAAGTAATACTCAAGTCGAGCGCCCATAAGTACCACACTTTGAAGTAGAAGGACCGTTAGTATAAAACAGTAATTAGCCCAGACTCATTTATTAAAGTATATTACAAACGTCATTTCAAACAAAAACGAGATTATGAAAAATTCAGTTGAACAATAAAGATTAAGAAACGTGCCTAGTATTTTAAATTGTGATCTCAATTTGTATTTACCCCTTTGAATGCCGCGCCTTGTAGTGGAGAACTGGTGGAAAATGACAGGTCAAAAGCACACTATTTACTTTAAAAATTAATTTTATAAAACCTAATACGGATATTAGCTTAACTCTTTTACCAAAATTAGCAGAAAACCTTACTCTATAAAAAGCACTGTTCAAAAAAATTATTCATTGATAATTTTTTTTTTTTTACTAAAATATCTTTATTCATTTGCCCGAATTTGATGTTCATGTAATATTCTTTATCCAGTAGGTATTAAATTAAAAATATTTTTACTACCACGAGGTTTTTTATTTTAGACAATTTTGTTCTGATTAGATTGATGTATAACACAACATTATTTAAAATACTATAATTTATAAATATAAAAACGACGAAGCCGCCATTTGACGCGTGTGTTTACAAAAACGTACACAAACTATAAACTCTTTGTTAAACAGATGTAACTAAATGGTATTCTTAAAAAATTTGAGCAGGGTGTTCTTTCTAGCTCTACTCCTGAGAGATCGGTTTATTGCCCCACATATCATGTTGAACCTCGATATTTTTTGTTGAGGATCCCGGTCATAATCATGCGTTATGTCGCATCCCAAGTATTTAAAATTTGACACTTGCTCCAAGATTTTGTTTTCGACTACTATTTTAGATCTTATAGGCCATTTTCCACGAAAAGCAATGACTTTTGTTTTTCCTGCTGCTATTTTCATATTAAAGTATTTGCTCATGAGGCCGAGCCTATGCATCGCAACTTGCAGCTTGTCCTCAGATTCCTGTATGATTACAGTGTCGTCAGCAAACATTAAATGGTTCAGGTAAGTATTTCGGGTGAGAGAAATACCCTTGTCAACTTGGTTCTGCCACACAAACATAAGCTCGTTCACATAAATGTTGAACAAGGCAGGTGAAATTGGACATCCCTGTTTCACTCCCTTATTTGTCATTATTCTGTCCGTTAATTTTCCATCCTTCAGAGTAATCCTTATTGATGTTTTATTGTATAAATTTCCAATGTTGCTAATCAGATGTTTAGGGTATCCATACCTCGTCATTATGTTCCAGAGCAGCTCTCTATCCACATTATCGAAGGCTTTCTCCCAGTCAACGAATGCCATGTGGGTTTCACAATTGTGTTCTCTGCGTTTGAATGTTGTAAGAATGTCACAAGACCGCCTCCCTCGATCTGCGCTGCTCTATAAACCAATCGGAAAGAGAAATATTGGTAGGCCGAGGAAAAGATGGACGCCGGAACAGGCTTGAATAGCCTAATCCATGAAGACGACGACGACGAACTAAATGATAGCAAAATCTATTGACATATAATGAAAGTTCATATTTACATTAATAATAAAGCCAAAATTCAACGCAATCTACCGGTGTATACGAAAGTTATAGCCATTTACGCAACAGTTTACTGACATCCAATGTGACCGGGTTTGGCACTTTTAGAAAATCCTCACATCCGGAAAAATCGGACCCTGGGGTTCAAAGGGTTTAAATTGTATTTTTAAATACAATAGTACATTTTTTCAGAAGTCATTTCTCTATCTTGAGAGGCGATTCGTTAACGTACTTCCACCCCATATACACAGTATTATGTAACCACATCTATTAAAACATAAACTAAAATATCATATAATATCGATCTGTGAGCAAGAACTTGAGAAACTTTTCCAGGTCTTAAAATAACTGTTTTATTAGTTTTTAATTTTCTCTTTGCGACAGTTTAACTGTCTCTTTATGCTCATTTATTGAATTAATTTCGTATAAAATTAAAATATTTAAGTTGTTAGTTAAAATATATTATTGTAAAGTAGTTATAGTTATAAAATAAAAATTATAATATCGCTATTATAATACAGCTACCAGTAGTAATTTAACTTAGTAATTTTATAGTAGTTATAAGTATTTAAGTGAATTAATGTTTTTGTTCTGTATACTCCTATGCGCGGACAGAAATCTTTGTGAAGAAGAGTTTTTGCGTATAAGTATATTTAGTTTAAAATATTGTACATAGCTTAGTATAGTCATGAATTGTAATTTTAATGTAGCTATATTTTACTAAATAAAATAAAATAAATAAAAATACAAACTACTTTAGGAAGTAATATCGTTAATATTACATTTTAAGAAGTACGTAGCTACATTAAGCTATAATACGATAAAGCATGCAACACTTGTATGTTGGATAAAAAGAAAAAAATCAACGATTAAATTAAGTAAAAAAGAGAAATTTTAATTCAATTTATTTTGACGATAAAATGTAAATATATGAAAAGTAAAAACATTTCAGTGAAATCGTAACATTTATAACAGTTAAATATGTAGAATTAATAAAGACTGTTTCAAAGGCATATATTTTTATAATACCCACTTATAAAGTAAAGTGGGTGAAGAGACTAATAAAAAATAATAATAATAAAAATAAATCCTCTTTAATAACCCCCACCACTTTTATAAAAAAAAAATTATTCCATCCACCATTTATTAAAAAGAAAAATGAAATGCATTCATTTATTTTTTTAAAGTTTAATTTAATAAGTTAAGTACTCTTTGTAAACGTCAAATGAACTACCGTCCCGGCTTACATCACTGGCAGACAACCTGAACTGAATAACCTAACCTGTACTTTCATAACCTAACCTTTAGTGCCGGTTTCCGCTCTGAAATAATTTCCATCGTTTATCTCTGTTTATTTAAATTGTTATACAGAGTGATTCACGAAGATATGCAGAAACTTTAGGAGCTCATTGTACATGTAAAAATAATGAAAAAAGTTTATATAAACATGGGTCCGGAAATGCTACGTTTCCGAGTTACAGCTAGCGAAAGTTTCGCCCGGATTTCAGTTCACCAGGTGAAATGAGGTCTTCCTGAAATTCTGGTAAGGTAGATTAAGGGGCGAATTCAATAATTTCTTATGGTTTTTGATCTGATAAATTAAATAAAACAGGTCCCAGAACTGTAAGTTAAATAGTTTTTAAGAAAACCAAGGTCAAATGCAAAAAATGGAGTGAAAACACATTTTTTCATCTTTGGGCAAGAATAACTTTGTTTTTCACCAAGAAACAGTAAAATTTTTGAATAAAACGTGTAGAAAATTTTATTCTGAACAAACCGGTGTAAATAAAGTACACAGAAAGCGAATAGATGTTTGATTAAATGACTTTTTATTCATAACAGTACAAAGTAAAATTAACCGGAAAAACAAAGATAAAAAAATGTGATTTTTTTCACTCCATTTTGTTTTTGCATTTGACACTGGTTTTCTTAAAAACTATTTAACTTACAGTTCTGGGACCTGTTTTATTCAATTTATCAGGTCAAAAACCATAAGAAACGATTGAATTCGCCCCTTAATCTACCTTACCAGAATTTTAGGAAGACCTCATTTCACCTGGTGAGCTGAAATCCGGGCGAAATCTTTCGCTAGCCGTAACTCGGTAACGAAGCATTTCCGGACCCATGTTTATATAAACTTTTTTCATTAATTTTGCATGTACCATGGGCTCCCAAAGTTTCTGTATATCTTCGTGAATCATCCTGTATTAAAAGTTATAAATCTAGCTAGTAGATTTAGTTACGAACAGATGGAAATGTTTCTGTTATTGTACAAAATTATTAGTCTTCTGCAAACGAGAACGAAAACAAGTATCCTTCAGAATTGTTATAAAACATACCATTATAAACATTATATTTTGAAATTAAAGTTACAGGTTTTTTAATTTCCTACAACTTTAATAATAGACTTACGTATATATACGGTTTTGCCTAAAATGCATATTATTAAGGGCCAAAATCTTAAAATAATAATTATTTTTTACCACCAGAGCACAACCCCAAGAATTTCAGCAGAAATGGTGCTCACCCTAATTTGTATCAAAAATCGTAAGAAGCGTTTTTGAAAAAAATGCAAAAAAGTGAAAAATTGGTCTGGCATTTTTTCGTCTGTTATCACCTCATGTTACTTACATACAAGCTTATGTTAAGTACTAAATTTAAAAAAATTAAATCCTTACAATTTCTAACAAACGAAACTAAATTTCTGTAACATTATTGTTACCCCAATTGGTATTGTCGCCGACTGCTCTACCAACATTAGTGCCTGCAGACGGTGTCAGTACCTGCCTGCCGCGCGTAGCGCTACAACCACACAGAGCCAAGAGTGCCTCCCCTCCACTATGAAGTGGACTCGCCTGAGGGGGATTTAAGTGGCAGCACTGGGCTACGAGATACATTTCATCATTTCATCGCCCCCTTCCCTACTCTATTAATGGCCCATACCATTATAACATGGAATGGCAATGGAGTCGGCAAGCACAAGAGTGATCTTCGGAGGTTCCTGGAAGACTTCAATGTAGATATAGCCCTCCTTCAGGAGACCCACCTCCATCCCAACAAACCTTTTAAATTATCTCCCTATATTATCTATAGATCCGACCGCCCCGCTACCAATACTAACCGTACATATGGCGGGGTGGCAATCCTCGTCCATCGCAGACTCACCCACACATTAATTCAGCACCCCCCTATCCCATCCCTCGAGCATATCGCTGTTTCAGTGGCTCTTAACTCCCGTATAATCACTTTTGTTTCAGTATATCGCCCCCCAAATGGTACCTTTCACCCATCTGCCCTTACAGATCTCTTCAAGCTGCCGCAGCCACTATTCGTAGCCGGAGACTGGAATAGTAAACATGTAGACTTCGGCTGCAAACCAAACAGGTAAGTCGCTTCTCACTTTCCTAGAAATGTGTCCCTTACCCATCTCATTGCACCTTCCGACTACTCCTACCAGAATACCGCCATTGGCAACTAACTCTCCCGATATTTTAGATTTCGTCCTCTCCTTATCACTAAATCAAAGTCCCGATATTCAAGTAATTAATGATCTCAATTCCGACCACTTACCCGTATTATTTTCATTCCCAAAGCATTCCGCTGCACACAACCTTCCTCCCCCTAAACAACGTACCTCCTGGCCATCTTACCTAAGCACTCTAGCTACTACTTTACCCGAAACACCTCCTATAATTACTACTCCTGCCCTACTCGACTCACATGTTAACCACCTTACTTCTCTAATTCAATCAGCCATTAAGGCTAACTCCTACACACCCCTACCACCTACTCGCTCTAGCCTTCCTCAGCCCATCCGTGATGCCATCTCGGAACGGAGGAGGTACCGTCGCCTGTGGCAGCATACAAGAGCTCCACAGCACCGCACCCTTTTCAACCGGGCAGCCGCCCGCTGCAAGCTATTACTGGACCAGCACCGGAGTAAGAAGTGGGAGGAGTACCTAGAAACCTTGGAGGACGTCAGCAACCCTTGGGAGGCTACCAGACGGCTTCTACGGCAACAAAGGGCTAGTCATCCCATCGACACCCCGGATGGACCAGTATATTCACAGCACGGTATCACGGATGCGCATACCTCTTACCTCCAAACCCATTTCACTACCACCGACCAATTTCCCGATCCGGAACATGAAAATTTTATTCATGATTCCGTTTCAACCACTCTTACGGATCCCACACCTTCCAACATGACTCCTTTCACTATCGACGACCTTTCCACAGCCCTTAAATCCATAAGAGCTCGTAAAGCCCCTGGTCCTGACGATATAACTAGTCCTGCCATCCTCAACGCCCCACCTCACTTAAAAACACACCTTCTTTCCATATTTAATGCCGTCCTCTTCACACAGCACTTTCCTACCGCCTGGAAAACTTCAAAAATTATTGTCCTGCCCAAACCTTTTAAACCGCCCACTCAACCTTCTAGTTACAGACCCATCTCTCTTCTGCCCATCCTCTCTAAAATATTTGAGAGATTACTCCTTCCCCGACTGCGCCAAGCAATTGATCCTGCACTACCTCCCGAACAGTTTGGCTTCAGACAAGGACGCTCAACCACTCTGCAGCTGCTCAGAATTATCACGGCATTGATCGATGCCAAAAATTCTCGACGCGATACTACGGCGATACTGCTTGACTTCCAAGCAGCATTCGACCGGGTGTGGCACTTAGGGCTCCTACACAAATCCTCTCTCCTCCTTCCGCCTCCATTAGTGAGGCTTCTACTCTCGTATCTTTCAAACAGAAAATTTTACGTCTCCACTAGTTCCCAGCAGTTCCACGACGTAAAATCCGGTCTCAAACCCGTTAATGCCGGCGTCCCACAGGGTTCAGTCCTTGGCCCGCTACTCTATCTGTTATATACCTACGACTTTCCTGTCCTACCTTCAATAAAAATCGGCCTCTATGCTGACGACGCAATACTTTATTGCCACAGCATGAGACCCCGAGCAAGCGCCGACAAATTACGTGCCCAAATTCCTATTACCACTGCTTGGTGCAAAAAATGGAAACTTTCCCTCAATCCTAATAAGTGTGAAGCGATAAACTTTACGAGAAGGAGAATTATGCCAACTCCGCTCAACATCGAAGGAGTTCAACTGCCTTGGAAAGAAGACGTCCGGTACCTTGGGGTTATCCTCGACCGCCGCCTGAACTTCAACAAGCATGCTACGGACAAAATACGTAAGGGCAGAATCCTGTTTTATTCTCTAACCCCGATCCTTCGTTCCAAAGCATTTACAAAATCACTAAAACTCCTAATTTATTCTGCGATAGTCCGATCTTCTCTCCTCTATGGGGCACCAGTCTGGTGGCCCATCCTCTCTAATTCCAATAAACAAAAATTTTCCTCTTTTCAAAACAGAATCCTACGCGTAATCTCCAATTTTCATTATCTCATCCCTAACACCATCTTATTAGAAAACGTCCAATTCCCATCCCTCACGGACTATATCTACAACACATCTCGCAAACTTCACGATTCTGGAAAAGTATCAGAATTAGAGATCATCAGAAAAATATACGAAGACTACCATCCACCAGAAGACAAATGCATACAGCCATTCCATGATTTCCTTTAACTTTTTCCTATAATTAATCAATTTCCTAATTTCATCTAAATAAATTACTCCTTCATCAATGCTCTAAAACTACCTCTCCCCGAATCCGAATCATAATAATAATAATAAAAATTTACCTTCAATTATTCCTTCCTAATATTCCCAATAAAAAATCCAAAATAGTTCCATAATCATATTCTCCGAGCGATCAGGTGAATTCCCATTCACGACATCGCCCATTATGGGTTTCCCACCCATTCCTCAATGATTCGATTCGATTTACGAGATACACACTCTTAAATCAACTCTCAACCGGAGATGAACAAGAAAGAAGAGCTCCAGACCGAAGAGGAAGAGTCCAGCCGAGACCGGATGCACCATCCCTAGTCTACGCTACCGGTGGCGGACGCTACACCACCCGCACCGGTCAGCCTTCGCCAACCCAGAGAGAACTGCCTTGACCGGGCTATCGGTAGACGGCCTAAGCCGACCCGACACTGCGGGGCTCTGGGGGCCACCACTATCACGCTGTGGTGGGGACCCAACTGCCGCTGAGGGAACCCGGTAGCCGAGCCGTCACTCTTCGGGCTCCTTGTTCCGACCACCAACACAATTAAAAACGACCCTTTTCAGGGCCACCAACACAAATAAACGGCCTTTTTCAGGGCCACCAAACTAACAAGCAAGGGTTCGCCACTTGTCGTCGGCGACAGTATAAATGGAAGTGAGGAATGAAAAATCACGAAGTCACATGAACAGAAAGTTCACACAGGAGAGATGACGTTTTTGCGAAAGTAGGTATTCACAATTTAAATGAAAAGATAAAAGAATATCGTGTAGGTTGGAAACAGTACATGGAGAAGATATCAGTTTAAAGGATATCTCTGTAACACAGGATATACAGAATATCTCAGTTATACTTCTCTAAAAACAGATTAATATAGATATAGTTTTTACTGTCTTTAATGTTTTATGTTTTAATGTGTTTTATGTTTTTTACTGTCTTTAATTGAGTTCGGAACAGGGTTATCCTACCTTTTTTCGAAAGGAGAAAAAGAAAACAATTTCTGATAACACAGAAAAAAAATTATATTTATTAATGACTGGAAAAGAATTCTTGGGTGATAATTTTTTTATTAAAATTATTTTTACGATTCATAATCGCTTTATTGGAGAATTGTTTTCTGAATAAAAAAAATGTAAAATTAGTATTATAGAAATTCATAAATTTGACAAATACTCATTACAACCTATAAAATTCTAATACATGCTACGGAATTCTCAACTCATTCAGCATCGAAAAGGAAATCGATATAGCTCTTTCTTTCTTTAAAACACCTTCATAAAATTTAATGCCTAACCAACTGTGAAATTACTCTTTCGCAGATAAATTTTAATCGCACTTTCGTCTCGGCAGATAAAAATTTAAATTCGACTTAATATGCATGACATTATGAAGTCTTCTCGTAAAATCGGGTGATGACAATTTACGTGTAATTTTAAAAGCATATTACGCCTTTCTTCAGATGTAGTAACATAAATGTCGTAAACGCCTTAGGCATTTCCAATTGGATTTCATTCGATTGTACTTTAAATATAGAATTACTACTTTTCTTCTACATAAAATGAGCTGAGTTAAAATTCATGTTTCAATTTATTTAACAAGTAAGTGTACCAGCGATGATTGTTTTCATTGTTTATGTATTAAGCTACCTATATTTTTATTATATTGTTTAGTTTATTTAATTTATTATAGCCACTTTTAGGTTATAGTTGTTTTAATATTTACATTACTTTTTTAAATTTTTTAAATGTTTTTGTAATACTTAAAAACTCTATGTTTAGAGTTAAGCATTATACGGTAGTGAAACGTGGGTAATAGAAGCTGCAGAAAGGAAGAGTATAGAAGCTTTTGAAGTGTGGTGTTACAAGAAAATACTAAAGATTAGGTGGGTGGACAAAATACTCGTAAGCACTTTAGAGGTTTTTTTTATTTATTTCTTTTACCCCTAATGTGTGTACGTTGCAATCTGTTGAATCCAGAACATTTAGCAACCCCGTGACCCAATGATATGATGATGATGTGTATGACGTGTAAATTAAGTGTAGTCTTGTACAGATCCAGGCCGACCGTTCCTGAGAGAGTATGGTTAATTGAACCCCAACCATCGAAGTACACCGGTAACCACTGTCTAATATTCAAATCCGTATAAAAGTAACTACCTTTACTAGGATTTGAACCAGGAACCTTCATCTCCAAAAATCAGCTGTTAAGCAGAGAGAGAGGTTCTTAGACGAATGGATAAAAGAAGTATAGAAACATCTTACCAGAAGAAGGAATAGGTTAGTGGGTCATATCTTAAAACATCCAGGTATTACTCTTCAAGACCCAGGCATTACTCTATCAATAATGGAAGGTAATATTGAGGGAATGAATTTTAGGGGGAGGCAAGGATTAGAATATTTAAAGCAAATTACAAAAGATGTAGGGTGATGCAGGTATGTAGATATGAAACGACTTGCGCAAGATATAACAGCTTGGAGAACTGCATCAAATCAGTCGAGACACTGATAACGAAGAAATTTTTTTAAATAAATGAATGGTTTTTTCCAATCTTCTTGGTCATTTTTTAACAACCGTGTATTTTAACACCAATCGTGCTGTTATTGGAAAAATGGACATAATTACGTACCCTAGGACATGACTTTTATTCATATTTGGGTAGGTCAATTTCCACCTTGTATAATGTGAATTATTGTTATTAATAGATTATAGTTTTCAGAATGGATATGCATGGAAAGAAATCACAGGGTTTGTAGCATTTGTTCATACTATATTTTAAAAAAAATTTTTATATCAGCTTGTTAAATAGATAAATAATTTTAATAATGTCGCCGGCGACATTAAGCGGGGTGGGGAAACCTTAAATGTTTGGGGTCCTGGAAACGAGCCGTCTGATCGGAAAGAGTATGTCGTATTCGTCTGACCAACGCGGAGATGGGTGACACGGCGTCTCTTCTAGTCCAAACGAGTAGTTTCTTCGTAAAGTCTATTGTGTACATATGTTATCAGTTTGTACGTAGGCGTTAATTGATTGATTGTAAATGGCTATATTTATTTTTAGTTAAGGTCTTGGTTAAGTTCTAGTATATTTTATATTAAATTCAGGTTTTTTTTAAATTAAGTAATTAGTTTGTCATAATTTTATAAAAAATAAATTTTAAAGTTTGAATAGAAATGAAGTGTTTTTTGTGATAATTTCTATGGATCTCGACTGGCCCGTTTATGTAGTGGTCATCAAAACCGGCTTCAATGTTAAAGATCCCGAGTTCAAATTGACCGGGACTTCCAGTCAGGTCTAACAATTTTTCAGCAATCAATTTCATCTGTAATCCTTCATTGTCTGCATTTACCTTTGAGTGTGTAACAGTCTGACGTGAACCCAAAAAGAAAAAAAAATATCTTAAGTTTCTTTTTTTTACGCCCAAGTGTATATCAATAGATGTTCATAAACAAAAGAATGTTTTTGAAATGAACTTATCACTGATGTTAACAAACTAAAATATTTAACTCGGGTATTTTACTTTTTTTACCCAATCAATCAATATATAAACATATTATTAAGCATTATTGACAAATTGATGTTGAAATCCTATTTAAATATTTTACCAGATTTATATTATGTCATTTATTTAATGTGACTTGTTAAATATGAATCTAATAAAATCGTGTAAATAGGACAGGACATAAATTTAAATACTGTCACGCGAATTTTCCCGATATCCAAATTATTTAAATGAACTAAAATTTTATAAATAACACTCGTTTGATATTAGTATTATCTTTCTTTGTAACAAACCTATATATTTACCATATGTCCTTAAAATCCGGAAAGTACTGAATTTTACAAAACCGATTAAAATGAATAAAACGATTTTGCAACCCGTTTTCCGATAAATATTCTCGTGGCTTAATTATTCAAAAAACGTTTTTTAATCATGAGCAATGTGTGTTTTTAAAATTAGAAAACGTGATGAAAGAGTATGGCATGGAAATTAACTTTAAATCTGTTGTGAAACAACCACATGACTTTCTCATGGCAATGTAAATAATGCAAAATAATACTTTTGTCTAATCATGAGTAAACAATGTAAAATTAAAAATATAACCTAATTGTAATCATGAGAGAGATGCTACAAATCTACCTCTGTTCGACTCAGAAGTACAGAAATTAAAAATTGACGCTTAACACCGGCGCGAAAATTTCAAAGCAATACCGCGTGACTCCTGGTGCATTTGCATTAATAGTCGATTGGTTTCGGTAGTGTTTATACAAAATGTCAAGTATTTTTTTCTTCTGATGAAGAGGAAATATTGCAGTTGATCTGGGCTTCACGTAAAAAAAAGAAAACGTAGCATTTGGATTCATCACATTAACAAAAAAATAAAATATTTGGGAGAAAATGTATTATTAAACTATATTATTTATTTTAAAAAATAAAATATTTGGGAGAAAATGTATTATTATGTGCAAAGAACTGCAGTCTCATGAAGATCGATTTCACAATTATTACTTTCGGATAAACCAAGAAAGCTTTGAAGAGCTTCATGATTTACTACATCTCGTATCACTAAACAAGATACTAATTGCCGGCCGCATTGGCAAAGTTGGTAACGTGCTCGCCTCTCATCATGCGGTCCTGGGTTCGAATCCCACTCAGGCAGGGCATATTTTCATACGTTACAAAAAGATCATTTCATCCTTCATCGTACAAAAGTTACACCCCAACGTCGTCGCTAATGACCGTTGTAGTTGATGCGACGTTAAATAAATGAATTAAAAAAAAAGATACTAATTATAAATAAGCCGTCCCCAGCAAGCCTAGACTAGCATTGTGTTTAACGTAAGTTATTTTCATTTCTGTTAAAGGGTTAATTTAAAATTAAATTGTTAAACTTGACTAATTATTTTTGTATTTCAATCCAGGCTTTTTGCTTTTTTATGTTATTTTTATAGTCCGGGTGACTCATGAAGTATATTTCAGGTCGTTGCCTGACAAACTGAATCAATAATTCTGTCGATATGTTATCCATTATAATAGTAAACTTGCAAAGTACTTGCAATAGATAACAGAATTCAATATTCTGAAATGTTTCGCTGGCGAAAATCTGTCGACTGTGGCAGATTCCATGCGGTACTGAAAAGCGATACTGTGGCGAACTGACGAAACTAAGGCGGTAGTGTGAAAGGATTTTGATGCTCCAGCCGTCTCAACCGATATCTCCATAAGGAGGAAATAATATGTATTATATTGTTTCGCCTGATTATCGCGTATTCAGATCGACAACTTGCAGGGAAACGAAAGGGAAACCGCTGTTACGGCGGCGGTGTGAAAACGGCGTAACTAAGCGCTGTAAAAATTTTTAGCTTTGTACTGTTTTTTATGTATTATTTTTTATTCAACAGTAAGTGAATGGGTCATATTTCCAGTTACTCTGCGCACCGCACCCACGTATTACTGTCTCTTATCTCAGCCACATATCAACTGTCTCTTTCTTTTCCATCGGTATTCTTCTATGCATTCTATTCAATTCTGTTAAATCACAGGGACAAAAATTTAAAACGGTGCGCATCGATTTGAGACAAGAGTGCTTCACTCATGGAAAACTTTATGTCGGACTTTCTAGAGCTGAAAAAACCAGAAAAACAGTTTATGTTGCTGCCGCAGGTCAACAAAACCACAAATATTGTATATAGAGAGGTTTTAAAATAATTTAATTAGGCCTACATTAGCTGCTATGAAGCGAAGCGAGCGGGGGTTGCTAGTTATATTATAAGAAGACCAAAATTAGATTCTACTTTGAAAGAAAGAAAAGTTCAACAGTGTTTTCTTGATGTAAAAACATCTTAATCTTTCAATTATATTTAGAATTATTCGAAATCTATTGTAAAAGTTAAAATAATGAAACAACAATTACTCTTTCAACCTAGATATGTCGTGTGAGAATATTTATACGTAGTGCTTTTAGGTGTAAATACAACATGAACAATAATAATTATGATTGAGCGCTTAAATAATATAGACTGTTTTCCCTCCCGTATTTTACTGTGAATTACCTTTTTCTTTCACCCCCGTTCACACACACTTCATTCTTGATGTATACAGAAAAGGGATTATAATGTTTAATTACAGCGACTTAACGGATTTGAATTTTAAGACGAAATTCTAGACTCACAGCGACGTGATTAATTTCAGCACTGATTTTCCGGCGCAATTCCTAACAGTAGAAGAGAACACTGGATGATTATCCATTGACGTTCACTTCACTAATTGACATCTCAGTGTTCTGTACCTTCCCCTACCTTCGTCCCCCAACCATCCGTCTTCGTCACTCACTCTGCCTTAACTTCTTTAAGTTACTGTATTTATTTTGCATTGTTAATTTTTCTTATTAATGATCATAATAATCTGTTATTTAATATTGTCGTCTGAAATTCTGGAAAACTATGACGTCACTTAATTAAGAAAATAGAGGAAATATTATATACTAGTACCATTCAAAAGAAGAAAATCTTCACAAAACAAGAAAAAGTATTACTGAGAAGCGAAGTAAAAGACATATTTGTTATTTTTCAGATTTTATAGAATTATTTTTTCATCAACGTAAACAACCCAATAATACAGATTTAATAAAATAAAAGTTAAAAAAAAAATTCAGTACTTTTAAATGTTAGTCCATTTTCAAAATATACAGTGACTATAATGAAATGCCTACATAAACTTTTAATAGCTTATAAAAAATTTATTTTTTACAAGTTGAAATTATTACTTATAATATACATATATTCATATATGTAGTAGGCTACTTATACGATGGGAGGATTTACAGCCCCAGCCGTATCCTCGCTTCCTAAGCACCACCTCTCTCTGTCTCGCCAGTCCCACCGGAGAACCGCCGCAAAGACATTGCACCCCATCCAACCATGTCACTTTCGGCCTACCCATCCTTCTTCTACCGGCTGGCGTCTACTCCCTTACCCTCTTTGGCCACCTACCATCCTCCATCCTCTGCAAACGGCCAAACCATCTTAACCGCTTCCGGTCTATTAGTTTATTACTTATAGAATATTGTGACAATATATAAGGGAAAGTGTTCGAGAATTTTCGAGAAGGACCGAGATTTAAAAGATGTTAATGTAAATAATAATAGTCAGTAGTAAATAATAAATAGGGTTTCTAAGAGATAGAAACATAACGCACAGAAGGTTATGTATAGTACAGGTGGGCCTACTGTTGTACGGCTACCTGAAAGAGACGAATACCTATTTAGGTAATTGGCCTTTTGTAACCTCTTTCCTGCCCTTAGGTGGCGTGTCAATTTATTTACACTCAATCTGTTAGTTGCAGGGCTAAAATAAATAGTTCTGTTTCTTATCACATGGTCAGCTAATTAAATGACTGAATCATTTAAGAACAGAAGAGGTAGAGGTGCAAAAAACACTAATCAGAGTTGTCTCCTCTGAAAGTAATGAATTTCATTATACAGCCAGACCCTGTGGTGAATGAAGTGAAGGTGTCATTTGAAGAGTGGAAAATCTGTGCTTTTCAGAGGGCCCGATATGCTGATAAGCGTAATTTTTCACTCAGTGAGGAAGGCATTGATAAACCACCTCACTCCTTGTTTTACTTAGTAAAACCTCTAGAGGTTCAAACCAGCCTTTTGGCTGATGACCTAAACAACAACAACCTCTTTCATTCAATCTTATTGTGTTTACAGTTTGTTAAGATTTATCCAGAAACCGACAAAACGATATTATATTTTTAAATTGTATTATTCAACAAATTGAATTGAAAAAAGAAAATCTGGTGTGAAACAGTCACACGATTTTTTCTTGCCAATGCAAATAATTAACAATATAACCTAATATTAGTAATAAAACATTAAAAAAAACAAAAGCACTGACCTCAATAAACATAACCTAATTTTAATCGTGAGTGAAAGACGCAAAATGAAAATCCTCAGTTTGGCTTAAAAATACGGAAAGTCAATCTTTCACGCTAAACTAGGCTCTGTAGGGAAAAATGCTTTAAATAAAAGTTGTAGATCTTTAAACTTCCTATAAATTTGGTTATGTACACTTTTGTCGTAAAATGCATACTAAGGTGAAATCTTAAAAAAATCGATTTTTACACATTTTCGTGAAAAGCAGAAAATTGCTTATTACCGCTAAACTAAGCGTTATACAAAAAATGTTTTAAATGAAAGTTGTAGGTTTTTAAATTGTCTACAACTTTTATTATATACATTTTTGCGCTTAAATGCATAATACAGTCGCAGTCAAAAAACATTTTTTTACGAGAAAAACGCCATTCCCAAGAATTTCAACAGACATGGCGCCTACCTTATCTTGTAGAGCATAAAAAATTTAGTAAATGAGGCGATATTTTAAAAAAATCGTAGGAGCCGTTTTTGAAAAAATCGCAAAAAGTGAAAAATGATACGAATAAACTACTACTTCCGGTTGACCGATTTTAATCAAAATGATCGTGTCGGGTCCGGTAGTAGTATCTAACTTAAGTTTCAAGTCCGTACGGTTTTCCTTTCTTGAGATATTCTGTTCACACACACCCACACACACACACAGACCAATCGCTAAAAAGATGTTTTTTGGGTTCAGGGGGTCTAAAAACGTGTAGATCCAGTGAAAACTCAATTTCGAAAAGTCGACATGAAAACAATACTTTCCTTCCTATATATTCATATAGGCAAGAGAAAGTAAAAATATCAGTAGCTAGTGAAATTCGACAACTATAATTGTGTAAAGTTTAATTTTTCTATCTTCTATTAATCCTATGAGAAACGTACCTAAAATAGCGAATTTAACATTGGCGGGATAGAAAGTACAGTCTCCTTTAAGATGTAAACAAACATATCAAGTTCATATTATGATAATAAAACCATAAAAAATATAAATTTACGATTAAATCATCGTATATAAATTACCCTTACAAATCGGATGTAGTTTTATAACATTTTTATAATGTAAAAAAAAATGAAAATGAATTTATAACCTGTTACATGGATTTAATGATGACAAGTTAGTGTTTTCTTTTTTCCACCGAATTTATCCGTAGTAAAAAGAGTATCAAATTTACGAGGGTTAATAGCCTTATACAATGTCATAAATTGGATGTTATCCAAAATAAGGAAATAACAGAAATAAAAGGAGAAAATAAAAAAAGGATCGATTGCTTGGCACCCTTTTATTATAGATATTCCTAATTTCACTGCTTCATTCAAAGAGAACTTCGATAATGCATATTGTGAAGAAGTTCAACCGAAGTTTAGTTCATCGAACTTGATAACTCCTTTATTGCTGTTTTGCATCGTTCTTCATTCATCAACCAACGGCTGAATGAATGGACTTAAGGATGAATATCCATGAAACTTTTGAATTAGTTTGAAAGACGATTACACGATTTCTTATTACCAAATATTTTCAAGTTGATGTCTCTAAGAAAAGCGATAATGGCATTGTTATAATAATTTCACATTTTCCTTTTCGTAGTTTTATTGCAATTTATAGATTTATATTTAATTTATAACTGTAATAAAATGTAATTTAATACTTCTTCTCAAATCTCCCTTTATACAGTAACCGTTATTATATTCCCAATTTTTTTTTGGAAGTAATCCACATTTTCTGTCGATTTCCTTGGGTTGAAACTTAAAGTCCTTCATATGATATTATCAATTATGATTAAAATTTATACATCTTGTTTACAATAAAACGTTATTTCATTATTAGAAGGTTGTTTATACTGAATTTTCATTGTATAATTGCTACGGAACCTATGGAATAAATTCAAAGCCAAATGGAGTTATAACCTTCAAAAATTATTCAAATAACTGATTCTAGTTTACCTTGGAAATCGAATTATAGTTATAGTGTATTACAAATCCTACATTCATGTAAAAAATTAACAGCCCCAAAATATCTACAGTCCAGCCTCTCTAAGTTTGCTCCTAATGTAAACAAATAATGACGTCACTGAGCATGCGCATTATGTAAAAATATGTACACGCTGATTAAAAAGTAACAACAAAATACTTTCGAAAGTATTTAAATACAAAATACTTTTAAAAGTATTTTTATAAATGAAATTGTTAGGCCTACATCATATCACGACTGATGTTTTTAGTACTTTCAGTACTTATAATTTAAAAAATAGTTATCTTAATAAGAATACGACATCCATAAAGTCACGGACTCTAGCGTGCACCCTGTAGTAGCTGGTTTTGGTTTGTTGACAGTAGGAGCAAACTTAGAGCGGCTGTACTATAGGACTGTTATGTGCGAGGTGTTGCTATTAAATAACGAGACTGACGTAAAATATTTAATTTTAATTTTATACATAATCACTTATTGTCACCTTCAATACACTCCTTATATACCTCTATACTTCTATACTTACTTACTTACTTACTTACTTACTTACTTATATACTTCTTATATACTTCTTATATACACTCCTTCTCTATCCCTACAACGCTCCATGCGAATTTTCTATTGTTGGAAACAGTGCTGGAAGTCATCTTCAGTCAGCTCCTTCAGGACACGTGCTGCTTTCTCTTTTACAGCTTCCAAAGACTCAAATCTTGTCCTTTTAATGCAGATTTCATCTTCGGGAACAGGTAGAAGTCACATGGTGCAAGATCTGGTGAAAAAGTTGGATGTTCTTACACTGAGATGCTGTACTTGGCTAGGAACCTCTTGACAGATAACGCGGAATAAGCTGACGCATTGTATTTGTGGAGAACCCATGATTTGTCCTTCCACATTTTGGGGAGTTTTTTCTTTACTCTGTGACATAGTTTAGAAAGTACCTCAAGGTAGTAATATTGAATAATTGTTTGACTTTTAGGAACCCAGTGAAGGTACACAATTCTATGGATATCAAAAAAACAATCATCATTGCTTTAAATTTTGACTTGCTCATTCGAACTTTTTTGGCTCTCGGTGAAATTCGGCTCAGTTCCAGTGCATGGATTGGCGCTTTGTTTCCGGATCATAAGTAAAAAACCACGTTTCATCACATGTTATTATCTTCTACCTGTTCCCTAAGGTAAAATCTGCATTAAAAGGGACACGAGTTGAGTTTGTGGAAGCTGTAAAAGAGAAAGCGGCACGTGTCCAGAAGGAGCTGACAGAAGATGACTTCCAGCACCGTTTCCAACAATGGAAAATTCGCATGGAGCATTGTAGGGATAGAGAAGGATTGTATGTTGAAGGTGACAATAAGTGATTAAATATAAAATTAAAATAATTTTTTTTACGTCAGTCTCGTTATTTAATAGCCACACCTCGTAGGTTACTTGTTTATCAGATAGATACTCAAATTATTATAATCACTTTTAGTTTACATCATAAAATCTATTCTGATATTTTTAACAGGTGCATTAACATGAGGATAATGCGTTAACAAAATGATTTGATTGTCCATTGTTTGTTCTAAGATATGTTCAACAACCTTGACCCATATGTAAATGCATTACATCACAATACCGTACCGAATTTTGGATGTAATAATCGTCTTTAGTCTCCATTATCGTGTGTATGATTTACTATATGTTAATAATAATACGTGACAGAAAACAACGGTGATCCATAAGCCATTGGTCGATCGGTAATGTATGACTCCTAAACTTATATGATACAAATTAATGTCAGCCACATAATTAGGTCAGAAACGGAATGGGTATGAATTTGAGAAGAGAAATATGTAGAGTCTGTCTACGCTAAGAGTACTCCGACGTAGGCAACAAGCAATACAAGTGAGCATGCGTATTAATTAAAAATACCCACACCATGATCAAAAACAAAAGTCCATACAACACTTAATTATTCACTCTAACCTTAATATAATAAAAACACGTTCAATTCACTTGTTAGAAAATGTTTTATAACAGGAGAGTAAACAATTCCAGTGATTCGATGTTTATCATTTCAGATTATTTATTTCACATCATTAAAATAATAAATGTCTGTGACTAGTTTAATACAATTGTTTGCACTTGCCCGTGTTTAACACATTTTAAGTTCCATCAGTTATCTTTTGGAATTGAATCGGTTCGTTACGATTTTCTTAGTAGACTGAAGTTGAAAAGTTTTATAAGCTGTGTTTTGTTAACATGCGTGATGTGAATGTGTTGAGTTTTTAAAACATAAAAGCGGTAAACATTAAAATGTAGAAAAAAATTGTTTTGTTAAATATTATGGTTAAAATAATTAATTAAGGAGTCTTTGTTGTTGTTGTTTAGGTCATCAGCCGAAAGGCTGGTTTGAACCTGTAGAGGTTTTACTAAGTAAAACGAGGAGTGAGGTGGCTTACAATTGCCTTCCTCACTGAGTGGAAAAGTACGCTTATCAGCATGCCGGGCCCTCTGAAAAGCATATATTTTCCACTCTGTAAATGACACCTTCACTTCATTCACCACAGGGTCTGGCTGTATAATGAAATTCATTACTTTCAGAGGAGATAACTCTGACTAGTGTTTTTTACACCTCTACCTCTTCTGTTCTTAAATGATTCAGTCATTCAATTGGCTGACCATTTATAATAAGAAACAGAACTATTTATTTTAGCCCTGCACTGAACAGATTGAGTGTAAATAATTTGACACTCCACCTGTCAATTATGGGCAGTCTTTATAAAACTATAATAATTACAAGTAATCTGAACGGTATAATTGAAAATTCTTAGAGGATAATGTTTATTTTAGCTGGATGTAGATATTTTTATGATGGAATGTAATGCAAGATTACACTAGTTTTACACTAGTTTTACACTAGTTTTACACTAGTTGGCGCGCAACTAGTGTAAAACTTTCGTTTACAACCTATAGGCGCTTGCCTCGCGCGGAGTACTCTTACAGTAGATCGACTATAGGTAGGATGACAAGATCATGAGTGTGTTTGAATGTGTGTGTGTGTGTGTGTGTGAGGGGACAAGATATGTTAATTACAATTACCATTTCGCCGCCACCATATTGCTCTTCAACGGCTGTTCTAACTCTGGATATTAACCATCATACAAATTACGTTGACCCGTGACCCGATCCGATTAGTTATTCCTATCACGATATTGCTCGTTTCAAATAGTTTGAAGCACTTTAATTTTAATTTCCCTTTCGCGCTCAACGTTTTTAACTTTCCCTTTTTTTGGCACTAGACATCGTTTCAAATTTACCAATTTTACAGCAATGTTTAATTACTTATTACTTTCTCTTGCCTATATGAATATATAAGAAGGAAAGTATGTTTTCATGTCGATTTTTCGAAATCGAGTTTTTACCGGATCTATACGTTTTTAGACCCTGTGAACCCAAAAACATGCTTTTAGCGATTGTCCTGTGTGTGTGTCGTCTGTGTGTGGACAGAAGATCTCAAGAATGAAACATCGTACGAACCTGAAACTTGTAACTTAAGTTAGATACCACTAGAGGACCCGACACGAACATTTTCATTAAAATCGGTCCACCGGAAGAAGTAGTTTATTCGTGTCATTTTTCACTTTTTGCGATTTTCTCAAAAACGGCTTTTACGATTTTTTTAAAAATCGCCTTTTAAATTTTTATGCTCTAGCATTTTTTATGCTCTACAAGATAGGGTAGGCGCCATGTCTGCTGAAATTCTTGAGGGAGCTGTTTTCACGTAAAAAAATTGCTTTTTAAGATTGCGACTTAAATATGCATTTTAGCGCAAAAATGTATAAGAAAAGTTGTAGAGAATTAAAAATCCTACAACTTTTATTTCAAACATTTTTAAAAGAAATTATCCCCGAAAACGACTGTGTGGTTTACTGTTTCAAGAAACTTGAAGAACTACAGGAAAAACGGTTTATAGTAAAAATTAAGAAAGAATTCGAGGATTGCGAAGGCCTGTTGATTCTCGAAGACGCGCGGCACGCTCTGCAGATAAAAATACAACATAAAAACAAAGTGGAAATTCTGAAGAAAGAACTGCAGGGAGTGTGGACAGAGATGGAACTACACACGGAATTCGAGGCATACGGATTCGCGGTAGTTCCTGCCGGAGAATATTTTAAGGTTCTCGTCTACGGAAAATACAGCGGAAGAGCCAGTGGAAATATATGCTACGTGAAAGGACCTCTAAAATATCATTTGGAAAAGTTCGCAAAATCGAAAACGGTAAAATCGGAAGATTTTTTCCCTATAATTTTCTGTAAGAATTACACAATGTTTATATACAAGGGGCAAGAAGAACCGTTTTGCAAGCTGAAAATTAAGGGTAAAAAATGATACAAAGGTAAATATTTCCCAGACATTTCTCTTGCGAGTCCATACATAAAATTAGACGACGAAGCCAGAGAAACTGCTAGTTCCGCAGAGAAATTACTTTCGAAAATTCTAATGAAAGAATTCCCAGGATATGTAAACACCAGTAAATGCGCCAAACTCGAAACTCTTGCAGAAGATGTTTATGTCGTAATTTCTATTAGTCCTCGAGTTTTTAGGGGGAGAAACAGGTATGTATTCGAACCGGAAAATCTCCAGCAAAAATACATTTCCAATTATTTTTTAGAGGCAGAAATCCAAGAGAAAAAAACAGCCGATTCTCTAGACTTGAAATTTTAATTCAAAGTGAAATTGAAACGAGTAAAAACAACACCGACGAATAAACAGGAACGCCTGGTGTTTATCCCGCAAGAGATAAACTCACATTAATTTTATTTTGCAGAAAGAGGAGGAAATAATTTTAACGGTAAATTTACCTTTAAAATACCATTTACACTTGCGATCGAGGACCAATTTCTCGAATTTATCTTAGTCTTGTTCCTCTGGTTCATCTGGTTTCTACCTTTACATCCCCTAGTTTCTTGTCGTGGCATTTGCAGTCGTCTAGAATTTTATCTAGACGCTTATGACATTTTTCGAAAATAAAGTCGAATAATTCTTCCACAGAACACTTTAGTGCTTAACTGCAAGTGCAAAAATTAAACCATTACATTTTTAAGACAATTTGACTTAAAAATTGCTTTGTATGTCTTTACGGCGATAAAAAACTAGCCTTTCCATTACTTTGTTTTTTATTGTCTTTAGTCCGTCTAATTTTATTTTAAACCTAAATTTTAATTCCAGGGTAGTTTTCTTTTGTAAACATTTCGATTAGAGATGAAATTTGTAATTTTTGATATTTTACAAGTCCTTATTTTTACTTTACATGCTTATTATTTATATAAGGGTTGTAGAGAAATACATTCGTAATAGTGTAGAGTCTATTTAATTGTATTAAAAATATAGAATTAACTTTAGATAATAATCTGTTGACACATACCTGAATTAAATTTTTAAAGTTGCCTTTGAGTATTTGTTTTGTAGTGAAATGTTAGGATTTATGTTAAAATATATTTTTTACAATTGCCTTTATCCTTTCTGTTGCAAACGTACTTAAACACTTTTCTCCGACTTTTAAAATACATTGAATAAATTTAGGGTAGGCATACCGTTGTGAAGACGTAGAAAGATTGCATTTCTTAATGAAAAACTCCTTGAATTCCTGAAAAATAGTGTTGTAAACTTCCTTATTTGGTAATTTTAAATTAAAATATTCGTAGTCAGCCGTCTTCTCGGATGAATCATAAGTCAAATATCCCAATTCGATTAGATGAGACAATAATAGATCTCTGTTCGGTTTACGTAAGACTGTATTCCTTCCGTGTAATTTTTTTAGTTCCAAAACGCTAGTTATGGTGATTCTATCAGAAACGTTTATATTTATGCTTTCACCAGCTAGCAACTTAGTTAAAAGTACTTGCATTTCTTGATCGTCTAGCATTTTAAAAATACATGTAGAATATTCACTTGTATCCCAATGACGAGTGAATTTACCGGTTTCTAAAAATGTTATAAATGAATATGTATTAAAAATGTGTCTTCCCCTTTTACAGATATAGCCATTGTACCAATCCTTCGTTAAACTTTTATTCCCAACATACGATTGGAATTCTTTCTTAAGAAAGAGAAGATCAGTTTCTTTCTCTGTGAATCCATAAAAATTGACGAGTGAGTGATCATCTAAAAATTTATATTTTCGGAGATTGTTAATTTTCGAAAGCCCGGCAGATGATATGTAGGAAATACCGGTAATTACAATCCTATTGACATTTTCATTATACTTTGCCAGTGAACCCAATAAATTAGATGTTGTGTCTACAATCAATTTAATGTCCTCATCATTTTGACATTTAAACAATGCGTCATTAATCACATTATCGTACTCGTCAACGAGCACTACTATTCGTTTTTTATGATGTTCTTGTAAGTATAAAGAGAGATATTCAAGAGATCCCATCACATCGAATTCGGTCATTTTTTGGGGATTATTACACCAGTTACTCACATATGCTTTCTCTTCATCTGTTAAATAAGGACTGTTCTTTAGATATTTGTGTTCCATGTAAGTTTTCTGTATTGATAGTCGAAATGTATCCATCGCTTTATCGTAATTTATAATGTTATATCGAACATTGAAATTGATATATAATACGGGATATTTGCCAAAATTACTTTTAAAAAAATTTTCATCGTTTTCGTAAATTTTAAGTCTTTTGAAGGTATTTAAAATTTTACTATTATTGAAAGATTCGACTGATAGAAATGTTTTTAACATATGAAGATTAGTACTTTTTCCAAATTTTCTTGGAGCAGTTACAAGTAATGAGTCGGGACCAGTCATGATGGATTTTATTAACATCGATTTATCAACAAAGGCAGATGATTGAGCCACTATAATAAATTCCGATTTGGTTGGGAAAAATGTTGATAATCCCTAAAACAAATAAATGCATAAATTCAGATACTGACGGCAGCCTATAGTCTGTCTACGCTAAGAGTACTCCGAAGTAGGCAAACAGCAATACAAGTGAGCATGCGCATTAATTAAAAATACTCACAGCAGATCAAAAACAAAATTCCATACAACACTAATAAATTATTCGCTCTAAGCTTAATATTATAAAAATACGTTCAATTCATTTGTTAGAAAATATTTTATTAATCGAACAATAGTTTACCATTAATATCTAAAAATTTTACTATTGTTACCGTACTCTTACATTGTTATTTTTCGTTACATTATTTACTATTATTACATTATTATTTATGATTAACAGGTTTTTAAAATAGGCTCAGTTTTATTTTGGTCACAAGTAATACAAGACTAATGCGCTTGAATTATAACAGGAGAGTAAACTATTCCAGTGATTCGTTGTTTATCATTTCAGATTGTTTATTACGTATCATTAAAATTAATGTCTTTGACTAGTTTAATACAACTGTTTGCACTTGCCGTGTTGAACTAATTTTTTTGTTTCATCAGTTATCTTTTGGTATTGTATCGGTTCGTTTCGATTTTTTCGTAGACTGAAGTTGAAAAGTTTTGTAAGCTGTGTTTTGTTAACATGCGTGATAGTGAATATGTTGACTTTTTGAAACATAAAAGCGGTAAACATTAAAAAGTAGACAAAAATTGTTTTGTTAAATGTAATGTTTAAAATAATTAATTACGGAGTCTCTTTATGAAACTATAATAATTACAAGTAATCTGAACGGTGTAACTGAAAACGTTTAAAGGATAATGTTTATTTTAGGTGGATGTAAATGTTTTAATGATGGAACGTTGTGCAAAATAATATTGTCAGGCGGAGAGGTAGATACGCGCCAACTAGTGTACAACTTTTGTTTACAACCTATATAGGCGCTTGCCTCGCGCGGAGTACTCTTACAGTAGATAGACTATACAGTATTTTGAGATCATTCAATTAATGTCTGTTATAAAAACGTTATTACCGAATGAACTACAGAATGTCATACCTATCTGAGACTACAGATCTGCACATTTTTATTCCTTAAAATAATTAATTTTCCCCCCTAACTTTAAAATAAAAATCAGTAACATAATTTGAAAAACAAAATAGAAAATCTCACCTCACTAAACACACTGTAGTGTAAGAACATTAACACCAATGGGAACATTTTGAAAACAGCAACTGAATCAAACCCTTTTTTACTGAATAATGAGAAAACATAATCTCTTGTTAAGATAAGATTAAATAACATCTCTTATCTATGTTAAAGGCAAATATATTGCAATAATTTTTTTTTTAATTCGTTTATTTAACGTCGCATCAACTACAACGGTCATTAGCGACGACGTTGGGGTGTAACTATATACAATGGAGGATGAAATGATTTTTTGTAACGTATGAAAATATGCCATGCCTGAGTGGGATTCAAACCCAGGACCGCATGATGAGAGGCGAGTTATTATACTAAAAGGCAAATAAAAGCAAGCTTTAGATGGCTAGACTAATCTTATCAATTCATTCCACTAAATTGAAACACTAGCTCTTTTTACGTAATACCATATAGGCCTGCTGTAATCTCACTGATTATAAGAGATAATATTCTAATGATTTGTGTTGCATAATATCTGATGAAATTTAAAATTTCATACAGCTTGTATTTTCTATTTCTATTTAGTAGCACTCTAGCTTAGATAATTTCCGCAAGAAATACTGCAGCGAATTCCGCCGAGATATTTTCCAACAAGTTTATTTTAGATGCGTAAAAAAATTTTCTCCAATAATTATCAGCCTCAATAGCGTGTATAAGCTTAGGATTAATTTCAACACACAGGTTATAGTAGAAAACGAAGCGATACGGGAGAAAAAATACTGCAAATACTACAAAAAAACACCGGCATTGGAAACTGTGGAAATACCCAAGAAAAATCATCTAAGACGATTTCTGGGTAGAGTTTTTGTGCTGACTATTTACTGTTGTTGTTTACGTTCGATTAGCGTTCGTTTACCGTTCGATCAGCGTTTGTTTACGTTCGTATACCGTTCGATTAGCGTTTATTTATCATATACGGTAAATTTTTCAGTAATTATTTTTAATCTTAATTGCTGTAAAAGTTTTATTGTGAAAAATACGTATATAGAAGGAAAAAACAAGGAAATTGTATCAGTACAGATAAAGAGCGTAATTTCCTGTTTGATATGTACACATATCTGATATATCACATATTTCTGATATATCACATATTTCTGATATATCACATATTTGATATATACACATTCTCTTCTGTATTATTCAGTTGGAGTCGAGACAGCGTATGGTAAGCTAAATTATGGGAGAAAAATGTAAAGCGTTTTTGCAAATAGCGTTCGATGAAGATTTCGACTATTTTACAGACATTAAAAAATTAAAAACTTATCACGAAGATTGCTTAAAAATTCTAAAGGCAATGGAAGAAAGCAATGTGGATGACATAAAGAACAAAATTAAAACAGGAGAAATTATTCTGCCAATTCGCCCAAGAAATGGTTTGCAAAAAGTACTAAAATTAGAGAGAAAATCTAAAACCACAAAATAATCCGAAAAATCTGCATACGTATTTACAGAAAAAACTTGTGACCGATATTAATATTGTCGAGACAAATGTGCCGCGTACCAAAAATAAAGAAGAAATTTACACGTTTCTAAGTCATACAACACCTTGGAAAAATTTAAAGCGAAACATTTTTATATGTATGCCGCGTTCGGTTACTATTTGGAAGTATATCGTAATTATTTTTTAGTAGAAAACCCAGAAGAATCGTGGGTTGTGTTTGTAAAACGGAATTTTAAGATATCAGAAAATTATTTTTTCAAACTACGAAGTGTTGGAAAAATTGTAGACGATTTTCCGAAACTGAAATATTTGTCGTTAAATTTTAAGGATTTTTTTGAAGATAATGCGAAGTGTAAAGTTAATGCTTCTGGTAGAAGAATACGGAAAATATTAGAAAACAGTATAAATGACCTTGCTTTTGCAACCAAGTTCTAAAACCAAGTTCATTATAGCACAATATTTATACAAATAAAATTCTCTCCTTTTCCTGTTGCCTTATCTCCTTTCTAAAAAATGTATGTATTTTTAATTGTAAATCCCAATAAAATTACAGAAAAAAATATTTACAGAAATTTCTGTAAAAATAGCGAATTTTAAAATATAGTAATTTTTAAGGCAATTTACCTTAAAAAATAAACCGAACCCTAGATTTTTTTATTCTGTAGGAAATAAATGGGAAATATAGATTCCAAAGTAGCAAACCCGCCTACGATCTCCGAGATCGTCCCACCGAAATTTTACTCTCCAGAAGTAGACGTAAACACACATATAAACTGGTGTTATCTTGACAAATATTTCATCCTGCAGCCCTGCACAGGATTCGCTTGGAGTGAAAATAAACACAAACATTGTGTGTACGATCTAGATAAAATCAAACATCCTAAACAAGCAAAAACTTACATAAATAAATTTGGGGATAAAAACCCTGGAGCAAATAAAATTCTAGAGGAAATCTGTTTTCTCCCGACGGAAAGAAATTGTCCTAAAAACCCAGATACAGGAGAACCGATGACAAAATGCGCTATACTAAGAACAGAAGGAGAATACGAAAAAATGTGTAGAGATTGGGCACACACCCAAGCGTACAGAGGTCAAATAAATTTTCTAAAGGAAGAATGGTGTAGAAACAACAAGGATTCCGAGGACTGTAGATGCATAAACAGAAAGGAGAAAAGCGACTACAAAATTTTGCAAGATAGATTTTTCGGACACGATTCTTACTGCTGGTATAAACCATGTGGATGAGTTTGTCCTCAACGTACCCATATCCCACACACACGCACACACACACACACACGCGCACACACACGCACGCACACACGCACGCGCGCGCGCACACACACACACACACACACACAGACCAATCGCTAAAAACATGTTTTTTGGGTTTAGGGGGTCTGAAAACGTGTAGATCCAGTGAAAACTCGATTTAGAAAAATCGACATGAAAACAATACTTTCCTTCCTATATATTCATATAGGCAAGAGAAAGTAAAAAGAACTGTTTTATTAATAATTAATGAGTTGGTTCGTGAATATAATCACTGAAATACATAAGAAATTAATTAATAAACAGATACCCACAATTTTAACTTGCATACAATTTACTCGTATGTAATTTTTGTGATAATAAAGTTTATTTCGCCCATAACAGACAGGTGGAGTGTCAAATTATTAACATTCAATCTGTTCGTTGCAGGGCTAAAATAAATAGTTCTGTTTCTTATCACATGGTCAGCCAATTAAATGACTGAATCATTTAAGAACAGAAGAGGTAGAGGTGTAAAAAGACACTAATCAGAGTTATCTCCTCTGAAAGTAATGAATTTTATTATACAGCCAGACCCTGTGGTGAATGAAGTGAAGGTGTCATTTGCAGAGTGGAAAATATGTGCTTTTCAGAGGGCCCGGCATGCTGATAAGCATAATTTTCCACTCAGTGAGGAAGGCAAAGGTAAACCACCTCACTCCTCGTTTTACTTAGTAAAAACCTCTAGAGGTTCAAACCAGCCTTTCAGCTGATGACCTAAACAACACAAAACAAAGTTTATTTAGCTGCTTCCGTGGCTTAGTGGTTAGGGCGCTTGCATACCGAGCAGAAACTCCTGAGTTCAATTCCAGGCTAGGTTCTAAAAGTTATTGTGTGCCAAAACCCAATGTTTCATGCACAAAAGTACTGTAGTTACTAATGATCGGGATGTTGCTCTACCTTAAAATAAACTACAGTATTATAGAACAACATAGTAAAATATTTTCTATTAGCAAGCGCCAACTGAAGGCTGGGTAATATTTCCCCTTCTTTTTGTGATAGTTGGAGCAGTGTCAGCAACAATTAACAGCTGGATTGGGAAATACAGATGCACAGAAGTTTGAGAGGGAAAAGTTCAAGCAGACCACGTCATCCAAAATTTTTTTAAATTGTAAAATAATGAAAAAGGTTTATGTAGGCTATTAATTTCTTTCAATCAAAATGCCTGGGACTGATCACTACAGCTTATGCACACCCATGGTATACCATCAATGCAATATTCCACGACGATCGAACACAATTCTTCAGAAATAAAGCAGTCTTGTAATGTAACTGCATGGAAATGTTAGTACATTTAGTTCTTTAAAAACAGTTTACACGAATAACGTCTTTTAGCTGTTAAGATGCCGGCCGCATTGGCGTTGTTGGTAACGTGCTCGCCTCTCATCATGCGGTCTTGGGTTCGAATCCCATTTAGGCACGGCATATTTTCATACGTTACAAAAAATCATTTATTCCTTCATCGTCTGCATTAGCAGTAATTGCAGAACAGCTGAACGTTAAACAAAAAAAGCTGTTAAGATAGCCCTAACTGTCTATTTCTACATCCTGAAGACGGCATCTGCTTTACCCAAAGATCTCAAAGACGTAAAGTCTAAGGTACATACAGATCTGGGCGAAGAGGTTGCCCTGATTCAAGGATATTGGAGCTGGAAAAATGTGAGTACGCACATTTTTTTGAGGGAGGTTATGATAGAGAGCGATTTGTCAGAGTTTTAAGCAATCTTGAGAGATGAATTCGACAATATAAGAATAAGTAGACTATTTCATCTCTTGTTCTAGTGACACAGCTGGCTCCCAACGTATAGTTGCACATCGAGGTAACTGACCGTGTTGCAGGGCTTAAACTTGAATCAGATCATGAAACCAGAATAAATTAACAACATGAAATGATTAAATGAGTAACTTACTATATCATAATATCTAAATATAGTTGGAACATAAAAATTATTAACCTTTTCATTTCTTATCTGAGATTTCTAAATCACTTACAATGAGAGAATTATTAACATTGCACTGTAACCTAAGTAATATCTCACTTTATTTCCGAAGAAAGAAAAATAGATTACATGCAGGTAACATTAAAAATAAGTTGACTAAGTCCTTTCGCTCTGAAACACACACACACAAACACATTACAATTCTTTCAACCCTTTATTTTTAAAATCCAGAAAGAAATAAAAAACATACACAATGATAAAGGAAATATTTTGTAAAGCTACCAAGGAAAGTCTAAACGGTGACTTATAGACACAAACATTAAAGAATGAGGTTAGAATAGCTGCTATTCACGAGCTTCAGTGGTTCAGATAAGCGACATAAAAATAAAAGGAAAATAATGTATAACGTAGTTTCTCTCTTTTATAATGGTATTTTGTGTAATTTTACATTTAAATATATTGCTCTTTATTTTTTTTTTAAATCTCGTCATACATTTTTCTTGATTAGTCTACTGGATTCAAGGTAGAATGTAAGTGTGCTTAACAAATTATGTTTTATACCTCTATGTTTATTTAATTTAAAAGTAAATTTGAATTCCGAAATTCTGTATTTAATTTTTTTACTTTTCTCGTCTCCTTCCACGCACTCTGATATGTGATATTTTTCTTTGTTGTGTTTTCTGCCCTAAATTTTTTCAATTTCAATTCCAGATTTTTTCTATTATTTAAAGTTGTATCAACAGCTCGGTTATTAGCGATTACGGTGGGTTTTATCATGAAAATTTCCAGATCCTAGCCGAGAATCAAACTCGGGACCTCCGCGTTATAAGCTAGCGTGCTACTACACGCTACAGAGGCGGTCAATTTCAGTTTTTATTATCTCGGCGATGCTAAAACCGATCTGGATGTATAGCAGTCAAATTTATGGTGTAGCAAAGCCATCAGTCATTTCCTGAAAACACAGTTTCCAATGAAAAGTCTTACGACTGATTACTAATTGCTCGAGTTACGTATCCAAAAAAATACTACACGATGACTCACGCGTTGCTTACGTCAACGACACATATCTAAAATTATTTTACCGTAGGTTCCGAGACAAACTTCAAAATCATAATAGTTTCTTAATGTTGTGTTTAGGTCATCAGACAAAAGGCTGGTTTGTAGAGGTTTTACTAAGTAAAACGAGGAGTAAGGTGGTTTACAATTGCCTTCCTGACTGAGTGGGAAAGTACGCTTATCAACATGCCGGGCCCTCTGAAAAGCACATATTTTCCAGTCTGCAAATGACACCTTCACTTCATTCACTACAGGGTCTGGCTGTATAGTTAAATTAATTTCTTTCAGAGGACATAACTCTGATTAGTGTCTTTTACACCTCTACCTCTTCTGTTCTTAAACGATTCAGTTATTTAATTGGCTGACCATGTGCTAAGAAACAGAACTATTTATTTTAGCCCTGCAACGAACAGATTAAGTGCAAATAATTTGACACTCCACCTGTCTGTTATGGGCCAAGTTTCTTAATATGCAACATGAATTCTGCAGACCTACCAGGAATCGCACAAAGATGACTGATCAAATTATGCCTTAAATTTTTTACAATAATTTTTTGTACAGGAATTTTTAACCAATTCAAACCGTAAAAACACCTTGATTTTTGGATAATTTGATACCATGGTGAGTGGAATTTTATGACTGGATCATGCAATTCAAACCTATTTCATCAACTAAGCGTATACGAGTAAAACTTTTTAACAGTATGTCATATAAAAAAGAGTAAATTTTGTGGTCGTAATAAAATTTGTAAAGTAACTTAGGAAGTAACTAGTTGAATGACATATAGACTCTTTACTTTATTATTTAATAAAGAAAGGTGGTGAGGTAAGAAATTACGAGAAAATAATAAAAAATTACTCGTCCAAATAACTCCCCTTACAATATATCAGAGGTAGAATTTTGTTTGTATGTTTATTCAAGTAGAAAATTCTCTCTAAACGCTACACGGTGAACGCATTACACAGAGAATGATCTTAATAAAAATTTACAGGAAAAATTCTTTAGATTTTTCAAAGTTAAATTCACATAATTAACCTTGTATATCGTACTCTTATTATTGAAGTACGTTAGCACATGTCTTCATTTCCGGGAAAATAATATTATTTTAATTATCTATCTCTCAAACATGAGAAAAGTTAGTTTTAAAAAATTCTTTTATTAAAAATAGTTAATACGTATGAATTTTTTCTATAACAGAAGATTTTACGTTAATATCATCCGCTAAGGTTATCAGAATATTACAGTAATTTCTGATCCTAATAAAAATTTTAATTCATGATGTACGTTTGTTTTAGAAAGCGCGTAAATTAAATTTATTGAATTAAACATGTAAACAGAATCTGTTAATGCTAGAACCAGAGGGAGGGACACTTATGCAGAAAGAAATATTTAAGGTATATATTTGTTACTAGCATGCCCCGTCGCGGCTTTGCACGCAAAAAATGGTGTAATCACTTTTTTAAATATGTAGCAGAAATTGTGTAGCTGCTAGATCGACTGTATACTCCAATAATAAAAGTCAAAATAAAATATCAAAGCAATTGATCACTCACCAATTAAAAGAAAATTAAAACAAATAAAAAAAACGGAACCTTACTCTTATAAAATACTCAACAATACAAAATCGTATCTACATAATAACGTATGTAACATAACATAATGTTATGTAACGTAACATAATAATGTAACGTAACATATTATGTTACATGTAACGTAACATAATAACGTATTGTATAAAATACAATAAAATTATCATGTGATGTCACCAGCTGATCCTTAGCACCACGTCGCTATTTGCTAAATCATATGACATTATTTATGACAAATCTTTATTTGAATCACATCAACTGGTTTAAAAGCAGCAGATTATCTAACCTCATAAAAGCCTTAATGTAGGACATAAACATTATTTTCAACCCTTTAGGGCTAACTTTTTAAGGGTTTTAATAGCCTAAAACCTGCACTGGCACCTTAGTTACCATAATAAAAACTGCATGAAAATTGGTTCAGTAATTTAGGAGATAAAGGGGAACATACACACACATACATACACACACACACACACACACACACACACACACACACACACACACACACACACACACACATACATACATCGAATTATATATACGAGTATATAGATAAGAAACCGGGATAGCTGAAAATGTACCCTTGCAAAACTGGGTACAACCACGAGGCGGTTTTTTAGAGAGATACACTAATTTTTAATGAAAGAAATCTGGTGTGAAATACACACGACTTTCTCTTGTCAAAGTAATCTAATTTAATCATGAGTGAATGACGTAAAATGAAGACAACCTGTATAAGACTTAAACATATGAAAAATCACTAATTAATGCTTCACAAGGTTCCGTACAAAAAATGTTTAAAATAAAAGTTGTAGATTTTTAAATTTTCTATAAGTTTGGTTTGTACACTTTTGTCGTAAAATGCTTACTAAGGTTGCAATATTAAATCCAATTTTACACCGATTTTGATAAGCAAAATACAGAATATCACTAATTGAGTGAACTAAGCGTTGTAGAAAAAAGTTTAAAATAAATGTAACTTTTTTTTTTTGTTAAACGTCCGACTGTTCTGCAATTACTGCTAATGCAGACGGTGAAGGATGAAATGATTTTTTGTAACGTATGAAAATATGCCGAGCCTGAATGGGATTCAAACCCAAGACCCCATGATGAGAGGCGAGCACGTTACCAACTACGCCAATGCGGTCGGCGTAGTTGTAACTTACGGTATTTTTAAGTTCCTACAACTTTACTTACTAAGTTTTGCTCTAAAATAGAGATTAAGCTCGGAATCTTAATAAAAAATTACCGCGAGACCTCAGTTCTCAAGAATTTCAGCAGACATTCCTCTTACCCTATCTTGTTAAGCACAAAAAAATATAAAAGAAATAAGGCGATTCAAAAAAATCGTAAGAGCCGTTTTAAGAAAATTAATAAAAGTGAAAAATCTCACAATAAACTACTACTTCCGGTTGATCGACTTTGATGAAAATTTTGGTGTCGGTTTCTTTTGTGGTAACTAATTTAAATTCAAAGTTTCAACATTGTACACTTTTCCATTTTTGAGATTTGTTCAAACACACACACACACACAAACCAATTACTAAAATTTAGCCTTTTTGGGTTAGGCTAAGAAGCTGAAAACTTATATTTTTAGTGTTGTTTAGGTTATCAGTCGAAAGGCTGGTTTGAACCTCTATAGAGATAAGTAAAACGAGGAGTGAGGTGGTTTACAATTGCCTTCCTCTTTGAGTTGAAAAGCGTCTTATCAGCATACCCGGCCCTCCGCTAAATCATCTACTTTTCACCCTGCAACTAACACCTTCACTTCATTCACACAGGGTCTGGCTTTATAATGGAATTCATTACTTTCAAAGCAGATAACTCTGATTAGTGTCTTTTACACCTCTACCTCTTCTGTTCTTAAATGATTCAGTCATAAGTGGGTGACCATATGATAAGAAACAGAACTATTTTTTGTAGCCCTGGAACTAACAGATTGAGTGCATGTAATTTAACACGTCTTCTGTCCGTTATGAACATAAAGATGTTTTATGGCATTATTGGTGACAACTCAATTTCGAAAAATCGATATGAAAACAATACTTTCCTTCTCTATAATATGAGAACGTAAAAATTTGTTACTTCAGCTTTACTATTAGGACAAAAATTCTTAAACCGGAAATAAAGAAACAGCTTATGAGATTTTCGGAACTTTAACGTGAATTCCCGTGAAAGTTTTATCGTATAAATACCGTATAAAATAGAATAAACATTAGTCATGTTACGTCAGCTTTCATCAACTTGCAATTTCAGTAGAACACACAACATGTTCACCAGCTACTTAGTATTAAGGTAGTCGTTTACAAACGTGACATTCCACCTCTTCTTTTGATGATAGGAAAACGTTAATGATTTGTTGCCATTATTTGAATAATACACCTAAAAGCAAACGCAGCTACTCGTATATCACGGTTGTATTGAAATCTTGATTTCGCTCCTTATTCAGTGCAGAAATATTTGTGTATATTTACTCAAGTTTATCATGGTTCTAAACGACCTATGTTTTGCCGTTTCAATAAATGAATAATATAATGTATTGAAATATCATTCAATTGGAATTATTGTAAGTTGAATTGATAATTACAAATTTGAAAGAATAAAAATAAGTTTTCTTTCATAATCTGTAAACATAGGCTATTGAATTGAGAATATAAAAGCTTTATAATTAAAATATAATATATTTCTAACCACCAGAATACGGTAACATAAAACACTAACCAATGTTTATAGATAAGGTTCCTTATCTACCATGGTAGGAGCAGGGAGTTTTAAATTTTGACGTAAAATAAATTTTAATTTACTGAAGATGTGTACAAGATACACGAAAGTGCTATAAACATTGGTAAGTGTTTTATGTTACCGTATTCTGGTGGTTAGAAATATATATTTCAATTTTAAATAATACGGCTGTTTAAAAATCCTACATAGGCTGTTTGATAAAATAATAAAAGCTTTATAATGTAGACTTTTTCCCATAACAGACAGGTGGAGTGTCAAATTATTTTCACTCAATCTGTTAGTTGCAGGGCTAAAATAAATAGTTCTGTTTCTTATCACATGGTCAGCCAATTAAATGACTGAATCATTTAAGAACAGAAGAGGTAGAGGTGTAAAAGACACTAATCAGAGTTATCTCCTCTGAAAGTAATGAATTTTATTATACAGCCAGACCCTGTGGTGAATGAAGTGAAGGTGTCATTTGCAGAGTGGAAAATATGTGCTTTTCAGAGGGCCCGGCATGCTGATAAGTGTACTTTTCTACTCAGGGAGGAAGGCAATTGTAAACCACCTTACTCCTCGTTTTACTTAGTAAAACCTCTACTAATTCAAACCACCGTATTGGCTGATGACCTAAACACAATGTAGACTTAAACTTTAAAACAACGACCTATTATTCTTCTCTCAACTTTCTCGACGAACTAGATTACCAATTCTTCTCAAATTAACTGTTTATCAAAAATTTCCATTTATCGCAACCAATTTACGATGTATGGAACCAAATTTGGTTCCATCAGACTATCTGTCTTATAAAATCGCAAAACGTTATTTTAATGCGTCATTATATTTATTTTTTAAGTAATAATAATTTTTGCTTTCTCTTGCCCTATATGAATATACAGGAAAGAAAAGTATTATTTACATGTAAATTTTTCAAAACCGAGTTTTCACCGGAAATACACGTTTTTAGATCCATTCAACGAAAAGACATGTTTTTAAACTAACCAAACTAACAAATTAACTGCAGAAAAACTTAAAAGATTTACATGCGACTGCTTAAATACTATTCTTATTTTCTAGAAAAATCTGTTATTAATATTATTTAGGCCTAATATAATTAAGAATTAGAGATTTTCCTACTGCAGTCTTGAATTGGCTCTCGTCGCTCGTCGAAAATAATATGTAGTCTCCCTCTCACACTCTCTCTCTTTCCACATACTTTGTCTCTCCACTGCTTATCTATTATAAGCTTATCTATAATAATGACACGCCCACTTCATACGCGCGCGCGCGCACACACACACACACACACATACATACATACATACATACATACATGTATTAAACAAATTTATATTTTACTAGAACTCTGTTGGATTTACTGTAACTGTGTGTATGCGTGTGGGCTTGTGTGTATAATTGTACCAGATAATGCGGTCATATGCCCAAAACGGGCAGGTGGAGTGTTATTTTAATTGCACTCTATCTGTTTGGCCCAGGGCTAAAAAAATAGTTCTGTTTCTTATCACTTAGTCAGCCACTTATATGACTGAACTATTTAAGAACAGAAGAGGTAGAAGTGTAAAAGACACTAGTCAGAGTTATCTCCTCTGAGAGTAATGAATTTCACTATGCAGCCAGACCCTGTGGTGAATGAAGTGAAGGTGTCATTTGCAGGGTGGAAAGTGAGTGCTTTTCGGAGGGCCTGGCATTATGATAAGCATACTCTTTCAACTCAGTGAGGAAGGCAATGGTAAACCACCTTACTCCTTGTTTTTTACTTAGTAAAACCTCTAGAGGTTCAAACCAGCCTTTCGGCTGTTGACCTAAACAACAACACAGTGCGGTCATCTGCACAGGTGCACCGTATCGTTGCGGAGTTGCTAATTTTTCTTCGGCTGCCTCCGCAGTTGGCGGATAGGGAAATATTATCAGATATTGTTGAAAATGAAAAAATGAAGTACACAGAGCGGACAAATTGTTAAGGTTCCTGGCTTGCCGTATTGAAGTTGGTGGTTCTTCAAAAACTGAAGGAAAAAATCATGATTAACAAAATTAATCATGATGACCTCATAATCAGGAAAACTCTCTCATAGAAAACAAATTCACTAATCAGCCTTGGAACATGACAAAGATTTTTTATTCAATCAATAGTAAAAAAATCTGGTGTGAAACACTCACACAACTTTCTCTTGCCTATGCAAATAATAAACAATAAACCTAACGTTATTAATAAAATATTATAAATAAACAAAAAACTAACCTCAAAAATATAACCTTATTTTAATCATGAGTGAATGACGCAAAATGAAAATCGAACTTAGTTTGGCTTAAAAAAACGGGAAATCACACTTTCACGCTAAACTAGGCTCTGTAGAGAAAAATTCTTCAAATAAAAGTTGTAGATCTCTTAATTTTCTATAAATTTTCTTATATACACTTTTGTCGTAAAATTCGTACTAAAGCCGAAATATTTAAAAAAATCGATTTTTCACACGTTTTCGTGAGAAAAAACAGAAAATCGCTAATTACCGCTAAACTAAGCGTTATACAAAAAAATATTTGAAATAAAAGTTGTAGAATTTTAAATTCTCTACATTTTTTATTATATAAATTTTTGCGCAATAATAGATACATTATTAAAGCCGTAATCTTAAAAAAAAACTATGTTTTTACGTAAAAACAGCCTCACCCAGTATTTCAGCAAACATGACGCCTACCCTATCTTGTAGAGAATAAAAAATTAAATAAACTAGGCGATTTTTAAAAAAATCGTAGGACCAGTTTTTGAGGAAATCACAAAAAAGTGAAAAATTACACGAATAAACTACTACTTCTGGTTGACCGATTTTGATGATAATGTACGTGTCGGGTCCGGAAGTGGTATGTAACTTAAGTTTCAAGTTTCAAGTTCGTACGATGTTTCGTCTTGAGATATTTTGTACACACACACACACACACACGCGCGCGCGCGCACACACACACACACATACACACACACGCGCGCGCGCGCGCACACACACACACACACACACACACACACACACACACACACACACACACACACACACACACACACACACACACACAGACCAATCGCTAAAAACATCTTTTTTGGGTTCAGGGGGTCTGAAAACGTATAGATTCGGTGAAAACTCGATTTCGAAAATCGACATGAAAACAATACTTTCCTTCCTATATATTCATATAGGCAAGAGAAAGTAAAAAATCAGTTAAATTATAAGTTCACTTATCCGAAAGAATATGAAGTTGAAGTACTTTTTAAAAATCTAGAAAATATAAATACAGTTTTTTTTTAAATATTAACATCTTAATAATCCCAAAGAAAGTAGGTTAAAAAATTTTTTTCTAGATTCTTTACTCTCGAGCAAAATGTATATCGGTTTTATAATTTACTGGCAAACTTACTTGTCGGGAATGATTCTAATCTTCCCACCTACAACAATCTCGTATAAGTAAACATGTGGGAGGATAATTTCACTGAAGAAAATAATTCTATAGTTCTTTAACGAAGATAAATAAAGCAGTTATTGTTTAATTTAGTCTATAATTGAGCATGAGAGAGAACTAATTGTTAAACCAAAGTAAAATTTTATAAGTACATAAAAAATCTGGTGTGAAACACTCACACAACTTTCTCTTGCCAATGCAAATAATTAAAATAAACCTAACATTAGAAAAAAACGTTAGAAATAAACAAAAAACTAACCTCAAAAAACATTAGTGAAATACGCAAAATTAAAATCGACCTCAGTTTAGCTTAAAAATACGGAAAATCGATCATTCACGCTAAACTAGGCACTGTACAAAAAAATGCTTAAAATAAAAGTTGTAGATCTCTTAATTTTCTATAAATTTTATTATATACACTTTTGTTGTAAAATGCATTCTAAGGCCGAAATCTTATAAAAATAGATTTTTCACGCGTTTTCGTGAGAAAAAAACAGAAAATTGCTAATTGCCGCTAAACTAAGCGTTATACAAAAAAATGTTTGAAATAAAAGTTGTAGAATTTTTAATTCTCTACAACTTTTATTGTATAAATTTTTGCTCTAAATTGCATATTAAAGCCGTAATCTTAAAAAAAAACTATGTTTTTACGTAAAAACAGCCTCACCCAGTATTTTAGCAAACATGACGCCTACCCTATCTTGTAGAGAATAAAAAATTAAATAAACTAGGCGATTTTTAAAAAAATCGTAGGACCAGTTTTTGAGAAAATCGAAAAAAAGTGAAAAATTACACGAATAAACTACTACTTCTGGGTGACCGATTTTGATGAAAATGTTCGTGTCGGGTCCGGTAGTGGTATGTAACTTAAGTTTCAAGTTTCAAGTTCGTACGATGTTTCGTCTTGAGATATTTTGTACACACACACACACACACACACACACACACACACACACACACGCACAGACCAATCGCTAAAAACATTTTTTTTTTGGGTTCAGGGGGTCTGAAAACGTATAGATCCTGTGAAAACTCGATTTCGAAAAATCGACATGAAAACAATACTTTCCTTCCCATATATTCATACAGGCAAGAGAAAGTAAAAATAGTTAAGTCTGGTTTTCGCCAGTAAAAAGCATACATTATTGATTCCCATCTAAAGAATCCTCTGATCTGATAATATAACTTCACTAACTCTATATTCAGATAGCTTAGTGGACGAACAGATTAAATTATTTCCGCTTCCATTAGTACTTAGGGGTTTTACTCCCACACCTATTTTCCCATATCTACCACCCATAAGCGTGTAACTTAGTTTATATTTTCTGACGTTCCTATATTTAGGTTAGAATAGAATATTACATTACAAATCGAGATCAATTATTTTAATTACATAATATTGCTTGTGTACTTTTTGAAAGTAATTATATTTTTTTAAATTATTTTATTTATCTTTATTATTTAAATTTACATTTTTATATTATTTTTACTTTCTCATCCCCTGTATGAAATATCGATCTGCTAGTTCCAGGGCTACAAAAAAGATTTCTGTTTCTTGTCACATCGTCAGCTAATTATATGGCAGAAACATATAAGAAAAGAAGAGGTACAGGTATAAAAGACACTAGTCAATGTTGTTGTTGTTTAGGTCATCAGCCGAAAAGCTGGTTTGAACCTCTAGAGGCTTTACTAAGTAAAACGAGGAGTGAGGTGGTTTACCATTGCCTTCCTCACTGAGTGGAAAAGTACGCTTATCAGCATGCCGGGCCCTCTGAAAAGCACAAATTTTCCACTCTGCAAATGACACCTTCACTTCATTCACCACAGGGTCTGGCTGTATAGTGAAATTCATTACTTTCAGAGGAGGTAACTCTGACTAGTGTCTTTAACATCTCTACCTCTTCTGTTCTTAAATGATTCAGTCATTTAATTCGCTGACCATGTGATAAGAAACAGAACTATTTATGTTAGCCCTGCAACGAACAGATTGAGTGCAAATAATCTGACACTCCACCTGTTTATTATGAACAGTCAATGTTATCTCCTCTAAAAGAAATGAATTTAATTATACAGCCAAACCCTGTGAAAATTGAAGTGAAGGTGTCATTTTTAGGGTGGACAATTTGTGCTTTTTAGAGGGCCTGGCATGTTGATTAGCATACTTTTCAATTCAGTGAGGAAGGCATTTTAAACCACATCACTCCTCATGTTACATTGTAAAAAGCTTCTAGAAGTTCAAACCAGCTTTCAGCTGATGACCTAAACAACATTCATATGTAATTACGTATTTTGCAGAGCGAGGTTACGGTTAATTTCAAAATTAACTTGTCCCTCAAGAGTTTAAGTACAGAAGAGGTAGAGTTGTAAAATACATTATAGGTACTGTTCTTCGAAGTTGATGAGCTCTGAACGTACGGGATTGCCCCTACCCACGTCATAGTTAGTCAATGACTAGCCAGTAACGTTGCCAATACTTGCTCAGTTATATATTTCGTCAGCCATTTTTTTTTGGTATTTCAATACCAATTATAACCGATGAACATAAAAGCAGCTGATTATATTATAAAGTATTGCATGTCCCTGCAACCGGCGTTCGACACTGAAGTCAAAATTTTATGGTGAACAAACACTTCTGGCGCATATTAAGGCGACTAGGTCCTAACTAATATTTTATTATTAGTAATTTTAAATCTTCGACATTCTTTCTGACTGTTAGGACCCACTTGTTTCTGACGCGAGCCTTGAGCTCGAAGAGGCATTTGACAAGAGGGCGAGTATTCATACACACTCCCCAGGTCTGGCGACCTGGCTCCGACTCGCCCTCGAATAATTTTATTTCATAACTAGTTCTTTTAATTTAAATTCAAGGTGACTGTCGCCGTCACAAAGTTCATTAAGAGTTCTTAGGAACGGCCTCCAGGTCTATGCCATCCGGCGACCAATTGGAGGGGAGGTGGTGGGAGAAATGCCAGAAACCATATAAAGTATTGCATGCTAACGCGCTCTATAATAGACGTGTCCAGTACGAGATGAGAGACACGAGTGAACGACTGTGGCTCTTATACGCATGCACACATAATGTTTGTCAGGCTTATACATTCATACAATCTGACAACGCTGGCAAACGTTCTGATTGGTTCAAACGCGTAGATCAGCAGAGCTCATTAACCCTTTAGAGGGCAGTACTACGGGGGGGGGGGGAAATATATATGTGTTGAAATGTTAAATTTTGCTGTACAGGGACTTGAATAATGTATTTCTAGTGCCAGAACAGTATGATATATCTTTATTTCGATGTTAAGCCCTGATAAGTAGCCTATACTTACCTTGAACGTTTGTTGAGATGGAAATCACATAATTTTTAGTGGTACAAATGCTTATTAAAACAACTTGTTGTACTATATAAAAAAATAATGTGTAGAATAACTTGTCTTAACTTAATGTTAGCATGAATGCTTGCTTTCACGTAAAACACTAGAATTTTCTAAGCACTGTAAAAAAGTAACAAAAAACAAAGTGGTAGCGTACGCTATTATGAATCCTTAATACATTCGTGCAACTCACGAAGCAAATGGTTGCTGTGCACTAATTTCAATATTAGGATAGCCTACTTACCAGAGAACATCTATAACACCATAAAATGCCAATAAGGTTCAATTTTACACTTTATTCTTAAATAAATCTACCTTATTGCCAGTGATAAGTTTCTTTTTTTTGTCATCAGTCTCTCGACTGGTTTGATGCAGTTCTCCAACCTGTTCTATCTTGCGCAAGTCGTTTCATATCTACATACCTGTAATACCCTACATCTTTTGTAATTTGCTTTATATATTCTAATCTTTGCCTCCCTCTACAATTTACTCCCTCAATGTTACCCTCCATTATTGATAGCCCAATACCTGGATGTCTTAGGATATGCCCCACTAGCCTATCCCTTCTTTTGGTAAGATGCTTCCATATACTTCTTTTTTCATCCACTCGCCTAAGAACCTCTAAATTACTTATTTTGTCCACCCACCTAATCTTTAACATTTTCCTATAACACCACATTTCAAAAGCTTCTATCCTCTTCCGTTCTACAGCCCCTATCACCCACGTTTCACTTCCGCAGAATGCTACACTCCAAACATAATGTTTTAAGAAATTTTTCCTAATCTGTAAATCAATGTTTGTAGTCAGTAAGCTGTTTTTCATTTCAAAGGCTTTTCTAGCTTGAGCAATTCTACTCTTGATATCACTCGTGCTTCTACCATCCTTTGTTATTTTACTCCCTAGATAGCAGAATTCCCCAACTTCCTGTATGTTCTCGGTGATAAGTATACTTATAGAAGATCTGTAAAGGGTTAACGGTGGAAAGCATTATAGTGAGTAATGAATTTCATTATACAGCCAGGTCCGGCGGCGAATGAAGTGAAGGTGTTATTTGCAGGGTTTAAAGTAGATGCTTTTCGGATAGCCTGGCTGATAAGCATACTTTTCCACTCAGTGAGGAAGGCATTGATAAACCACTTCACTCCTCGTTTTACTTAGTAAAGCCCCTAGAGGTTCAAACTAGCTGTTCGGCTGATGATCTGAACAACAAAGTCAGTAACTGTCCTAAACATAACCAACACAAAAGATCAAACAATTTATCTACAAACGGAATTCCAAATTGAATTTTGGAATAAAATACAAAATAATCTATTTTATAATTTGTTTGATAGAGATCCCTTCTAATTTTATTCACCAACCAGCGTAACTTAGCCATTAAAGTAACCTTTTAAATTAAATTGGATGATTGTCGTAATCTTAAATATTTCTATTAATCTTCATTTTTCTCGTAAACGAAATTGTTGTTTCAATTTATTCAAAGTGATTTGTTTTTCACTGAAGTACGTTTAAATATTTATTACATTAAACAACTGCATTTTATTTATTAAATTATCTTTGTATAATTTCCGTTTATATTGTTATTTATTATGATTAAGCCAGGAAACAGAAGCGGTTATAGGATTTTGTCGTTCTGCAAGTAAGGTGACATCTCTCTTAATTTAGAGTAGCTCTTTAAAGTAATAGCTGTTCTTTTGCATCTTTTAACAGTTTCGTCATGTATCTCATAGCGCAAAGGGTTCACAACATTGTTTGTTATAAATAAAATTTTTAAGTAGCTATAGTACGAAGTTAAAAGGATACAGTAAAAATATAGACTATATATTTTTTAACTATATTATTTTCTCTTTCCCTACATGAATATGCAGGAAAGAAAGGTATTGTTTTCATATAGCTTTTTTCGAAATCAAATGTTTACCGGAAATACATATTTTCACGCCCCCTGAACCCCAAAACATGTTCTTACCAATTGATCGGTGTGTGTGTGTGTGTGTGTGTGTGTGTGTCTGTGTCTGTGAAGAGAATATCTCAAGAACGGAACATCGTACGAACTTGAAACTTGAAACTTAAGTTACATACCACTACCGGACCCGACACAAACATTTTCATCAAAATCGGTCAACCGGAAGTAGTAGTTTATTCGTGTAATTTTTCACTTTTTTGCGATTTTCTCAAAAACTGGTCCTACGATGTTTTTTTTAAATCGCATGGTTTACTCAATTTTTTATTCTCTACAAGATAGGGTAGACGTCATGTTTGCTGAAATTCTAGGTGAGGCTGTTTTTACGTAAAAGCATAGTTTTTTTAAGATTACGGCTTTAATATGCAATTTAGCCCAAAAATGTATACAATAAAAGTTGTAGAGAATTAAAAATTCTACAACTTTTATTCCAAACATTTTTTGTATAACGCTTAGTTTAGCAGTAATTAGTGATTTTCTGATTTTTTCTCACGAAAACGTGTGAAAAATCGATTTTTTTAAGATTTCGACCTTAGAATGCATTTTACGACAAAAGTGTATATAATAAATTTTATAGGAAATAAAAAGATCTACAACTTTTATTGAAAGCATTTTTCACTACAAAGCCTAGTTTAGCGTGAAAGTGTGATTCTCCGTTTTTTTAAGCCAAATGAGTTCGATTTTCATTTTGCGTCATTCACTCATGATTAACATAAGGTTATGTTTTTGAGGTTAGTTTTTTGTTTATTTCTAATATTTTATTAATAATGTTAGGTTTATTGTTAATTATTTGCATTGGCAAGAGAATGTTGTGTGAGTGTTCACACCAGATTTTTTGATAAGAAAATTATTTTTCTTTTACTTTTACTTTGGACCAACAGCTCGGTCATTAACGACTACAGTGGATTAAAGAACGGGAATGGTGCTTTTCTTGTAATAATTTATCAGCCCCTAGCATGAAATCAAACCCGGAATCTTCCTCCCTGTGAGCTAGTGTGGTAACCACTACGCCACGAGGGCGGCTAAAAAACAACTAAATGACAAAATAATTACGTGAGCCAACAATACAGATTAAAAAGTTTATAATACAACCTATAGAAATATTGATACACATTCTTGGACATAAATCTGAATAACTTTGAACATAATTAAATTTAAATTTTAAAATAAGAATAAGGGAAGTGGCGTAATATTTTATTTTTAAAATACCCACATAAAAGCTTCTTTTATTGGACTAAAAAAAATACTACATTATCATAAACTTACTGGATGAGACCATTATTAGGATAAATCAATTTTTCCAAAAATTAATTTTAGCGAATATTAAACAATTCATTAATATACCAGGTGTGTAAAAAGACTGGAACCGGTTAATTTTTAGTCAAATAGCTTATCGTAGCGAAACATAAGCAATGAAAATCAGTAGAGATACAAAAAATGTACTTTTTAAGTACCCGAAATTTATGTTCGCCATCTTGTATTCCACCATATTGAATCTATTTTTACTTTTTCTTGCCTATATGAATATATAGGAAGGAAAGTATTGTTTTCATGTCGATTTTTCGAAATCGAGTTTTCACCGGATCTATACGTTTTCAGACCCCCTGAACCCAAAAACATGTTTTTAGCGATTGGTGTGTGTGTGTGTGTGTGTGTGTGTGTGTGCCTGTGTCTGTGTGTGTGCGCGCGCGCGTGTGTGTGTGTGAGAGAGAGAGAGAGAACAAAATATCTCAAGAACGGAACATCGTACGAACTTGAAACTTAAAACTTAAGTTATATACCATTACCGGACCCGACAAGAACATTTTCATCAAAATCGGTCAACCGTAAGTACTAGTCTATTCGTATAATTTTTCACTTTTTTGCGATTTTCTCAAAAACTGGTCCTACGATTTTTTATAAAATCGCCTCATTTACTCAATTTTTTATTTTCTAAAAGATAGGGTAGGCGCCGTGTTTGCTGAAATTCTGGGTAAGGCTGTTTTTACGTAAGAACATGGTTTTTTTAAAGATTACGGCTTTAATATTAATTTTAGAGCAAAAATGTATATAATAAAGGTTGTAGAGAATTTAAAAACCTACAACTTTTATTTCTAACATTTTTTTGTATAACGCTTAGTTTAGCGGTAATTAGCGATTTTTTCTTTTTTTCTCACGAAAACGTGTGAAAAATCGATTTTTTAAAGATTTCGGCCTTAGTATGCACTTTACGACAAAAGTATATATTTATGTTTATAGGAAATTAAAGGATCTACAACTTTTATTTAGAGCATTTTTCTCTACAAAGCCTAGTTTAGCGAGAAAGAATGATTTTCCATGTTTTTAAGCCAAACTGAGGTAGATTTTCATTTTGCGTCTTTCACTCATGATTAAAATAAGGTTATGTTTATTGAGGTTAGTTTTTTGTTTATTTCTGAGATTTTATTACTAATGTTAGGATTATTATTAATTATTTGCATTAGCAAGAGAAAGTCGTGTGAGTGTTTCACACCAGATTTTTTATTAAATAGGAAGGTAGACTTATAGCACAAGATTTCGATGAAAAATTTCAAGAGAAAACAATGGTGAAATCCGTTTAACGATATCTTTCACTATTCTTTAGATATTAGCCATTGAAATGTCCAGATCAGGGGAAAATCCGCTATCCCTAACCTCAGTCTACATCTATTATTTCCGGTAGAAAACCATAAATTACACAATATTATACATCGTCTTCTTACGGAAAAATCAATTCTGGAATCCATTTAATAATATCTCTTTTCGTTAGTTAATAAAACGATATAATTTTTATTGCGAAATTTTGATCATTTTATTGACAAAATAATAGTACAGTCTTCTAGCAAAAATTTTCACGTTTATTTTTAAACTGCGTACTGTGAAATTCTTTAAATGACTTTGTAAGTTATTACAAATTTTGAAAGAAGTACGGTGCTTCTATATATATGCATTTTAGCTACGGTGAAATTCTATGACATTCTTATAACCAAATATCTCTGTATAAATATTGCAGACTTCAAATACCCATATTTCATCTTAAAATACACATTGTGTCCAGGAAGTACAGATCAAACATTACGAAGTGATTCAGTTTGTCAGAATACACGGAAAAGTTCGTTTGAATATATCTCACAACGATTTCGATATTCCTCGCTTCACATATTTGTGTGAGTGTGAGTTTATTATCAAAACCTCAAAAGCGTGGATTAAAATATCCTTCCTACGGAAATTGGATTCAAAAGTTTGAATCCGACAACAAACAACCAAGTTATAGAAGAATTTGAAAATTTCTGTCACCCTGTACACATGGCTAAAGTCTGGGTTACGCACAAAATACCGGGTGTTTGGAAAAGAACTCCCTAGTTTCAATGTGTCGTAAAATCTGTACAAAGCGACATACACTATTGTAGTTTGTGGTGTTTGATTCATCAAATGTCCAAGTTTTGCTCCCATGCAGTTGGCAGGCCTGCTTGACCTTGAGACACAGCAATGCTTAGTTCAGTTCAGTTTGATGGAAGATCGTGTGATAGGTCCTTTCATTTTTATAGAAGTAACAATAAACGGGAACATTTACCACGACCTGTTGACTGAGTATGTCTTTCCCCAAATAGACGATTTGAGGCAGAAAAAGGGCTAGTGTTTTTCCAACAAGATGGCGCCCCACCTCATTACAGTAACCAAGTGCGCGCGGCTCTTGATACTCGCTTTCCGGGAAGGTGGATAGGTAGGTCTGGCCCAATCGCTTGGCCACCACGAAGCCCAGACAGACTTAACCCCACTGGATTTTTTCTTTTGGGACCACATAAAAAATTTAGTGTATGGTGAAAAGATCCGAAACATCAATCATTTACGGGAAAAAATCGTCGCGGCGGTTGGGATAGTTACACCTGTTATGTTGCTGAATACGTGGAGAGAGGAGGAATATCGTCTCGACATGCGCAGAGCTACAAATGGATCCCATGTTGAAGTCTACTAACATTAAACAAAACTTGAAGGTACACTCTTTAATTAAATGTACACGTTGATATAGTTTTTAATTAATTTCACCCATAAATTTTTACTTAAAACTAGGGAGTTCTTTTCCAAACACTCTGTATATCCCGTAAGAACTTCAAGAATATCATGCCGAAATATAAAGCGGATAATTCTACAAAGTCTCTTATTTAATTAAGTTCAACAACATCGTCATCCCAAATTTTTCTTTGGTGTAGCTACAATTTTTTTTTGCAAATTACTGTAATGCAGACGATGAACGAATGTAGATGCAAAAATGCAAGACGTGACCGGAAATCGAACCCGAAACCACTGGCGTAGAAACCATTGCTTTGACCACTACCCCACAGGCCTATAAGTATTTGTGGGGGGGGGGATGTTTATTAGCCGTAAACATATTGGGTCTAATACATTTTGTAGGTACTTAAGGTTAACTTTAAGGAGTTCAAAATTACTTCAAACTTAAGAACTAAAGTTTTCCAAAAGTCAGTTTTCAAAAAAGATTTTATACTGAAAGGAAAAGTGACCTGTTGTTTATAGTGTGTTTATTGTAAAGGTATCCAAGTTTGTAATTATGGGAAAGTTTCAAGTCATTTAAAATAATTTCTAGATTTATAAATTATTGAAAATTCTAAATTATCAAAGTCCATTATTACCATTGGGCAAAAAAATAAAAATATAAAATTGTGCTAACTTGAAGGGAAGTAGGTTATTCAGTTTGAGTTATAGACTTCACATACTTTGGAGGACTAACGTATTTCGAGAAAATTGGGTACATACCGATTGTCCTTAATGACTGAAAACAAAATTTTATAAAACAGAGTGATAAGAAAACCAGAATAATTTTAGTTGATTGTTGTTGTTTAGGTCATCAGCCAAAAGGTTGGTTTGAACCTCTAGAGGTTTTACTAAGTAAAACGAGGAGTGAGGTGGTTTACAATTGCCTTCCTCACTGAGTGGAAAAGTACGCTTATCAGCATGCCGAGCGCTCTGAAAAGCACATATTTTCCACTCTGCAAATGACACCTTCACTTCATTCACCACAGGGTCTGGCTGTATAATGAAATTCATTACTTTCAGATAAGATAACTCTGATTAGTGTCTTTTACACCTCTAACTCTTCTGTTCTTAAATGATTCAGTCATTTAATCGGCTGACCATGTGATAAGAAACAGAACTATTTATTTTAGCCCTGCAACTAACAGATCGAGTGTAAATAATTTGACACTCCACCAGTCTGTTATGGGCAGTTTAGTTGATTATAGAATCAAAAATACTACTCTGCGATGCGTTTAAGATTTTTGTCGGCTATCTTGATTCCGCCATATTGAACTGAACTTTTTTAACTGGTATTAAAGTCATGATTTAAATGCAAAATTTAACAAATATTTCAATTGGGAAAATTACGTAAAATTTCGTTTTTTGATGTAAACTCATTAAAAATAAGTATTCGGTTGTTTATTTTTCACTAATCTTATAAAATGGTCAAATCGAATATAATGTAGAACTTACAACCTCTGCAAAACTTCAAAGATCCATTTATAAAAAGTTCTGGAACTGGAATATTTATTCTTAAATGAATAAAATTTGTTGTTGTTGTTTACGTCATCAGCCAAAAGGCTGGTTTGAACCTCTAGAGGTTTTACTAAGTAAAAACGAGGAGTAAGGTGGTTTACCGTTGCCTTCCTCACTGAGTTGAAAGAGTATGCTAATCAGCATGCCAGGCCCTCCGAAAAGCACTCACTTTCCACCCTGCAAATGACACCTTCACTTCATTCACCACAGGGTCTGGCTGCATAGTGAAATTCATTACTCTCAGAGGAGATAACTCTGACTAGTGTCTTTTACACCTCTACCTCTTCTCTTCTTGACTAGTTCAGTCATATAAGTGGCTGACTATGTGAAACAGAACCTATGTGAACAGAAACTATGTAAGAAACAGAACTATTTTTTTTTAGCCCTGGACCAAACAGATAGAGTGCAATTAAAATAACACTCCACCTGGCCGTTTTGGGCATGAATAAAATTTAACAAGACAAAAACTGGTAAGAAAATCTAGTTAAATAATCGCACTTGATGCAAAAGAAATGCTGTGCTCCTACTTTAAAAGTCAGTACTTCTGACCCACTACACCACACAGTTTTTGTTTTATTTTATTTGTTATATTCAATGAAATTCACTGCAACCGGTGACCTTGATTTACTTTTCGTATTTAGTCTACGGTTATCTAATATAACAGTTTACTAGAGAAAAACTACTAGCGAAATATATGAAATTTTTTACTTTTATTTCTATATCATATTTCTTTTACGAGACATATGTGGGTTTTTCTATATGACTTAAACAAAAAGTTTGTACAGTTTACGATAGTCCGTGTCAACGCTAATACAAAAAGATGTGTGAAGTATTTGTGTTAAACAATACTTTGTTTCACGTCGGCCTACTTCTCATATTTCTGGTATTTTGCCAATTTAAGGATATAAGAGAAACAAAACTTTTTGAACAATATGGGGTTTTTCTACATACAGTATTTCTACTGAAAAACCATGGATATTAATTTATTACCGTGTAATACAATAGAGAATTGAAAAGAAAATTCGAAAGGTTGTTTGAACCACTTTCATTGATCGATACGCAAAATTCTAGCAATTAATTATGCAAAAGTATTTGTTTTTATACTCAACCAAAGACCTTTTGCCTAATTTAATAAATAAATAAACAAAAATCTGGTTTGAAAAACTCACACGACTTTCTCCTGCCAAAGTAGATAATGAACAATATAACCTATGTTAAACATGAGTAAACAATGTAAAATGAAAAACATACCCTAATTTTAATCATGAGTGGAATGACACAAAAGGAAAATCAGTAATTACCGCTAAACTCGGTTTTGTAAAGATTAATGCTTAAAATAAAAGGTGTACGTTTTTTAATTTTTTATAACTTTTTTTTATTATTAATTTATTTAACGTTGCATCAACTACAAAAGTCATTAGCGACGACGTTAGGGTGTAACTATATACAATGGACGATGAAATGATTTTTTGTAAGGTATGAAAATATGCCGTGCCTGAGTGGGATTCAAACCCACGACCGCACGATAAGAACTTTGATTATAATATACTTATGTCTTTGTGCATACTAAGGCCAGAATCTTCAAAAATCCTATTTTTTATCGATTTTGATAAAAAACAAAATCATAAAATCACTGATTGCCGCTAACCTAAGAGCTGTACACAAAATATTTGGAATAGAAGTTGTAGGTTTTTAAATTTTCTACAACTGATTATTAATACTTTTGCTCGAGAATGCATTTTAAGGCCGCAATCTTAAAAAAAATGTCTACGATAGCACAGCCTTTCCAGGAATTTCACCCGACATGTTGCTTATCCTATCTTGTAGAACATAAAAATTATAGTAAATGACGCGGTTTTTGAAAAAAAAATCGTAGTAGCCGTTATTGAGAAAATCGCAGAAAAGTGAAAAATCACACCAATAAACTACTACCTTTGGTTGACCGATTTTAATGAAAATATTTATGTTGGGTCCTCTTATGGTACGTAAATTAAGTTCCAAGTTTCAACTTATATTCCGTACTTCAGATATTTTGTTCACACACAGACCAATCGCTAAAAACATGCTTTCTGGGTTCAGGGGGCCTGAAAACTTGTATATGCTGTGAAAACTATACTTCGAAAAATCGACATGAAAACAATACTTTCCTTCCCTATATATTCATATAGGCATATGGCAAGGGAAAGTAAATTTGTTGTCAAGTAAAATAATATACATTTTATTTGACAATTCGAAATTTGGTGTAGAGAATGATACGGTTCGCTTGGAATGTCCAAGGAAAGCCGAGTAAAACACTTGTGACCAGGACAATCAAACATTTCACTAAAATTAATTAATATTACAAATCAATTTTTGATATTTTACAAAATTATTCATTTACACAAAATAATTTAATAATTGACAGTTATACAGTTTACATTTTCAATATAGAAAACGAAACAAATGGAAAATAATTACAAGATTCAATACAAAATATTAAATAAATAAATTAACCACCAATTACGAAAGTCTAAATACAATTTAATGACCATTTTTAAAGTCTCTTAAATACGATCTGTTATTAAGATTTCGTGTGAGAATTTTAGAATTATTATCCTACTCGGGGTTAGCGGAACCCCTAATGTTTTATTTATTTATTTAAGATTTCAGTTTTCGCAGGTATAAAAACAGTTAACGCCTTTGTAGTTGGTTAGGATCTGAACTGTTTATGGAATTACTATTGTAGGGCCGTTTCGAAGTAGTGTCGTTACGTTTCTGAATGCGTTACGGTACTTATCAACATGCCGGGCCCTCCGAAAAGCACATATTTTCCGCTCTGCAAATGTCACCTTCACTTCATTCACGACAGGGTCTGGCAGTGTAATGAAATTCATTATGTTCAGAGGTGATAAATCTGATTAGTGTCTTTAACACCTCTACCTCTTCTGTTCTTAAATGATTCAGTCATTTAATTTCCTGACTACGTGATAAGAAACAGAACTATTTATTTTAGCCCTGCAACGAACAGATTAAGTGTAAATAATTTTACACTTCACCTGTTTGTAATGGGCCCAGTTCTTAGCTATGACTCAATAAAAAAGTTTAGGCTTATAAAAATACTGTTATTGTTTAGGTCATCAGCCGAAATGCTGGTTTGATAATATAGAGGCTTTTCTAAGTAAAACGAGGGGTGAGATGGTTTACCTTTGCTTTCCTCACTGAGTGGAAATGTATGCTTATCAACCTCCCAGGTGTACTCTGAAAAGCACCTACTGTCCACCCTGGAAATGACACCTTCACTTCATTCACCACAGGGGCTGGCTGTATAATGAAATTTATTACTCTCAAAGGAGATAACTCTGACTAGTATCTTTTACTTCTCTACCTCTTCTGTTCTTAAATAGTTCAGTCATATAACTGACTATGTGATAAGAAACAGAACTATTTTTTGTAGCCTTGGAGCTAGCTAATCGAGTGCAAATAATTTAACACTCCACCCGCCTGTTATGGGCAAATAAAAATACGATAACCTCAAAAATTGATCGTCTCGTGGTGTATCTGTGTGTCTGTGGCATCGTACCTTTCAAACGGTTATATCGATTTTGATTTAGTTGGTTTTTTGTTTGAAAGCTGACTTGATACAGTAGAGAGTGTTTTTACGTCTGATTCAATAACAAACATTTACCTAAAATGTTTGTTATTATTGTTATTATTATAATATTACTAATATTATATAGTTGTATATTTGCCTAAGGGCGTATTAAAATATAACCTCAAATGTTATAAAGTTTATAATTTAAAATTTATTTAAGCAAAATATAATTTTATAAACGTTTTATAATAGCAGGTGACAAAATAACGAAACGACTGAAATTTAAATTATGAAACAATTCGTCATGTAGATTTATTAGTTAAGTAGATCGTCACAATGACAGCCGTTCCTGACGCTTTCTGTCCACTTCCAGCCACTTCATTCATCATGTCCCGCCTTCATATTGCCAACTAACTTACAATTTCTATGTTTTACCCCTTCATCATCCGTTACTAATTTTTTTAAAGAATTTAAAAATTATTTGATTTGATTAGCAAAACCATAATGATGATTTTGCGATTGTTCGATCAGAATTCATTTGATTCATTTTCCCGATTTTCATTTTGTATCCCATAAAAATGTTGAACCGAAACATAAATGAAGCACATTGTCTCAATAATTATTACAACACCTTATGATGTTATTACAATTTTTAATTAAATTTTTTGTGGTCAATACATGGATGTTAAACGAATAATTGACTCATTATGTTAAAATAAAATTGACCACATAAATTCAGATGTCTTTCAACTAATGATCTCCCTGTTAACAGACGACTGAAACGAAGATGGAATAGGGATCTACTCAGACCACCATAAAACAGATTTCAAATTAACTTGCCATGACTGGTTACAATCATTTCATAATAAATAATCACCCATCATAGTAACTCATAAATCATTATCATTATACAATTATCATTATACTATATGACTTTACCTGTTCCCCAAAGTTCAAAATGCATTAAAAGGAACAGGATTTCAAACCTCTGAAGCTGTGAAAGAAAAACCGGTAGGCCTACTTTTAAAACCTAGCAAGGGAGTTACTTTTATACAGATTTGAACAGTAGACATTGGTTACCGGTGTGCTTTGAAGGTTCAATTAACCATACTCTTTCAGGAATTGTCGGCCTGCGTCTATACAAGAATACATATACATATTATCTTCATTTCTATCGGTCGCTTATTGTTCGTAATTGAACAGATTGTAACGTACACTGATTACGGATTAAACAAATAAAAATATTTATTCTTCTTTTAGATTTGAAGCTCCTCGTCTCAAACAAAAATTTACGTTAAATCTGATAATACTTTAAATTTTACAATCATCGTAAGTTTTTTTCAGTCACAAGTTCATTTTTAATCAAATTATTAATTGATCACATAAAATAAAAAAAATGAACCAGATTATAATTTTGACGTAGTTACAAGAAAAATCTAACAAAGTATTTGCTACGTTAATGATTTGAATATTATAAAAAAATAACAAAGAAAAAATGGCTTAGGTTTACACTCAACTCCACTTAGTTTTTATTCTTTTGTAGAAAGTATATAAAATGGAAATTACAATAAAAACGCACCCTTTTCAAAAGCAGTACTCTAATAATTTAAGGGTGGTGTTAACAAAGTTTTAGCTTTATTAAGAACTGGGTCTAAATGTCTCTACTTTAACAAAAGTTATTTTAGCTCCACTTGAACATGTGAAAATTATTCCGTCTAAAATTTTTAAGAAGAAAAATTAATCTCATAAATTTGTTTTGTTTGCTATTACAATATAGTATTTTATTAACAGAGTAAACACTACATAATATTTAAATGTACACATTCTTTAAATATCTTAACACCTTTAATATAGCCTAAAATATTATAACATAGAGTCTCGTGTGTTTTAAATTTAAATATCTTTATAAATTTAGGTCAAGGTTTTACAGGAAAATTTATTAAGGCCATATAATTAACGAATGCATGACTTAATTTACATGACTTCTTCTATAAAAGTACTCTGTACATATTTCAAGAAAACCTGAAATAAGGTTGAAAGAGCATTGTCCAGTATTATTTCAGGTTATTTTCTTTGTTAAATCTTTACAGTAATGTGGAAATAATTTCGTATGGAGGAGGAAAAGCAAGAAAGCAATTAAAGTGTGCTCATAAAAATAGTATTGGTTTCAAACCTGAGTGGTAAATTTATAGATCACTTTTCTGTGAAACAATTCGTTCGTTTTATTTCATGTTACTGCTGTGTAATTGTTTAGAGTTTCGTGAACCATGTTTGGAAAGGTCAAACTATTTTTACAGAGGTCACTACATTTATATTATCAATTTTTAACAACCTATTAATAATTCAATAAAATATATTAAAAGTAACAAAAATCCGTAATAACTTTTCGCAAATCCCATCAACCAATTTTTATGCTTCATCCGTTTATTTTATACGAAACAACTAACAAAATCAAATAAATAAAAATTGGAAATATAACTTTAGAAGTTATCAAGGTATTTGGTAATGAAAAAAATAAAAAAATAACAGAACAGGAGAAATATAAAAAATAATTTAATGGATTTCTCTATAGTACTGGTTCTCAACCTTTTTTTCAGTTGCGTACTCCTTACCAATTTATTTTCATAAATTGTACCCCCGGGATTAGATTCTAGCCTAGAGGCAATAATAAAAAATCAAATTTGGGGTTACAACTGTTACCGGATGGCGACATTAAGTGGTGAGTTGAAACCTTTACGTTTTGGTGGCCCTGAAAAGGGCTGTTTAAGCGGTGGTCGTCTTGATGGAAAGCGTCGGTCATAGTCGTCGTGGCGGTCGAGGAGCTGGGTGACACGGCGTGTCGTCGTTCAGCGGAGACATCATCTTCTTCCCTCGCAGTAGTGCGTCGATGGCTGCTTCATCGGATCCGGTGGGCGTAAGGCTCGGTTGAGGGACCGCTGTGGGCATCACTCGCATCAGCGGGCGATGACGGTCCGGTTGATGGCTTACGGCGACGGGTCGGCTAGCGGAAGCATCATCTTCTTTCTTGCGGGGTCGTCGATTAGTCTTCGCTGGAGTCCGGTAGCCGTGTTGCCGATGGCGGACGTCTTGTCTGCTGTCTGGATCGGAATTGAATCTCCCTGTTGAGTGTAGCGCTCTTTATATAGTTGCCGAGAGCGCTGTGGTAGAGGGCGGTTACTGGCTCGGCCTTGATGACAAAGGCCTCCGTTGGTACGCCGCTAAACCCTACCGCCCTTCTCGAAACTATTGACGGCTCCCTCTGTCCCTAAGTCAGAAGCTTTAATTGCCGGCAGCACAGTACCCAATCAAAGGGAGCGACGGTGACACCGTCACAAATTAAATAGTATGAATACTATATTTTGTGATTACATTTTAGTAAAATACTTTTTAACTAAAAATGTTTTAAAATTTATATTGTTCTCCATTAGTTTTGTTATTCGTATAAAAAGTTGTTTTTGAAAAATATTAACTTTTTTGTGACTTCTTTTACTCGAGCATTAATGGGATTCCTGTCCTTGCTTTGCTGCACATAGTTTTTTGAAGTTGGGCTAAAAAACACCGAGTAGAGTTTCATATCTGGGGCAGCACCCAACTTGTTTCTGTATTTTCTTTTTATGAAAGCGTGGAATGAAAAAGCTCTTTCCACTAATACAGTTAATGGAAAAGGCAACAAACCCTTCATTGCTAGGTCAGACAGATATTCAACCGAAAGTTAAAAAGAGGTTTTCTTGAAAAATGATTTCAGTGCACTGTGAGAAACAATTTCAATTAATTTCTTTTTATGCAACATCCAACTGTGATGATTAAAAATTCTCTACAAAAAAGGATTTTGGATCTGCTTGTTAAAAATGTTCACTCGTGTGAGTGCTTTTCGTTTAGTTAAAAGTTATTTCTTCTAAAAATTCGTACACATATTCTTTTTACGAACTCCCTAGCGCCCCATTGCGAACCGGGTTCGTATACCCTAGGTTGAGAACCGATGATCTATAGAACTGATTAGGAAAGAATTATGAAACGGTTATTTAATAGATGTAAAATTTACAAAATGCAGAATAAATGGTAAATAAAAAGTGAAAATGGTATAAAGGAAATAACTCTTTTGGATAAAGTAGAGGTGAGTGATAAATTCAGAAAACAGGTTAAACAAATGACGACAAGAAATGGTCAAAAGAAAAGAAAAAATAATTTAGTCAAAAATGATAAAGACTTGGGAAAGATACAGAAAGAAATGACAAAAAATTAATATTAGACATGAGACATCATGCCTAAAATCATTCAACATGATCCTGAGTAGGCTGAAATGATAAAATAACGAAGAAGAAGCAGTGGGTGGAAAAGGAGAGGAAGAAGGAGAAAAAGAAGAAGAAGGAGAAGAAGAAGAAGAAGGAAAAGGAAAAGAAGGACGAGGAGGAGAAGAAGAAGTAGAATAATGTCATTTAGTATTGGTGTTTATAGTTTTAATGTAATCAGAATTTTTTAAATGTATTAATTTTTATTAGGGTAAAGAAAACTCTCTATTTCAAGTTCTCCTTGTCTTCTGGGAGGGTTGTTTGGTAAAGTTACTGAGCTAATCGTTTTAATTAGCTCGTTTTTTACGTTTAGCAATTTTTTGTGGAACCGTTGAAACTATAGTGTTTTATTGTGTCGACTACGTTAGGAACTTGCATTGTGAGTAGTCTCGTTTCGTACGTACCAAGGGTTTTTCTTTTTAGTTTAAAGTTCTAAGGATTTGTAGAACTGCAATTGAGCTATATTACTCGGTTTAGCGAATCCGTAAAATGTGGAACCTCAATGTCCAGGTTGGTTTTAGAAAGTATTGATATATATTTCATTTCTTTGATAATGAGAAAGAGAGAGAGGAATTTATACATAATAAGACTGTATAGTTATTGTTTGTCGTTTTAGTGATATGAAAATTTTAAAACAATTTATATACATTGAAACTGTAAAATCTGTATAGTATTATGTCACGAACTTGACTTTTAAATTAACTTTAACTTTTTGAATTATACCTTAAAAGTAAATCAAAAGCAACTGTGAAACAATTTCCAAGAAAATTAAACTTGATTTTTTATTTTCTTTATAACAAAATGAGAAATCAAAATAACATTCCAAGAAAATTAAACTTGATTTTAATTTTCTTTATAATAAAATGAGAAATCAAAATAGCAATAGCCAAAATAGCTATCTGACCAAAAACATCTATAATATATAGCACCTATCTCCAGGAACGCGAAACTAAGACATTACCTCTCAGTTACACAACCTGAAGCACTATACGCTGCTAAGTGTTTGACCTACATAGAAAGGGAGATCTACAGAGATTGGAAGTGGAGAAAAAGAAAATACTTCGCAAAGCCTTTGAAAGCAGGAAAGAAAACTTTATCTGTACCTGTAGTATTGTTGTTTACGTCAACAGCCGAAAGGCTGGTTTGAACCTCTAGAGGTTTTACAAAGTAAAATTGAGGAGTGAGGTGGTTTACTATTGCCTTCCTCAATGAGTTGAAAGAGTAAGCTTATCAGCATGCCAGGCTTTCCGAAAAGCATCCACTTTCCACCCAGAAAATGACACCTTCACTTCATTCACCACAGGGTCTGGCTGTATAGTGAAATTCATTACTCTCAGAAGAGATAACACTGACTAGTGTCTTTTACACCACTACTTCTTCTGTTCTTAAATAGTTCAGTCATATAATTGGCTGGCTGTGTGATAAGAAACAGAACTATTTTTTGTGACCCTGGAACCAACAGATCGAGTGCAATTAATTTAATACTCCACCTGCCCGTTATGGGCAATACCTGAGTAACGAAGAAATTAACAGCCACATCGAAAAAATCACGGATACCTACGATAAAAAAATAAGACTATCTTTCTACGGCCATCTTTACAGAATGGATTCAGACATGGACAAAATTTTTTCTACGATTAACAACCGCAAGACGAAATTTGGATGGTTCGTGGAAGTCAAAAATGATATAGCATGACTGAATGTAATAAAACAAGATATCTCTCAAAGAACAGAATTGAGAAATAAGTTGAAGGATGGTGCTTTCCCAGAAGAACAAAAAAAGAGACATAGTCGAGAGAAAGAAAGTTGGCCAAAAGTGAGAGAAAGAAGGAGTGATGGAGAAAAAAGAGTCCTTAGCAGACCTATAAAAAAACGTACTGAAGTTAACAAATTGCATAGTAAATGAGTTAATAAAATTGCGTAATACTAAAAGCGAAATAAAACGATAAAAAATATGAACCCGGATAAAAAAGCTTAATATTACAGAGATTGATTTGCACTTTTTTTTTAAAATAATGATCTATTTAAGTTTCAATTATGTGAGATCTTAATTCAGCCGGTAGCGTTTTCCAGACAAATAATTTTTAAATCTAATGGAAATGCAAAATCTTTCCATTCAATCTAACATCCTGTAAAACCACTCTAATGGAAAGGCTACGAACTTGAAATTCGATGAAATCTTTAATTTTAAGCTTTATAAATTCATGGAAAAGAGATTAAACAGGTCAAATTACGATGGCTTTCCGAGTGTGAATTAACATAACCAATCGTTTTAAAGAACACTATATTAGTTTATGTAAAACAAGAAAAAATAATATGAAATATTATTTATTTTTCCATTAAGGATCATATTAGAGCAGGTAAAGTAGCTTTAGAAATTTTTGGAAGCTCTTTATGCAGCCCACATTCTCAACGTAATTCGCACACGTAAAAGAATCTTTGTTTTAACATTACCAAATAAATTTTAATGGGGCCCATAACAAGTATAATAACTGCCTATAACAGACAAGTGGAGTGTCAAATTGTTTATACTCAATCTGTTCGTTGCAGGGCTAAAATAATAAATAATAAAAAAAATAGTTCTGTTTCTTATCACATGGACAGTCAATTAAATGACTGAATCATTTAAGAACAGAAGAGGTAGAGGTGTAAAAGACACTAATCAGAGTTATCCCCTCTGAAAGTAATGAATTTCATTATACAGCCAGACCCTGTGGTGAATGAAATGAAGGTGTCATTTTCAGAGTGAAAAATATGTGCTTTTCAGAGGGCTCGGCATGCTGATAAACGTACTTTTCCACTCAGTGAGGAAGGCAATGGTAAACTACCTCACTCCTCGTTTTACTTAGTAAAACCTCTACAGGTTCAAATCAAATGACCTAAACAACATGGGGTAATAATGGGATTTTTTAATAGAGCATACAATCGAATTATTCATGAACGTGGTTAATAGGTAATTAGATAATTATTGGGGTCTCTTTTAGAATGTCCCCGCATTCAGTAAAAATTGTCTACTAAGTGTACAATTACTTAGTGAAGCAAAAATAATTATTGTAACTGTACTAGGACTGATAAACAAAAGAACTTTGATCTTAGTTTTGACCTATCACAAAGTGATAAGCGTTATCATTACGTGTTATTAAGGATGGAAAGAAGTGAAAATAATGTGGGACAAGCCGGGGCATGCTGGATTCGTATCTGCGCGAGTTTTAATGGCGTCACAGGCATCAGGGAACTGATTTATTTCAACAAATATTAGAAAACATCAAATGGTACTGGCCACCTAAATAATGAACTAAATGCTGGCCACAAAAGAAGTCCGCTATGAAGATCAGTTGCCCATCAACCAATTTAATAAAATTTTCTATTTACATTACAATTTCATTTCTGTTTTACTTGTAATTTATAAAAATAAGAGTCTACTATACTTGGCACAATACTGTTGTAAAAGTTCATAGTCAGTCGAAAAATTATTTCCCAATTTTCACGTGGAGCCAAAATAGCATTTTTTAAAAATGGCCGCCATATTAAATGGAAAAATGAAATTTTACTTTTAAAATATTCACAATACAGAAAAAACTGTTAAGTTTAACAAATTCAAATTCCGATATTTTATGTAAAGCCTGGATAAAGTAACAAACGTTTAAAATGTACACTAACAGAAAACCGGTCTAGAACTGGGCACTTTTTATACGTAAATTACTGTATCTCCGAGAAATTTTTAAAGAAAAAAAATTTAAATTAAACAAGTAAACGCAGGAAAGAACAGGCTTTAACTTGTTGTGGCGTTAAAAAAAATTTCGTTCGGTCGTTTTTAAAATAGAGCTCTTTAAACACAACGGTTTCTTTCGTGGCGGACACTATAGTGTGTTTACTGTGTGTTGTTCTTCTTAACTCTGTATTGATTTTCTTAACAATAAATAGTTTTTATATTTATATATCAATTATACATACATATATACACACATTGTGTGTTTTTTAATAACACAAAAACTACTTTTTATATACCCATTGATTTAGTTACGGTAAGTACAACTTAAATATAAAAACAAATTATAAAACGCTTTTTTAAAAGCAAAAGCATACTGTGTGTGGTTTTTGTTTTTCTAATTTTATTTTAAACTAGCTAAAGTACCCGTTCTTCGAACGGTTTCCTTGGTACCGTGGACGGTCGGTTGGGTTACCGAGTTCGATCCTGCCAGGTCTGATATTCTTTAACTATTCATTGTTATCTACCTCCTTTCAACGTCAGCATTATTATTTATGAAAAATAATAGTTGAACGTAAAATAAAAGCGAGATCTTGGTGTTTTTAAATTAAGATAATATGCAGCGCTTTATAATTTTCATAATAAATGAAAGGTAAATCACAATAGGAACACCACGATGGTAACCACTATTAAGACGACTGATTCAGTTTTGACAATGTGACCGAGAAAAGGTGTATAAGGTACTGGTGGAATGGGTAGGTAGGTAGGTAACTGACTACGGGTAACTGAATACGGGTTTTACCGGCGCGTAGGCCAGTGTTTATTGTACTGTTTATTTTGTATGTTAATAATCTTCTAAAAATATGGGTTTATTTTTTTTAAATTGGTAATATCTCCGTTATTATGCATGAAAATGAAAAAACTCTACATAATCAAACTTATTCGTCTTTAAACGTTTCGTCTTTTCGATTATATAAAAATTTTTGATACATTGACTTTTAACGGAGGTATTCGTAGTTTTTTGTTTACCCCTCACTCTGAACTCCCCTATCCCTTTGTGATATTAAAATAATTTATGGCCTATTTTCATTTTGATTATGTCCAGAACCTAGATACCGAAATTCATTGAATTTGGTTTCGCGGTTCTCGCGTGATGCTGTAACATACAAATAGACAAACAGACAAAAATTCAGCTAAACTTATTTTTGGTGTTTACGTGGTACATCTGGCGTAGAAACAAAATTTGGGGCATTTTGAAAAATTTTACAGACAAAATCACAATTTTATTTACATAAATTTTTACCCAATTGTTATTTTAATTATATAATTCCATTTTATTTACCTTATTTTAAAACTGATTTCTGATAAGTAAGGGGGAAACATAATAACATGGTGCAGGTGGATTTGACAATAAGATACAACAATAAAATTAATTTAATGAGTGGGCCGCACATTAATTGATAAAATAAATTATGTTATTTAAATAATTATTAGTAAACATAGAAATCTTTTATATAAATTTCATTTTTCATTAAATATACTGAGTTAGTGAAAAGTGTATGTTTAGCGAATATGAATTTCCCAGAGGATATTTCAATAAAATAGAAACTGGATATCGTTTGAAATGATTTTATTGGCATTAAAAGCATACAGTACATATGAATTTGACCGTTTTCCCTAATTGTAGCGTATTAAATTTCACGATTGAATAACCTTTCCGCTTGCTTACAGATGCAATCCATTCGCGAGGTCAATTTTGTAATTACAAATAAACCAGAGTAACGATGTCACATTTCATTACTTTAATTAGGAAAATTTACTAAGTTGAAAAATACCAATTATGTTCATAGACAGAGTGAATTTATTCCTATTGTAGACTATTCTACAGATTGCATAAAAAGTTTATATTTTTACTTTCTCTTACCCTGTAATTATTATTGCCCTGTAATATTATCTCTTGCCCTATAGAAAGGAAAGAATTGTTTTCATATCGATTTTTCGAAGTCGAGATTTCAGCGCATATACGCGTCTTTAGACCTCCCTGAACCCAAAAAAAGTTTTTAGTGATTCGAGTGTGTGTGTATGTGTGTGTGTGTGTGAACAAATTATCTCAAGAACGGAATACAGTACAAAGTTGAAACTTGGAACTTAAGTTAGGTATGTACCATAAGAGGACCTGACACGAACACCTTCATCAAAATCGATCAACCGGAAGAAGTAGTTTATTCGTGCGATTTACAACCTTTTTGCGATTTTCTCAAAAACGACTCTTACAATAATTTATTTTAAAAGATCGTCTTATTTACTACATTGTTTATGCTTCACAAGATAGAGTAAGCGCCATATATACTGAAATGCTTGTAGAGGCTGTTTTCTCGTAGAAAACAATGTTGTTTCTTTTTAAGATTGCGGATATGAATTTTAGGGGAAAATCGTAAATATTAAAGTTGTAGAAAATAAAAAAACCTACAACATTTATTTCATTTTCCCTATAACAGACAGATGGATTGTTAAATTATTTACACTCAATATGCTAATTCCAGGCTACAAAAAATAGTTCTGTTTCTTATCACATGGTCAGCCAATTAACTAGCTGAAGCATTTAATATAAAAGATAAAGGTGTAAAATACACTATTCAGAGTTCTCCTTAAAGAGTAATGAATTTCATTATACAGCCAGACCCTGTGGTGAATGAAGTGTAGGTGTCATTTACAGGGTGGTAAATATTTGCTTTTCAGAGGGCCCGGCATGCTGATAAGCATACTTTTCCACTTAGTGAGGAAGGCAATGGTGAACCAACCAACTTTTCGTTTTATTTAGTAAAGCCTCTAGAGGTTCAAACCAGCCTTTTGACTGATGACCTAATTAATTGAAACTGAAACTGATAGAAAATGTTATTGTTGACATCGTGAGGAATAACCACCTGTCGAATGGAGCGGGGTTTCTTCAATGAGAACATATCGGAGGGATAATTGAAGAAAATAGCCAGTTTCAGGATCATAAAACGTCCAGGGAACTTGAGACCAACATATATATTAAGACACATATCAATGTATACATTATAGAATGGTTACCCGGTTTTCCATGGTATCAATAAAAATAAATATCACGATAAACCAGGCTGGGCGGGTAAAACTAGCGTTGATATATGAGTATATATTCAACTACGTTGAAAGTCACGTTTCTACAGATAGTCATGTAAAGGCAGGTTCTGAAAAGTCTCCGGTGGATGTACTCCATAAATGTTTCTGATGATGTTCATGTCAGAGGTCCTTCCGCGTTCGTGAAGTTGTCTGGACGTGTTGAAAATTTGATCATGAAGCAAAAGGGTTAAAACATGTTCATGTACAATGGAATTTGGGATTCTTTAGTGGAAGCCCGAGGTGACGTGAAGGATATGATTGTGGAAGGAGTAAAATTTATTTTTGCTGCTGAGAAGCTTAGTAAGGGTAGGATCCTCCTGTGTAAACTCACCCCTATTCTTCGTTCCAGGGACATCTCCATCCCGTCAAAGTAAACATCTACACGGCCATTATCAGATCCTTCCTCCTCCTTCCCGTACGGGTCACCGGTCTGGTGGCCCCTTCATTCGACAACCAACTAAAATAAAATTTTCCTAATCAATACACAACTAAATGTAATTAATTCAGCCTGATAGGGATTTAATCATTCAATTAATTGAAATTATGTGGTTACGTGAACACATATTGTTTCTTTAACAGAAGTAAAAGTAGAGAAAAAAATAGAACACAGAGGAAAGGAGAAAATTACAAGAATGTAGAGATAAATGGACTAATAAAAGTGTAAGGTCAGTTCTATCTGGGAGAAGGAGAAGTGTAAAATAAATCAGTTGTACAACCCCATTTTGTCAAAGTGTTAACTGAATGACTACAAGAGTCAAGTGTAGCGTCCTATTCCGTATAATGTGGGAGTTTAAAAGACTGTAGGTAATAACTTCGCATGGTTTCACGTAGTCAGTGACATGGAATCAACTGGTGGTAGGCGTCATTCCCTTCTTATTGATAAAAAAACCACGCGTGTTAAACCGCACTGTTGAATCTACGTTCTAAATTTATTACCCGATCAAGGAAAACTTATATAAACAGATCAATTTAAAGAGCATTAAAATTATGTCAAAAAGTTTCACCTAAAATAGTGGAACGGAAATATAATTAATTTCATCAATTTCCTTAATAATGATATTAGTACTTTAGAAATTCCTTAAAGACTTCCTTGTCGACTAAAGTTCTGAAAGTTCATTGACTTTGTTGACATTTTATTAATACTATTAATATAATCAGACGTAAAACACACCGGAAAATGAGGGATATCTGAAAGCCGCGACGCCTACTATGAAACATCGATTTGGTTTTCATTTAATATAGGTGTATTTAAAAGGAAACCCAAACTCTAAAAAAGTGATTGTACACCTAAAAAAAAATCTGGTGTGAAGCACTCACACGACTTTCTCTTGACAATGTAAATAATGAACAATATACCTAACATTAGTAATAAAACATTAGAATTAAACAAAAAAACTAATCTCAAAAAACGTAACCTAATTTTAATCATGAGTGAAAGACGCAAAATGAAAATTAACATTAGTTTGGTCTAATAACAACGGAAAATCACCCTTTTTCACTAAATTGAGCTCTGTAGAGAAAAATGCTTTAAATAAAAGTTGCAGATCCTTAAATTTGCTATAAATTTGATTATATATACTTTTGTCGTTAAATAGATAATACGGCTGACATCTTAAAAAAATCGATTGTTTTACAAATTTTCATGAAAAAAAAACAGAAAATCACTAATTACCGCTAAAGTAAGCGTTGTACAAAAATATGTTTGAAATAAAAGTTGTAAATTTTTGAATTGTCTAAAAATTTTATAATACACTTTTGCGGTAAAATGCATATTAAGGCTGCAATCTTAAAAAAAATAAACAATTTTTTTTACAAGAGAACACCCTCCTTAAGAATTTCAGCAGATATGGCGCCTATCCTATCTTGTAGACCATAAAAAATGTAGTAAATAAGATGGTTTTTTAAAAAAATCGTAGGAGCCGTTTTTGAGAAAATCGTAAAGAAGTGAAAAATGACACGAATAAAGTACTACTTCCGGTTAATCGATTTTGAAATGTTGGTGACGGGTTCTCTAGTTGTACCTAACTTAAGTTTCAAGTTTCAAGTTCGTACGATGTTCCGTTCTAGAGATATTCTGTTCACGCGCGCGCACACACACACACACACATACACGCGCGCGCACACACACACCCACACCAATCGCTAAAAAAATGTTTTTTTGGGTTCAGGGGATCTAAAAACGTGTAGATCCGGTAAAAACTCGATTTCAAAAAATCGATATGAAAACAATACTTTCCTTCCTGTATATTCATATAGGCAAGAGAAAGTTATAACTAAAATGATCTTATAAATATAAGTCCAGAAACGCTTTGTTGGCGAGTTACGGCTGGCGAAAGGTTTTGCACGGAATTCAATTTTCCGGTTAAATAAAGCCATACTATAATTTTTAAGACTTTAACTTAGAGACAAACTTGGTGGTACGTTAAAAATTTACATTCTGAGGATTTTATTGATTTTCTTGTTGAATGTGGATGCACTAATCTTGACTATTTTCTTCAAAGAATATTCTCCGGTGCTTTTTTTTTACTTCTTTCATCTTTGAGCCAGAACTTTTAGTTTCTCTTTTACGTATCAAACAGAAAAGGGATCCTTCACCAATAAGAAATACATTGGTGGCTAAGGTTCATTTCCCCTATTTGACATACTCTCTATTTTCGGGAATTTATTCAGGTTTGGAATTCCAATAAAATGAAATAGAGTTATTTTTATACACAGAAAAGAATAGGTAATATTTTAAACAAAAAAAAAAACAACGGAAAATGTCATTTTTTGACCTAATTCCGTTGTTTTTGCTCTCCTGAAAATTTTGCTTAGTAAAAATAAGGTCCCTTTTCCTATTGACAGTCTCATATCATGTAACCAGGGTAATTAGAAGAGACGGTAGGGGTCACGTTAGGATGCGCAATAGCCGATGACGTCACCGGTGCTTATAACACGGCCAGCTGTTCGTATTATTTCGGTATTTGAGAATGTTGTCAGTCCTTCTAATTAGCGACCTAACGTTATTATGTGAATTTTTTGTGCATTTACTCGTAGTTTAATCGAATATATTATTGAACATAACAAGAACAAGTAAATATTTAGGCCTACTAATACTTTTTATGTATTTAATTGTTTTTTTTTGTTATTTCTAATATTTAGTGCGTGTTTATATCTAGTGAGTTCTAGTGGTAACAATGAAAAATATACTATACATAAAAAATTTTCATTTCACCGTTTTCCGAAAGACGAAACCTTAAAAAAAACACGGCAAAATACTTTTTTCATTTTTCCAGAATAAAAACTATAATTAAAGGGTGATTCAAAAAGAGCGCCGGTTTTTAAACGGCTGGTAAATGTTTGTTTATCGGTTGGCAACATTGTTAGACCTCATTTCTATTTCGGAGAACATTCCGATTGACGATTCAGTTGTAGTTTCTCTTGTTCGCAGTGTAGTACTCTCGCAGTCTGTGTCTAACCATGGAGAAGTTTACTATTGCGCAACGAGTGTTAATCGTCAAAACATTTTACCAGAGTGGAGAGAGTTATGCGGCTACTGTCAGGCGACTTCGTGGTACTCTAGGACGTAATGAAGCACCGAATGAATCAACAGTTCGCAGGCTCATGAAAAAGTTTTTTGAGACGGGTTCAACAGTCGACCTTAAAAGTTCTTGACGTCGTCGTTCTGGCCGAACTGAGCAGAACGTTGCGTTGGTTCGTGACAGTGTGGCTGTTAGCCTAGCAAAATCAATAGGTCGCCGTTCTCAACAATTGGGTTTACGATGTTCTTCTGTACGGAGAATTCTTCGGTACGATCTCCAATATCACCCGTATAAAATTCAGTTGCTGCACGAGAAACAATGTTGTTGCTCCGTGAACGGTTCCAGGATCGCATCATTTCTCGTAATTCCGACCATCAATGGCCACCAAGGTCGTGAGACTTGACGCCTTGTGACTTTCATCTTTGGGGTCATCTGAAGTCATTGGTGTATGCCAATAAACCCCGAAACATCAATGACTTGAAGGAGGAAATTCGACGGGTTATCGGGCAAATGGAAGTCGAAACTTGTCGTGCAGTAATATCCAATTTCATGGACAGAATTGATGCGTACCAGCGCAGTAGAGGAGGACACATGCATGACATCATTTTTCATACATGAAATCGGAAGGTAAGATGAACTTGTTGATGTATTTATTTTCAGTTTTTCAATAAAATAAATCTCTTAATTTGATATATCAAAACCGGCGCTCTTTTTGAATCACCCTATATTTGTAATAACAGTAGGCCTGACTGTTAGAATTTCACAACCATTTGATTTTCCTTGAAGTAGGCTACCAAATATCAGTATTTATTTGTATTACAATTACAGAATTGTATAAAAAACTTTTAATACATAATGTGAACATCTAAAGACAATTTGTTTACATAAATTTCCTACGAAATATGGCAGTTAATAATTTCATATTTTGCTTACATTCCATTACAATTCTTTATTATTATTATTATTATTATTATTATTATTGTACACAAAACATAATTATTGTAACCCGATATTAGTCTTGAATGTAGAAGGAAGAATTAAAAATATGAAATTTTTAGCACCGGTGACGTCATTTGCTAATAACGGCCGGTCATGCGCGTGACCCCCTACCGCCTCTTCTATTTACCGTGTATGTAACTCTTAAAAATCTGGTGTGAAACACTCACACAACTTTCTCTTGCCAGTGCAAATAATTAACAATAAACCTAACATTAGTAATAAAACATAAGAAATAAACAAAAAACTAACCTCAACAAACATAACCTAATTTTAATCATGAGTGAAAGACGCAAAATGAAAATCAACCTCAGTTTGGCTTAGAAATACGGAAAATCACTCTTTCTCTCTAAACTAGGCTCTGTAGAGAAAAATGCTTTAAATAAAAGTTGTAGATCTTTTAATTTTCTATAAATTTAATTATATACACTTTTGTCGTAAAATGCATACTAAGGCCGAAATGTTAAAAAAATCGATTTTTCTCACGTTTTCGTGAGAAAAAAAAACAGAAAATCGCAAATTACCGCTAAACTAAGCGTTATACAAAAAAATGTTTGAAATAAAAGTTGTAGGTTTTTAAATTCTCTACAACTTTTATTATATAAGTTTTTGCACTAAAATTTATATTAAAGCCGTAATCTTAAAAAAACAACGTTTTTACGTGATAACAGCCTCACCGAGAATTTCAGCAAACATGGCGCCTACCCTATCTTGTAGAGAATAAAATATTGAGTAAAATAGGCGATTTTAAAAAAAGTCGTAGGACCAGTTTTTGAGAAAATCGCAAAAAACTGAAAAATTATACGAATAAACTACTACTTCCGGTTGACCGATTTTGATGAAAATGTTCGTGTCGCGTCCGGTAGTGGTATGTAACTAAAGTTTCAAGTTTCAAGTTCGTACGACGTTCCGTTCTTGAGATATTCTGTTCACACACAGACACACACACACAGACACACACACACATACACACACACAGACCAATCGCTAAAAACATGTTTTTTGGGTTCAGGGGGTCTGAAAACGTATAGATCCGGTGAAAACTCGATTTCGAAAAATCGACATGAAAACAATACTTTCCTTCCTATATATTCATATAGGCAAGAGAAAGTAAAAATTTCCAATCAGCTGACTCAACAAAAGAAATTAAATAATAACAAATTCTAGATAGTATAAAATTGGCTAAATAGCTGATTGGTACACATACCAATAAGTTGGAAATGGGGTGAGATATTATAGAGAAAGTTATATTGGATACGAGTAGAACACCAAGATACATTTGCAGCGAGTGAAAAATGACAGGGCAATACACATGATTCGAACTGACCCGACCCAGTCTTGTCATATTAAGTGGAAACCCATGTTTAACCCCTCATCTATATTTTGTTTCCTCTCGCGCGACCAAAAATCGACTCTTTCTCTTCCCATTTTCATTCCCGTTACTTTTAACTCGATTTTACTAAATAAGGCTTTAATGGATCAAATAACATGGCCCCTGTACGATTTTATTCATCCGCGATAAAAACCAATAAAATATTCCGCTTTTGGGAATTGTTACTTCATTTACTATTGCATATAATTGACCATAACAGTCAGGAGGAGCGTTAAATTATTTTCACTCGATCTGCTGTTTCCAGGGATAAAAACAATATTTCTGTATCTTATCATTATCGTCAATCAATTATGCAACTGAAGCTTTTAAGAACAGAAGAGGTAGAGGTGTAGAAACACTAGTCACAGTTATCTCCTCCGAGAGTAGTAAATTTCATTAAAAAGTGTGGCCCTGTGGGTAATGAAGTAAAGGCATTATTTACAAGGTGAAAAGTAGATGCTTTTCAGAGGGTCTGGTATGCTGATAAGCATACTTTTCCACTCAGGGAGGAAGGCAATGTTTACTTAGTAAAGGTTATAGAGGTTCATACCAGCCTTTCGGCTGATATCCTAAACACAAACAGATTGCATATAGATTATTTAGTGACAAAAATACATATATCATTAAATGAGAGAAAATAAAAAAATATGGTATAAAACACTCACCTACTTTGTCTTGTCAAAGTAAATAACTAAAAATGTACGTTGAATATTTACATGACTCACCGGGTTGGTCTAGAGGTAAAATTGTCGCCGTAAGTCATCTGTTTAGTAATTGATTTTCAGAGACGAAGGTTCCTGGTCCAAATCCTAGTAAAGATAGTTACTTTTATACCATTGAATACTATACAGTGGATTACCGGTTCTCTTTGATGGTTTGGGTTCAATTAATCAGACTATCCAGGCATGGTCGGCCTGAGTCTGTACAAGGCTACACCTCATTTACACGTCGTACACATCAGCCTCATCTTATTGGGTCATGGGGTTGCTTGTTGTTCTGAATTGAATAGATTGTAACGTATACACGTTAGGGAAAAATATTACATAAAAACTCTTGAGGTATACGATGGAACTGGTAAGCGAGCTTAAGAACAAAAAAATGGTGTATGCGGAATATGCGAATGTATGCGCGGTAATCATATTGTACTTAGAATCCAATTGAATAAGACGAAAACAGATGTTCGTTTATCATTTGGTTGTACGAGTACTTTATTGCAACCAATTAATATTTTTCAACCAGGAGAAATAGAATAAAGAATACCGGGATTAGAGCGAAGCTAAATGAGGAATGTATGTGGGAGAGGGTGGAAAATGAGGATAAGATGGTATGGTCATGTGAAGAGAATGGGGGAGGAAAGGTTCCCTAGAAGGATGGAAGAAGGAAGGGTGGACGGAACGAGATCAAGAGGACGTTCAAAAAAAATATGGAAGGATGAAATTAAAAGGAGTGTGGAGGGACGGGGATACAACTGAGAACGAATAGAGGAGGAGAAATGGTGGACGGACAGAAGAAAATGGAGAGGCTTGGTGAACACCCAGAACCGGCGATAGCTGGAACGGGCACTGGATATACAGTGATTTTTAATCCCTAATAATGTGTGTACGTTGCAATCTGTCCAATTTAAGGGTAATAAGCAACCCAATAACGCATTGAGATGAGCATGATATTTGCATGAGGTGTAAATGACGTGTAGTCTTGTACAGACCCAGGCTGACCATTCCTAAGAGAATATGTTGATTGAACCCCAACCATCAAAGTACAGCGGTAACCACTGTCTAGTATTCAAATCCTCATACTTTCTTGACTAGCATTTGAACCAGGAACCTTCCTCACCAAAAGTCAGCTAAACAGCAGACTCGCAGCGACGGCTTTACCACTAGACTAACTCGATGAATTAAAGCCACTAATAATAACCAGTTTTACATTTACAGTTTCTTAACTGAAATATTTAAGGAAGTTTATCTTAAGATGCAGGCTAGGTGTTTACTTTTATAATGTATTTAGTTATCTTCTAAAGAGAATAAACAATAAACGACCGTTAGCTTGGAAGAATTGGAGAAAGGGGCGGTCCTATAATTCCCAATACGTTATCTGACAACTGTAGACTCGCTTTCAACTTGTATTTACTTGTTGCAGAGTTTTTAGGAAAATGAGCTACCTATTGTAACCCATGTTTCGTAATGAGTAAATAACGTAACATGAAAAACATAACCTAGTTTTAATCAAGTATAAATGACACTAAATTAATTCAACCTCTGTTGGACTTTGATTTTGAAAATATTTGTAAATTTCTATGTTTTTGTAGATTAATGACTTGTATAAAATTTTTTATAGATTTCCGATAAATCTCCCTTAGATTTAATAGATTTTCACCGATTCCTTATAGATTTTATTGTATAAAATTTGTTATAGATTTCCGATAAATCTCCTTTAGATTTTATAGATTTTCACCGATTCCTCACAGATTTTATAAAAATTTTATAAAATTTTGTTTCAAAAATAATCTTCATATGTGATTTTCCATGAATCTAAAGTAACGAACAGTGAATGATGTAGGCTATGTTGTTGTGTGCATTTTAATAATTTGCAACTTAAAACAATTTTGGATTAAATTGAAACATTTTGTTATCTTAGGCTACGGAAATCTTCCACGACACATTGAACTACTTGACCATAATGAATAATGAAACCGGTACAGCAATGTTATCGATTCACTTGAGTACAAATGTATGTTACTGTATCTGAGGTTAAAGGTTAAAGTTCAACAGGTTGCAGATAGTTTTTCCTGCCTAGAAGTGCAGACTTTCCTTTCCTACACAGATTGATCTTTTGTTACGGGTTTTTTACAGACACCTAATGGAAATCATTGCCTTAAAATATTCTTATAAGATAAATCTATCATACTTTTTCACACAGACTAAAATATAAAATTTATCTGGGATCTTTTCCATTATGTGTCAATAAAAGTTCCTGTTATACCTAACTTCTCGATTGAGTGTTTCACACAAAAGTGTTCTGTTGGAAATGATAACGTACTGTTAAATAAATAAAAAATTATTATTAATATATCAAGGGAACTTATTAATACATTAAAAGGAAATGGAAATATCATTAACTTTCAAAGATTACTTAGATACTAACTTTCAAAGATCCTTTATCTATACACTACTGAGAGGAAAGGCGGAATCATCAATAGTCAGATGCTTGGGGGATATGTTAGTTATTCTTCAAAAGTATCTATAATATAGTATAATAAAGGAGCAAATTGTAAGTTGCTCTTCTTAAGCTTCACGTTAAAAATAAATAGTTTTTAATAAGAAATTGTGTAAATTCAATTTTATTCACGGTCACCTTGGAGACTGACATTTTGTCTGAATGTGTTGTTTTGGTAATCAGCGGAAAGGCTGGTTTGATCTTCCTTACTAAAATTAAAAGTATGCTTATCAATATCCCAGATTCTCAGGAAAGCATCTATTGTGCGGTTCCAAGCTGCGTGTAGTTGCGGGGTGAAGGGTACGGGTGAGGTATAATGAATGAGTGACGCATGCTGGGAGAACGATTGTTGTATTACTCTGATAACAAAACATTCGTTTTCAAACTTTCCGTATTTAACATATTTGTTTGTATTTATTACATTCATTTATTTACATATTTTGATGTAAATTGGTAAGTTAAATACGTATTACTTCGAATTTAAGACGCCCTCGAATTTAAGACGCACCCATGTTTTAGGAAATGATTTTATGAAAAAATAAAAACATCAAATTTAAGACGCGTCATAATTACCATGTATTTAGGAAACGATTTTTTAGAAGAAATAAAAATACTTAATAGAAATAGTAAACACCCGTATAAATATAGTAGAACCGTAATTCAGTTAACATTAAATACCATTTATGTTAACTAAAAAGTAGCCTATATACCTGACACAGTAACATTTCACAAAAACCATATTTGTAACTATAGTTACAAATAAAATAAATAAAAATGCAAACATAAAAATGTAAACATAAAAATTTTATGTAAACATAAAAATGCGCATAACGGAAAGGTGGATTGTGAAATTATTTACACTCAATCTGTTCGTTGCAGGGCTAAAATAAATAGTTCAGTTTCTTATCACATGGTCAGCCAATTAACCGACTGAATCATTTTAGAACAGAAGAGGTAGAGGTGTAAAAGACACTAGTCAGAGTTACCTCCTCTGAAAGTAATGAATTTCATTATACAGCCAGCCCCTGTGGTGAATGAAGTGAAGGTGTCATTTGCAGAATGGAAAATATGTGCTTTTCAGAGAGCCCGGCATGCTGATAAGCGTACTTTTCCACTCAGTGAGGAAGCCAATGATAAACCACCTCAGTTCTCGTTTTACTTAGTAAAACCTCTACGGGTTCAAATCAGCCTTTTGGCTGATGACCTAAACAACAACAATATATATAGACTATTTACACGATTTTTTATTCAATATTTTTATGGCTATATAAGTAGTCTGTTTCGTTAGCTTCCTAATTACGTTGTTCGTTCTACGTTCTCGAGTGGTCGTAAGTTACATCGGAGTCGGATGTTGAATCGGATTCTTTTGCGTCACTGTGATTCCAAAGGACATTATCTTCAGAGTCATCCAACGCATTTGACAAACAGCACTTCAAAAAGGATTTAGTGATAATACCCGGTGGCAAATCTTTTCAAACTTTTGAAATCCCTTCTACTATCGTAGTTGCAGAAGCTCGTTTAATTTTGCCGGTTGTTGTAAGGGGATGGTCACACTTGCGTCAATTGAAATACACGGGAACTGTAGACAATATTGTCTCCATATTGCATTCTCAAAGGTACTTGTACGCTAATACAATTCAACAGGTCAATTTACATGTACCTCGAATTTAAGACGCACCCATTATTTTAGCCCTTTAATTGCATTAGAAATGTGCGTCTTAAATTCGAAGTAATACGGTATTATGAATCCAACCAAGTTAATAACCGGTAGGTATCAGTTAAATTAATGCGCCGGATGATAAGAATATTTTTTAGTCTAGTTAGTACACACTACCACTACAAATGTAGCTGTGAAACTCTTCTAACTCATTCATTCTCGCACTACTATAACAACGCACTGCATTCCTTCCAACTACACGGACCTGGGACTCAAGCAATACTTTTCACACTGCAAATGACACCTTCACTTCATTCACTGCAGGGCCTGGCTGTATAGTAAAACTCTCAGAGGAGATAACTCTGACTAGTGTCTTTACACCTCTACCTATTCTGCGCTTAAATGTTTCATATTTATAATTGGCTGACCTTGTGATAAGAAACAACTAATTTTTCTAGCCCTGGAACTAGCAGATTGAGTGCAAATAAATTTAACACTCCACCTGCCTGTTATGCGCAAGAAATTTATAATAAAGATATAATTTAGAGAGAAAATCTATTCGTTCCAGAAAACAGTTTCCGATAGATGTTTTGAATTGATCTACCCTTGAACATGAGAAACCATGGTTGGGTTGATTAACTTTCCCACCACGAGTAAAAATAAATAGTTTTAGTTATTCAAGTTAAATAAGAAAATTAATTTGTATTGTAATGATTTTTGTAAAGAAACGGGAAAATAAATATAAAAATAACAAAAACAGAATTTTTAAAATACGTATTTTATCTCAAACACTCAGGGGATAGAGTACTAAACAATGTTCGATACTTTATTTAAATGTTTCTTTCAAATCTAAATACTAAAAGTGCTTGTAACATGTGTCACACGGCTATTTGTCACAATTAATACCATATAAACAATATCTACTTAATACAATGATACCGAAAATACAGCACAAAATGACAGTGTGGTTTAAGCATCAAACACTGGTGACAATATACCAGAAAGTTTTAATAATTCAGCCGTTTTATTTTGGGTGACATGTGTACCGTTTTATATAAATACGAGCACGTGACACAGTTAGTTGACAAACGTTTTACGCTTCGTAGTGGTAGTCGTAAAATATACTTTATTAATACAAACTGGACAAAACGTTTATGATAAAAGTATTTATTGAAATTTAACGTAACAAATGTGCATTACATGTTATTTCAAACAGACAAAATGAAAATATTTATTTGTGTCATAAATATAAATATTATTTCTTTAGTAAAAAACTACGAACATTTATTTTCTTTAAAGTTCATATAGTTTAAAAATTTATTATTGAATCTTTTAGTATTTTATAAATACTTGCCATAAACTTGTTTATGGCAAGCAAATTTATTTTTACTTTCTCTTGCCTATATGAATATTGTGATGTTCATATTCCGCCCGGTATTTAAAATAAATTGTAAATGTATAATTTTGTTATTTTATTAAGACAGGTAAAAATTTGGCTAGAAACAAAATTCAAAATGTTATGAAATTTACTTATTTAGTACAAACATATAAAATTTGAATTAAGGTGCAATTTGGAAAAAATTTAAATTTAATTAATTTGAAATTATTTAAGGTCTATCTCAGAGTAATATTTAATATTAGGAGGTAATCAAGAATTATACCTCATGTTACTTATAGCTTTTGTGAAAAATTTGTACAATAGATCAGAATATTTCATGTCAAAGTAACTTTTGCCGGTAATATTAGATGACCAATCGAACAATGAAAGACCCTTTTGAGCCTAAATTTTATTCCTTATAAGTAAGTTAAAAATTTTGTTATGTTAATTTTATGTTAATTTGAATGGAAGATTTGAACTCTGGATGAAATTCTAAGCAATTTGAATCCAAATTTGATAAAATTCTGTAAAGTATAAAGATTATTAGGTTAATTTCTTATAAAAATGCGTATATCAGCTATTAAGCTAATTACGTTAATTACACGAAGTAGGAATAATTCTTGAAGCATAGAACGATTTATTTCGATGTAATATGTGGTTTTGAATATTATAATGTAATTAAAAATTTTAGAGAATTTATTTGAACGACAAATTTGATATTTTAATTAAAAACACATGTAAAAATATAGGAGAACAGTGTGTCAGATTTTAATTAATTACAAGAGTTTGATTAATAATTTTAAAAAAATGAAAGGATATGCTAATGTATAAAGATCCGCTGAATAGTTTGATATTTTTTAAGATACAAAAATATGTATGGTAACTTTGTAATTAAGCCGTAAAAATAAGCTTTTATCGTATGATAAAGACAATGTTAATTAGTGTCATTATTCTTTAATTAATGAGTATTTTTAAAATGTAATTAGATAAAAAGATGTATTTTGTTGATATCTTTAAGATTCGTATACCTAGAAATGTTAAAATGTTAATAATAAAAAGCTATTTGAAATATTTTACGGTTTCATAAAACAATTATTTTATAGAATTTTAGACAAAATTAAATTATGTGATTATTAAAAAACTAACGATCCGATTTAAAAAAAGAAAAACACCTTTGTAATCAGCAGAAAAAACCCTTGAATTTGATGTAGGGCTCAATGCTGTTCTTGTAAATTTAAATTTTTGATATAATTAATGTTAAGAGTGGGGATGGACTTCTTTCATGGTTGAATTGCCAACCTCACGAACAGTAATAAATCACATAAAGTATTAAAATTATATAAATGTCAAATGATGTTAAGTTATGTTCTATAAGCTTTATTGTAATAAGAAAAACTTACATATTGTGTATTTTAAGTTATCACTTATTTATATTGTTTTGTTTCACCTTAATTTGTTTGTTATTAGCAATTTTCATTGGGAAAAAATGTATAATTAATCTGCACAAGTTGGCACTTACTTTTTGTAGATGTAATTTTTAACCAAAAATTCAAGGAGTCCTCTATTAGACACGATGCGTAACTGACGTGTTTTAAAATTGCTCGTAAAATGTTTTATATAGTAGTATGGAGGGATCGAGTATTCTGTATTTAGGGCCGATATGTATAGGCCATATGTGAGAGAAATAAATTGTTAAATTTTATTTAAAGTAGTGTCAACTGTAAAAAATTTATTTATTTTAATAATGCAAATTAACGGAAGTGATGTCAATTGTGGAATAAATACATCAAGTATTTCAATGGTGTTCTATGTTTTGTGAGCAAATAGTGTTTTGTGCTAAATATTTTTTTTTTATAAATGTGTTCGGGTAATCGGCGTATAATAACCACCTGTTAATTTTATGGATTTCCAAATTAAAGATAAGTAACTAATTTTAAGCAATTTTTGTAACAAAATTTCATATGCCTAATTGGTATTTAGCATTTACTAAAAAATTTAACATGATTGGTTAATAATTTAAAAGATCTGTTTGTCTAGGATCTAATTCACTGAGTTCAAAGTTCCCATCCCTGTTTGTTTTAAAAATTTTTTTTTTTTTTTTTTTTTATTTTTTTTGTTTTATTTTGGTTGAATGATTTTAGGCAAGTTATGTCTTGTAATGTTGATCATGGCTTCCTTTTATTGTTTCATTATGATAAATGATTTCATTAATATTTTTAATAAATTTCGATTAATTTGTTTCCTTTTAAAATTGTAGTTTGATTTATTGATTGATGAAATTCCAATATCCCTTGTATGTAAGCATTGTGATATGAACTTTGTTTTATAATATTTAGTTAATTGTATTCGGAGGGTTTTCGAGCTGTCAAAATGGTTGTTGTTTCTAGAACTTGAGTCTAGTAAGTTTTTTTTTATTTTTTTTTATTATTTGATTTTTATATATCACAATCCTTACATTTATTTAGATTAAGCTTATTTTCAGCATTCCTGTCATTGGGATAAAGGAGAATGGATTCTGATTGAATGGATCGCATGTCGTCTGTCAAACTGTTCTGTTACCGAATCAGATGTTTTCTGTCAGATCAGTTTGTTTACATGATCAGCTGACTAGGCAGATATAGGTTAAGGTAGCCTTACTGTATGTTTGTTTAATGTAGCTTACCTTTTTCTAAATTTAAATTTGTTTTGAGTTTTCTGCTTTTTAATTAATATTTTGTTTTGTTTTATTCACATTTCGTATTTATATTACTTCATTGTGATGTTGTTTTTGTTTTAAAATCGCGTGCTTAAAAAATTTTTTTTTTTTTATTTGGAATTTTGACTTGGATATTTTGGATTGATGTTTAATGGGTCTCCAGTTGCCCTGCTTGGATGATAACCAAGGTAAGTTCGGTCATTAGTGGCATCCTGACCGTGGTCGTTTTTTGTTTACTTTAAGTTTCTTTTTCAGGTGACACCCCAACACCTGTTTTTGATGTGTCAGTCGGCTGTCGTCCGTCGGCAGTTGACTGTTACATTAAATTGGCGCCCAACGTGGGGCTGTGACGTGCACTATTGGGGTGTTTTTGTTATAAATTTAAATTTTTTTTTAATCTTAATTTCATTTTCAGGTTATAGGTGGACCAATGTAAAGCTGTAATAAATTTAAATTATAGGAGTTTTGAATACCTTGTTTTTGAATAATTCTCTTTTTCAGATGGAAAACTGGAAATGTGTTAACCTATGTGTATTATGTATGTTAAATGATATTATGTGTGTAGTTTTTAAAAAAATTGGAATTTCAATAATTAAGTAAATTTTTTTTTTTTTTTTTTTATTTTATTAACGTTAGTGACGTTATGGCCCTACTGGTAACTCAGTGATTAGTGAATAGGCAAACAGATCTTTATTTAATGATAATTGTATAATCTGATAAAGGGTTATAATATCCTATTAGGATAGTTGTAATTGATTGTGTTGTGATAACAGTAGTTTTACAGTTGTGTATGAACGATTTAGTTACTAGTTATAGTTATAATACTATATTTAAATTTAATGGTATATTCTTTAACCAATTTGGTTAAATTTTGTGGACTTTAAATTTGGAGATAAAATTTTTTTTATTATTTAATTTTGTTTTGTCGGTTTTTGCTATTTTTCGTGAAAATTTCAATTTTCCCTTTTTGGAAAATTGTATTTTTATAAAAAAGAAAGAAAATTTTTTTTATTTTGTAAACCGCAATGGAGAACGTACCGCAACAAAACGTCGAGAATCCGGAAGCTCCCGAACAAATAATCAACAACGATACGATTAGCCTCAACAACGAACCAGCAGATAACGAAATGGAGAACAGTGTAATAATTAGTAACATTGAAGAGAGTGAAGATAACCAACAACAGGAAACATTGGCTCAAACTCCGCAAATAGTACCGACACAAGTCATAACCGCAACATCAACAGCTGGACCGGAATATACTGGAGAAGGAACCAGTGCACAATTGCCTGTATTTGCGCCAGAAGTAACTCAAACAACAAGAGATTGGGGTGAGTCGTATGATAGTCAATCATGGTTGGGTGCAAGGAACATGAGTGATCGTACTTCATCGCTGGATAATATAAACAGAGTAGACGAAAGCACAGATTTAGTTGGTGCGTTAAGGACTATTCTAGAGAGCGTAGAGTATACTCGATTGGAAAATAGAAAGCGATTAGAAGATATACATGGTAATTTCAATCAGGGTTTACAAACGTTTGAAGCTCATATGGAAGAAAGATTGGAGGAAACAAAAGCGGAGCAAGAAAAAACAAGACGAGAGACAAAAGAAGCATACGAGGTTTTATACGAAAAAACACAACGAAATATAGAAAAACATATAGAAGAAGCAAAACAAGAACAAAGAAGAGAGCAAGAAGAAACGCGACGACAATTCAAGGCCCAAATAAAGGAATCAACACAGAAGACTCAAGAAGAATTAACAAAAATAAAAGAGGCACTTAAAGAAACAGAGGAGCGCGCGCAAAGAAAAATCAATGAGTGTTCCGAAAAACTCGGGAAGAGAATAGATATTGTTCAAAAAGAGGTCAAAGAGCAAGTTAAGGAGGTCAAATCCGATATTGAGCAGGTCAAACAAGCAGCTGCACAGGACTTATTAGCAGTAACAGATGCAATTAACCAACGAGTCGACGAGACAAAAGAAGCATGCAGATATAACACGAATACAGTGGAAAAGGTGGTGCATGAAGAAAATAGTAAAATCAACGAAAGAGTGGCGTTAATTACTGCGGATACCGGAATAATGAAAGAAAACGTATCTATAGTAAAAGATAATATGGACAAACTGAGTAAAGAAGTGAAAGAATTGAGAAAACAACCGAAAACAATAATAGCAGGAACAGCAGCACCGTGCCAATTAAGTACAACCATACAAAGTGCTGTGGCGTCAATACCGATTTTTGGAGGACAGAATAGTGAAACACATGCATTAGAATTTCTAAAAGCTGTGGAAATCGTATTGCAGACGTGCAAATTGCCATGGGAGGATACGAAAATTGCACTACTTACAAAATTAAGATCCGATGTAGCATCATGGTATAGAGAACACATCGAGGAGTTTGAAGATTTTGGGAAATTTAAAAGCGAATTTCGGAAGGAAGTGTGGGGTGAAAGTCACGAAAGAGCTACTTTATCCAGGATAGTGGATGCTTCAAGTACATACGACGGACGAACGACAATGACTACATACATCGAACGGATCCAAAAAGAAAACAGCTACTTGACAGAAAAAATATCGGAAAAAGGTTTGATTTGGATTTTAATCGAAAAGTTACCACGAGAAATTGCAACGGTAATACGGGCTAGACCACCGGAAACGATGGTGGAATTCAAGGAAATTGTAAGGAGAATGGAAGTGTCATACGAAAGGAGCAGAAACGAGCAACGAGATTATTTACGAGGATATAACGAACCAAGGACTAATTCTTATAATTATAATAATAATAATCGTAATAATAATAGTGGTGGTAACGGTAATAACGGATATAATCAGAATAGATCGTTTAATAACAACAACAATCAAGGAGGAGGAAGAGGTAATTACGGAAGATTAAATGAGAACCACGGAAATGGGAATCAACCAAGACCACAACAAAATTTTGTACCGAACTGGAGGGGTGATCGAGGACAATATAGGCCACCTAACCAGGGAAATAATCAAAATAGGAATCAGAATCCAAATCCGAATACTACGACAAACCGACAGCCATATCAGCAACATGGACATTGGAACGAAAGAGAAAATCGACAAATGCCACCAAGAAATACAGAAGAAAAGCGGAAGGAAGAACGGAATCAAGGACCAGGACCTTCGGAAAAAAATTGACAAATAAATACAACACGTGGAAATGAAAAGAATTACAATTATCGAAAATGGAATAGGAACAACAAAGAAGAATTAAGAATACGAAATAATTATTATAAAAATAATTATAATAAAGATAATGACTATAAGTATAAAAAGAAATGTGAGAAAGATGAAAGAAATAATTACGAAAAAAATAATTTAAATTGTAAGAAAATCAACAATAATAATAAACACAAAAATAATAGAAAAATAAAAACAATGATTTTTAATAAGAAGGAAAAATTGCAAGATAATGGATCAGAGCATAATGAAGAAAAATTAAGGATACAGGATTTGGAGGGGGAAGTAAATTTAAATACTGAATCTCTGAATAAAAAGAAGAAAACTATTAAAAAATTCGATGAACCACGTGTTGTTAATAGTAGAATTAATTTCACCAGTGACGAAATAACGCCAATTAATACACTATTTGGTGACCAGGATGAAACAATTGGTAAGTGTTGTGAGAAAATTAAAGAAAAATATTTGGATTTATTGACAGAAAAAGACGGGAAGTTGACTGCTGACCCGAATAATTATGAAATAAAAAATGGAAGAGTATGCGTGAGAAAAGAAGTAATTGATAGAATCAAGCAAGAAAAATTGAGGAAGAAGAAGGAAGAAGTGGAACAGTGCATCGTTCATAAGCAACAACTTAAAAAGGGGGGTAATAATAGTAAAAATAGTGAACTAAAGAAGAAGGAAAAGGGAGTTATGAAGAAGGATGATACAATTAAGCGATTTGACTGCGGTAAAGCACAAATCGGCAATGTTAAGGAAGTGATTGAAGGAGATAAGCAATTTGATGTCGAAAGTACACAAATTTGTAATGGGGAAAAGAATAATAAAAATTGTAATAAAGCGACAAGTAAAAATATAAGTTGTTTGATTAATTATGGAGCGAGCTGCAGTTATGTTCGAGATAGTGATGGAATGAGTGAAAAGCAGAAGAATGAAGTTAAGAAGGCATCTTCCAGTAAAGAAATAATAAATAACCTGCCAGTGGAAAAGGAAAAACCCTGGAATAACGATAACCAAAATGCTAATTTATCGGCAACGCCGAATGGTATAATACAACCCGGAAAAGACACACGATCATGGAAAATCGTAGCTGCGACAAATTATCCGAGAATTTGGATAAATGGAATGCTGTCACAGTTTAAGCAAGACAAAAATTTTATGCAATATTTAAATTGTCAAATCGACGACAAGATTTTGCTATTTTTATTGGATACAGGATCGCAGAAATGTTTAATAAGCCTGGACATAGTGAGATTATATGAACTGGATCAGACAAACAAAATAAGTACAACAGAACCGGTATATTTTACTAGCATCATTAATAAAAATATAATTAGGGTTACGGATTATATTGAACTTAGGGTGAAAATAAATGAAGAAGAATTTAAAGTAAATTGTTATCTAACGAGCGAGCTCAATTATAAAGCAATAATTGGAGCAGATTGGCTAGCTGCGCATAGAGCGACTTTGGATTTCGATCAAAACATAATTACAATTATGAGTGAAGATAGTTATCATTTCGTTACAACTGAAGTATATACTGGAGTAAAAATAAAGGACATAGATTATAGGAATAAAGTAATCAACTATGATAACGAATCAATGAAGAAATTATCACTGAATATTATATTTCGACATCAATTAATTAAAGATTTATTAGGAGAAAAAGAAGCGGAAAGGAATTATATAAATAATCAGCCTAATTTTATGTATTTGGATGTGAAAATATTTGGAAGACCATTTTGTGTTTTAATAGACACCGGAGCTGTATGCTGTGTGATTGACGAGGGAGTGTTTCAAGAAATCAACAGCAGACACGAATTACCTATACTACCATTATGTAACACATTTGTTAGTGGTGTTATAAATTCAAGAAAATTAAGAGTGAATCGTCAATGTCTAATACCTGTTCAAATTAAAAATGAAGTATTCTTACATACTTTTATAGTTGTTAAGAACATCGAACCAAAATTAATTATCGGTCTCGATTTTTTTACATACTTCAACGCAGGATTTTCAGCAGGTATGAATACAATACAATTAACTGCACCTAATAATAATAATATTATCATTGCTCAAATAAATCTGAGTGGAAAACAACGCGAAGTAGGAGAAGAAAGGCAAGAAGATGCATCGGTAAATTCGATTTCTGAAGAAGCAAAAATCGAGTGCAATTATATGGAATATGAAGAGGATAATATGGATCAACATATGTCATGGGAATACGATGAGATGGAGGAAGGTGATCAGGAAGAAATACGAGCATGTTTCGATGCGGTAATTACGAGAATAATGGACAACGAAGAATATACCAGCGAACAGAAGGAATTGATGTGTCGAACCCTGCAGGACAATTATGCAGTATTTTCAAATAAGCCTGGTCTTGCAGCAAATACTTATGTGGAATTGAATGTTAAACCACATAAGGTATATCAAAGGAAATCATACCCAATTCCGGTATCTAAACGGGAAGCGGCTGCTAGAGAGATTGAAACTATGGAGAGACTGGGAGTAATCGAACCATCAAGTAGCGAATACTCATGCCCAGTAGTCTGTGTACAGAAGCCAAACGGAGGAGTAAGAATTTGTTTGGATGCACGCCCATTAAATGAAATACTAGTGTGTGACCGAGAATCACCTCTTCAAATAAATCAAATTTTGTCGAAATTTCATCGTACAAAAATTTATTCAAAAACCGATCTCACAAGCGGATTTTGGCAGATTGGGATCAGCGAGTCATCGAGGGACTATTTGAGTTTTTTACATGACGGTAGAAATCTCAGATACGCCAGATTGCCTTTTGGTTTATCTTGTTCGTCAGCTATTTTCATTAAAGTAATGTCCAAAGTTATCGGACCAGAAATAGGAGAATTTACCACAGTGTACATTGATGATGCGTTGATTGCATCTGAAAATATTGAGCAACATTGTGAGCATTTGGATAAATTATTTAAAAAATTGATAGAAAGTAATGTAAGAATCAAAATATCAAAATGCGAATTTTTTCAAAAGGAAATTACATTCTTAGGACATAAAATTTCAGAGAAAGGAGTTTCTCAGGACCCAGCAAAGATGGAAGTAATTAGGCAGTGTAGGCCACCGCGAAACCGGAAAGAATTACAAAAGTTCTTAGGTTTTTTACAATTTTATCGGCGACATTGTAAAAATTTGTCCGAAATGACATTTAAACTAAACAAGTTATTATCCGTAAACCAAACATGGAAATGGACAGAAGAAGAGCAGGAGGTATTTGAAAAAATTAAAGAAAAATTCGTCGAAATTGTACAACTTAAACACCCTAATTACGATTTACCATTCTGGATCAGCTGTGATAGTTCACATCATACAATAGGAGGAATATTGTATCAATATGGTGAAGACGGTCAAAAATATGTAATTGCATTTCATAGTAAATCACTCAATAAACATCAACTTGCGTGGACTACGACCGAGAAAGAATTATTCGCTGTACTGTCAATAACACTAAAATATCGCCCAATAATTTTAGGGTTTCAAATTAATGTGAATTCGGATCATTTGTCTTTAATATTTTGCAAAACGGCAAAATTGGGGCAGAATCGTATATCAAGATGGTATTTAGCATTACAAGAATTCAACTTAAACATTTGTCATATACCTGGAAGAGAGAATAACACAGCTGATTTTTTAACAAGAGAAATGTCAAAAGGATATGACCCAAATATCATTTATACTATTTATGCTATCAAAGAAGCAGGAGCAGAAATTGTTAATTACGTATTTGAAAATGTTCAAGCAATCAAATTTCAAAATTTTATCAATGTAGAAGAAATAAAAGAGGGACAGAGAAATGACCCTACATGTATCAGAATAAATAGATTATTAAGAAAAAATTTAACAGGAGTAAGATGGGAGGTGTTAGACAGACACGTTATAAAGGAAGGAATATTATTTTATAAACGAAATCTAGAACAATTATCATGGCTTATGATAATACCTCAAGAATTAATCCAGAGAATTATACTACAGTGTCATGAAGTTATTGGTCACTTTGGTGCAAATAAAGTGTACAATTATTTACGCAGATCATGTCAATTTAAAAACATGCGAAAATTAATAAGCAAAATTATTGTCACATGTGACATATGCCAACGAACGAAGGTAGGAAATTATTCGACAGCTGGACGTATGATTCCTATAATACCAGAAGGACCCGGAGAATTAGTATCAGTAGACATCTATGGACCACTTCCTGCATCACAGTTTTCACATAGGTTTATTTTTGTATGTGTGGATAATTTTACTAAATATACTCGACTGTATGCAATAACCAATATCACCGGACAGAAGTTAGCAGATATAATAGTTGAACAATGGTCACGAGATCTAGGACGTCCGAAAAGGGTTTTAACGGACAACATTTCATATTTCGCTGGGATAAAATGGCGAACCACGTTGGAGAATAATGATATAGTTCCGACATACACATCAGTATATTGTCCAAGAACTAATAGTTCTGAAAGGATAATGAGAGAATTATCCCGATTCTTTAGGGCATATTGTGAGCAGCAACACGATTCATGGTGTTATTATTTAGCGTACTTAGAACATTGTATAAACATGTGTTCACATGAATCAACAGGCATATCGGCATACGAAATTGTTCACGGAAAAAGAATCACGACTTTTTTGGAAGACATGGTAGAATTTCCACCATCTCAACATCGCCGAATAGAGGAAATTCAACAAGAGGCCTTACGGAAACTTAAAATATCGGCGAAGCATCGGAAAAAAGCGCATGATAAGCGTTTTAAATCATTCCGATATTATGTAGGACAAAAGATATATGTCCGAGCACATTTCTTACCGAGTTCCAAGAAAAAGTTAACTAAGAAATTTTTCGCTTTATTCAAAGGCCCATATATCATCAATAAAATATATAATAATAATGTGGTTGAAATAATGAATATAAATAATAAAATAATAGGTCGTCAAAATGTGTATAACATAAAACCTTGTATCACGTTATAATCATGTAGGAAAAGAAGAAGAGGAAAACTTCGGAGAGAATGTGGAGGGGGAGATTAGGATCTACTAGAGCAATCCATTGCGGTTAAAGGTAGAATCAGAAAAATTGTAAAATTAATTTTAGAAAGTGTAAATCAATGTATTAATGGCATAATAGAATACAAATTGTAATAATCGATATAAGGTGTAGAAAAAAGTCATAACTTGGAGTCTGTTTGAATGGTATTGTGAGATAGAAGTACCGGACATAATAATTCACATCACTTTGTTGGATCCATATTATTCATGATTGACATTCATAATGTGGATCGGAGGGGATTGTGATGTTCATATTCCGCCCGGTATTTAAAATAAATTGTAAATGTATAATTTTGTTATTTTATTAAGACAGGTAAAAATTTGGCTAGAAACAAAATTCAAAATGTTATGAAATTTACTTATTTAGTACAAACATATAAAATTTGAATTAAGGTGCAATTTGGAAAAAATTTAAATTTAATTAATTTGAAATTATTTAAGGTCTATCTCAGAGTAATATTTAATATTAGGAGATAATCAAGAATTATACCTCATGTTACTTATAGCTTTTGTGAAAAATTTGTACAATAGATCAGAATATTTCATGTCAAAGTAACTTTTGCCGGTAATATTAGATGACCAATCGAACAATGAAAGACCCTTTTGAGCCTAAATTTTATTCCTTATAAGTAAGTTAAAAATTTTGTTATGTTAATTTTATGTTAATTTGAATGGAAGATTTGAACTCTGGATGAAATTCTAAGCAATTTGAATCCAAATTTGATAAAATTCTGTAAAGTATAAAGATTATTAGGTTAATTTCTTATAAAAATGCGTATATCAGCTATTAAGCTAATTACGTTAATTACACGAAGTAGGAATAATTCTTGAAGCATAGAACGATTTATTTCGATGTAATATGTGGTTTTGAATATTATAATGTAATTAAAAATTTTAGAGAATTTATTTGAACGACAAATTTGATATTTTAATTAAAAACACATGTAAAAATATAGGAGAACAGTGTGTCAGATTTTAATTAATTACAAGAGTTTGATTAATAATTTTAAAAAAATGAAAGGATATGCTAATGTATAAAGATCCGCTGAATAGTTTGATATTTTTTAAGATACAAAAATATGTATGGTAACTTTGTAATTAAGCCGTAAAAATAAGCTTTTATCGTATGATAAAGACAATGTTAATTAGTGTCATTATTCTTTAATTAATGAGTATTTTTAAAATGTAATTAGATAAAAAGATGTATTTTGTTGATATCTTTAAGATTCGTATACCTAGAAATGTTAAAATGTTAATAATAAAAAGCTATTTGAAATATTTTACGGTTTCATAAAACAATTATTTTATAGAATTTTAGACAAAATTAAATTATGTGATTATTAAAAAACTAACGATCCGATTTAAAAAAAGAAAAACACCTTTGTAATCAGCAGAAAAAACCCTTGAATTTGATGTAGGGCTCAATGCTGTTCTTGTAAATTTAAATTTTTGATATAATTAATGTTAAGAGTGGGGATGGACTTCTTTCATGGTTGAATTGCCAACCTCACGAACAGTAATAAATCACATAAAGTATTAAAATTATATAAATGTCAAATGATGTTAAGTTATGTTCTATAAGCTTTATTGTAATAAGAAAAACTTACATATTGTGTATTTTAAGTTATCACTTATTTATATTGTTTTGTTTCACCTTAATTTGTTTGTTATTAGCAATTTTCATTGGGAAAAAATGTATAATTAATCTGCACAAGTTGGCACTTACTTTTTGTAGATGTAATTTTTAACCAAAAATTCAAGGAGTCCTCTATTAGACACGATGCGTAACTGACGTGTTTTAAAATTGCTCGTAAAATGTTTTATATAGTAGTATGGAGGGATCGAGTATTCTGTATTTAGGGCCGATATGTATAGGCCATATGTGAGAGAAATAAATTGTTAAATTTTATTTAAAGTAGTGTCAACTGTAAAAAATTTATTTATTTTAATAATGCAAATTAACGGAAGTGATGTCAATTGTGGAATAAATACATCAAGTATTTCAATGGTGTTCTATGTTTTGTGAGCAAATAGTGTTTTGTGCTAAATATTTTTTTTTTATAAATGTGTTCGGGTAATCGGCGTATAATAACCACCTGTTAATTTTATGGATTTCCAAATTAAAGATAAGTAACTAATTTTAAGCAATTTTTGTAACAAAATTTCATATGCCTAATTGGTATTTAGCATTTACTAAAAAATTTAACATGATTGGTTAATAATTTAAAAGATCTGTTTGTCTAGGATCTAATTCACTGAGTTCAAAGTTCCCATCCCTGTTTGTTTTAAAAATTTTTTTTTTTTTTTTTTTTTATTTTTTTTGTTTTATTTTGGTTGAATGATTTTAGGCAAGTTATGTCTTGTAATGTTGATCATGGCTTCCTTTTATTGTTTCATTATGATAAATGATTTCATTAATATTTTTAATAAATTTCGATTAATTTGTTTCCTTTTAAAATTGTAGTTTGATTTATTGATTGATGAAATTCCAATATCCCTTGTATGTAAGCATTGTGATATGAACTTTGTTTTATAATATTTAGTTAATTGTATTCGGAGGGTTTTCGAGCTGTCAAAATGGTTGTTGTTTCTAGAACTTGAGTCTAGTAAGTTTTTTTTTATTTTTTTTTATTATTTGATTTTTATATATCACAATCCTTACATTTATTTAGATTAAGCTTATTTTCAGCATTCCTGTCATTGGGATAAAGGAGAATGGATTCTGATTGAATGGATCGCATGTCGTCTGTCAAACTGTTCTGTTACCGAATCAGATGTTTTCTGTCAGATCAGTTTGTTTACATGATCAGCTGACTAGGCAGATATAGGTTAAGGTAGCCTTACTGTATGTTTGTTTAATGTAGCTTACCTTTTTCTAAATTTAAATTTGTTTTGAGTTTTCTGCTTTTTAATTAATATTTTGTTTTGTTTTATTCACATTTCGTATTTATATTACTTCATTGTGATGTTGTTTTTGTTTTAAAATCGCGTGCTTAAAAAATTTTTTTTTTTTTATTTGGAATTTCGACTTGGATATTTTGGATTGATGTTTAATGGGTCTCCAGTTGCCCTGCTTGGATGATAACCAAGGTAAGTTCGGTCATTAGTGGCATCCTGACCGTGGTCGTTTTTTGTTTACTTTAAGTTTCTTTTTCAGGTGACACCCCAACACCTGTTTTTGATGTGTCAGTCGGCTGGTGTGTCGGCATTTGACTGTTACATTAAATTGGCGCCCAACGTGGGGCTGACTCGTTCTGTCCTATGTTGTGGTCCATTTCTTTCCATTGTTTTTGTTTTTGTCGTCCGTCATCAGTTGACTGTTACATTAAATTGGCGCCCAACGTGGGGCTGACTCGTTCTGTCCTATGTTGTGGTCCATTTCTTTCCATTGTTTTTGTTTTTGTCGTCCGTCATCAGTTGACTGTTACAATATATAGGAAGGAAAGTATTATTTTCATGTCGATTTTTCGAAATCGAGTTTTCACCGGATCTATACGTTTTCAGACCCCCTGAACCCAAAAAATATGTTTTTAGCGATTGGTCTGTGTGTGTGTGTGTGTGTGTGTCTGTGTGTGAACAGAATATCTCAAGAACGGAACATCGTACGAACTTGAAACTTAAAACTTAAGTTACATACCACTACCGGACCCGACACGAACATTTTCATCAAAATCGGTCAACCGGAAGTAGTAGTTTATTCGTATAATTTTTCACTTTTTTGCGATTTTCTCAAAAACTGGTTCTACGATTTTTTTAAAAATCGCCTGGTTTACTCAACTTTTTATTCTCTACAAGATAGGGTAGGCCCCATGTTTGTTGAAATTCTGCGTGAGGCTGTTTTTACGTAAAAACATATTCTTTTTAAGATTGCGGCTTTAATATGCATTTTAGCGCAAAAATGTATATAATAAAAATTGTAGAAAATTTAAAATCCTACAACTTTTATTTCAAACAATTTTTTGTATAACGCTTAGTTTAGCGGTAATTAGCAATTTTCTGTTTTTTTCTCACGAAAACGTGTGAAAAATCGATTTTTTTAAGATTTCGGCCTTAGAATGCATTTTACGACAAAAGTGTTTAAATAAAATTTATAGGAAATTAAGAGATCTACAACTTTTATATTAAGCATTTTTTTGTACAGTGCCTAGTTTAGCGTGAATGAGCGATTTTCCGTATTTTTAAGCCAAACTGAGGTTGATTTTCATTTTGCGTCTTTCATATATGATTAAAATTAGGTTATGTTTATTGAGGTTAGTTTTTTGTTTATTTCTAAGGTTTTATTACTAATGTTAGGTTTATTGTTAATTATTTGCACTGGCAAGAGAAAGTTGTGTGAGTGTTTCACACCAGATTTTTATTTATTTATAAATATATCGTAATGTTATAGCTTAATACATCAGAATATCGACTGCCTATACTCTTATTTCACTTTCAGAATGGAGTACAGCTCTTATGAGAACCCGTTGTGTTATCAGGCGTACGGAAAACATCAGGCACGGCCAATACTCTCCTTCACCGGCAACATCTGAAGGTCACGGTCAATAAAATATTTAGTTTCATTTACCACGCTCTAACCAGCTCATTTTTAATCAAAAAATTCTGAAAATATTATTTTCGCTTCCTAATGAATTGTATTTTATTATGCTATAAATATACTACTGTACTCTGATATGTAGTGTCGCCGACCGAGGCCGACGAAACGTGGCGAAACCTTGTTTATAAAATTTATAGCCCTGAAAAGGGCCGTTTAATTGTGTTGGTGGCTTTGAAAAGGGCTATTGTTGGCGGTCGGAAGCGGCGAGCCGGCTTGATGGAAGCGAAGCCCGAAGAGTGACAGCTCGGCTACCGGGTTCAGGCCTAGCCTTCCCTCAGCGGCAGTTGGGTCCCCACTGCAGCGTGGCAGTGGTGGGCCCCAGAGCCCCGTAATGTCGGGTCGGCGTAGGCCGTCTGCCGATAGCGCGGCTGAGGCAGCTCTCTCCTGACCGGCGAAGGCTGACCGGTGCGGGAATGTAGCGTCCGCCACCGGTAGTGTAGACCAGGGATGGTGCGTCCGTTCTCGGCTGGGCTCGTCCTCTTCTGTCTTGATTCTTCTCCGCTTGCGAGTTGAGTGAAGAGTGACTCTCGCAGACGAGGACCCTCTCTTAAATACCTCTCCGTCGAGTCAACAAGGTGGTGGGGAGATGCTGTAGGCTCTCTGCGTCAGGCAGGTAGTGGGACTGTGTGTAGACGCTAATATTAGAAGCGCAGGCGGCGACAGTAGATAAGATCGCACAAAGTTGGAAGTTTAAATATCGTCACATTTTTTGCGTTACACATCATATAACTTTTTTCTTTCCATGACGACATATGTATATTATTATTTTGGTATAAAATATAGATTTTTTTCTGTAATTTGATATAGATAAGTCATCTGTTGGACAGCAAGAGAAATAATAAACGAATCTGAAAAAAATCACTTATTCGAAAGCAGGTCAAAGACAGATAATGGTTCGTGTTTTGTAATTCGAGAATCTCTGAATCATTTTGACACCTGTAAACTTATACTAAACATCTAGTCTACTTTTAACCACGACGAAAAAAGAGAGGTGTTCAAACAAGAAATAATTGTTTTTTTCCGTAATTGTCAACCAACATTTTTAAACAATAGGTATTCTGTAATTTAAAATAATTAAAAAAGAAAATTAAATTGATAAACAATTCCATTACTGTAATAATTGTCGGTACCTGATCTTTCAAACTATACAAATATTAGGTATGTTTTCATCATCATCATTATCATCTGGGTATCCTTCCAGCAGGCCGGGTAGGATTTGAGTGGACGATATGCCTCCATCTATCTCTATCTTGATATACCTTTTGTATTCTGATATCCTGTAGCGTCATTCCTTTTGTCAGGAGATCATCCCTTATTTGGTCAGTCCATCTTCTTCTGGGACGTCCAACGGGTCTCTTTCCAGATACCTCCATGTTTGTAAATTAGAACGTGTTGTGACGCGGAGCCGATATTTATACTTAGTGTAGTAGCACTTAAACTCCCATATGAAAAACATTTGGACTTTCCGTACTGCATTCTGAACGTGAAATTAACTATATTAGTCTTCAATCGGGACATGAATTGAATTATTTCTTTCTTATTTTTACCGGATAGCGACATTAGCGGCGAAAGGAAACCTTAAAATGTTTGGGGCCCTAAAAAGGCCCGTTTTAGAGGTGGTCGTATAAACGGGAAGAGTCGGTCGTAGTCGTCGTGGTGGTCGAGGAGGGGGCGACATTCCTGTGTGTGACGCGCGATAGTTCAGTTTCGTTCACTGTTCAGAAAGAGTGTAAAGGTGCGCACAAAGAAGTTTTCACTTCCAAAAGTTGAGCACCCTAAAGAAATATTACATACAATACTGTGACAGATCGAAGGAAAGATCGTTCGCGAAGGTTCCAGAATTCCATTCATAAAAATAGTATAGAGTGTGAAATAATAGTAACAACAAGAAAGAATAATAAAGACAGAAATAACAACACACAATAGCCATAAAGGTGTGTCTATTCATAAGGGTTTTATCACTACTATAAAAATTCAGGTATTGTGTACAGCTATTATGAGGGGGGCATGTTGTTTACGTTTTCTATTTACAAAAGACCTATTCTTGACCTGTTTACTACGGATTTTTCTAGCATTCATTAATAAAAGGTTATTTATTTTTTGTACTTTATTGTTTGCATGATTTCTCTACTTTTCTCTGGAACAATCTTTGTAAAAAGTTATATAAAGAGACCCCGGGCGCGGTCCAGTCAGTAGTATCCGTTTGATCTTCGACGAGCGATTCGGGTTGTTAAACAGGTTAACTATTCCGAGCATTGTTTGGTCGACGACTGTTATACTGCCTTTGTTGTGTGTGTGTATTGTGTAAAGTTTTTTTGTGAGTGTATTGTAAAGTTAATGTGCAGTTTCTGTGAATTCAATTTCTATGTTTTGTATGTTTGGGTTTTATAAAGGTGATAGTAAGTAGGCTAAGTAAATTATTTATTGTTTATTATTTATTTGAAGTGAATTATTAAATCATTTATTGTATTACTAAATTATAATTAGTTTAATTATTTATTTTGTAATCTTTTAGTGTAATAAATATTTGTAATTGTAAACTTTAGTGTATTAATTATTTAATAACCTAGATCCCGAAACGGACCTTAGCAATAAGTGTCACAATACTTTGTAAAATTGTACAACAATGGAATTTATGGTAATTCCAAATTACTATAACTTCCATTACTATGGGGGAAAACCTCCGTTGTTAGAGTAAGTTAAATTATTAGAAAAGTAGTTAGACAATAAGTTGTAGCCAACGGTCAACCATCGGATATTCATTAGGCCGGTATTTTCTCCCTCTGTGTTTCTGGGCCTTTCTTCCATCTACCAACTTTCAGCCAATCTTTCAGCCAAACTTTCAGCCAATTGGGGTAGTTCTCCTTTCTGTTGGCCCTCCAGGTTGGTTGAACGGTTGGTGGGAGAGGGAGGCTTGTCAACCAGAGGTTTCCTGGTTCAAATCTAGGAAATTCACAATCAGTTCCCTTGGGACTTAAGAGTGAAACAGACGAGTTGTTAACAAGGAGCAGAATTGGAAGAAGGTACTAGGAGAACGAGGAGTGTATGAGAACGAAGAGAAGAAGAAAAGGGATACATTTAATTCGAGGTAAATTTAATCGTTTATTTATTAAGGGTTTTTAATTTCTTGTTTTTATATTAACGTCGCGGCAGAAAAGGTTGACTATATTTTAAAATAGGTTAGGGTAATTTAAGGATAATTTTGATAGTAGTCAGGTGATTTAGTTAGTAGTTTATTATTTATAAAATATTTAGTTTAGAACCATGAAATATCGTTTTTATTTATTTATTTCTCTCATGCTCTGCTGACAGAGTTGGCGCTCAACAACTTTATTTTTATTAATTTTTTTAGTTCTTACTAAGTATTTGCCCACCGGTCGAAGTTGAAGGTGGTGCACCTTCTAAACCTTAATAAAGAGCTACGTTTTACAAATCGGTACATTCATTTTCCAAGTTATAACAAAGCCAAGTAATAAGAAGTAAATTTAACAATCTTGTTTCTAACGTCCAGGTAGACTTTTTTTATTTGGATCATTATACAACACATCCATTTCCATTTTATCTTTGACATGGACTTCATTGAAACATAAGTATAAGATCAAAACGATTTTCTTTCTTCTTTTAGCCCAGTAACGAACTGTTCTCCCAATAAATCTCATCCTAAAGATTTATACAAAAAAATTCATTTTCTTCTTTTTTTTTGAGAGACAAATCTTTAAAAAATATATTAAAATAATTGGCATATTCTGTTCACATTTTACTTCAACTGAAATATCTCGAAAACTAATAAAGCTACGATAACGTATGTAGGCTTAAAATTTTCGGAACGTTATGCACTGTCGAACGAAATATATGTTAATTAATTTGTTTTAGCTGGTCTAAAGTTACGGTGGTACATAGAAATAACGAATGTCCAGGCAAACTTCAGTACAAATAAACCAAATTAAATAAATGAGAGTTCATTTGATAGAATACGATATCCCGAGTGTTTTATACCTACTTTCATTATTTTAAATCCTACAGAAATCAAGATATCTATCTATTAATTCAGTTTAAGTTGGTGTTAAATCTGACCGCCTGGCGGCCGGCTTGGTGAAGCGTTTAGCACGTGGCCACTCTCCTTATTGCTTTGTGTATAGATGTGAACACCTTAGTGAATCATTCCATATCTCTTCTTATATTAAAGCTTCTGAAAATAATAAAGTGCTGCTTATTATAATTTAAAAACACCAAGATTTTGCTTTTATTTTACGTCCAACTGTTTTTTTTTTCATTTATAATAATGATAATAATGTTGACTTTGAAAGGAGGTAGATAACAATGAATTATTAAAGAATATCAGACCTGACAGGGTTCGAACTCGGTACATTAACAGACTGTCCAGATCATCAAGAAAGCCAATCGAAGAACGGATACTTTAGCTAGTATATTATGGAGAAAATTCTTAAATTGTATCAGATCAGAAATAATGAATTTAAAATTAATATCAATCGTAGAACCTTCACCTCAAAACTTTAGGAAACTGAGATTAAGATATAATTAATAATCAAGTTATTAACGCAGTACTTATTTGTTTGAAAGCTTAAACTAATATAAGTTGTTTAGATAACTTGATTAAATCTAAGTAGTTAGTTAGGTACGTACTAACTAACCTAAATAGTTGTTTAAATTAATCTAAAATACAGTTCTCAAATAATTTTGTAATAGCCCTACAAGTCACCATAAGTTTTACAGTTTTAAACGATTTCTTATTTCTTTTTAAGTGTTTACCCAAAGATTTAACTTAACATAAAATTAATGTAAACGCCAAAGATAAAGTGAGACAGACGAAAATGAGTAGTGATAGTATGCTAGAACTGACCAAAAATCGAACCTAGGACCCATAGCTTTAAAGCTAGTTGCGCTGACAACTAAACCAAACTTATGCCTTTTGAATGTGAATATAATATGAAGCAAATAAAAAAAAATTTAATACCCGATTTTAATGAAACTTTTATTTCTTTGAATCCTGCGAATGTTTTTTGGTTTCTGAATTACATGAAATGAAAAAGATTAAGCTCTGATTAAAACACTCACACGATTTTCTTTTACCAAAGTAAATAATGAAAAACATAACCTAATTTTAATCAAGAGTGGATGAGCAAAATATGTAAAATCACTAATTGAAACTAATCTAAGCTCTGTAGATAACAAAATGCTTGAAATAAAATTTGTTGGTTTCTTACTTTTCCATATTATTAAAAACTGTGTACAATTTTTCCCTAAAGCGCAAATTAAGATCGCAAACTTAAAAATCTGGTGTGAAACATTCACACAACTTTCTCTTGCCAATGCAAATAATTAATAATAAACCTAACATTATTAATAAAATATTAGAAATAAACAAAAACTAACCTCAAAAACATAACCTTATTTCAATCATGAGTGAATGACGCAAAATGACAATCGAACTCAGTTTGGCTTAAAAATACGGAAAATCACGCTTTCACGCTAAACTAGGCTCTGTAGAGAAAAATGCTCTAAACAAAAGTTGTAGATCTTTTAATTTTCTATAAATTTAATTATATACACTTTTGTCGTAAAATGCATACTAAGACCGAAATGTTAAAAAAATCGATTTTTCTCACGTTTTCGTGAGAAAAAAAACAGAAAATCGCAAATTACCGCTAAAATAAGCGTTATACAAAAAAATGTTTGAAACAGAAGTTGTAGGTTTTTAAATTCTCTACAACTTTTATTATATAAGTTTTTGCGCTAAAATTGATATTAAAGCCGTAATCTTAAAAAAACAACGTTTTTACGTGAAAACAGCCTCACCGAGAATTTCAGCAAACATGGCGCCTACCCTATCTTGTAGAGAATAAAAAATTGAGTAAAATAGGCGATTTTAAAAAAAATCGTAGGACCAGTTTTTGAGAAAATCGCAAAAAAGAGAAAAATTATACGAATAAACTACTACTTCCGGTTGACCGATTTTGATGAAAATGTTCGTGTCGCGTCCGGTAGTGGTATGTAACTTAAGTTTCAAGTTTCAAGTTCGTACGATGTTTCGTTCTTGAGATATTCTGTTCACACACAGACACACACACACACACACACACACACACACACACACACACACACACACACACACACACACACACACACAGACCAATCGCTAAAAACATGTTTTTTGGGTTCAGGGGGTCTGAAAACGTATAGATCCGGTGAAAACTCGATTTCGAAAAATCGACATGAAAACAATACTTTCCTTCCTATATATTCATATAGGCAAGAGAAAGTAAAAAACAATTTTTTACCACGAAAGCATAGCCTCTCCCTTACGAATATTCCCAGACGTCGCAAACTCAATCTAGTACGAAAGAACAGAAAAATGTAGTAAATGAGGAAATTTTATTTATAATCATAGAAGCCGTTTTTAAGAAAATTGTACAAATAAAATACTACTTCCGGTTAATTAATTTTGATAAAAATGTTGGTACCGGGTTCCCGTATAATTGTAATTGTGGTAATAGTCCTACTGGTTATAGTGAGTGTGTTCCCTTAAGTTCCACGTTTCAACTTCATGCAATTTTTCTGTTTCTGAGTTAATTCATCAAACAATGACACACTCTGACTCATACGCAGACCTATCGGTACAAACATGTTTTATTTTTGAGGTCAGTGAACCTGAAAACGTGTATTTCCAATGAAAACTTGGTCGAAAAATCGACTTGAAAAAACTTTCGTTACCAACCTATTTTCATGAAGGGCAAGAGAAAGTGAAAATATACTGAACAATAAAATGGGGAGAAAATAATATTTTAATCATTAGAAATAAAATAGCACCACTTTTAGATCCCCCTCTAGCTCCATTAAATACCAGACTTTATTGTTATGTTTTTAATGGCGACCCCCAACTTTGATTTTTTATTTTTAACACAAAATTCTATCTGTGACTAATATTTCCTGTAAATATCGTTTGAAAGGATACAGCCAATTTAATTCTGTGGACAGTTTTATCTCTACGATATAACCTTTCAAATAATTTATTAAATTTGCGGACAACACATAATTCAAAGATTCTATCAGATAAACTTTTAAACTTATCACGGAATATTTATTTTTTTTTTTATAACTTTAGGTTTTATACTTCTGTAAATAAAACTAATGGCCGTCCTCGTGACGTAGTGGTTGGTAGGCTAGCTCACAAAGCGAAAGGTTCCGGGTTCGATTCCCCGTTAAGGCCTATGCCCACGACGCTAGTTTACTATCTCCTAGTGCTACCAGGACCTACTAACGTGACTGTGAAGGTTCCCACGGAGCTAATTAATTATTGCCACTACTCTGAAAACATACGTGACGTACGTTGTGTATTGCTGTACAAAGTATAGCTTACTACCAACTAGCAAACGTTCATACCGAGCTAGTTTACAGAGCTAGTCAATCTCCCGTACTAGAACTAGTCTAGCAACGTTCTCTTTTTTTATATACAGCGTCTAGTTTAGCATCAATTTTCTGTATTTTTCACGCTGAAATAGGTAAAATAGGATTTTTAAGATAGCAGCCTTAGTATGCATTTTACGAAAAAGTGTTTATGATAAAATTTATAGAAAAGTAAAATAAATATAACGTTTACTTCAAGCTTTTGCTTCAAGCAATTGTTTTCTACAGAACCTAATTAAAAGTCGATTAGTGATTTTCTGTATTTTTAAGCCGAACAGAAGTAGATTGTCATTAAGTTTCATTCGTGATCAAAATTATATTATGGCCGCCTCTATAGAGTAGTGACTAGCCTACAAAGTGGAAGATCCCGGGGTTTGATTCCCGGCTAGGGTCTGGAAATTTTAACACGTTAAAACCTACTGTTACAGTACCGAAACCGACAGTAGTCGCTAATGACCAAACTGTTGATGCGACTTTAAATAAATTAAAAAAATATGTTATGTATTTATTTAATTTTACATTGTTTATTTATGATTAAACATAGGTTATATTTTTCATTATTTAAATTGGCTAGAGAAAGCCGTGTAAGAGTTTCACACCGGATTTTTCTTTCAGAAATGTGTACTTACTAAAATCGAGAAATTCTGTAAAATAGGATTTATGAATAATCTCACCCTTCCAATATTGGCAACACTGTTGTAAGATTTATAACCAACGTTTGATATCTAGCTACAGTTAATTACTTTACAATTACACTTATTTTAATTAACATTTACGCCTATGCAATTACAATAAACGCAAACGTCGTACCAGACAAAATTGTAATTTTCAATTAATAATGATTTAAAAAAATTGCCTTTGGCAGCTTTAAATTAAAAACTCAAATCTCTTTGAAAAATTAAAAATAAATATTAATGTAGCCTGCTAATACAGTGAAATACATTTAACTGTATTTTTCACCAAATTGATATTAGAATTTTGCATGATATTTAGTGAAGTCTTGAAAAGAAACATAAGAATACTATAATGTTATTTTTATTTTGTTATCGATTTCAATTATTTTTTTTTCTGAGATTGTATTAATAATTTTAGAAATGAACGCGCAAAGTCTTGGAGTATATAGAAATACAAAAATTCTAATTGAATCAGGTAAATAGTTAGATTTCTGCAACTGATTGTAAATATACGTTGTAACATTATTACAGAAACCGTTGATGGAATGAGTTGTTTATTGTAAGTTGTGTACTGTATGAGTTGGAATGTATTAAACAAAGATAGTGAACTGCGATGAATAAGATATTTTGAATAGGAATTCTAAGAAATCGAACCTAGTAGAAAAGTTCGTTTTATTTTTATTCCTTCAACGAGGTGCCAGAACAGTGGCGTAAATGTTAAAAAGATCTCGTAAATTATTCAAAGGGTGTAAATTAACTGTTAAACAGTAGATATAAAACAATTAGCGCCGTTGTACAGAGCCAGTCAATATTTGAATCGTGAATGGAAATAGTCGGGCCGTTTGAAATACCGTCGTTGTTGTTTATGTCATCAGCTGAAAGGCTGGTTTGAACCTCTAGAGGCTTTACTAAGTACAACGAAAAGTGAGGTGCCAATGGCCTTTTTCACTAAATGGAAAAGTATGCTTATCAGCATGCTAAGCCCTCTAAAAAGCATCTACTCTCCACTTTACATTAGGACACCTTCACTTCATTCACCAAATGGTCTGGCTGTATAATGAAATTAATTACTCTCAGAGAAGATAATTCTGACTATAGCTTAACGAACTAGAGACTGCAGATGAAGGCCAGAACATAGTGACCTAGTTCACAGTACAGAGCCAATTGACTTTCATTAATCGTATCCTGCGTTGTCACGTTGTGGTACCGCTGTGGATGACAGCCTAACAAAAAGTCAGCTGGAGTTCGATGGAACAGAGTGTGACTTACCGAAAGGGCAACCTCACACCTGACCTTGGCTGTTATTGGCTTGATCTCATCTGCAGTCTTTAGTTTGTTGGGGTATAGTGTCTTTTACAGCTCTACCTCTTCTGTTCTTAAATGCTTCAGTCATACAATTGGCTGACCATGTGATAATGAGAAACAGAAATATTTCTTTTAGCCCTGAAACTAGCAGATCGAGTGAAAATAGTTTAACACTCCACCTGCCAGTTATGGGCAGATAGTGTTGTTATGGGACTACGTTAATAGTGAAGTGCGTACGGATGGTAATAAGTGGATGTAGATAGGTAACGCAATTATTGGTTTGCTTTCTAAAGAACTGCATTCTACTGTTATTATTAATTGATTTATTTTACGTAATCTTATTGTATATGTTAGTAGGCTAAGTTAAACAATTAATTGTAATGATTAATTATGTAAAATAAATAATTATTTGCTATAAGTTTAAAGTTAAGTATATTTATTATTTATTAAACCCAGATCTTGAAAGATCTCAGGTTTAGGTTTTACAATATTAATGTATAATAGAGTATAAATATTAAATCTTCTCAAACAGAAAAAAAATAACTCAAGATCACGAAAATGTCAGTTACAACGTTTGCGTTAAGAAAAATATTATAAAAAAATTAAAAAGGTTCAAAAAATTCACTTACCTGACATAATATTGCTGATTAATGTAAAAGGTAGACAAATAACATTCACTAGAAGATCAGCACAAGCAAGATTCGCAATAAATAAATTAGTAGGAGATCTCATACGAGGACTTCTGTACACAACTAAAACAACGAAACAGTTTCCAGTAACTCCGACGATGAAGACAAGTGAATACGCTACGCAGAAGAATACTGTCATCGGAAAAGAATAACGGAATTCCGGCGTTGATAACGGAGAGTAGGATGGATCACTGAGGGATTTTGATGAATCATTTTGAGAATATATTGCTGTTGTACTGTAACAAAAGAAAAAACAGAACAAGTTAATTAATTGTCTAATGTAGTAAAAAAAATCTGGTGTGAAACACGCACACAACTTTCTCTTGCCAGTGCAAATAATTAACAATAAACCTAACATTAGAAATAAACCAAAAACTAACCTTCATAAACATAACCTAATTTTAATCATATATGAAAGACGAAAAATGAAAATCGATCTCAGTTTGCCTTAAAAATACGGAAAATCGCTCTTTCACGCTAAACTAAGATCTGTACAAATAAATGCTTTAAATAAAAGTTGTAGATCTTTTAATTTTCTATCAATTCTATTATATACACTTTTGTCATAAAATGCATACTAAGGCCGAAATGTTAAAAAATCGATTTTTCTCACGTTTTCGTGAGAAAAAAACAGAAAATTGCTAATTACTGCTAAATTAAGCGTTAAACAAAAAAATGTTTGAAATAAAAGTTGTAGGTTTTTTAAACCAGGCAATTTTTAAAAAAATCGTAGGAACAGTTTTTGAGAAAATCGCAAAAACGTGAAAAATTATACGAATAAACTACTACTTCCTGTTGACCGATTTTGATGAAAATGTTCGTGTCGGGTTCGGTAGTGGTATGTAACTTAAGTTTTAAGTTTCAAGTTCGTACGATGTTCCGTTCTTGAGATATTCAGTTCACACACACACACACACACACACACACACACACACACACACACACAGACCACACACACAGACCAATCGCTAAAAACATGTTTTTTGGGTTCAGGGGGTCTGAAAACGTATAGATCCGGTGAAAACTCGATTTTGAAAAATCGACATGAAAACAGTACCTACTTTCCTTCCTATATATTCATATAGGCAAGAGAAAGTAAAAAAAGAGTAATTCACTCCTCTCTGGTTTATTTTTGATGTATTCTCTGTTCTAAAATTAGAGCTGTAAAAAATAATTCTATTTGATTTACTAACACATTCGCATTGATCAGTTATAAAATTTCAATCGAATTTCGTGACGTCATCGGTTAACAAACTGTGAGAGTGTAATGGGGTTGTTATTGATGTAGAGTCATAATTCGATTAACTTTGTACGATTGCCTATCCATATTTAATAATGAAAATTCATCATAATTACATAATCTAAATAATCATTTATCAGTGCGTGTAATATTTTCTGCGATACAAAATCAATGGATATTACATTAGTTATTCGGCGGCAACTCAAATTATCTCTCTTGGAATCATTCAATTTATTCTACGCACATTATTATTATTATTATTATTACTAGTCGTAAAACTCCCAAAGTGGAAGACGCTAAGTAAAGATGGTTCAGTTTTGGGGTTTCTTGTTGTTCTTTTTATTTGCCCACCAGTTTTTCATTTCTTGCGAGAATTTAGCTTTTCTTTCTTCACTCCATTTTACTCCAGTTCTCGGAGCTTTTGTCTCTGGTTTAACTTCCCATTTCTCAACCTTCCTCCTAAAATTGTTTCTTGTGTCCAAGTCTTCTTTCACAGTATTAGCTATTTCCAAGTCTTTTTTAACATTTCGGATCCATTCTCCTCCATTAACGAGGGATGCTACGTATTTTACTATTTTTTTTGTTAGTCTGTGATTGGGAAGCCTCATTATATGGCCATAGAATTTAAGGCGTCTTTTCCTCATGTCTGTCTCTACCTTAGAATATTCTTCAACGTTAGACGTTTTCTGTAATCGATATCCATTTTCGGTCCATCTCGGTCCCAGAATCTTCCTGATTATCCTTCTTTCTTCTTTCTTTAGATTTTCCATATATGTTTTCCTGTTTAGTGATAAAGTTTCGCTGGCATATAGCATTCCTACTCACATTATTATTATTGTTTATTATTTTAATAGATTTTTTTATCCTTTATTTTGAATCTTTAACAAGTCTTTGCTCACTGCAGGCTTGTCTCCTTTCGTCTGTCCACCTAGTGTTCTGTTTTTGTTCTTCACGGAAGCCCTAAAAGTCCGTAATTAGTTGTCTGAATTCGGTTTGGTCTATTTTTCTCGATCCATTCCGATTTTATCATTTTTTTTTTAACTTTTTAAAACCATTTATCGACACTTTAGGGATAATTAAAGTATTGTTTAGTGTCATTAAAAAAAGTGTCTTTTACCTTGAATAAATATATAGGCTGCCCATAACAGACAGGTGGAGTGTCAAATTATTTATTCTCAATCTGTTCGTTGCTGGGCTAAAATAAATAGTTCTGTTTCTTATCACATGGTCAGCCAATTAAATGACTGAATCATTTAAGAACAGAAGAGGTAGAGATGCAAAAGACACTAATCAGAGTTATCTCCTCTGAAAGTAATGGATTTCATTATACAGCCAGACCCTGTGGTGAATGAAGTGAAGGTGTCATTTGCAGACTGGAAAATACGTTCTTTTCAGAGGGCCCGGCATTCTGATAAGCGTACTTTTCTATTCAGTGAGGAAGGCAATGGTAAAACCACCTCACTCCTCGTTTACTTAGTAAAACCTCTACAGGTTGAAACCAGCTTTTCGGCTGATGACCTAAACAACAACAAATATATAGGGAAGGAATAAATAGTTTTTATGTCAATTTTAAGAGTCCAACCTAGTTTTTGAGAAACTAACATTTCGGCAAAAAACAGTTATATTCGTACAGCTAACCTATAAAACGTTTCAAAATATACTGTACGTGCTCTGGTTACAGTGTACGTTATTGTGTTGACTGAACTGGTACCAAAGTATTCGCGCATGCGCACTGATGCTTTCCCCCTTTAACCCTCGTTAAAACCAAAGGGAAACTCGTGACTCAAATAACTACAATAGGGAATTCAGTAAAATTAGTGACAAAAAAGTGAGTTAGTAAATCAATGAAGAAATTCTGAATTAGCATGCATTGATATTGTTATTATAATTAATATTATATTGTTGTTACTGTTTAGGTCATCAGCCAAAAGGCTGGTTTGAATCTGTAGAGGTTTTACTAAGTAAAACGAGGAGTGAGGTGGTTTACCGTTGCCTTCCTCACTGAGTGGAAAAGTACTCTTATCAGCATGCCGGGCCCTCTGAGAAGCACATATTTTCCACTCTGCAAATGACACCTTCACTTCATTCACCACAGGGTCTGGCTGTATAATGAAATTCATTACTTTCAGAGGAGACAACTCCGATTAGTGTCTTTTACACCTCTACCTCTTCTGTTCTTAAATGATTCAGTCATTTAATTGGCTGACCATGTGATAAGAAACTGAACTATTTATTTTAGCCCTGCAACAAAAAGATTGAGTGTAAATAATTTGACATTCCACCTGTCCGTTATGGGCAATTTTATATTATATTATATAATGAATATGATATTATAATTAGTATAGATATTGATTACTGTTGATTATATCATCAGCCGAAAGGCTAGTTTGAACCTCTACGGTTTTTACTACGTAAAATGAGAAGTGAGGTGTTTTACCATAGCCTTTCCCAGTGAGTGGAAAAGTATGCTTATTAGCATCCCAGGCCCTCTGTAAAGCTTCTACTTTTCACCCTGCAAATGACACCTTCACTTCATTCATCCCAGGGTTTGGCTGTATAATGAAATTCATTACTCTCAGAGGAGATAGCTCTGACTAGTGTCTTTTACACCTCTACTTCTTCTGTTCTCAAATGGTTCAGTCATATAATTGGTTGACCATGCGATAAGAAACAGAACTATTTTTTTGTAGCCCTGGAACTAGCAGATAGAGTGCAAATAATTAAACACTCCACCTGCCTGTGTTAAATATAAGTACTAGGTATTATAAAATGTAGAAATTGATTATAAAATATTAATTTTAGACCTAATGTAGCAAATGTATCATGAATGTAAATATACTTTCCAGATGTGTTCCACTTGTGTTAGTTAATTTAAATTTTATTGATTGTTTAAGTTCAAAGTTATAAGAAAATAAAAGTGATAATGAAGGAATTGGTACATCTACAACTGAAACGTGCTTAAGTAGGGAAGGAAAGGAATTAGGCTTACTTAAGATCAAAATACTTTGAACGAGAGGGTGGAAATGAAAAGGTGGAAATGGTTAGGTCATCGACCTAACCAATAGTAAAAACTATTTACTAAAGTTCGAAAAAGAAAAATAATTTTGTAGAAAGTAAAAGTTCAAGAAAACTAAATGTAATTTCAATATCCGACAAAAGGAATAAAAATATTAAGTTACTGCTCTGTTTGTTAATCTACGAAAAGACTTGAAAAATTTAATAATATTCTGCCTACAGATTTTTACTTTCTCTTGCCCATCATGAATATATAAGAAATATTATAATATAGAAGAGAGGAAAGTATTGTCTATATAACGAATTTTCGAAAACGAGTTTTCCACTGGAAATACACGTTTTCTGGCCCCGTGCACCCAAAAATTCAATTTTTATCGGTATATGTATACGTGTGAACGGAATAGCGTACAAGTTAACTTGAAACTTAAGTTAGATACCACAAGGGAATATTATGAAATCGAAACTTCGGTTAGGTATCACTAGAAAACCCGTCACGAACATATTCATCAAAATCGGTCAACCGGAAGTAGTAGTTTATTCGATCGATTTTTCACTTTTTTGTGATTTTCTCAAAAACAGCTCCTACAATTTTTTTTAAAACGCGTAATTTACAACATTGTTTATAGTCTAAAAGATAAGGTAAGTGTCATATCTGCTGAATTTTTGTGGCTGTACTCTTGTGGTGAAAAATGGTTTGCTCAAGATTGCGGCCTATATATGCATTTCGAGCACAAAAGCTTCACAACGCTTAGTTCAGCGTCAATTAGTGATTTATCATATTTGTAAGTCATACAGAGGTTGATTTTCATTTAGCGTCATTAAATCATGATTAGATTTGCGTTATCAGGCGCCGCTGAACATCCATTATCCATTCGTAAGGCTATTGACGCGTTTGTGCGTCATTCAATTTGCTGCAATTAAATTTAATCCTAAGGTAATGAGTTCAATTTCTCGCCGGTATTAAAAGTGACAACTTGGAGCCAAAATATAACCATGGGAGTCAAACAGCGGTTGTATAAAGCTGTAATTGAAGCCATGGAGTACAAGTGTAAAAGGTAACAGGAGACATTTAAAGTGCCTTGAAGCAATGGAGATGTACTCTTGCAGTCATGAGATTAAATAGAATTTAAGAGATGAATTTTTGTTAAGGCTAGAGTTGATGCCAGCATTGTGAAAACCGTGGAGTTTAAAAGTATAAACTGTTATGAGAACATGAAGGGATGCTTAAGGATAATCTGATGCCTGATTAATCATAAGTAAGTAGAGGTGGATGCAGGATTTAGATAAGGGTGTCCTGGTTGTAGAGTGATTGTAAGGTGACGAGGTTTAGGGTCTATCCTGGCAGGATAGGTTTAAATGTGGGTTAGGTTGCAAGAAACGAGGTGGCAGGTGTTGGAGGGTGTTGTCCACTCTCATTATACTCGTATTTATATACTATATATATATATATATATATATATATACAATATAAAAGACACTATAATGCTTTTCACGATTGATGAGTCTACTGTTGTACGCGTTTAGACCAATCAGAACGTTTGCCAGCGTTATCAGATTGTACGAATGTTTCACCCTGACAAACATTACGTGCGCATGCGTATAAGAGCCGCAGTAGTTCACTCGTGTCTTGCATCTCATACTGAACACATCGATTATTGAGCACGTTGGCATGTAATACTTTACAATATAATCAGCTGATTATATGTTCGTAGGTTATATCATTGTTAATGAAAGACCAAAAAAAATGGCTGACGAAATATATAACAGAGCTACGAGAGCAAGTATTGGCAACGTTGTTGGCAAGTCATTGGCTAGTTATGAAGTGGGCAGGGGGCAATGCGTACGTACAGAGCTCATCAGCCTTGAAATAGTCACAATTTTCTTCTCGAGAGTAATGCATTTCATTATACAGCCATGAATGAAATAGTGAAGGTGTTATTTGAAGGGTGCAAAGTAGATGCTTTTCAGAGGGTCGGGTACACCACTCAGTGAGGAATGCACTGGTAAACTACCTCACTATTAAAGCCTCTAGAGGTTCAAACCAGCCTTTCAGCTGATAACAACAATTTTTTTTTGTCATCAGTCTCTCGACTGGTTTGATGCAGTTCTCCAAGCTGTTCTATCTTGCGCAAGTCGTTTCATATCTACATACCTGTAACACCCTACATCTTTTGTAATTTGCTTTATATATTCTAATCTTTGTCTCCCTCTACAATTTACTCCCTCAATATAACCCTCCATTATTGATAGACCAATACCTGGATGTCTTAGGATATGCCCCACTAACCTATCCATTCTTTTGGTAAGATGCTTCCATATACTTCTTTTTTCATCCACTCGCCTAAGAACCTCTAAATTACTTATTTTGTCCACCCACCTAATCTTTAACATTTTTCTATAACACCACATTTCAAAAGCTTCTATCCTCTTCTTTTCTGCAGCCCCTATCACCCACGTTTCACTTCCGTATAATGCTACACTCCAAACATAATGTTTTAAGAAATTTTTCCTAATCTGTAAATCAATGTTGTAGTCAGTAAGCTGTTTTTTTATTTCAAAGGCTTTTCTGGCTTGAACAATTCTACTCTTGATATAACTTGTGCTTCTACCATCCTTTGTTATTTTACTCCCTAGATAGCAGAATTCCCCCACTTCCTGTATGCTTTCGTTGCCTACTTTTAAATTTCCCATCTCTTGTAAACCACTCTTGCTGCTGCACAACACTTTCATTTCGTTCTTATTAATTTTCATGAAGTAATCCTTTCTCAAAATCTCATCCATTCCATTTAAGGCATCCTCTAGTTCTTTCTTTGTCACGGCTAATACTACTATATCATCGGCGAATCTCAGCAATCTCATAACAACAATATAGGCCTATGTAATAAACGTAATATGTGGAGTGAAATCCAAAGAAGTAGTTAACATTACTTAGTAATGTGCATCTATTTGAATCCAGCAATAAGCTATCGCATTTACATTATTGTAAACCGAATAAAAACTGCTGAAAAAAAGGTAATTCAATCACTAGCAGAATAATAATATTAATTATTTAATAGTTTTAGGATACCAAATGGAAAAAGATACAGTTTTTAGTTACTTCGGTAAATTGTTTTCTCTAATAAATTTATGTGTTCATTTGAAGTGTATCTTTCTTTCTTCGGCGACAGAGTTTTCACCATTTATCACCAATGTTGTTAATGTTTAGATTGACCCAAACATAGTTCTTTCACCATTAATTTTTATTTGTCTGATTATTTCCTGGTTAAATGTAAGTAAACTGTTTAGCTAATCCGGCTAATATTGATTAACAAATCCGAAGGAAATTCCAGTAACATTAATATTTATTACAATGTTTGTTGTCTAAAATATTTAATTATTATCACTACAATTTTTACAATATTAACAAAATTGTGCTCTAAACGCTACCAAGTTGTATATTAAAATGTTATGTAATAATATTAAAATAGAAGTATATTATGAAAATAAGTAAATTTTTATTTAATTTTCTCTCTTTCGTAAGTTATAAAGGAAGTATCATAATCAGAAAACTAATAAAAACTATTTCTTAGTATTTTTCAAAGCTTTCATCGGAATGTGAACATCGAAACAGTGTATGAAGGGAAGAAAGCGATTTGCAAAGAATACCAAAGATTAACTTTACGTCATACGAATGTTGAATCGCTGTTGCTCCACCACAAATTAAACCACAAGAGAACACTAAAACGCCAGAAAACGTTTGAATTGGCTTGATTTAGTAAGAGTCTGCCCATAACAGACAGGTGGAGTGTCAAATTATTTATACTCAATCTGTTAGTTGCAGGGCTAAAATAAATAGTTCTGTTTCTTGTCACATGGTCAGCCAATTAAATGTCTGAATCATTTAAGAACAGAAGAGGTAGAGGAGTAAAAGACACTAATCAGAGTTATCTCCTCTGAAAGTAATGAATTTTATTATACAGCCAGACCCTGTGGTGAATGAAGTGAAGGTGTCATTTGCAGAGTGGAAAATATGTGCTTTTCAGAGGGCCCAGCATGCTGATAAGTGTACTTTTCCATTCAGTGAGGAAGGCAATGGTAAACCACCTCACTCCTCGTTTTACTTAGTAAAACCTCTACAGGTTCAAACCAGCCTTTCGGCTGTTGACCTAAACAACAACATAGTAAGAGTATTTTGTTGTCGTTTAGATCATCAGCCGAAAAGCTGGTTTAAACCTCTAGGTACTTTACTAAGTAAAACGAGAAGTGTGGTCGTTTACCATTGCCTTCCTCACTGAGAGTAAAAGTATGCTAATCAGCATGACTAGCCCTCTCAAAAATATCTACTTTCCACCCTGCAAATGATACTTTTACTTTATTCACCATAGGGCTGGCTGTATAATAAAATTCATTACTCTTGTAAGAGATATCTCTTGACTAGTATCTTTTACACCCCTAACTCTTCTGTTCTTAAATGCTTCAATCGTATAATTGGTCGACCATGTAATAAGAAACAGAACTATTTTTTGTAGTCCTGGAACTAGCAGATCAAGTGCAAAAAAATTTAACACTTCACCTGCCTGTTATGGGCAAAAGAGTATTTTATTAAAAAAATGAAGAAAATTTTATTTAGGCACTCAAAAGAAGTGTACTTACACCAAGGCTATTTTCTGTAAGTAATAATAATTATTATTATTTATTTATTCCCATGATATTATATATTACATAAAAATTAAATTACCATAATAGAAAATTCTTGCATTATACTACTATACTATTACGCTAAAGGTGGTGGAAATTATACCATCCAACTATGGAAAAAACTATGTACTAGGATGAGTTGGAAACTTTTAAATAAATAAAATCAAAAAACTGAAATATTAACTATTAGCAATAGCATTGAAAACCTACTGCGTTTACTAAACTAACTTACCTAACTTAACCATACTATGCAGGCGAGAGAATACCAAAAGCCGCCAGAAACTACAAACCTACAGGAAGAAGAGATATAGGACGACCGAGGAACAGATGGGTACCGGAACAGGTTCAAGAAACCTAATCCTTGGAAGTGAAGAAGAAGAAGAAGAAGAAGAAGAAGAAGAAGATAAATAAATACAACCTAAAATAATTATAACATTTAAAAAAAAAATATAATACTATTTTTATCCTCCTGTCTCTTTAGTTATAAATGTACATTTGAATATTGCTGACCATTTTTGCTACTTTCTCTCTACCTGTTTTGGCTATCCATTTTTTAGTTCTTTATAAAATAGAAGTACATATAAAAATACCAGTAGCTTGGGTGAAACGAGCATTTAATTACATTCCTGATGGTCAAAATGATGTGAGTAGGCCGCGAAAAAGATGGTAAAGAAGTCGAAACAGGTTAAAACGTCTAATCCATGACACGAAGAAGAAGAAGAAGAAGAAGAAGTATTTGCAATCCGATTCATGGTTGTATTATGTACCCCTGAATTACGAAAGTATTAGATACTTTAGTTAACTATTAAGACAGAACAAAATATACAGGAGTTTAAGTAACGAAAATGCTAGTCAATTGTAGAACTCTGGGAATACTGCAGAACGTCAATTAGATGACACATTTATTTATGGCTGTAGAACCAGCCCATCTGCATTCATGTTTGAAAACTGTAATAATCGACGAAATTTGCACAGTAAACGATTAAATATAATTTTCGGATTGAAACCTATGCAAGGAAAGTTTACCCGTGATTTATTCTGAACAACATTCTAGACGTATATTACAAATAATAAATTGAACCTAATACGTTAAGAGAACTTAGGTTTTAATTCTTAGACGACAGATAATTTAAACTTTGATGTAACAGCCCCTTCAGTCGTTACCACTAATTTCTATTGTTGTGTAACGTTAACGGTAAAATTATTCCATGTGAGTTGGCTTAAAGAGAAAATTAATAGGTTACAATAAATGGGGATTTATAAGTTCTAACGAAGACGATCGAATCTTCTTGTGTTAAAAAAGTTCAAAATTTGATCTCATAAGTTTAACTTTATGCCCAAAACGAGCAGGTGGAGTGTTATTTTAATTACACTCTATCTGTGTGGTCCAGGGCTAAAAAAAATAGTTCTGTTTCTTATCACATAGTCAGCCACTTATATGACTGGACTATTTAAGAACAGAAGAGGTAGAGGTGTAAAAGACACTAGTCAGAGTTATCTCCTCTGAGAGTAATGAATTTCACTATGCAGCCAGACCCTGTGGTGAATGAAGTGAAGGTGTCATTTTGCAGGGTGGAAAGTGAGTGCTTTTCGGAGGGCCTAGCATGCTGATAAGCATACTCTTTCAACTCAGTGAGGAAGGCAATGGTAAACCACCTTACTCCTCGTTTTTTATTTAGTAAAACCTCTACAGGTTCAAACCAGCCTTTCGGCTGATGACCTAAACAACAACAAGTTCAAATTATTTGCCTAAATCATTATACGTATAAATAATTTTTAATTTTTACTTTCTCTTGCCTATATGAATATATAGGAAGGAAAGTATTGTTATTATGTAAATTTTTTGATATGGAGTTTTCACCGGATCTACACGTTTTCAGACCTCCTGAACCCATGTGCGCGCGCGCGCGTGCGTGAGTGCGTGCGTGAGTGCGTGCGTGAGTGTGTGTGTGTGTGTGTGTGTGAACAGAATATCTCAAGAACGGAACACCGTTCGAACTTAAAACTTAAGTTTGACACCACTACCGGACCCGAAACGAACATTTTCATCAAAATCAGTCAACCGTAAGTAGTAGTTTATTCGTGTAATTTTTCACTTTTTTGCGATTTTCTCAAAAACCAGTCCTACGATTTTTTTAAAAATCGCCAAGTTTACTAAATTTTTTATGCTTTACAAGATAGGGTAGGCGTGATGTCTACTGAAATTCTTGGTGATGCTGTTTTTTCGTAAAAAATTTGTTTTTTAAGATTGCTCTTTAATATGCATCTTAGTGCAAAAATATCTCTAGTAAAGTTTTAGAGAATTTCAAATTCTACAACTTTTATGCCAAACATTTTTTTCTATAACGCTTAGTTTAGCGGTAATTAGCGATTTTCTGATTTTTTTCTCACGAAAACTTGTGAAAAATCGATTTTTTTAAGATTTCGGTCTTAGTGTGCATTTTACGAAAAAAGTGTACTATTATATAATCAAATTTATAGGAAATTAAAAAATCTACAACTTTTATTTAGAGCATTTTCTCTACAGAGCCTAGTTTAGCGTGAAAAATTGATTTTCCGTATTTTTAAGCCAAACTGAGGTTGATTTTCATTTTGGGTCTTTCACTCATGATTAAAATTAGGTTATGTTTATTGAGGTTAGCTTTTTGTTTATTTATAATGTTTTATTACTAATGTTAGGTTTATTGTTAATTATTTAAATTGGCAAGAGAAAGTTGTGTGAGTGTTTCACACCATATTTTTTTTACTGGAACAGAATTTCTTAAAAACTTCACGGATTAATTTACCAGAAGTTTCATTCGTTTGGTTTAGATTCCTTGAAAGTTAAAACTATAATGCGATTCAAATCCATTCAGGGGATCAGATTGTCCAGAGCCAAAATATTTTTAATAACGGGTGTAATGAATCAAACCAGCCACAGTTAAATCTGTTTAATGTTTGCTCTAGTTGAGAGTATAAACAAACTCCAGCTGATTGGAAGGTAAACATTTTTAAAAACTATTTAATTTATACTACCAAAAAATATTGAAAAGAGAGTTATTTATATGGTTGCTAGGCGACTAGAAAAGAATAAGATGGATTTTATACAAAATTATTTTAGTGAGGGACAAGATGGCGAACTAAACGAGTGGTCCCTCATTCATCCATTCATATATTTTGTTTTATTATGATTGACTTGTCATTATTTATGAATGCGCTAACTAAGCAATAAATATACGTGCAGGCTCATAAAATAATTAAGAAATATAAATAATAATGACCATGTGAAAGTGAGTAAGTGCTGAAATGTTGTATGCAGCAACCTTATATTAATTATTCATTAATATCTAAACTTCCATTAAAGAAGTACAAAAGCCTAGAAGAAATTGTGTGTCTTTTTATTTTTTGTTGTGATTATTATTATTTTTCAAGGATTTTAATTACGTAACAGAAAGTATGATGATGGTAAATGTTTTAACCATACAATATAATTTAACTATCTCATAAAAATTGGCATACCCTCGTGGAGGAATTTATTACACAACAAATTTGGCGAATCCCTCGTGGGGAATATTCAGTTCTTTACACGGGGAAGTCAAGTAAAAATTCATTATTTTTTTTACAATCCGCCGGTTTGCTTAGGGTCGTCGCCGCAAGTCAGCTGTTTAAACCGCTGATTTTCGGAGACAAAGGTTTTGTGGTTCAAGTCTTAGTAAAGGTACGAGTCTTAGTCGTATTTTTGTAAGGATTTGAATACTAGACAGTGATTACCGGTGTACTTTAATGGTTGGGGTTCAATTAACTATACTCTGTCAGGAATAGCCAGCCTAAGTCTGTACAAAACTACATCTCATTTACACATCGTATTCATCATCCTGATCTCAATGAGTCATGGGGTCGCCTATGATTTACTGAATGGATTTTAATGAGTTTTAAACGGTTATATGAGAGGACGCTTTTAAGATTCTGCAAAAAATCCCAAAATTGGTTAAAGCTGTAACGAGATTTTGTAAATATCAAAATAATAGAATTAAAGTTTTGATGGTGCTGCTATTCTGGTGTTAATTTCGAAGTTAAAATTCTATTGATACGATTTTTACAATAACATTGTAACGTAAATCCAGGTTCTTTCGGGATCTCATTAATAATAAATGATAAAATTCTTTTTAAACTTATACCTACGTTTTATTAACAAAATAATATATTGCAGTAAATTACTTTATTACGCTTATAACTACTGGGAAAGCGGAACAACCACTTTCACCTTAGATATTATCACAATATTGTAAATGAAACTACTCCGTATGTTAAAAAAATGTGGTGTGAAACACTCGCAAAACTTTTTATTGCCAATCAAATAATTAACAATATAACCAAACATAAGTAATAATACGTTAGAAATAAACAGAAAACTAACCTCAATAAATATAACTTAATTTTAATCATGAGTGAAAGACGCAAAATGAAAATCAACCTCAGTTTGGCTTAAAAATACGGAAAATCACTCTTTCACGCTAAACTAGGCTCTGTAAAGAAAAATTCTCTTAATAAAAGTTGTAGATCTTTTAATTTACTATAAATTTTATTATACACTTATGTCGTAAAATGCATACTAAGACTGAAATCTTAAAAAATCGATTGTTTTACAGATTTTCATGACATACAGAACATAAAATCACAAATTACCACTAAACTAAGCGGTATACAAAAAAATCCGGTGTGAAACACTCACACAACTTTCTCTTGCCAATGCAAATAATTAACAATAAACCTAACATATTTAATGAAATATTAGAAATAAACAAAAAGCTAACCTCAAAAACATAACCTTATTTTAATCATGAGTGAATGACGCAAAATGAAAATCGAACTCAGTTTGGCTTAAAAAATTGGAAAATCACACTTTCACGTTAAACTAGGCTCTGTAGTGAAAAATGCTTTAATTAAAAGTTGTAGATCTTTTTATTTCCTATAAAATTTATTATATACTTTTTTGTCGTAAAATGCATTCTAAGGCCGAAATCTTAAAAAAATCGATTTTTCACACGTTTTCGTGAGAAAAAAATCAGAAAATCGCTAATTACTGCTAAACTAAGCGTTATACAAACAAATGTTTGAAATAAAAGTTGTAGAATTTTAAATTCTCTACAACTTTTATTATATAAACTTTTGCGCTAAAATGCATATTAAAGCCGTAATTTTAAAAAGAAAATGTTTTTACGTGAAAACAGCCTACCCAGAATTTAAGCAAACATGGCGCCTACCCTATCTTGTAGAGAATAAAAAATTGAGTAAATCAGGCGATTTTAAAAAAAATCGTAGGACCAGTTTGTGAGAAAATCGCAAAAAAGTGAAAAATTACACGAATAAACTACTACTTCCGGTTGACCGATTTTAATGAAAATGTTCGTGTCGGGTCCGGTAAGGATATGTTACTTAAGTTCCAAGTTTCAAGTTCGTACGATGTTCCGTTCTTGAGATATTTTGTATACACACACACAGACACACACACACAGACCAATCGCTAAAAACATGTTTTTTGGGTTCAGGGGGTCTGAAAACGTATAGATCCGGTGAAAACTCGATTTCAAAAAATCGACATGAAAACAATACTTTCCTTCCTATATACTCATATAGGCAAGAGAAAGTAAAAATGTTTAAAAGCATAAATAACGTACTCAATTAAAACATTTATCTCAATGAATTCATTTGTTTCATAACCATTTTTAAAAAATGTTATCAAATTTGAGTTTATTTGATTTACAATACATACAAAATTTATGAGTTTTTGTTTTACTTGAGTACCATTTAATATAATGTAAATTGATTTAACAAAAAGAAAAGTTAGAGAACAATGTTAAATTATAATATGAATAATGTTAAGGCGTATAAAACGAAGTAAATAGCGCACGAGACACACAAAATACGTGTGGTGAATCTCTCTGCCATGATTCTTCAAATATTGAACTTGGTAAAGTTCACTGTATAACCTCTCTATTATATAAACACGGGTACTACCATTCACGACCAAAAATAAACATAACTACGTACAAAAATATTGCTTTAATGTTGTTGAACTGTGCAATGAAAATTACATACATGAAAGTCCATACAATATTGTTAAATCGCGCCAGATATCGGTAGTTATCTAGAAAGACAAAACTAAAGTTCTCTTAAGTAGGTCTACTGCAACAAAGTTTATGTTCGTCCTGGATCTGGGTGTAATTTAATAATAAACAGAGTTTCTTCAACTTAAAATATTTATTTAAATTTATAATTTTTTACTTTCTCTTGCCTATAATTATGAATATATAGGAAGGAAAGTATTATTTTCATGTTGATTTTTCGAAATCGAGTTTTCACCGGATCTACAGGTTTTCAGACCCCCTGAACCCAAAAAACATGTTTTTTGCGATTGGTCTGTGTGTGTGTGTGTGTGTGTGTGTGTGTGTGTGTGTGTGTGTGTGAGTGTGTGTGTGTGTGTGTGTGTGTGTGTGTGTGTGTGTACAAAATATCTCAAGAACGGAACATCGTACAAACTTGAAACTTAAAACTTAAGTTACACACCACTACCGGACTCGACACGAACATTTTCATTAAAATCGGTTAACCGGAAGTAGTAGTTTATTCGTGTAATTTTTCACTTTTTTGCGATTTTCTCAAAAACTGGTCCTACGATTTTTTTAAGATCGCCTGGTTTACTAAATTTTTTATGCTCTACAAGATAGGGTAGGCGCCATGTTTACTGAAATTCTTGGTAAGGCTGTTTTCACGTAAAATATTTGTTGTTTTAAGATTGCGGCTTTATTATGCATTTTATCGCAAAAATAAATATAATAAAATTTGTAGAGAATTTAAAATTCTACAACTTTTATTTCAAACATTTTTTTTGTATAACGCTTAGTTTAGCGGTAATTAGCGATTTTCTGTTTTTTCTCACGAAAACGTGTGAAAAATCTATTTTTTTAAGATTTTGGCCTTAGTATGCATTTTACGACAAAAGTGTTAAATTCAATTTATAGGAAATTAAAAGATCTACAACTTTTACTTATAGAATTTTTCTCTACAGAGCCTAGTTTAGCGTGAAAGAGTGATTTTCCGTATTTTTAAGCCAAACTGAGGTCGATTTTCATTTTGCGTCTTTCACTCTTGATTAAAGTAAGGTTATGTTTTTTGAGTTTAGTTTTTTGTTTATTACTAATGTTAGGTAATATTGGTCATTATTTGAATTGGCAAGAGAAAGTTGTGTGAGTGTTTTACACCAGATTTTTTCTAATTTAAGACCACGTGAAGTGACTTTAAACATTTCTGGAAACTCTATTTGCAGCCCACATTTTCAGCATTCACTCACTGCAGGCATTTCTCCTTCCTTCTGTCCACCCGGTGTTCTGGTTTTGCTTTGCATGGAAGCCCTTGAAGTCCGTAATTATTTGTCTGAATTTGGTTCGATTCATTGAGTTTTCTCGTTTTATTCCAATTTTCTCAAAATCTTTCTGATTACTATAAACCATTTGACCAGAGAAAGATTCAACAAACTCGCAAAATCCGCAAAACACACACAAAATGTTTACAATAAAAAGTGTCTTTCAATAAATTCAAAACTCCGGCATTACAACACCGTAATTCTACCGGAGATCACATACAGCAGCGAAACAATCTTCAGTCTCAGGAAGATAAACACGGAGCACAGAATCTCAAAATTGGAGCGTCGGATCATTAGGAGATGCCTGAACAAAAGATGTTTCTCTGATGGGATATGGAAACCCATCTCGAAAGAAGAAGTATACAGAAATACAGAACCTCTAGCAGACCAGATGAGGAAAAAGAGAATTTCCTTCTTTGGGCATCTCTTGAGGACCGACTCTTCCAGAATCTCAAAACAAATCATCAACTTTTTCCTTAACAGAAAAACTCAGCCCCACTGGATCAGGGAAATTAAGGAGGACATGGGCGGGCTACAAATCTCACTTGCGGACCTCAAAACAAAAGCCGGAAATTACCACAGGCTGAAAACCACAAGACTTGAACAGCAGAAACCGACGAAACGACAGAAAGTTGTGTATTCTGACTAGGAACGGCAGAGAAGATCGGATGGATTGAGGGAATACTGGAGAAAGTTCAAGGAGGGAAACATGAGGAAGGGACTCCAAAAACTGAAAGATTGAACCGCAAAAATTTAAATGAGCTCTTTTTAGTTTGATGAACTTATGTAGTCATATGTGGCTTTAAAAAAAACCATTTGACCCTTAGGTCTATTACTTAGTATCTTAAAGTTATTTTCTCAACCGATTGTCATTCATTCTATACAGGTGCCCGTAAAATTTTAGTCTTGTTTTTCTAATCGTTTCCATTAATCGTTACTTTTCCTTGTACAGTTCTTCTCGACCTCGTAATCTATACTGTCCGTCTACTATCTTCGAGCCCATTATCTTGCGGAGGATCTTTCTCTCAAATTTCTCTGATTCTCTTACACCAGTCTTCCCAGTCATTTTATGTACTCGCGTACAGACAAACAGGTTTTATCATAGTATTATAATATCTAATTTTGGCTTGTCAAAAAAATATTGTCTTGAGAGGGTTTTTTTCTTACACAATTTTTCTTACCAATAGTTTTACAATTACCGATTATCTCTGACCTAAAACCGAACACACTTTATACACCAAACAGACCTTTTCTTAACGTACAATGTATGTGTATGTTGCATTGTATTCTTATTAAAAGTATTCCATATGATAACTGTAACAGACTACATTCAACTAAATGACCGACAAAATGAGCTAACTCTTAATATACCCTATTCGGTTTATTAACTTTTGAAACTGCAAGAAACGGCTTACCTAGTAAAACAAAAAAGATCACCAGAAAACGAACAAAATAAATTAATTTACAGTTTTTATCGATATAAAAATGCAGTATCATACACAAAAAGAATCGTTTATTTTCAAAACCTGCCCATAACAGACAGGTGGAGTGTCAAATTATTTACACTCAATCTGCTCGTTACAGGGCTAAAATAAATAGTTCTGTTTCTTATCACATGGTCAGCCAATTAAATGACTGGACCATTTAAGAACAGAAGAGGTAGAGGTGTAAAAGACACTAATCAGAGTTATCTCCTCTGAAAGTAATGAATTTCATTATACAGCCAGACCCTGTGGTGAATGAAGTGAAGGTGTCATTTGCAGAGTGGAAAATATGTCCTTTACAGAGGGCCCGGCATGCTGATAAGCATACTTTTCCACTCAGTGAGGAAGGCAATTGGTAATCCACCTCACTCCTCGTTTTACTTAGTAAAACCTCTACAGGTTCAAACCAGCCTACAGGCTGATGACCTAAACAACACATTTTCAAAACATTCCTAGACCCCAATGGATTAATTCTTTTTCTCTTCCACAGAATTGCAATCAGTCAATTAAATTGTTTGACAATCTCCTTATTATCGGCGTTGATATCCAACCGAATACTTTTAATTCCCGGCTAAATTAAAATTATGATTATTCATGCCATTTAAAATGTTTTATGTAGACTACTGTCTTACTTCTTTTACAATTAAAATATAAAATCTAATTAGTTTTTTAATCCCTAATGTGTGTACGTTGCAATGTGTTCAATTCAGAAAAATAAGCAACACCATGACCCAGTAAGATGAGAATGATGTATATGACGTTTAAATAAGATGTAGTCTTGTACAGACCCAGGCAGACCATTTCTTAGAGAGTATGGTTAATTGAACCTCAACCATAAAAGTACACCGGTAACCAATCATATTCAACCAGAATGATATTTCCTTTTTGCGTACGCAATTCTACGATCTATTCTCAGAAAATTAGGAGTTATCGCACTATACCACTACCTTTGAACCAGGAACCTTCGTCTCACAAAAACCAGCTGTTTAACAGCTAATTCGCGGGTACGACTTTACCTCTAGACCAACCCGGGGGATAAATCTAAATTAAAAATTATTATTGAAAGAAGATATACTTTATTCTAAAGTTACGGAATAGAATCATGCTAAACTGAAAGACAGATAAAACTAGTTTACGAAATTGAATTCAAAATTTTGTATCCTAGTTTAATAAAAAAAAAAATCTGGTGTGAAACACACAACTTTCTCTTGCCAATACAAATAATTAACAATAAACCTAACAATAGTAATAAAACATTAGAAATAAACAAAAATCTAACCTCAAAAAACATTAGTGGAATACGCAAAATTAAAATCGACCTCAGTTTGGCTTAAAAATACGGAAAATCGCCCATTCACGCTAAACTAGGCACTGCACAAAAAATGCTTTAAAAAAAGTTGTAGATCTCTTAATTTCCTATAAATTTGATTATAAACACTTTTGTCGTAAAATTCGTACTAAAGCCGAAATCTTAAAAAATAGATTATTCACACGTTTTCGTGAGAAAAAATCAGAAAATCGCTAATTACTGCTAAACTAAGCGTTATATAAAAAAATGTTTCAAATAAAAGTTGTAGAATTTTTAATTCTCTACAATTTTTACTATATAAATCTTTGCGTTAAATTGCATATTAAAGCCGTAATCTTAAAAAAACAACGTTTTTACGTGAAAACAGCCTCAGCAAGAATTTCAGCAAACATGGCGCCTACCCTATCTTGTAGAGAATACAAAATTGAATAAACCAGGCGATTTATAAAAAAATCGTAGGACCAGTCCACTCACAGCCATCCAAGCCGGTCTTCTCAGAAAGGGAGTTTCCGCCACTCCCGGCTAAAAAAGTCCCTCCTAAGGACAGCACTGCATTTGATTTTTCTACGATCGTCCAGTTCTTAACCTCCCCTAAGTTCCTAGCTTGGGTGGCTAATGTTCTTCCTCAACTAACATCTATTAGCTCCGCCTCTGAAGCTATCACTATCCTTATCTCATCTCTGACCTCCCTCCTTTTGTAATGCGTTTTCGCATTATGTCATGGAATGGCAATGGTATCCTTCGCCAACGAAATGACCTACTACGAGTACTAACAGATTACGATATTGACGTTGCTCTGCTACAGGAAACTAAATTTTTACCTACTACTCGCTTTCGCCTATCCCCCTACGTTGTGTATCGTGCCGATCGACCTGGCGCTGTGGTCCCGGCAGGGGGGGTAGCTGTTCTAATACATAAGAGACATGTTCATAACTTCCTTGACGTGACCCATATTCCTTCGATTGAACATGTCGCTGTTACGGTGCCTCTCTTCTCACGTCTGGTTACTTTCATTTCAGTTTACCGCCCCCCATCTGCTGCCCATTTCCACCCCGCAGCCCTTGCTATGCTCTTCGACCAACGTCAACCTGTGTTTGCAGCTGGCGATTGGAACAGCAAACACACGGATCTCGGCTGCCGAACAACGAACATTGCTGGTACTGAACTCCTGTCCTTCCTCGAGCAGTCTCCTTTGTCGTTAGCGCTCCATGTTCCTGACACCCCGACAAGGGTGCCCCCATTCACCTATCAACTTCCTGATATCCTTGATTACGCTATTTCTCTCGATCTTGCCTCCGTCCCTGACATCGATGTATTACCTGAATTGAATTCTGATCACTATCCAGTTCTGTTTACTTTCACGTCCTCGACTGCTCGTATCCCTGTCCCGCCTCCTTCTCTGAAGGTCTGCTGGCGTTCCTTCTATGACTCAGTTGCCTCCCTAATCCCACCTGAACCCCCTACTATTACCACTGTAACTGAGCTTGAGTCCCATCTTGATTCCCTCACTTCGATACTTTCCGATTCCATTGCCCAGAACTCACACCCACGCCCGCCTCACACTAGGTCATCACTTCCAGCTCCTATCAAAGCAGCAATCGCCGATAGGCGTCGCTTTCGAAGGCTCTGGCAGCGCACCAGAGATCCACATCATCGGGATCTGTTCAACGGTGCCGCTGCTAGGTGTAAACAGCTACTCGATGGTCACCGGTGTAGTAAGTGGGAGGACTACCTTCATCGAATAGCGGATGACGGAAGACCATGGGAGGCTACACGTCGTTTGTTGTCGACCCAGAGGAAGTCGCATCCTCTGATGACACCTAATGGTTTGACATATTCTCCGCAGGCGATTGCTGACACTTTCGCTTCGCATTTTGAACGACATTTTGTTGCCCCTCCGCCCGTTCATCATGACCAGGATAAACTCATTCATGATGAAGTCAACTCAACGCTCTCTGACCCTACGCCCTGTAACTTACAGCCCTTCACGGAGGATGATGTCACCTCTGTAATTTCCTCGATTAATCCGCGTAAGGCCCCTGGTCCTGATAATGTCTCTGGATACGCCATCCTGATTTCCCCGCCAGATCTAAAGCTTCATCTTTTGGCAATTTTCAATGCAGTGTTGGCGCTGCAACATTTCCCCTCTTCGTGGAAGGTTTCCAAAGTCATTACTATTCTGAAACCCCACAAACGTCCGACTGATCCCGAAAGTTATAGACCAATTTCCCTTTTGCCGATCCTGTCAAAATTATTCGAAAGGCTTCTTCTCCCGCGCCTGCGTCCTGTTGTTGAATCTGTTCTTCCCGCCGAGCAATTTGGTTTTCGTCAAGGACACTCCACAACTACCCAACTCCTCCGCATCGTCACGGCACTTGTGGATGCCAGAAATTCTTCCTGTGACACGACGGCTGTGCTGCTTGATTTTCGGGCTGCATTTGACCGCGTCTGGCATATGGGCCTCCTTTACAAACTGGCACAATTCTTTCCCCCCTCAACTGTCCGATTACTCCATTCCTATCTTACTGGAAGACAGTTCCAAGTCTCTGTCACTATTCCTCAGTTCCACATGGCCATGTCCCCACTCACCCTTTCGTCCGCGGGTGTACCTCAGGGCTCGGTCCTTGGGCCCATCCTCTATCTTATGTACACCTTCGATTTTCCTGTCCGTGATTCAATCCAATTCGGACTGTTTGCCGATGATGCTATTCTGTACCGTCACGGCAGATGCCTCCGCCTCAATTGCCGCGCGCTTCAAACTCAGCTTCTAGACATCACTAGCTGGTGTCGTGTCTGGAGACTATCACTTAACCCCACAAAATGCGAAGCAATCCACTTTACACTAAAACGCAATGTTCCTCCGCCTCTACGATTGGAAGGGGAACTCCTCCCATGGCAGAACAGCGTGAAATATCTAGGGGTTGACCTAGATAAACGATTGACACTTCGACAGCACATTGACAGCAAACTTAGCAAGGGTAGGGCCTTGTTCGCTTTACTCATCCCTTTTGTTCCTCTCTCCTGCGTACTCCTCAAAACTGAAACTTCTGATGTACTCCTCTATCCTACGTCCTTTCCTTTTGTACGGGTCACCGGTATGGTGGCCCTTTCTCTCCAAGTCCAACAAAAGACGTACTTCAGCATACCAGAACAAAGTCCTCCGGTGCATCACACAGTTCCACTATCTTATATCCAATCGCATCATACACGAACACCTTCTCTTCCCTTCTATGGAGGACTTTATTTACAATACCTCGAAACGGCTACACGACGCTGGGAAAACTGACGGACCCCAGATCATTCAGGACTTGTACCGACGCCCACACCCACCTGAAGTCTCTATGCCATTACCATTCCACGACTTTATCTAAATTTCAGTATGACCCACTTAACAAAATTTAGAGTTGCCACATTTTTATTCTGCCCTGTATTCCTCTTATTTGCCCATGCCCCTTCTACTTGTATGACTCACTCTCCCCAGTTGGTAGTTGTCCCCATGTTCCTATGCATAATCACTCCACTACGGTGAAAAGGGCCGCCATTTTAAATTAATAAACACTCAGAAGATAAAAAGGCCGGTGATTATGCCAAACTCTGCCCTTTCCGTCTCCCCTGAAATCATAAACTAACCCCTACCTTAAATTATACCTTTAGTCCACGTTCAGTAAAATGCATGCCTTCCCCTCACCAAGATAATAGGACTCCCACAAAACTGAAAAAAGGCCACTGAAAAATAAAATAAAATAAAAGAGCCGCTCTTAAACCCACTTGTCCCTTAATTTAAATTTTCCACAAATAACTTCTAAAAATAAATTACCTCCTTTCAAGTCCCAGTTCCAATGTCCCACGAACCAGAATCCTATTTCCTATTTAAACTATAAAATTCCCCCTAAATTTCTTGAGGTTGCAATTATTCTGTTATATTGTTCCCCGAGCGACCAGGTGTTCCTTAACACGATGTCGCCATCATAGGGCTTCTTAGCCCTCTCAACCAGGATTCAGGATTCAGGATTCAGTAGGACCAGTTTTTGAGAAAATCGCAAAAAAGTGAAAATGTTCGTGTCGGGTCCGGTAGTGGTATGTAACTTAAGTTTCAAGTTTCAAGTTCGTACGATGTTCCATTCTTGAGATATTCTGTTCACACACACACACACACACACACACACACACACACACACACACACACACACACACGCACGCACGCACGCACGCACGCACACACACACGCACGCACGCACGCACACACACACACACACACACACACACACACACAGACCAATCGCTAAAAACCTGTTTTTTGGGTTCAGGGGGTCTGAAAACATAGATCCGGTGAAAACTCGATTTCGAAAAATCGACATGAAAATAATACTTTCCTTCCTATATATTCATATAGACAAGAGAAAGTAAAAAAGTTAGTTTCGCTTAATAAATACAATTTTATAAAGTTATAATGCGAGTCAGAAAATGAAATTGTCGGCCTAGTTCAAACCCGATTACTTGTCAGTAGGTCGTATTGACTTTGAAGAAAGGATGCATAAGGCCATATTCACATACACATGTGTGCTGAACGCAAAGCAAAGATGACTTAATTCGATTTCCTTTCTAACTTCTGATCACCAAACAAATTTTCATTTCAAGACATCAAAGTACAAAAGGCAAACCTAACTGTAAACTTATCTTCGAAAATGTTTACTGAATAATAAATATTTCAAGTACTTTAGATAACACTGAAATTATGAAATAAATTTACTTTAATAATCCGAATAAATTTGAAAAAGTTTTTATACTTCAAAGTTTTTCCGGTCCAAAAATTAGTCTTACTTAAATATGCATTAAGAAATATTTTGGAATAAGTAATGAAGGAGTGTTATTACATTATGAAAAATCTGGTGTGAAACACTCACACAACTTTCTCTTGCCAATGGAAATAATTAACAATAAACCTAACATTAGTAATAAAACATTAGAAATTAACAAAAAACTAACCTCAAAAAACATTAGTGAAATACGCAAAATTAAAATCGACCTCAGTTTGGCTTAAAAATACGGAAAATCGCCCATTCACGCTAAACTAGGCACTGTACAAAAAAATGCTTTGAATAAAAGTTGTAGATTTCTTAATTTCCTATAAATTTTATTATATATACACTTTTGTCGTAAAATGCATTCTAAGGCCGAAATCTTAAAAAAATAGATTTTTTTCACGTTTTCGTGAGAAAAAAACAGAAAATTGCTAATTACCGCTAAACTAAGCGTTATACAAAAAAATGTTTGAAAAAAAGTTGTAGAATTTTACATTCTCTACAACTTTTATTATACAGGGTGATTCATGAAGTTCTCCCCCCACTTCTACAGCACATTGTACTAGTAAAAATAATGAAAAAATGTTATATAAACATAGGTCCGAAAACGCTTCGTTAGCGAGTTACAGCTAGCGAAAGTTTCGCCTGGATTTCAGTTCACCAGGTGAAATGAGGTCTTCCTGGAATTGTGGTAAGGTAGATTAAGGGGCAAATTCAATCATTTCTTATGGTTTTTGATCTGATAAATTGAATAAAACAGGTCCCAGATCTGTAAGTTAAATAGTTTTTAAGAAAACCAGTGTCAAATGCAAAAAATGGAGTGAAAAACTTATTTTTTCATCTTTGGGCAAGGATAACTGTGTTATTTCACCAAGAAACAGTTAAAATTTTTCAATAAAACATGTAGAAAATTTTATTCTGAACAAACCGGTGTAAATTAAGTACACAGAAAGCGAATAGATGTTTGATTAAATGAGTTTTTATTCATAAGAGTACAAAGTAAAATTAACCGGAAAAACTAAAATGAAAAATGTGTTTTTTTCACTCCATTTTTTTGCATTTGACACTGGTTTTCTCAAAAACTATTCGCTTTCTGTGTACTTTATTTACACCGGTTTGTTCAGAATAAAATTTTCTACATTTTTTATTGAAAATTTTTAACTGTTTCTTGGTGAAAAAACAAAGTTATTCTTGCCCAAAGATGAAAAAATGTGATTTTCACTCCATTTTTTGCATTTGACACTGGTTTTCTCAAAAACTATTTAACTTACAGTTCTGGGACCTGTTTTATTCAATTTATCAGAACAAAAACCATAAGAAATGATTGAATTCGCCCCTTAATCTACCTTACCACAATTCCAGGAAGACCTCATTTCACCTGGTGAACTGAAATCCAGGCGAAACTTTCGCTAGCTGTAACTCGCTAACGAAGCGTTTTCGGACCTATGTTTATATAACATTTTTTCATTATTTTTACTAGTACAATGTGCTGTAGAAGTGGGGGGAGAACTTCATGAATCACCCTGTATAACGTTTTGCGCTAAAATGCATATTAAAGCCGCAATCTTAAAAAGAAAATGTTTTTACGTAAAAACAGCCTCACGCAGAATTTCAGCAAACATGGCGCCTACCCTATCTTGTAGAGAATAAAAAATTGAGTAAATCAGGCGATTTTTAAAAAAATCGTAAGACCAGTTTTTGAGAAAATCGCAAAAAAGTGAAAAATTATACGAATAAACTACTACTTCCGGTTGACCGATTTTAATGAAAATGTTCGTGTCGGGTCCGGTAGTGATATGTAACTTAAGTTTCAAGTTTCAAGTTCGTACGATATTCCGTTCTTGAGATATTCTGTTCACACACAGACACACACACAGACCAATCGCCAAAAACATGTTTTTTGGGTTCAGGGGGTCTGAAAACGTATAGATCCGGTGAAAACTCGATTTCGAAAAATCGACATGAAAACAATATTTTCCTTCCTATATATTCATATAGGCAAGAGAAAGTAAAAATTATAATAGATCGCATAACAAAAAACAAATTTCAGATATTAGCTCGAAGACAATTCAAAGAAATCTGGTGTAAAACACTCACACGACTTTTTTTTCCCAATGAAATAATAAAAATATAACCTATGTATGATCATTAGTAAACAATGTAAAAAGAAAAAATTTGGTGTGAAACACTCACACAACTTTCTCTTGCCAATGAAAATAATTTAAACAATATAACCTCACACACACACACACACACACACCGCACGCACGCACACACACGCACAGACCAATCGCTAAAAACATGTTTTTTGGGTTCAGGGGGTCTGAAAACGTATAGATACGGTGAAAACTCGATTTCGAAAAATCGACATGAAAACAATACTTTCCTTCCTATATATTCATATAGGCAAGAGAAAGTAAAGAGAACCCAATTTTAATCATTAAACTCGTCACTTCAGCGGCGCCTACGTAAGCGCCGCTTACGTGTCTCGGCCTCAGAGGGTTAGGTAACGGGTGATTCAAAAAGAGCGCCGGTTTTTAAACGGCTGGTAAATTTTTGTTTATCGGTTGGCAACATTGTTAGACCTCATTTCTATTTCGGAGAACATTCCGATTGACGATTCAGTTGTAGTTTCTCTTGTTTGCAGTGTAGTACTCTCGCAGTCTGTGTCTAACCATGGAGAAGTTTACTATTGCACAACGAGTGTTAATCGTCAAAACATTTTACCAGAGTGGAGAGAGTTATGCGGCTACTGTCAGGCGACTTCGCGATACTCTAGGACGTAATGAAGCACCGAATGAATCAACAGTTCGCAGGCTCATGAAAAAGTTTTTTGAGACGGGTCCAACAGTCGACCTTAAAAGTTCTGGACGTCGTCGTTCTGGCCGAACTGAGCAGAACGTTGCGTTGGTTCGTGATAGTGTGGCTGTTAGCCCAGCAAAATCAATACGTCGCCGTTCTCAACAATTGGGTTTACGATGTTCTTCTGTACGGAGAATTCTTCGGTACGATCTCCAATATCACCCGTATAAAATTCAGTTGACGCAACATTTGAAAGTGGCAGACCACCAGAAGAGACGGCAGTTTGTTGACTGGGTATTGAGAAAACGGCAGGATAATGACACCTTCGCAAACAAAATCATTTTCAGTGATGAGGCGCACTTCCACTTAAACGGTTTTGTTAATAAACAGAACTGCCGTATGTGGGGTTTAGAAAACCCTCGCGTGGTTAATGAAAGGGAAATGTATGCACAGCGAGTGACAGTTTGGTGCGGCTTTTGGTCGGCCGGTGTCATCGGCCCTTAATTGAAAATCAAGAAGGACAAGCCGTGACAATAAATGGAGACCGATACCGTACGATGATAAGGGAGTTTTTGTGGCGTCATTTGGATGGAATGGACATTGACGAGTTGTGGTTTCAGCAGGATGGTGCCACCTATCACGCTGCACGAGAAACAATGTTGTTGCTCCGTGAACGGTTCCAGGATCGCATCATTTCTCGTAATTCCGACCATCAATGGCCACCAAGGTCGTGTGACTTGACGCCTTGTGACTTTCATCTTTAAGGTCATTTGAAGTCATTGGTGTATGCCAATAAACCCCGAAACATCAATGACTTGAAGGAGGAAATTCGACGGGTTATCGGGCAAATGGAAGTCGAAACTTGTCGTGCAGTAATATCCAGTTTCATGGACAGAGTTGATGCGTGCCAGCGCAGTAGAGGAGGACACATGCATGACATCATTTTTCATACATGAAATCGGAAGGTAAGATGAACTTGCTGATGTATTTATTTTCAGTTTTTCAATAAAATAAATCTCTTAATTTGATATATCAAAACCGGCGCTCTTTTTGAATCACCCTATAGATTAGATTCATAAGTGTATCAAAACGTGCGCTGTGCGCCCGCACTTTGCCACAAGGTGAAGTCGGCCGCTAAAGGGGTTGGGTGGATCACAATATTTTGAAGTTTAAAGATGATGTTTGAAGTTTAAAACTTTGAAATTTGAAGGTTTTGAAATTTTAAGTTAATGCTTAAAGTAAGAAGGACTGAAGTTTCGAAATTCCAATTTTGAATGTTTGAGGTTTGAAGGTATGGCAATTTTTTTTAGTTTTCTCAGCGGCCTGGTGGGGTTAAAGGCGACTTTAGCTACATGGTCTTAAAGTAATTTAGAAGGGGCATAAACTAATGTTCGATACATTTTTTCGCTACGTTGAAGCGTTTAGAAGTTTACCCCCACCTTTAGGGAGGGGGTGCAACCCGACATTTTCAGATTACTCCATTTTTATGTAATTTTTATCGCTAAACAACATGCCGTTAAAATATTTTTTGTATCCTGAAAATTTTAAAAATTTTGGATGGGTGTAGCACCTCTTACAGAACCCCGGAAATACGGAAAACTTCTCATTGACGCTGAAATGGTTTCTGTAGAAAAAAACGCTTGAAGTGAAAGTAACTTAGCAGATATTTTTGCTCCCTATAACTTTAATTTTATACACATTTGTCGTAAAATTGCTACAATCTTAAAAAATCCCTTTCTTACTAATTTTAATGAGCAAAATACAGAAAATCACTTATGGACGCAAAACTTACCAGGCACGGATAACACTTTCGGGATAGCTAATTAAATGTTGTTCCAAGAAGGGAGAAATGATGACGTATTAGGGTGTTTCCTTATACTTATTCTTTTCATTATTCTTCTTTCTCCAAACAAAAGGATAGGCATAAGCTTGTTCCGAATTCACATACTATTTTTTTATCCATCTCTTCATAGATCTAGCAATGTCTCTCTTCTCTTTTGGAGCACGCCATCGGACTTGCAGGATATACTTTGAGCTGACATTCTTTCTATACGCTATCTCCAACCTTCTCGATACCCGTTGATTTTCTCATTCAAGTTGCAGAAACTTCTTCTTCTTCTTCTCCTTCTTCTCCTTCTTCTCATTCTCCTCCTTCTCCTCCTTCTCCTTCTCCTTCTTCTTCTCCTCCATCTCCTTCTCCTTCTCCTCCATCTTCTTCTTCTTCTTCTTCTTCTTCTTCTTCTTTTCTTCTCCTTCTTCTCTTCTTCTTCTCCTTCTTCTTCTTCTTCTTCTTCTTCTTCTCCTTCTTCTTCTTCTTCTTCTTCTTCTTCTTCTTCTCTTCTTCTTCTTCTCCTTCTTCTTCGTCTTCTCCTTCTTCTTCTTCTTCTTCTTCTGCTTCTTCTTCTTCTTCTTCTTCTTCTTCTTCTTCTTCTTCTTCTTCTTCTTCTTCTTCTGCTCTTCATCGTCGTCTTCCTCCTCCTCCTCCTCACAATCAAGGATTAGGCTTCCCCCTCTTCCGCCTCACAACAGCGACAAACTATTGAATATTGGTATCTTTTGCGTGGCCTTCCAACATCTCTCCTCCCCACCGGTCTGTATTTCAAAACACTGAGGGGGATCCTTCCGTCAGGCATTCTCTCTACGTGCTTCTTTCATCGATTACGGTATTCTACAATCTTTTCATTCAGATCGTAAAAACTAATTCCGTTCTTATGTCGTCATTTCTTAGTTGATCCCTACGACTACAGTTGCAGAATCCAATTCTATTTTTACATCCTCATATTTACTTTCTCTTGCCTATATTAATATATGGGAACGAAAGTATTTTTTTCATGTCAATTTTTCGAAATCGAGTTTTCACCGGATCTACACGTTTTTAGACCCCCCTGAACCCAAAAACATGTTTTTAGCGATTGGTCTGTGTGTGTATCTGTGTGTCTGGTTGTGTATGTGTGTGAACAGAATATCTCAAGAATGGAACATCGTGCAAACTTAAAACTTGAAACTTAAGTTACATACCACTACCGGACCCAACACGAACATTTTCATCAAAATCGGTCAACCGGAAGTAGTAGTTTATTCGTGTAATTTTTCACTTTTTTGCGATTTTCTCAAAAACTGGTATTACGATTTTTTTAAAAATCGCCTGGTTTACTAAATTTTTTCTGCTCTACAAAATAGGGTAGGCACCATGTTTGCTGAAATTCTTTGTGAGGCTGTTTTCACGTTAAAACATTGTTTTTTTAAGATTGCGGCTTTAATATGCATTTTAGCGTAAAAATTTACTATATGATAAAAGTTGTAGAGAATTTAAAATCCTACAACTTTTATGCCAAACATTTTTTTATGTAACGCTTAATTTAGCCGTAATTAGCGGTTTTCTGTTTTTTTCTCACGAGAACGTGTGAAAAATTAATTTAAGATTTTGGCCTTAGTATGCATTTTACGACAAAAGTGTATATATTAAAATTTATAGAAAATTAAAAGATCGACAACTTTATTTAAAGCATGTTTCTCTACAGAGCCTAGTTTAGCGTAAAAGAGTGATTTTCCGTATTTTTAAGTCAAACTGAGGTTAATTTTCATTTTACGGTTTTCACTCATGATTAAAATAAGATTATGTTTTCTGAGGTTATTTATTGTGTTTATTTCTAATGTTTTATTACTAATGTTAGGTTACAGTATTGTTAATTATTTGCATTGGCACGAGAAAGTTGTGTGAGTGTTTCACACCAGATGTTTTAATTTATCTAGCCGAGTACATCTCTTCATACTTCGTGAAAAACTCATCTCTGCTGCCTAAATTTTCCATTTATGTGACTGCGTAGTTGCTCATGCCTCACTTCCATACATAACTGGACTGCTTTAACTCCGTAGGAACTTCGTTTTGTTTCTTTCCTAACTCTATTTCCTAAAGTTCCACTTGTGGCGCCTCATATACTTTGTTTCCTTACACTAGTGTGAGAAGAAAGAAGATTTAAAAAATCTGGTGTGAAACACTCACACAACTTTCTCTTGCCAATGCATAATAATTCACAATAAACCTAACATCATTAATACAACATTAGAAATAAACAAAAAACTAACTGTAATAACATAACCTAATTTTAATCATGAGTGAAAGACGCAAAATGAAAATCGAACTAAGTTTGGCTTTAAAATACGGAAAATCACTCTTTCACGCTAAACTAGGCTCTGTAGAGAAAAATGCTCTAAATAAAAGTTGTAGATTTTTTAATTTTCTATAAATTTGATTATTAACAGATTTGTCAAATGAATACTAAGGCCGAAATCTTTAGAAAATCGATTTTTCACACGTTTTCGTGAGTAAAAAATGAAAATCGCTAATTACTGCTAAACTAAGCGTTATACAAAAAAATGTTTCAAATAAAAGTTGTAAAATTTTTAATTCTCTACAATTTTTTTTTTATAAATTTTTGCGTTAAATTGCATATTAAAGCCGTAATCTTAAAAAAACTATGTTTTTACGTAAAAACAGCCTCACCAAGAATTTCAGCAAAAATGGCGCCTACCCTATCTTGTAGAGAATAAAAAATTGAGTAAACCATGCGATTTAAAAAAAAAATCGTAGGACCAGTATTTGAAAAAATCGCAAAAAGTGAAAAACTATACGAGAAAACTACTACTTCCGGTTGACCGATTTAGATGAAAATCTTCGTGTCGGGTCCGGTAGTGGTATGTAACTTAAGTTTGAAGTTTCAAGTTCGTACGATGTTCCGTTCTTGAGATATTCTGTTCAAACACACACACACACACACACACACACAGACCAATCGCTAAAACATGTTTTTTGGGTTCAGGGGGTCTGAAAACATATAGATCCGGTGAAAACTCGATTTCTTAAAATCGACATGAAAACAATACTTTCCTTCCTATATATTCATATAGGCAAGAGAAAGTAAAAATAGTGTTTTCATTAATAACCAAGCGCTCATGGATTTTAAAAATAAAATTAATTACGTATTGATATCAAATTTAAAACGTTCAAAATTCGATTTTAAAACACCTATTTAGAATATGAAATGGAAGAAAATAAACAGTAGTCTAAGGTACGATACAAGGCAAATCAATATCCACAAATGTGGTGTTTTACAAGGTAGTAAAAAACAGAGAAAAAAAATAAAACAGTGAAGTTCTGAAAAGACATTGAAAATGAAATGGAAGCGGTGCTGCTGTGTTGGTAGGCTTTGTTTATTTTGAACACTTCAAAAGCAGACTTTGGTTATTGACTTTACTACGTAAAAGTAAAGGGTACCTATCTCCTTTTATACATCCTGAGATGTTTCACAAACCTCTTGTTCTTACTCAGTTTTTATAAAGCAATTTAATGTGAAATATTTTGCAGAAAAAGATTCATACATCATTAACCTAACAGTCATAATTCAATTTTACATTGCCTACGTACTGTAATACTGTATTAGTATTTTTTACTTTCTCTTGCCTATATGAATATATAGGAAGGAAAGTATTGTTTTCATGTCGATTTTAAGAAATCGAGTTTTCACCGGATCTATATGTTTTCAGACCCCCTGAACCAAAAAAACATGTTTTTTGCGATTGGTTTGTGTGTGTGTGTGTGTGTGTGTGTGAACAAAATATCTCAAGAACGGAACAACGTACGAACTTCAAACTTGAAACTTAAGTTACATACCACTACCGGACCGGACACGAACATTTTTATCAAAATCGGTCAACCGGAAGTAGTAGTTTATTCGTATACTTTTTCACTTTTTTGCGATTTTCTCAAAAACTGGTCCTACAATTTTTTTAAAAATCGCCTGGTTTACTCAATTTTTTATTCTCTACAAGATAGGGTAGGTGTTATGTTCGCTGAAATTCTTGGTGAGGCTGTTTTCACGTAAAAACGTGGTTTTTTTTAAGATTACGGCTTTAATATGCAATTTAGCGAAAAAATTTATATAATAAAAGTTGTAGAGCATTGAAAATTCTACAACTTTTATTTTAAACATTTTTTGTATAACGCTTAGTTTAGCAGTAATTAGCAATTTTCTGTTTTTTTCTCACGAAAACGTGTGAAAAATCGATCTTTTTAAGATTTCGGCCTTAGAATGCATTTTATAATAAAAGTGTATATAATCAAATTTATAGAAAATTAAAAGATCTGCAACTTTTATTTAAAGCATTTTTCTCTACGGAGCCTAGTTTAGCGTGAAAGAGTGATTTTCCGTATTTTTAAGCAAAACTGAGTTCGATTTTCATTTTGCGTCTTTCACTCATGATTAAAATAAGGTTATGTTTATTGAGGTTAGTTTTTTGTTTATTTCTAATGTTTTATTACTAATATTAGGTTTATTGTTATTTATTTATATTGGCAAGAGAAAGTTGTGTGAGTGTTTCACACCAGATTTTTTTTTAAATCTGGTGTGAAACACTCACACAACTTTCTCTTTCCAATGCAAATAATGACCAATATAACCTAACATAAGGAACAAAACATTAGACATAAACAAAAAAATAACCTCAAAAACATAACCTTATTTTAATCATGAGTGAGAGACGGAAAATGAAAATCGACCTCAGTTTGGCTTAAAAATACGAAAATCACTCTGTCGCGCTCAACTAGGCTCTGTAGAGAAAAATTGTATGAATAAAAGTTGTAGATCTTTCAATTTCCTATAAAATTGATTGTTACACTTTTGTCGTAAAATCCATACTAAGGCTGAAATCGTAAAAAATCAATTTTTCACACGTTTTCGTGAGAAAAAAACAGAAAATCGCTAATTACCGCTAAACTAAGCGTTATACAAAAAAATGTTGAATATAAAAGTTGTAGAATTTTAAATTCTCTATAACTTTTATTACATAAATTTTTGCGCTTAAATACATCATAAAGCCGCAATCTTAAAAAATAACAGTTTTTTTACGTGAAAACAGCCTCTCAAAGAATTTCAGCAGACAAAGTCTACCCTATCTTCTACAGCATAAAAAATTTAGTAAATGAGGTGATTTAAAAAAAAAATCGTAGGACCAATTTTTGAGAAAATCGCAAAAAAGTGAAAAATTACACGAATAAAGCACTACTTCCGGTTGCACCGATTTTGATGAAAATGTTCGTGTCGAATCCGGTAGTGGTGTCTAACTTAAGCTTCAAATTTCAAGTTTAAAAGATGTTCCATTCTTGAGATATTCTGTACACACACACACACACACACACACACACACACACACACACACACACAGACCAATCGCTAAAAACATGTTTTTTGGATTCAGAGGGTCTGAAAACGTGTAGTTTCGGTGAAAACTCGATTTCGAAAAATCGACATGAAAACAATACTTTCCTTCCTACACATTCATTATAGGCAAGAAAAAGTAAAAAAGTTATGATAAATATTGTATTTAAATGACTTAAGGAAGTTCCTTGTTCGCCCAGTCTGTAGTATAGCTATTAGATCGCTAATGATAAAAACTGAAGCTGCTTTTGAAAAATTTAATAAGCTGAAAGAGAAACAGTATTCATTTTGAAAATGAATTTGTGTTGTATACGTTTTATAAACTTTAAATATTTAAAATGAAAAAGAAAAAAAATATTTTAAGTTGACAATTTGAATGACAACAATATAAAGGAACATAAATTATAAATTTAAATTCTTTTGTATAAATAAAATGATTTAAGGTAAAGCGAAGGTGTACATAGAATAATTTTAACAGAGGGGATCAAGTAAAACTTTTACTAAGATATTTCAGTTTTTCATTGGTTTTCAAGGGTTGTGAGGAAAATAATAAAAATGAAGTGAATGAAAAACACGGGGGAAAAGTTTCAAACACAATAATATTACGTACTTCCTATGACTTGAAAACTTTTCTTTTTGATTCTCTGAAGAATACATTTGATTGAAAGGTAGCGACAATATGTTTTATAGAGACCCAGGATTTTATTTTTTCCATTTTATTATATTGAAATTCCGTTGAAATATCATGTCTGAATGGCAAATTTAATATTTTCATATCTTCTTTTACCCCTGCAATGATAATGAAAGATGTTTTCTTTCTCTGAAATACAAGTTCATGAAAGAACGAAAGAAGCAGCTAGTTAACTGTATAATAAACGGAACGAAATTTATTCTTATTAACCAGTTCATTTATCATAAATTTAATTAGGATGTCGCAGAAGATGTTCTTTCTAATTCTGTTTTTTATGTAAGTAAAAATAATTTAACTTATATCAATATAAAAAATTGTTAAGTGTATACAGAGTGTCTTTAAAAAAATACAGCCTATTTCTAAGAAGTAATCATAGAACTAAAAAAAATCTGGTGTGAAACACTCACACAACTTTCTCTTGCCAATGCAAATAATTAATAATTAACCTAACATTATTAATAAAATATTAGAAATAAACAAAAACTAACCTCAAAAACATAACCTTATTTTAATCATGAGTGAAACACGCAAAATGAAAATCGAACTCAGTTTGGCTTAAAAATACGGAAAATCACTCTTTCACGCTAAACTACGCTCTGTAGAGGAAAATGCTCTAAATAAAAGTTGTAGATCTTTTAATTTTCTATAAATTTTATTATGTACACTTTTGTCGTAAAATGCGTACTAAAGCCGAAATCTTAACAAAAATTAATTTTTCACACGTTTTCGTGAGAAAAAATCAAAAAATTACTAATTACTGCTAAACCAAGTTATACAAAAAAATGTTTGAAATAAAAGTTGTAGAATTTTGTAACATTTATTTTCAATGTTACAATTTATTTTAATAATTTATTTTCCTCTCATTGTTCTAATTAGATTAATTTTTCGTTATCTGCTCTGTCGACGTTAATTAGTTATCTCTTAATTGATTCGCTCTTTTAGGCTTTTGCTTACCGTTCGCTGCCATCTGTTTTATCTACGGTGCTGGTTCTCCTCCTCCTTGTTGGAGGGGACCCGTGACGTCAAACCGAGTTTTCTTTTTAGGTAAATTTTGCGTGTCTCGTCCTTCTTGCAGCGAAAGGTCATGGCGTCTGACGTGTTTTGGTACTTGTGTCGTTAATTTTTTTTAAGTTTTTTTTCGGGGTGCGTTCTGCTGATGTTGGTCTTGACCTTTTTGCTTTCCCGTGTTCCGGTAAGTTTTTTTTTTATTTGTAGTTAAAACCCATGGTAGCCGAAAATGTTTAATTTAAAACTTTGTAAATTTTGTAAACCTTTGGGTATTTTAAACCTTATCTTAAATTTTTTTTATATGAACTTTTGAGCCTATGGGATTTGACTACCTTTTTTGGTGTTTTGGGGTAGCCTTCTTCTTTACTAAGTCCTGGTTTTTCTGCTCTTTGCAGGGATCCAGTTTGGGGCAGAATTAAATCTAATTTGGGATGGATCCTTTTCAAGCCCTGACTAAAGCTATTCTGTGCAAGAATTAAAGTAATCCTGTTTGGGCCAAGGGGCATCCGATATGTATTTGCTTTCGTAACCCGAAAACTTGTTGTCGGCGATATGTTTCCTTTTGTAAATAATTATCTTGAAGCCTCCGCATCATAAAATTTTATTTTTAATTATAATATAAATTTTAATTGTTACTTTGTATCTTACGATAAAATGTTTTTTGCTCATTTACATTATTGTATGCTGGTAAGCATGATACGGTGCGGAGTTAACCGGATTCCATACTCCGGATATTTTTTATCTTTTGTACTTAATTTTTTTTTTTTTTTAAATTATTATATAAGAAACAAAATCACCTTTTTTATTTGCATTTGAGTTTTATCCAAAATAGCTTTGTTTAAAAAAGTATACAAAAATTAAATTCTTATTAAATAAAAATAATTAATTTTATAGTATCTGTATTATCATATTTAAAACAAATTGATTTATGATTCCTTACTAAATTAATTTATTGTTCAACTTTATCTATTCGTTATGTAAAAGGCCTATCCTAATTGAAAATTCTAATTATTATTTCTTTTGTAATTATATTTATTATTAATTATCTACCTTTTTATTAAAATTTTTTTTAACTGGATCCAGTAATAAGTATGTACAATTGCATATATAACTATATTCTTTCTTGTATTTTGTTTTTTTCTAAAGATTTGGATGATTATTATTATAAAATCATTTATGCGCTTGTATAACTTTCTCCGTTAATGATGAATTTGCTTGTAACCGTAATTTTTAATTACTCTATTTATTTAACATTTTATTAAAATATTCTTAGTAAACTATTTTTCTTGATTTAATTTTGGTATCACATCACTGCAGTCCCTCCTGTTGGAGTTTTTCTGTTACCCCAATGCCAATTTTGTTTGCTGGCGTTTTTTGTTTTCGCCCGAACAAAAGGGGTAACAATTTTTAATTCTCTAAAACTTTTGTTATATAAATTTTCGCGCTTAAATGCATATTAAAGCCGTAATCTTAAAAAAACTACGTTTTTACGTGAAAACAGCCTCACCAAAAATTTCAGCAAAAATGGCGCCTACTCTATCTTGTAGAGAATAAAAAATTGAATAAACCAGGCGATTTTTTAAAAAATCGTAGGACCAGTTTTTGAGAAAATCACAAAAAAGTGAAAAATTACACGAATAAACTACTACTTCCGGTTGACCAATTTTGATGAAAATGTTCGTGTCGGGTCCGGTAGTGGTATGCAACTTAAGTTTTAAGTTTCAAGTTCGTACAATGTTCCGTTCTTGAGATATTTTGTATACACACACACACACACAGACCAATCGCTAAAAACATGTTTTTTGGGTTCAGGGGGTCTGAAAACGTATAGATCCGGTGAAAACTCGATTTCGAAAAATCGACATGAAAACAATACTTTCCTTCCTATATATTCATATAGGCAAGAGAAAGTAATAAGAAAAAAGTTTAAATAAAAATAGGTCCAGAAATCCTTCGTTACCGAATAATAGCTGGCGAAAGGTTTTGCGTGGAAAATTCTGTTACCGCGGTGAAATAAGATCATACTGAAATTTTCAAGGCTTTAATTAAGAGGCAAACATGATTGTACCATTTGGTTTTTGACTTGAAAAATATAGCCTACATAGTTCATCATTTTCACTAGTTATGAAATTGTACAGCGTGAAATTTAAATAAAATAAAATTGAAAAAAAAACTTTAAAATCCAATAAAACAGGCCTAAGAACAGTATTTCACGTGGTTTTTCAGATATCTGACTAAAAAAAACAAAAATTAAAGTTAAAATAATTACACTTTTTTTGTTTAACGTAAAATAACTTTGTTAAATACCATATGTCTTTATTAATTTGTATAATTTAGCACGTAGAAAATTGAATTCAGAGATAAATGATGAATGTAAGAAGTACAAAATTAACACAACAAGGTATTGAAATTCAACTTTTATCAATAGAAAGTATTTATTTAAATTTTTTACCCTTCGTAAATACAGAATATATTCCAGTTGGAAGAAGGGAGGTAGGAAGACCTCGAAGAAGATGGCAGTATTTGAGATGTACGGGTTGGGGGATATCTCGTGTTTGTGTATACGTATAGGATTGTTTGTGAGTTTGGAATAGGCTTATGTCTAAGACAGCCTATTTCTAAGAAGTAATCATACAACTAAAAATAAGAAAAAAGGTTTAGATAAAAATAAGTCCAGATTGATAGTAAGGAGAAAAAGATCAATAAAAAACCAGACTAAATTATTCTTAAAAAATTACTGTTTTTTTTTCAAAAACATAAGTCAATTTTTTAATAGGTTGGTAATAATAGCATATAATCTATTTATTATAATTCTGGAAACTGTAGAATTAAATTACAAGAATAATATGTGGCTAATTTCTTACGAAGTAGCTCGAAGTGGCCTTTTATGTGTTTTAGGTCACATATCTTAAAAACATGTAAAATACTGTTCTAAGACCTGTTTTATGTGATTTATCAGTTTAGAAACCATAAGATACCATCATGTTTGCCTCATAATAATTATGAAGCAAGAATTTTAATTATTAAAACCTTAAAAATTTTAGTAGGGCCTAATTTCACCGGAGTAACTTAATTCCAGGCGAAAGCCGTTACTCGGTAACGAATCAGTTCTGGACCAATGTGTATATGCAAATTTGTTTCTTATTTTTCGTTATGCAATAAGTTCTTAAAGTTTGGCATTTTAAATACACCTTTATAATTTACTAAACGAAATAAAAAAAAAAAATAGTTTCGTAATTGGTCGTATTTATTAAACGAAATTATTTCCCACGGGTGTTTTCTAAAAGTAACTCCAAAATTGCAGGTAATTTTGTCAACAATTTAACAAAATTAATTTTTCTCAAAAACGGTTAAAATATTTTAATGAAACCTTTTAACTGTTTCATTTATAGTAAATGAAATATTTTGAAGTACTTTTAAAGTAAATTTAAATATTTAGTGTTGAACCATAATTTATAATTTTTTTTAGTTTATATATTATAAGTCGCATTAACATCTTGGTCATAAGTGGGTATGGAACGTTGGGATGTGACTTGTTATAATTTCCAGACCCTACCCGGGAATCGAACCCGGGACCTCCGTGTGGTAGGTCAGTGCGCTACCACTACGCTATGAAGGCGGCTTCTGAAACCTTTTTTTAAAATTTAAAGTCGCATCAACACCTTGGTCATTAGCGACTACAGTGTGTTATGGAACGTTGTGTTGTGAATTATCATTTCCAGACCCTACCCGGGAATCAAACCCGGGACCTCCACGTGGTAGGCCAGCGCGCTACCACTACGCTACGGAAGCGGCTTTATAAAATTTGGTCAAAAGTTTTATTGATAGTGGACACGTAAAATCATTCTGCTATTCAAATGCCACGTTAAAACTCTATAAACGCTTCGCTTCCGCACAGTATAAATATTTCTTTAAACTGTAGAGATTTTATTGCATTTACATAGGCCTAACTAGGTTCAGCAATACTAAATACTAATATGTCTACAATACTAAATACACCATCTATCATAAAACTTCGTTTTTGACAAATATTACATAGCACCTACATCCACCCAGCGCAAAATTTATTGTTGTAGCTACTAACTTATATAAAAAGTTCCACAACTGAAAATATTTTTAAAATTTAAATATTTAAAGCGTTTTCAAAAATTAAAGAAACCACGATATTTAAAGCTAACTTTAATTTACTACCAGTTTATATTTATACATGATAAAAAGAGGGTGTAATTTTAGTACCATAGCTTTAATGTTATCTATGAGAAAAATGTACCTAGATTTGTAATTTGAAGAACATCGGCTTTTCCTGCTTCTCTTAAATCATCTCAATCACTTCAGGTTTCCAACCAGTTCTTCTGAGGATCTCTTCATTGCTCTCTCTCAATAAACCAAGGAGATTCTTAAAATTTGTTGGTAAACTCAAATCTTGAATGCCTAAACTTTCTTCTCTTTGGCTTCAGATAATGTTCAAATAATACCGTAAAACAATAGTCTATAGTTTTTTCTTAAATTCCTAATGTGTGTATGATGCAATGTATTCAATTTAAAACAATTAACAACCTTGTAACCCAATAGGTATGTCCACACTCATGCGCTTTCTTTTCCAAATTGCGATTCGACATGCGCTTAGATGCATACCACAATCCCGCACTTGTTTGAAGAGCTCTCCAAAAAAAAACACAACGAATATTTTTGAACACTACAATAAATTAAAGCCTGTCCTTACCTGAATTGATTGGTTTGATTTAGATTGGTTTATTTAGAAATTAATCGGAGATAACTCCAGCAATTTACGCAAAAAAGTAATCAGTTATTAGCCGGTTTTCCGTTAATGTGGCTTTTAAACGTCCGGCACTCCGTCCAGGTTTTTCATAAAAATCGGCGTTTAAGTACGTTGAAGATCAGAGTTTTTTCTACAATATGAATGTTTTAAAAGTTAAATCTCATGTTCCATTTTAATATCCGGCTATTTTTTTAAAAAGTGCTTTTTTAGCTCCACGTAAAGGTAGGGAAATGATTTTTGGACTGAACCATGCATTTTCACAACTGTATTTTGTCAAGCAAAGCGTTTATTATTTTTTAATAAAAACATCGTTAAATAATTCAAAATGAGCTACGGAATGAATTGCAGCAGAAAAATCACAGAAGTTTGTTTTTCTAAACGACTATACTCGGAGAGGACACCACTATAGAGCTCAGTTTCCTCTCAATTCTATCAGCCTTTAGAGGCTGATAAAATTTTCTATTAACATCACGTATCTATTTATAATTACAAATGCAAAATACGATACACGGCACAATACTGCTATAAAACTACATGGTTCGGTCCAAAAATCATATTCCTATCTCTACGTGAAGCCAAAATACACTTTTTTTAAAAAAAATGGCCGGTATTTTAAAATGGAACATCAGACTTCTATTTTAAAATGTTCATATAGAGAAAACTCTGACCTTCAACGTACTTAAACTTTTCTTTTATGAAAATCCTGGACGGAGTAACGGACGTTTAAAAACCACATTAACGGAAAACCAGCTAAAATTTGTGTACTCTTTATGCGTACATTGCTGCATCTCCGACTAGTTTCAAAATAAAACCAATCAACGCAGGAAAGAACAGGTTTTAATTTAGTGTAGTCGTCAAGAATTTTCGTTATGTTTTTTTTAGATAAAGCTCTTCAAACGAGTGCGGGCTGGTGAAATGGCATGCACGAGTGTGAACATAGCTATTGAGATGAGGATGATGTGTATGACGTGTAAATAAGATGTAGGCTTGTACACATCCAAGCCGACTATTCCTGAGAGAATATGTTTAATTGAACTCCAACCATCAAAGTACACCGGTAACCACTGTCTAGTAAACCAGGAACCTTCATTTCCGAAAATCAGCTGTTAAACAGCTGACTAGCCCGGTGGGTCAATAGTATGTATCTATAGAAAACACAGTTTTAACATAACGAGGTGAATGTAACTACGTATAAAAATATATATTTTTTTTACTTTCTCTTATCTATACGAGTATAATTATATAGGAAATAAAGTAATGTTTTCATGTCGATTTTTCGAAATCAAGTTTCCACCGGATCTACACGTTTTCAGACCTCCTGAGCCCAAAAAAAAAATTATTTTAGCGATTGGTCTCTGTGTGTGTGTGTGTGTGTGTGTGTGTGTGTGCGCGTGCGCGCGCGTGTGGGTGGGTGTGTGCGCGTGTGTGTGCGTGTGTGTGCGTGCGTGTGTGTGCGCGCGTGTGTGTGTGTGTGCGTGTGTGTGCGTGTGTGCGCGCGTGTGTGTGCGTGTGTGCACGTGTATGTGTGTGTGCGTGTGTGTGTTCGTGTGTGTGTGCGCGCACGTGTGTGTGTGTGTGCGCGCGCGCGCGCGTGTGTGTATGTGTGTGTGTGTGTGAGAGAGAGTGTGTGTGTGTGTGAGAGAGTGTGTGTGTGTGTGTGTGTGTGTGTGTGTGTGTGTGTGAACAGAATATCTCAAGAACGGAACATTGTACGAACTTGAAACTTAAGTGAGACACCACTGCCGGACCCGACACGAACATTTTCATCAAAATCGGTCAATCGGAAGTAGTACTTTATTCGTGTAATTTTTCACTTTTTTGCGATTTTCTCAAAAACTGGTCCTACGATTGTTTTTAAAATCGCGTTGTTTACTAAATTGTTTATGCTCTACAAAATAGGGTAGGCGCCATGTTTCCTGAATTTCTTGGTGAGGCTGTTTTCGCGTTAAATAATTGTTTTTTTTTCAAGATTGCGGCTTTATTATGCATTTCAGCGCAAAAATAAATATAATAAAATTTGTAGAGAATTTGACGTCTTAAAATTTTTATTTCAAACATTTTTTTGTATAACGCTTAGTTTATCGGTAATTAGCGATTTTATGTTTTTTTTTCTCACGAAAACGTGTGAAAAATCCACTTTTTTAAGTTTTCGGCTCTCTTATGCATTTTATGACAAAAGTGTATATAATCAAATTTTTGTAGAGGGAGGCAAAGATTAGAATATATAAAGCAAATTACAAAAGATGTAGGGTGTTACAGGTATGTAGATATGAAACGACTTGCGCAAGATAGAACAGGTTGGAGAACTGCATCAAACCAGTCGAGAGACTGATGACAAAAAAAAATCAAATTTATAGAAAATTATTAAAAAATCTAATCTGTTGTAAAAAAAAGTTACCAGTTGAATTTATTTTTTAGGAAAGGCTCGAAATATTTCAAGTGAACTTTCCGAATTTCATTACTGAATTACATGGAGTATTCAATTTGTATATTTAAGTGATCTATCATCGTGTAAACGACGCCTGTGTGTGTAATTAGATTGTCAATAACACATCCATTTATTTATCATGTAATATTTGTTGGCAGATGAATAATGTTACTCCGTCACAGCTGGTTGTTGTGGGTAGTCAATAGATCATGTTTTGGGGGAGATCTATTTTCGACTAATTTTAATGTAAACCAAAATATTACAGTACAAAAAATTACTATCTGACCTCTGCGAATTGATTTGCACAATAATACTAATTTGTTATTAACAAAAAATCTGGTGTGAAACTCATAACTTTCTTTTGCCAATGCAAATAATTAACAATGTAACCTAACATTAGTAATAGAACATTATAAGTAAACAAAAAACATTATCTTATTTTAATCATGAGCAAAAGACTTAAACTCAAAATCAACTATTTTCGACTAATTTTAATGTAAACCAAAATATTACAGTACAAAAAATTACTATCTGACCTCTGCGAATTGATTTGCACAATAATACTAATTTGTTGTTAACAAAAAAATCTGGTGTGAAACACATAACTTTCTCTTGCCAATGCAAATAATTAACAATGTAACCTAACATTAGCAATAAAACATTAGAAATAAACAAAAAACTAACTTCAAAAAAAATGATCTTATTTTAATCATGAGCGAAAGACGTAAACTCAAAATCAACCTCAGTTTAGCGTAAAAATACGGAAAATCACTCTTTTACGCTAAACTAGGCTCTATAAAGAAAAATGCTCTAAATAAAAGTTGTATAACTTTTAATTTCCAATAAATTTGATTATACTTTTAATTTTTCATACCCTGTTCCAGCTTCTATCCATCTTCTTCGTGGTCTACCCAACGACCGTACTCCTTGCGGACGGTATTGTAAGGGCTGAATATATTTACGCAGTAATAAGTCTTAACTCTGTGTTTCTCTAAAAGCTGAACCGGGAATTGATCCAAACTTTAAGTAAACCGGTCTTTTGAGTGAGCTGCCGAGATGTTTTATTTAATTTAAAACAGATAATAATTATTTACCAATTAAACTCACTTAAATTGTCCGTTTCATTGAATAAGAAATTAATATTTTTAATAAGAATTAATATTTTTAAACAATGTAGTAAAATTCCTTTGAAAAAGTTATAAAACCATTTTCTATTAAACCTGCACGTCATTCCAATTTGAAATTACGGTGCAACAATTTAAAATTATTCATGAATTATAAAACTTTTTACATAATTCTTTTTTGACTCAAATCATTTACGTCTACTTTTATGTAATTTACAATGAAACAATAAGAAACTCGATAACGAAAAGCTTAACTTTTTAAATCATATAAAGTAAGATGGTTGAGAATTTTAAAAAATTATTTTTCTTTCAAAACTTACTTGAAGTTTATAAATTGTGTCGTATTTCATATTTTTTATTTTTAGTAAAGCCATTTCTTATTATATAAATTCTAGAATGATAAGTTCATTTTCAGATATTGAATATCATATTTTAAGAATCTACAAGGAACATTAAAATTTTTTTACGTTTTTGTTTCCTAAGAGCAGAGTAAAAAGAATATAAAACATTTTCCTACAGTGTTATTTTGTACAGTTATGTCCACTAAAAATCTAATTAAAAGTAAACTAATTGTTTTACTTTCTTCACAACTCTAATGTTTGTTTTTCGCTTAACACTTGTTGAAAATTAGATTATAACAATAAATGGTATTTTGTTACAACATGAGAGTGCCACATGGGAAAAATTTGGGTTACAAGAAAACTCAGGTCTTTTCATCAGAACTTTGTATACCGTCATGGTATTTTTATAAAAGAAAGTATATTAGCCATCTCCTTTGAGTGGAGTAGTGTGCTCTTTGATGTACGAGTACTATAGCAAGACAACAAGGAGAACAGCCCCGGATTCGGTTCTAATTATATGGAAATTTTTTTACTTTCTCTTGCCTATAGGAATATATAGGAAGGAAAGAGTATTGTTTTCATGTCGATTTTTCGAAATCGAGTTTTCACCGGATCTACACGTTTTCAGACCCCCTGCATCAAAAAAAAAACGTTTTTAGTTATTGGTCTGTGTGTGTGAACAGAATATCTCAAGAACGGAACATCGTACGAACTTAAAACTTGAAACTTAAGAAGATACCACTACCGGACACGACACGAACATTTTCATTAAAATCAGTCAACCGGAAGAAGTAGTTTATTCGTGTCATTTGTCACTTTTGCGTTTTTTTTTATAAAACGGGTCCTACGATTTTTTTAAAAATTGCTTGGTTTACTAAATGTTTTATGCTTTACAAGATCGGGTAGGTGTCATCATTGCTGAAATTTTTGGTGAGGCTGTTTTCCGATAAAAAAAATTGTTTTTTAAGATTGCGGCTTTAATATGCATTTTAGCGCAAAAATGTATATAATAAAAGTTGTAGAGAATTTAAAATCCTTTAACTTTTATTTCAAACATTTCTTTGTGTAAAGCTTAGTTTAGCGGTAATTTCTGTTTTTCTCTCACGAAAACGTGTGAAAAATCTATTTTTTTAAATTTCGGCATTTTACGACAAAAGTGTAATTATTAAATTTATAGGAAATTAAAAGATCTACAAGTTTTATTTGAAGCATTTTTCTCTACAGAGCCTAGTTCAGCGTGAAAGAGTGATTTTTCGTATGTTTAAGCCAAACTGAGGTTCATGTCATTTTGCGTCTTTCACTCATGATTAAAATTAGGTTATGTTTATTGAGGTTATTTTTTTTTATTTCTAATGTTTTATTACTAATGCTACACATGTTTATTGTTAATTATTTGCATTGGCAAGAGAAAGTTGCGTGAGTGTTTCACACCAGATTGTTAAATTTTCACGCGTTTAACCCAGTATTACTATTTTCCAACCCACCGAAGCCACTGCTGATCAAGAAATTGATATCTTATCATCTTCTTGATTCACTGAAGAACCTATAATTTTGAAAAAATTGTACCACATTGTCAAATCATTCAGAAACACACAAACACACACACGCGCGCGCGCGCACACACACACACACACGCACACACACACACACACACACACTTGTAGTAGTTTTATGTAATAAAAACAAATAGAATTTTATAGGAAAAAAACATAAAGATGGGGAATAGAGACTCTTACCCAACAAAATTATCTACCAAGTTAATGAGCCAATAATGGACTCTATGAAAAAGAATAGGTTATCTTTCTTTGGCCATTTAATTAGAACACCAGAAGACAGAATTATCAACAGAATTATAAGGAAATTGTTTGGCAAAAAAACAGCACCAATCTGGATCAACAAAATCAAAGAGGATATGGAGGGACTAGGTTTAACTTTTAGAGATCTGGAGCTCAAGAGAGTTAAGACAGACATACTTAAAGACAAAAACTTTAGATTTAAACCAAAACTGAAAACAAAGGTACTAAAACAGTTATTTTAGATGCAGAGAGACAGTCCAGATCGGTCAGAATGACCGGATATTGGCAAAAAAAATCAGAGAAAAGAATGCAAAAAGAGCTACTCAATAACTGACAAAAGTGATCCTTTGCGGGCTCAAAAGTAAAAAAAAACATGTTAAAAATACATTTAGTTTACTTATTTCCAACATAAAAATTTTGCTAATGTAAAATAATAAACAATATGTTTAACCATTTGTAAGAAATGTAAAAATGAAAAAAAAAAATTAATTTTAACCATGAGTGAATGACGCTAAATGAAAATCAACCTCTGGAGACCTTTAAAAATAAGGAAAATTACTCACTGACGCTAAAATACGTTCTGTAGGAAAAAATGCTTGAAATAATGCTGTTGTAGGTTATTTAATTTTCTATAACTTTGATTGTGTATACTTTGTCGTAAAATGCATACTAAAGCTGCAATTTTAAAAAAATTCAATTTTCGCCGATTTAAATGTATACTAAACTAAAGAATAGGGCCTATACAAGGTTCATTCAATTTGATTTATCAATATGGTTGAATCAGTGAATTGACTACCGGGGATTGCGTAGAATCGAATTCGGCAACTCTGTAAATTTATTAAAAGAACTTGAAAAAGAAGACCTTGAGACATTTGAAAATCATTTACCTATATCCACTAAACAATTTGAACAACTGTACGACAAATCTCAGTGTCAGTGCTATCATACTAAAAATTGAAAAGCTGTTCACCTCTTTCTTATTTTTCAAGTTCTTTCAATAAATTTTCAGAGGCACCGAATTTGATTCTACGCGATGTCCCCGTTAGTGTCTAATAACGCCGCTGCCGCTTTTTATAAATCTGCGAATTTACGAGGGGGTACCCAAAAGTATCCGGAATAGCTCTGCTGTGGGTGGAGCTTGTGCAGTACAAATTCCCGCCACTATGCTGCTTGTAGCGCTACTCATTGCCAGTTCAATGCCATTTTGTTCGTTGATCTAGCTTGTTCTGTTCTCGTGCAGTGATTGTTTTCGCAAGTGCTGTTTTGTGCTCGTGTCGTTTTTCATGATGGCAAGTTTTAATGAACAACGTGCGGCTGTGAAATTTTGCTTCTTGATCGGTAAAAACGCCGCGGAAACGGTTGTAATGTTGAACACAGCTTACAAAGACGACGCTATTGGAAAAACCCAAGTGTAGTTTTTGCGCTTTAAAAATGGCGACATGTCGACTGAGAACAAACCTCGTTCTGGACGACCGTCGACTTCCCGAACAGACGAAAATGTTGTGAAAGTGAAAGAAATTGTACGAACAGACCGACGACAGACCATTGACCAAATATCACAGGTTAGTGGGTTATCTTGGAGCTCAGTCCAACGCATTTTAACAGAAGACTTGACAATGAAAAGATTCGCTGCCAAGTTTGTGCCTCGGGTTCTGACAGACACTCAAAAGGAACGTCGAATTGAAACGTGTAGTGATTTGAAACAACAGCTTGAAACTGATCCAGATTTCATGTCAAAGATCATTACGGGTGACGAGTCTTGGTGCTATGGGTACGACCCAGAAACCAAACAACAATCCAGTCAATGGAAGACTTCATTATCACCCCGACCAAAAGAAAGTCGTCAAGTCAGATCGAACATCAAAACAATGCTGATTTGTTTTTTTGATGTGAGGGGAATTGTCCATTCAGAGTTCGTTCCACCAGGCCAGACGGTAAATCAAGCTTTTTATCTTGAAGTGTTAAGAAGACTACGAAACAGCATTCGTCGTAAAAGACCTAATTTGTGGCAGACAGGGGACTGGTTTTTCCACCACGACAACGCACCTGCACACACGGCAATCTCGGTTACCCAGTTTTTGGCGAAAAACGGCATGGTTTTGTTACCACACGCACCGTACTCACCCGATCTGGCTCCGTGTGATTTTTTCTTGTTCCCACGCATGAAAAGGGGCATGAAAGGTTTCCGATTTAACAACGTTGATGATGTCAAGAAAAAAACGACGGATGAGCTGGCAGCCATCACTGAAGAGGAGTACAAAAAATGTTTTGAACAGTGGAAGCACCGGTGGGACAAATGTATTAGTTGTAATGGAGAGTATTTTGAAGGGGATAAGGTTCTTTTGTAAAAAAATTAAAAATAAATAGTTTTAAAAAATAATTCCGGTTTCTTTTGGGTACCCCCTCGTATTACAGATCTCGATTAAGTTTTCTGAAATTATTCGAACTCCTAATCTAATAACTTCATTTGACTCCATGCTTTTAACATTTACTGTTCAATTGCTTTGAACCATGTAGACAAATTCCATTCAATGTTGTTGAATCAATGAAATTGAGCAACCAAATTGAACCGTGCCGGCCGCATTGGCGTAGTTGGTAACGTGCTCGCTTCTCATCATGCGGTCCTGGGTTCGAATCCCACTCAGGCACGGCATATTTTATACGTTACAAAAAATCATTTCATCCTACATTGCATAAAGTTCCACCCCAACATCGTCGCTAATGACCGTTGCAGTTGATGCGACGTTAAAAAAAAAAAAAAAAAAAAAGTTGAACCGTGTTTATTCGGCTAAGTGCTGTAGAAAAACGTGCTTAAAATAAAAGTTCTAGGTTTTTTAATTTTCTACAACTTTATATCTATGCGCTTTTGCCTTAAAATACATATTAAGCAAATTATTTAAAAAAATATTTACCTTTAGAGCACAGCCCCAAGAATTCCAGCAAACATAGCGCTTGCTCTACCTTGTAAAGCACAAAACTGTAGTAAATGAGGTGATTTTTTAAAAAAAATTGTAAGAGCCGCTTTTGAGAAAATTGCAAAAGAGTGAAAAATCACACGAATAAACTGCTACTTCTGTTAAACCGATTTAGATAAAAAAATGTTCGTGTCGGGTTTTCTAGTGATTTCTAACTTAAATAGTTTCAACTTCGTACAATATTCCGTTCTTGAGATATTTTGTTCACGCACAGATACGAACTCGCAAGACCAATCACTAAAAACATGGTTTTTGGGTTCAGGTGGCCTGAAAACTTGTATTTTTGATAATTTTGTGTAATATCGAAAAATTGACATAAAAACAATACTTACCTTTCATATAAAATATATATTCATAAAATTAGGGCAAGAGAAAGTAAAAAACTCAAAATTTTTACACATACTAGATTTCTAATCTGCCCATAACAGACAGGTGGAGTGTCAAATTATTTACACTCAATCTGTTAGTTTCAGGGCTAAAATAAATAGTTCTGTTTCTTGTCACATGGTCAGCCAATTAAATGACTGAATCATTTAAGAACAGAAGAGGTAGAGGTGTAAAAGATACTAATTAGAGTTATCTCCTCTGAAAGTAATGAATTTCATTATACAGACAGACCCTGGGGTGAATGAAGTGAAGGTGTCATTTGCAGAGTGGAAAATATGTGCTTTTCAGAGGGCCCGGCATGCTGATAAGTGTACTTTTCCATTCAGTGAGGAAGGTAATTGTAAACCACCTCACTCCTCGTTTTACTTAGTAAAACCTCTACAGGTTCAAACCAGCCTTTTGGCTGATGACCTAAACAACAACAGATTTCTAATGTAAGTCTAATAATTCCATTTCCCAACAAAAGAAAAACCTTATCCATTGAGGATGAATTAAAAATAATAATTAAATAAAAAAAAATAAAACTTTATTTCTTATATTTATTTTTTTAAATAGTAACAAACACATTCTTTCCAAAAGCTATAAATAATTTACAACAATTTACAATGTACAAGGTGGAGAAAATTGACCTACCCAACTATGGCTAATAGCCATGTCCTAGGGGAGGTTTTCTCTTCTTTTTTTTTGTTCACGAATTGAACTGCTATGGATCACGTTACCAAGTTGTTCCTCTGGCCTACTGTATTTGCCAGCTTCCCTTGCGTTCGGCCCATAACGCCTTCATTCTCGCGCTTTGTTGTTGTCTCCTTTCCTCTGACCATTCGCCGCCATTTCCCCGGCGCATCCTCCTGCTCTCGATCGCCCCAGATTCCCTTATCACTGCTCTATAGTGCTCTCTGTCCTGTGTGTCCCGCGGTGTTAATCCTATCTGTTCCAGATCCAGTTTAGTTTCCTTGGCCCATGTGTAGTTCTTCTTTCCCCGGTTCACAAAGTCGAATACCTGTTTGACCAATCTATCGCCACTCATCCTGCTGAGATGCCCAAAGAATACCAGTCTGCGCTTCCTCATCCGTGAGACAATTTTTCTCTTCTTTTATTTAGTAATACAGTACAAAAGAGATGTAAAAACTACTGTAGGGTTAAAAACAACGCCATTTTAAAATAAAAAAAAAACAATTAATTTTTTTTAAAATACATACTAAAGTCTAATAAATCTAATTAGTAAACAATATATGGCTTTAAAATCATGCAACTATTCAAAGTTATACGATTTAAAAATAAACTTTAAATATAACTTTTAATATAATTGTAAAATAATTTTAAAAAACCCTAAAATTAATTAATTTTAAGTATAACTTTAACGTTATACAGTTATTTTAAAAAAATGACAATTTAAAATTGTAATACAACTCCTTGGAAAAATCCGGCGCGTTGTTCAGACGCAATAGCTTATAGCTAGTTTGAAATATATTACTATTGGACTAAGTTAACTAACATTAAAGATATACAACTGTAATAAACACGGGCTCGTTCTATTTTAGTCTCATCAAAATGGCATTAGAAGATGTAAAATTTGACTGTTTGTTAGCGAATAGTGGAAGTTTATACCACCGTATAATCGTGCAATCCATTATCAGTCAGATAGTACTGAAACATTTATCAAGGCCATTACAACAGGCGTATAATCAAAACAATGTTCAATGTTCTCAATCCCCCAATCAGGAAACATGTACCATAGTTCGTTACCGAACCAAAATCAAATGTCCTTCCGGTATATCAAAACATAATATAATGTTTAATTTTTACTTTCTTTTGCCTATATGAATATATAGGAAGGAAAGTATTGTTTTCATGTCGATTTTTCGAAATCGAGTTTTCACCGGATCTATACGTTTTCAGACCCGCTGAACCCAAAAAACATGTTTTTAGCGATTGGTCTGTGTGTGTGTGTGTGTGTGTGTGTGTGTGTGCGCGCGCGCGCGTGCGTGCGTGTGTGGGTGTGTGCGTGTGTGCGTGTGTGTGTGTGTGTGTGTAAACAGAATATCTCAAGAACGGAACATTGTACGAACTTGAAACTTGAAACGTACCACTACCGGACCCGACACGAACATTTTCATCAAAATCGGTCAATCGGAAGTAGTAGTTTAATCGTATAATTTTTCACTTTTTGCGATTTTCTCAAAAACTGGTCCTAAGATTTTTTTTAAAATCGCCTGGTTTACTAAATTTTTTATGCTCTACAAGATAGGGTAGGCGCAATCTTGGCTGAAATTCTTGGTAAGGGTGTTTTAACGTAAAAACTTGGTTTTTTAAGATTACGGCTTTATTATGCATTTCAGCGCAAAAATGTATATAGTAAAAGTTGTAGACAATTTTAAATCCTACAACTTTTATTTCAAACATTTTTTTGTATAACGCTTAATTTAGCGGTAATTAGCGATTTTTTTGGTTTTTTCTCACGAAAACGTGAAAAATCGATTTTTTTAATATTTCGGCTTTAGTACGCATTTTACGACAAAAGTGTATATAATAAAATTTATAGAAAATTAAGAGATCTACAACTTTTATTTAGAGTATTTTTCTCTACAGAGACTAGTTTAGTGTGAAAGAGTGATTTTCCGTATTTTTAAGCCTAACTGAGGTTGATTTTAATTTTGCGTCGTTCACTCATGATTAAAATAAGGTTATGTTTTTTAGGTTAGTTTTTTATTTATTTCTAATGTTAGGTTTATTGTTCATTATATGCATTGGCAAGAGAAAGTTGTGTGAGTGTTTCACACCAGATTATTTTTAAATATTTTACTTTAAATCTTTAACTCTACTATAAAGAACATCCAAAAGTTGAGAAAACTTGATATTACATTACAATTAACAAGAACAGGCACGATATTAATACAACATCCAGCAATACTAAATTTGGAACACAATGACCGTAAAATATATTAAAGTATGAAAATGAAAACAATAAAAAGTTCATATTGTCGAAGTTCATGTTGTCATTGGCGAAGTAAAAAAGCATATTTTAAAAAAATTCAAAAATTATATTGATATGTCTCATTTATCTTTTTCGACATAAACATGCGCAATGAATTAAGGGGAGACTGTACTTTGTATTTCGCCAAAGTTAAATTTTCTATTTTTAGGCACATATTTCATAGAATTGGTAAAATATAGAGAAATTAGACTTTAAACACCATAGGTGTCGGGTTTCTTCTCGAGCTACTGACTTTTTTCAATTTAATCTATGGACCATACCATTTTTTTTTAAATACTCGTATTACGAATAACATAAAATTTTTACAAATTGTTTTCTACGTTTTTTGCGTAATACTAATTTTTGGAGCACCTGAGGAAGTCATAAAAATGTCGGTATATGTGGATATACAAGATAATTAACTGGTAAAAATTTCAGCCTGATAGGTTTATAGGTTTCTGAGAAAAATGTAGCCTACCTAGTGTTAAAAATCTAAATTTACGGGAAAACGCAAGAAACAAGAAGGCACAAATCATATATACGAGTACATGTACATCATATATTATACAATGGAGGTTGAAATGATTTTTTGTAACGCATGAAATATGCCTTGCCTGAGTGAGATTCGAACCCACGACCGCATGATGAGAGGCGGTCGTGGGTTTAATGTTTATTGTGGCTTAAGTTTATTTAATGTTATCAATTTATTGTAATTAGTTGGGTATTTAGTAAGATTGTATTTAAGTAGATTTAAGATTGTACTTGTAGGTTTAAGTTACATCATTAATTGTCATTTATTACTCCGGCCACGCCGCTTCCGTGTCTCGCCTCAGAGGGGTAGATGGATCAGAATTCATAAGTGGATCAGAACCATGGAAGTACGTGCGCTGCACTTTGCCACAAGGTGAAGTTCGGTCACCAATGGGGTTTAGGCGGATCTGAATATTTTGAAGTTCGAAATTTCAAATTTGAAGGTTTTGAAGTTTTAGGTTAATGTTTGAAGTACGAAGGTCAGAAGTTTAAAAATTTCAAATTTGAATGTTTAAGGTTTGATGGTATTGAAATTTGAGTTTCTTTTAGTTTTCTCAGCAACCTGGTGAGTTAAAGACGACTTTAGCTACATGGTCTTGAAGTACTTTGAAAGGAGCACAAAAAATATTTTTACACTTTTTCGCTACGATGCACCGTTTAGAAGATAAATAGTACTACCCGCTACCATAGGGATGGGGGATTGTTTGTGATTTTGAACGATAGTTTATTAATTATTTAATTTACCTAGATCCCGAAACGGACCTTAGAGATAACTGTCACAATATTATGGTTTCAAATTTAATTTTATCGTAAAGTTAAGAAATGATTGTTTTAACCCTTTATAGGTCATTGGTAATGACCTATAACCCATTGGTACACTGACCATTAGCCAGTGGTAAGTATACTTACCACTGGCAATAATAATAAATAATGCAGTTGAACCTTATTGCAATTTTATGGTGTCATATATTATGTTATGTTATGTGTATGTTATATTATGTTGTTATGTTATATTATGTTGTGTTATATTATGTTATATATTATGTTGATTTTATAAAAGAATCAGCAAAAATTGCCACTTATTTCCACAACTTGGCAGGCATCATTTGCCCTGCATGGTCAGGCCATCTTTAAATCATGCAAATTCCTCAAAATGATTGGCTATACCCAATCCTACCCCTTTTAGAATCGGTCACATTCATTTGCAAAATCAATACAGACTTAAGTTTTAAATTGGCCGGCCCATTGATGTAGTGGTTAACGCAAACTGGCGTGTACGCCGGGGTCCCGGGTTCGATTCCTGGCCAGGTCTGGCATTTTTTCATCGCTCGTCTTCATCTATCCTTTTTCTCACCGTCTACATTAGCAGAAATTGCAAAACAGTCGGATGTAAAAATAAGAAAAAAATGTAATTTACTAATTAATCTTTATTGACTAAATTTTTATTTCTGTGCTATATGCCTTACAAGTGCCCATAACAGACAGGTGGAGTGTCAAATCATGTACACTCTATCTGTTCATTGCAGGGCTAAAATAAATAGTTCTGTTTCTTATCACATGGTCAGCCAATTAAATGACGGAATCATTTAAGAACAGAAGAGGTAGAGGTGTAAAAGACACTAATCAGAGTTATCTCCTCTGGAAGTAATGAATTTCATTATACAGCCAAGCCCTGTGGTGAATGAAGTGAAGGTGTCATTTGCAGAGTGGAAAATTTATGTGGTTTTCAGAGGGCCCGGCATGCTGGAAAGCGTACTTTTTCACTCCGTGAGGAAGGCAATGGTAAACCACCTCACTCCTCGTTTTACTTAGTAAAACCTCTACAGGTTCAAACCAGCCTTTCGGCTGATGACGTAAACAACAACAACAACAACATATTATGTTCATTGGTAAGTAGGGTATCCAAATATTGAAATTAGGATGCAGCGACCCTTTGCTTCCTGAGTTCCACAAATGTAGTAAGTATTTATACCAGCGTACGCTACCGTGTTGTTTTGTTGTTACTTTTGTACAGAGATTAGACAATTCAAGTTTTTTTGGGAAAGCAAAGATTTATGCTAATATAAAGTTAAGATAAGTTATTCTACAAGTTTTTTGCTACATAGAACTACAAGTTTTTTTAGTGAGCTATATTACCATTAAACATTAAGTGATTCCTATTTCAATAAACATTCCTTGGTAAGTAGCCTATACTTACCAGGAAGTAAAGTAAAAAACAATTTTACTGTTCTGGCAATAGAAATATATTTTTTAAGTCCATATGAAGCAAAATTTAATAGTTTACAACATATATATTTTTCGCTGTGTTACTGCCCTTTAAAGGGTTAAAGAATGAAGTTTTAAAAATGCTACATTAGTAAAACATTCAATTTTTTTACTTTCTCTTGCCTATATGAATATATAGGAAAGTATTGTTTTCATGTCGATTTTTCGAAACCGAGTTTTCACCGGATCTATACGTTTTCAAACCCCCTGAACCCAAAAAACATGTTTTTAGCGATTGGTCTGTGTGTGTGTGTGTGTGTGTGTGTGTGTGTGTCTGTGTGTCTGTGTGTGTGTGTATACAAAATATCTCAAGAACGGAACATCGTACGAACTTGAAACTTGAAACTTAAGTTACATACCACTACCGGACCCAACACGAACATTTTCATCAAAATTGGTCAAACGGAAGTAGTAGTTTATTCGTATAATTTTTCACTTTTTTGCGATTTTCTCAAAAACTGGTCCCACGATTTTTTTTAAAATCGCCTGGTTTACTTAATTTTTTATTTTCTACAAGATAGGGTAGGCGCCATGTTTGCTGAAATTCTCGGTAAGGCTTTTTTCACGTAAAAACATTGTTTTTTCAAGATCGCGGCTTAATTATGCATTTTACCGCAAAAATGTATGTAATAAAAGTTGTAGAGAATTTAAAAACCTACAACCTTTATTTCAAACAATTTTTTATATAATGCTTAGTTTAGCGGTAATTAGCAATTTTCTGTTTTTTTCTCACGAAAAAGTGTGAAAAATTGATTTTTTAAAGATTTCGGCCTTAGTATGCATTTTACGACAAAAGTGTATATAATTAAATTTATAGAAAATTAAAAGCTCTACAACTTTTATTACTAGCATTTTTCTCTACAGAGCCTAATTTAGCGTGAAAGAGTGATTTTCTGTATTTTTAAGCCAAACTGAGGTCTATTTTCATTTTGCGTCTTTCATTCATGATTAAAATAAGGTTATGTTTATTAAGGTTAGTTTTTTTGTTTATTTCTAATGGTTTATTACTAATGTTAGGTTTATTTTTAATTATTTGCATTGGCAAGAGAAAGTTGTGTGAGTGTTTCACACCAGATTTTTTGTTTTTGAAAATTATCCACTAATTAAGTTCAACAGATTTTGTTTGATGAAAGTAACTTGGTCGCATTGTATAATTCCATGTAATCAATACTTGTAATTCGATGAATATGGATAAAGGGTAAATAATGCAAATACATTATGATAGAGAACTCAAAATGGAGTTGTGTTATCCACTGGTATCAAATTGATTGAACGGGTAGATACAAACTAGGTTAGAAACTGATAATTAATTAAGTTCCATCAGAAATGATTGCATTTTTTTACTCCGTTATTTTCTTTTCATTAATAAATGCGTTTAAAACCGACATTTGTTTTACCATAGTTTTATGAGCTTAAATTTAATTAATGTTTGTTTTTATAAGTTGTTTACTCAAAGAATATTGTAATAGTTAAATTCAATGCCATATAATTTAATCTTGCGTGTTGTTATGTTTTTCTTGGTTTTCTACTGAGAAAATTATTTGCTTACTTGTGAAACCTCAAAATTATATATTTTGTGTTTATTAGTGGCAATTTTATAATTTTCATTTATCATTTTCTTTTGTCCGACCATTCGTCACACCCAAATGTCAGAAATTACAAGAGATAGCAACAAACGGTTTTCGGATTCGTAATCTACACAAAATGGTAGTGTGTCTGGTGTTTCAACCAGATTTTTACTTTCTCTTGCCTGTATGAATATATAGGAAGGAAAGTATTGTTTTCATGTCGATTTTTCGAAATCGAGTTTTCACCGGATCTATACGTTTTCAGACCCCCTGAACCCAAAAAACAATACCAAAAGATAACTGATGAGTTAAACACTAAAAATGAGTTAAACACGGGCAAGTGCAAACAGTTGTATTAAACTAGTCACAGATATTAATTTTAATGATATGAAATAAACAATCTGAAATGATAAACAACGAATCACTGGAATTGTCTACTCTCCTGTTATAATTCAAGCGCATTTGTCTTTTATTACTTGTGACCAATAATAAAACTGAGTCTATAATAAAAACTTACTAATCATAAATAATGTTGTAATAATAGTAAATAATGTAACGAAAAATAACAATTTAAGCGTAACAAAAGTAAAAGTTTTTGTTATTAATGGTAACCTAATGTTCGATTTATGAACATTTTCTAACAAATGAATTGAACGTGTTTTTATTATATTAAGCTTAGAGCGAATTAGTGTTGTATGGAATTTTGTTTCTGATCATTCTGTGCGTATTATTAATTAATACGCATGCGCACTTGTATTGCTGGTTGCCTACGTCGGAGTACTCTTAGCGTAGACAGACTCTAGCAGGCTACCGCTTGTAAGCGACCAGTGACCAGCGACCTGCGACCAACGTTCATTGTTCGCTTACCCTTATAAATTAGTAATATACGGCAAGAGAAAGTAATCTAGAAGTATAATAAATCTTACAAACTAAAACACACACAAAGAAAGAACCAATATTTATTTATTTCGTAAGCATCACTTCTAACTTATTTATTACTTCTTTCTACATTTTTAAGCTATTGTTGTTGTTTAGGTCAACAGCCGAAAGACTGGTTTGAACCTCTAGAGGTTTTACTAAGTAAAACGAGGAGTGAGGTGTTTTACCATTGCCTTCCTCTCTGAGTGGAAAAGTACGCTTATCAGCATGCCAAGCCCTCTGAAAAGCACATGTTTTCCACTCTAAATGACAACTTTACTTTATTCATCACAGGGTCTGGCTGTACAATGAAATTCATTACTTTCAGAGAAGATAACTCTGATTAGTGTCTTTTACACCTCTACCTCTTCTGTTCTTAAATGATTCAGTCATTTAATTGACTGACCATGTGATAAGAAACAGAACTATTTATTTTAGCCCTGCAACGAACAGATTGAGTGTAAATAATTTGACATTCTACCTGTCTGTTATGGGCAGTTTAAGCTATTATTGAATTCATTTTGTATTTAATTTAATTTGTTTAAACCTATAAAATAAATACAAAGGTTAATCGTAAATCCACTGGTCGTGAAGTCATGTATAAAGCTGACATACGTGTTGAAGGAAGTTTTTAAATGCTGGACATTATTCTTAGACTCGAAGCTATCTAAACGTAACAAGATTGATTAGTTACAGTACAAGATTTAAAAGTCGTCTGTTAAAAGTGAAGCAACTCAAAGGGATGGGGGAGGCTTGTTATAAATTTCTTGTTTACGTTTAAAAATCAATTTAGAATCAACTGAGAAACATAAAAGGAAAACGGCATTACCACAATAAATAAAAGATAATTTGTACAAATTTTCTTGAATGAAATTTTTTTCGATTCTATATACAAAGAAAAATATTTACATAAACAGTGACCGACGTTTTCCATTTTAGAAGATAAATAAAATTTGAGTAAATATTTACGTATCAAAAAGGTAGGTAAAGCCGTTTGCTATTGTTATTTCAAAATGTACAGAACGTAACTTTGCGAATGCCTATCGGCATATTTATTTATATTAAAAATCGATTACAACTGTCCATAATTCAGTTTTACTACCTAACAATTCTGGAACAAAAATACTGATTCTATTATTAAATTAGAATATTGTAGATTCCTGCTCAACTGGGATGTCGGAAAACATTCTATCCTGTATTGTGAGTATTCCAATTAACTCAATATATCTTGTAAAAGCAATTTTTAAACCAATTTTTTATTGTAATTGCTTTTAAAAAAGAACACAAAATTAAAATCCCTTTAGTCCACAATCTGATTAATATTATAATCTAAATTTTAGCCGGTTCATTTAAAATCGCATGCATCTATTGCTTCGTCATTAGCGACTACAAGGGTTATGGAACAATACTAAACATTTTAGAGCGATGAAATTTCATCCACGTAATTTTTACATGTTTCAATGTCTTCTTCTTCTTCTTCTCTTAAAGTGTTAGGCATTTCTACCTGTTCCGGCACCCATCTTTTCTTCGGCCTGCCAATATCTCTACTTCCCACTTGTTCATATCTTCTCGCTACACTAGGCAAGCGGCTTTCTGGCATTTTATTTAAATGATCGATCCACTGGGCACAATACTATTTTTATTTTTGTTTCAATGTACCGGAATTAACTTAACTTGAATGTAATTCAGTTTATAGTATTTCTGGTCATTATTATTTTTGAGAAAATTGCAAAAAAAAATGAAAAATTACAGGAATAAAATACCACTTTTCTCAGGCCGATTTTGATAAAAATGTTCATGTTGGGTCCCCGTTGTGGTATCTAACTCAAGTTTCAACTTCGTACGCTACTCCGTTCTTGAAATATTTTACACACACACACGCGCGCGCGCACACACACGCGCACACACACACACACAAACTTACAGACCAATCACTAAAAACGTGTTTTTCGGTTCAGGGGGGGTCTGAAAACGTTTAGATCCGATGAAAACTCGATTTCAAAAAATCGACATGAAAACAATACTTTCCTTCCTATATTTATGTTCATATAGGCAAGAGAAAGTAAAAATATGTATTGCTTGAATCCCAACTCCGTGTAGTTGGAAGGAATGCAGTGCGTAAGTATAGTAGTGGGAGAATGAATAAGTAGTGTTTCACAGCAGATGCATTTGTTGTAGTAGCGTGTACTAAGTAAACTAAAAAAAATTTCTTATCATCCGGCGCATTAATTTAATAAATACCTACCGGGTTATTAACTTAATCGGATTCATAATGTTTAACTTGCCAATTTATATCAAAATATGTAAATAAATTAATGTAATAAATACAAACAAATGTGTTAAATACGGAAAGTTTGAAAACGAATGTTTTTTGTCAGAGTAATACAACAATCGTTCTCCCAGCATGCGTCACTCATTCATAATACCTCACCCGTACCCTTCACCCCGCAACTACACGGAGCTTGGAATCGCAGAATATAATATGAAACATTAAGTGGTTTTACTATTACATAATAATCAAGAATTACAACGTACTTATCTAAGGCTGAAAACACACTGCATCAGTCAAAACAGCCTGGGTATGTTCGGAACTGTCTGGAGCTGTTCGAAGCAATTCTAAGTAACCGTTTTAGTATAGAGTCAAGCGGGGAGCAAACACATTGGCAAGGCAAACGTTTTGTTTGCTTCAGTCTGGTCCAATCACACCCAGTCATTACCTTATGTTGTTTGTTGAATTGCGGTTTTCTGCAAACATTTTCAAGCAAAGGTACGTACATCAACGCTTTTATTTTCTTTCAATTTTATTAAGACCAATAATTAATAATTTTATTACTTTATTTTATCTGTTATTTATTTTAATCTTTAAAAAAAAAATACAGAATAGAGAATTATATAGTCCAATATCAATCAGATGATTTGTATACACATGTTTGTACGAAAATGTAAGCTACATAAGCTAGGATGTACGTATCATCACTCAAAAAAATTGAATTTATTGCCTACAACACAATAATACAATAATTGTTCATGAAAATATAATTCTCAAAATTTAGCAAACATTAAAACACAAAAAAATTTGTAGTACACTGAGGTTATACAGTTTATTAAAGTATTTTATTTTTTAAAAAACAAAATTTTTTGAGTTGCAGAAGTCTGATCGTTTAAGCACCTATGCATATTATTAGGAATTTATAATACTAAGGATTATAAAGTATATTTGTTTGTATTTTTATTAAATAATTTTATTTGAAATTGTATTACATATTTTATTGAATTTTACTACTACTGACTTTAGTTGAACAACGTCCACCGATCTACAATTTTAAAATGAAAGAACACTGCAACCGAGTAGTTATTGATAAATTGTGGGATGAAATTTCGCGTGAGATGGGCGCTATATAGTAATGTTGCAATTTTATGCATAAAATAAAAACAGATTATAAAATCAACATTTAACATTATTTATTGGTTTCACATGTCACAAGCAGCTTCTCATCTAGTTTAATATTATTCCGAAAATTATAATCTACTTTTGTAATCCTATGCTGAATGAAACTTACTAAATAATCAAAACTTGCAGGACTCATGCTAGTAAAATTACAATACTTGTTAGGGTACTGCTTTAATTCACTTAAAAGTGAACTAGTATTATAATTATTGTTATCTTAATTTCTACATTGATTATAAGGGTGCACCCAATACTTCCGCCAGATATTTAAATAACGGGTGATTCAAAAAGAGCGCCGGTTTTTAAACGGCTGGTAAATTTTTGTTTATCGGTTGGCAACATTGTTAGACCTCATTTCTATTTCGGAGAACATTCCGATTGACGATTCAGTTGTAGTTTCTCTTGTTCGCAGTGTAGTACTCTCGCAGTCTGTGTCTAACCATGGAGAAGTTTACTATTGCACAACGAGTGTTAATCGTCAAAACATTTTACCAGAGTGGAGAGAGTTATGCGGCTACTGTCAGGCGACATCGCGGTACTCTAGGACGTAATGAAGCACCGAATGAATCAACAGTTCGCAGGCTCATGAAAAAGTTTTTTGAGACGGGTTCAACAGTCGATCTTAAAAGTTCTGGACGTCGTCGTTCTGGCCGAACTGAGCAGAACGTTGCGTTGGTTCGTGACAGTGTGGCTGTTAGCCCAGCAAAATCAATACGTCGCCGTTTTCAACAATTGGGTTTACGATGTTCGTCTGTACGGAGAATTCTTCGGTACGATCTCCAATATCACCCGTATAAAATTCAGTTGCTGCACGAGAAACAATGTTGTTGCTCCGTGAACGGTTCCAGGATCGCATTATTTCTCGTAATTCCGACCATCAATGGCCACCAAGGTCGTATGACTTGACGCCTTGTGACTTTCATCTTTGGGGTCATCTGAAGTCATTGGTGTATGCCAATAAACCCCGAAACATCAATGACTTGAAGGAGGAAATTCGACGGGTTATCGGGCAAATGGAAGTCGAAACTTGTCGTGCAGTAATATCCAATTTCATGGACGGAGTTGATGCGTGCCAGCGCAGTAGAGGAGGACACATGCGTGACATCATTTTTCATACATGAAATCGGAAGGTAAGATGAACTTGTTGATGTACTATTTATTTTCAGTTTTTCAATAAAATAAATCTCTTAATTTGATATATCAAAACCGGCGCTCTTTTTGAATCACCCTATATATTCCAGATATTTAAATATATTGATGATTTTGATTGAAGCAATAAGCACTGCCATAAAACAGGTACACAATTTTCCACTTCTTCATCTGAAGAAGTAACTTAATAAAGTGAAAGTGAAGTATCTTAATATAGTACACGCACGTCTATTAATTATTACGGTTCACAATTGACTGACTGTGTTTGGCTGCAGTGTGGGTTGAAGCTGTTCGAGTCACGTTCAGTCGCAAACAAACATTTTGTTTCGGTTTGCTTCAACCAAATTGACTGATGCAGTGTGTTTTCGGTTTTAAGACAACGTGATTCGTTTTCGCCTTGTGACTTTTACCGCTTTCCAAAGCTTAAGGAACATGTCAAGGGCATGCGTTTCTTTTCGAATGCAAACTGATAGTGTAGGTGAGGAAATGGTACGATTTTCCAAATCATACGAAATGGTACAAACCGAAACCAAATGGTACGATTCCAAACCGTAGTACGTTGGCGTAAATGTGCGGCTGTTAACTGTGATTATGTGGAAAAGTGATTATGTCGGTGAGTAGGGAAGAGTTAAATCTATCATTTCACACTAATAAGTAAACAATATTTCCATTACTAATAAAGTTATAGCGATGGAGGCATTACTTTTCAATACACCCTCGTAGTATGTGTAATAGCCATAGGTTGTTTACATTTTGTAGCACATGCGTGTCGTGAACGCGTTTACTGAATTAGTTTTTTGCCATTTATCGAAAGTTTTCTGATTTATAAGGAACATTTTCTCTAAAACTATCGAACGAATTTCTTTTAAATTTTTGGAACCATTTTAATAGACTTCTCTACATATGCTTAGTTTTCGAGGTTAAAAATTGCAAAACTATATATTTAAAAAAATATTTTGTACTTTTGGACATCGAAAAAATAAACAATTTTTTTTTCTGTTCCAGATATTTAAATATAAAATAACTCAACTTTTGTACAAAGGTATGTTTAAACTACTGTAAAAAACTTTGAAAGATTGGTTAAATAATTTCTGAGAAAATGTTTCTTATATTAACATGCTAAAAGGTAGGGATTCCGAGTTCCATTAAGCTGAAAATAAACGAATCAGGAAAAAAAATATTGTTTTTTTTGTCATAAGTCTCTCGACTGGTTTGATGCAGTTCTCCAAGCTGTTCTATCTTGCGCAAGTCGTTTCATATTAACATACCTGTAACACCCTACATCATTTGTGATTTGCTTTATAAACTCTAACCTTTACCTCCCCCTACAATTCACTCCCTCAATATTACCCTCCATTATTGATAGACCTGGATGTCTTAAGATATACACCACTAGCCTATCCCTTCTTCTGGTAAGATGCTTCCATATACTTATTTTTTCATCCACTCGCCTAAGAACCTCTAAATTACTTATCTTGTCCACCCACCTAATCTTTAACATTTTCTTATAATACCAAATTTCAAAAGCTTCTATCCTCTTCCTTTCTACAGCTCCTATCACCCATGTTTCACTCCCGTATAAAAAATAATTATCTTAATTATTTTACTAGAGTAACATCAATAATTGGAATTGAGTAGAAAAATGGCGGGCTAAATTTTCCCATTTAACTTATCACTTAACTTTTATTTGAGACGTATTACGTGTCCTATAACAATGTGGTAGTTAAGGAAAACAGGATTATTGAATAAGTTCTTTTTATTGTCATCAAAAAAGGAAACTTATATAAAGTTTAAAGGATGAGAAAATTACGAAGTTGTATAAAGTGGAAAAGTCATCTGTTGGAGACACGGCTTTCCCTACAATGCCACTTTTCAGTGTTGCGAGACTTTTCCATCTTTACCACCTCGCTGTTATTTAACCGCTTTTGTTATGCTTCTTCTCATATTCTACTTCTTCTTCCGGAAGGTCGGAACAACTTTTGTTTTGTTTTATTGTTTGTTTTTCTTTTCACTTTCTCAAAACTATTAGGCTGCAAATATTGTTCAAAAAAACTACAAGTTTGATGATACTTTTGAAATACATTTAGAAAACCGTGGAAACCTGGTGAAAAGTAACTCGTTTTATAATTATTTTAACATCAACATTAAGTTTCTCGTTTAAATTAAAAACTAATAATTAATTATTTAATTTTTCTATCCAATTATTAGTTAAAAAAAGGTTTGCTACAGTTGTTTCAAATTATGAAGACAGTAACTTTTTTCCTAAGGTATATCTTAGATTTTCTTCAAACAATTACCCTGTTTGAAATAAAAAAATTCCATCTACAATTTTTTTAAATTGGTTTTATTACTAGTTTTAATTTATTTTTACTGTTGTAATTAATAGTATAATGTTACATAAAATATGTTAATAAAAACTGTATTTATCTCGCATAAATTATTCTACATACTATTTAAACTATATTTTACAACGGTGACTATAAATTCTTATAAAATGTTGGAAAAACAAATCGGTTACTACTTTAAACAGCTGATATGGTAATTTCCAAATTATGAAAATAATCCCTCTAGCGATAACAACTACAGTGTAATAATAACAAAAAAAAATCCCTCTTTAATTACTTCACACGTTCCCTATTTAAACAATACTGTCTTCAAAAATTGAAGCCACTGAACATGTTTTATATAAAAGACTTACGTATACATCAGGAAAATCGCCAAGACAAACCAAAGAAATAATAATTTTATAATTTGAAAGGTTTAAAATGTGATAAACTGGAAAAAAAAACTCTGTGGTATTAAGTAAACTGGATAATATAAACAATTTTAAAATATTGAAAAGGCGGCAAAGTGGATGTTTCTCTTATAAATAATTGAAGATTGATGTAAATAACTGAAGAAAAATATAATAAAGTACAGCGTACTCAAAATAAAGAGGGAGAATACAGGCTCAGAAGTAACGAAGAAGTATATTCCTTCACCACACCCATAAGAGAAGTCATCCAGCAGAGACGACTGGCATTCTTCGGCCACATAGCGAGGATGCACGACTCCAGACTAACGAAGCAGTTATGGAAGTACTGGGAGGGCAGGAAAACTACAACGAGATGGCACAAGGAGATCCACGAGACGATGCTGGTGAATGACATTACGGGCGAAACACTTCTCAATAGAACAGAAATGAAGCAGAAAATTGAGAATCTAAAGTGCTTGGGAGGGCCGAGGAGAACGGGAACGGCCTGGACGGAGGAGCGAAAAAGATCACATGCAGAAAAAATGAAGGCAGCATGGGTCATCCGGAAACTGGCTGGAACTAAGAGAAATGCATCCCTAGTAGGATCTAACAAGAAATAATAATAATAATAAAGTACAGCGTTACTGAGTGAAAAATATGCTTATCAGCATGCCAGGCCCTTTGAGAAGTTGCTACCGATTTTCCACCCTGCAAATACTACAAGGTTACGCTGTTAAATGAAATTCATTACTCTCTGAGGAGATAACTCTGACTAGTATTCTAAACAACTCTAACTTTTCTTCTTATATGTTTCAATTATATAATTGGCTGATCATGTTGTTGTTGTTGTTGTTGTTTAGGTCATCAGCCAAAAGGCTGGTTTGAACCTGTAGAGGTTTTACTAAGTAAAACGAGGAGTGAGGTGGTTTACCATTGCCTTCCTCACTGAATGGAAAAGTACGCTTATCAGCATGCCGAGCCCTCTGAAAAGCGCATATTTTCCAATCTGCAAATGACACCTTCACTTCATTCACCACAGGGTCTGTATAGTGAAATTCATTACTTTCAGATAAGATAACTCTGATTTGTGTCTTTTACACCTCTACCTCTTCTGTTCTTAAATGATTCAGTCATTTAATTGGCTGACCATGTGATAAGAAACAGAACTATTTATTTTAGCCCTGCAACTAACAGATCGAATGTAAATAATTTGACACTCCACCTGTCTGTTATGGGCAGTTATGGGCTGATCATGTTAAGAAACAGAATTATTTTTTTTAGCCCTGGAACTATCAGATCGAGTGAAAATAATTTAACATTCCATCTGTCTGTAATGGGCATCTTAAAGTTTAATAAATTGAATAAAACATAGGGCGTTAAGGACATGGAATTATTAACCCTTTCAGTGCCGAAACAATATTTAAAAGTTTCATCTAAAGCCATTTAATTTGAATAAGGGTGAACAAAAAGTGCCAGCCCTTATATCGAAAACTTGCGGGCATAACTCAGCATTACCAACCAAACGTTCAACGTTACAGAAAATGAAATTTCCTGTTAAAAATTAATTTTTATTGTGTTCATAAAAAAATGAAATTGTTCTAACACTAAAAATATTCAAAATATTTTTTAGTTTATTTAAATTTGCATAGGCACCTTGTTTATTAGCAACTACTGTGGGTTTTGGTACATTAACGGTAGTTTTAACGTGTTAAAATTTTTTCAAATGACACCTTCACTTCATTCACCACAGGGTCTGGCTGTATAATGAAATTCATTACTTTCTGAGGAGATAACTCTGATTAGTGTCGTTTGCACCTCTACTTCTTCTGTTCGTAAATGATTTAGTCATTTAATTGGCTGACCATATATGATAAGAAACAGAACTATTTATTTTAGCCCTGCAGCGAACAGATTGAATGTAAATAATTTGACACTCCACCTGTCTGTTATGGGCGTTAAAACAATTTAGGGTTTAGAGTTGAGGCGTTAAAAAAATTTTATGGGCGTTTAAAATTGACATAAGCGTTTTGAAATTGATTGCATGAAAAAATTAAAATGTACAATGAACCCGTTTATTTAATAATCTTTTCTAATGTTAATAAATACTTAATAACAAAAAAAATTAAATTACACTTGGAACAAAAAAAATGTATACGCATATAAACTATACTAAAAACGTTGGTAAAAAGCTCTTGAGAATTTCAAAATGTAAGTGGAGACGAAGTATAAAATGATGGAGCGTGAAGGATCCTTTGGGAATAAACGTGAGGTATTACACGACACCTGGCATCGACGTCGCAACGTCACAGACACTGACAACATACATGGGTTTCGTTACAATTTATGCTATGACAGATTATAAATTGTTGAAATTCATATAACGTGCATCTACAGTGTGAGGATGTTGCTACAAATGGCACACCACCTGTTCCCGTATATTATAATATTAACGTTCACGTTAACGTATTGCATACCTACAGTGTTTTGTATCAAGAAAAGCAATAATGTTAGGTTAGGTTATTCGTAAAATGCGTTCCTAAATCTTGCGTTTAATGAAACGCTCGTTATCTTCTACCGTTTAATATATTTGTGGACAATACTCCAATCATATATATCGTGAACTTAATTTAAATTAATTAAAACTAATTAAGGATTACGAATGTCATCGTTTTAATCACTTAAATACAATATTAAAAGCAACAACAACTACTTACAATTAATCTTTTATACAATAATACAAATCTGTACTTCAGAAGTAACTGGTGTTAACTCCTGTCACCAGATGGCGACATTAAGTGGCGAGTTGAAACCTTTACATTTTTGTGGCCCTAAAAAGGGCCGTTCAAGAGGTGGTCATCTTGATGGGAAGCGTCGGTCGTAGTCGCCGTAGCGGTCGAGGAGCTGGGCGACACGGCGTGTCGTCGTCCAGCGTAGACGTCATCTTCTTTCCTCGCAGTAGTGCGTCGATAGCTGCTTCGTCGGATCCGGTGGGCGAAAGGCTCGGTCCAGGGACCACTGTTAGCATCGCTCGCGTCAGCGGGTGCAGAAAATTTTTCAACGTGCAGAAAATTTTTCGGTTGATTCTGCGCGTGTTTGTGGTGCTCATGTTGAGACTGTGACGTCGAACGCGATTTAGAATCTTAACTTTGTAACTTTAAAGCTACAAGAAGATTAAAATCGTCTGCAATTCCTCATCATAAGATACCAACTCGCGGAACTGTTTAAAATTTTAGTGAAAGAAATTTGAGAGTTGAAAAAGAGGACAATAGTAAAATTTCTTGTTTCGCAAGAAAAAATTATGGTTGTTACGTACCTCCTATAGCTAATGAAAATAATCCTATTTCACACCGAACCTACAACGCAAAAGAATCTGAAGAATTTATAGCTTTGAGAAACGAAAATTTGTGTCTGCGAGAAAAAATTACTGAAATTTTGCAAGAAATAACTTATATTAAAATCAAAAACACAGATTAAAAAAAACTTACTTAATACGAGTTTAAAACATTCTTTTGCGGAAAATAACATATAACATTAGGTTTAACTGGTAAATATTCACAACCATTTTATTTTCCTACAAGTAGGCTACCGAATATCATTTATTTATTTATACTGAGTGATTCACGAAGATATGCAGAAACTTTGGGAGTCCATTGTACACGTAAAAATAATGAAAAAAGTTTATATAAACATGGGTCCGGAATTGTTTCGTTACCGAGTTACGGCTAGCGAAAGATTTCGCCCGGATTTCAGCTCACCAGGTGAAATGAGGTCTTCCTGAAATTCTAGTAAGGTAGATTAAGGGGAGAATTCAATCGTTTCTTATGGTTTTTGATCTGATAAATTGAATAAAACAGGTCCCAGAACTGTAAGTTAAATAGTTTTTGAGATAATCAGTGTCAAATGCAAAAAATGGAGTGAAGAAAACACATTTTTTCATCTTAGTTTTTCCGGTTAATTTGACTTTGTACTCTTATGAATAAAAATTAATTTAATCACACACCTATTCGCTTTCTGTGTACGTTATTTACACCGGTTTGTTCAGAATAAAATTTTCTATAGGCCTATGTTTTATTCAAAAATTTTAACTGTTTCTTGGTGAAATAACAAAGTTATTCTTGCCCAAAGATGAAAATATGTGTTTTCACTCCATTTTTTGCATTTGACACTGTTTTTCTTAAAAACTATTTAACTTACAGTTCTGGGACCTGTTTTATTCAATTTATCAGAGCAAAAACCATAAGAAATGATTGAATTCGCCCCTTAATCTACCTTACCAGAATTTCAGGAAGACCTCATTTCACCTGGTGAGCTGAAATCCGGGCGAAACCTTTGCTAGCCGTAACTCGGAAACAAAGCATTTCCGGACACATGTTTATATAAACCTTTTTCATTATTTTTACATGTACAATGAGCTCCTAAAGTTTCTGCATATCTTCGTGAATCACTCTGTATCACAAATTTATATTACAGACTTGTTTAAATATGTATGTTTCATAATGTGAATATCTTAAGACAATCTGTTTACTTAAATCGTCAACGAAAGCTGGCAAGTAATTATTTTATATTATACTTACATTTCATTACAATCCTTAAGTATCATCATTATTGTCGCTGTTATTATTATTGTAGACAAAACATAATTATTATATCCTAATATTAGTCTTTAATGTAGAAGGACATAGTTAAAAAAAAAATCTGGTGTGAAACACTCGCACAATTTTCTCTTGCCAAAGCAAATAATTTAAACAATATAACCTAACATTAGTAATAAAACATTAGAAATAAACAAAAACCTAACCTCAAAAACGTAACCTTATTTTAATCATGAGTGAAAGGCAAAATGAAAATCAACCTCAGTTTGGCTTAAGAATACGGAAAACCGCTCTTTCACGCTAAACTAGGCATTGTACAAAAAAATGCTTTAAATAAAAGTTGTAAATAATTTAATTTCCTATAGATTTTATTATATACACTTTTGTCGTAAAATGCATACTAAGACCGAAATCTTAAAGAAATAGATTTTTTACACGTTTTCGTGAGAAAAAACCAGAAAATTGCTAATTACCGCTAAACTAAGCGTTATACAAAAATATGTTTAACATAAAAGTTGTAGAATTTTAAATTCTCTACAACCTTTATTATATACATTTTTGCGGTAAAATGCATATTAAAGCCGTAATCTTAAAAAAACAATTTCCTTACGTAAAAACACCTTCACCGAGAATTTCAGCCAACATGGCGCCACCCTATCTTGTAGAGCATAAAAAATGTAGTAAATCAGGCGATTTAAAAAATCGTAAAGCCAGTTTTTGAGAAAATCGCAAAAAAGTGAAAAATTACACGAATAAACTACTACTTCCGGTTGACCGATTTTGATGAAAATGTTCGTGTCGGGTCCGGTAGTGGTATGTAACTTAAGTTTCAAGTTTGTACGATGGTCCGTTCTTGAGATATTTGTACACACACACACACACACACACACACACACACACAGACCAATCGCTAGAAACATGTTTTTTTGGGTTCAGGGGGTGTGAAAACGTATAGATCCGGTGAAAACTCGATTTAAAAAAATCGACATGAAAACAATACTTTCCTTCCTATATATTCATAGAGGCAAGAGAAAGTAAAAAATGTTGCTTTCCGCACCGGTGACGTCATTTGCTAGTGACGGTATGTACTCATAACGGCCGTTCATGCTAGTGACTACTATCGTCTCTTCCATTTACCGTGGTACTTACTGTGTACAGCTACAGACCCCTGAATTGTTGGAAATATGCAAATAGCAATACTTATCTTAACCATTTAAGTTTGACCATTTTGTCCGTAGAATATTAGTAGATTAGATCGGCTTAAGTTTGATTAATCGTGCTATTTACATATAGGTTCGGCTTAAGTTAGATGTATTCTACACTGAAACAGCATTCTATAGCCACAGAGAATTTACAGTAGATAATTATGATTATTCTCTTCTGGTAACGGTTCAGTGTAATTTTAAGACACACTATTAACTAACTCTACATGCAGTAGTGAGCCAAAGTTTACAAGTTACAGTTTAAGCTTCTTAACACTTCACAACTTTAGAACTTTAGGATGGAAGTAACTTGTTAGCAAGTTTAAAATAATAATTACTATTATTTCGTTTGAATTTTCTTTAAATAAGTTTTATTTAATTATTTATTAAGATTCAAGTTTATTTACTGTATTATAAAATTGTCTTATACAGTGTGTTTCACATATTGTACCCACGCTTTCTGAACTCATTGTACTAAAAGAAATAATGAAAAAAGTTCATGAAAACATAGATCCGGAAATACTTTGTTAGTGAATTACGGATAGCGAAAGATTTCGCCCAGAATTTAGTACCTGGGTAAAATGAAGAATTACTGGAATTTTGGGAAGGTAAATGGAGCGTGGGTACACTATGTGAAATACCCTGTATAAGACAATTTTATAATACAGTAAATAAACTTGAATCTTAATAAATAATTTAATAAAACTTATTTAAAGAAAATTTAAACGAAATAATACTAATTATTATTTTAAACTTGCTAACAAGTTACTACCATCCTAACGTTCTAAAGTTGTGAAGTGATAGTAAAATAAGCAGAGAAAACAAAGCTAGGATCTTCAATCAGTGTATCACTCCAGTAATGATATATGGTTCAGAAACGTGGCCGCTGACAAAAGAGATTGTATACCAAATGCAAAAAACGCAGAGAGCTATGGAAAGATCTATTCTGGGAGTCAGGCTGAGAGATAGAAATAGGAATGAATGGATAAGATCCCAGACCGGCCTGGAGGATGTTGGCAGGGCGATGGCTAGAGGCAAATGGAGATGGGCGGGACGCGTGGCGAGAATGGAACCAGAGAGATGGGCAAGGAGGATCCTTGATTGGCGACCATATGATGGAAGAAGATCAAGGGGAAGGCCGGAGAGAAGATGGGAGGACGACATAAAAAGAACCGCTGGAGGGAGCTGGAGGAGAACGGCGCAGGACAGAGAAGAGTGGAGGAGTCATGAAGAGGCCTACATAGCTAATATTTTAGCTTTGTAAAAAGGGCTAAGAAAAAAAAAATGGAGCGAATTTAGTTGTTTCGTATGGTTTTTGACGTAATAAATTGAATAAAACTGATCCCATAACTCTCATAGTTTTTAATATATACCACGTGAAACACAAAAAAGGGTCGAAAATTAACTTTTTCACGTTTGTAGCAGCCAGTTTTGAGGGTTCATTATTATTTACATTTACATTTATTCTAGAATAAAAATAATTTAAAAAATTTTCAAAATAGATGTTATTAAAATTAATAAAATATTATTAAATTATTAAAAATAAATGTTATTTGTTATTCAGAATTAAAAGCTAATATTTATGGCAAATAAATTAAATAAATTTAATATTTTTTTTACAATAATTGAAAGTTTGAAAAAGAATAAAAAAGAGTTAGTCGGTGGTTGGTTACCGGTATGTGAAGTTGTTTTCTTTATTTGCTCTCAATAAATAATTTGTTAAAAATACATCACGCTACACGTTTTAAGTACAATAACTTTGTTAAATAGGTAATAGACACACACAGTTTTAAAACAAACTGTAGAAAACTTCTTCTTCTTATGCGGTTCAAGGATTATGCATCTCTGCCTGTTCCAAACCTCTCAAATCTGGCCATCTCTTTTTCGGGCATCCTCGTTCTCTCCTGCTCTCCGGCTTATAGCCCAGTTTCTGCTTAGGTATCCTATCCTCCCGCATTCTATTTACATGCTGTAACCACTGCATTTTGTTCTGAGATACCTTGTTGTTTATAAAAAAGATGTTGAGTTCTTTCTATATCTCAGTATTCCTGTAACGATCTTCTCTACTTCACCCATACGTATATCGAAGAAATTTCATTTCAGATGCTTGCAGTCTACTCTCCTCTCGCTTTCATGCACCCAAGTTTCACTGCCATAAAGTAGGGTCGGCACTGTTATTGTTTTATAAAATCTCAACCTCGAGTATTTGCTGATGCAATTTTTTAAGATTCGGCGCAACCACCGATTCAATTTTTTGTTAGAAACTAAAATACTCTTCATACATGTTTTACAAAGCCATATACCGTTGTAAAAGTACAATTGTACAAACAATTAGCTAATTAACTCTCAACTGGTATCATCATTTTTTGTGACATAACTGGTATCAGAGGTCTGACAGACCTCCAAATTTGTTTTTTATATTTAAGTTCTTCATACTTATTTAATTAATTTGTTTTAATTTTAAACTTATAAAACCATGTATAATCGAAGATGTAGATGTAAAATACTTAGCATAAATGCAAAATTACTATTTAAAAAAGTAAAAAACGAACACTGTGCATTTTTTGACTTTTACTTTCATTTTGAACAGAACAATAAAATTTTTGAGCCCTAGAAACATTCTGTAGTCTAATAATTATAAAGAAATAAGTAATTAATATGATAAATACAAATTTATTTACAAAATTATGAAGTACAACTTACATTTTGGTTCCGAGTTTTGCTATTTATGTCTATTGTCGGGCAGTACACTATGACAAATATTTATTAAAATTTATTCGTTTTTTTACTTTTTGATTATTTACAATAAAATTTAAAGATTTAAAATTTAAAGATGTTAATAAAAATTCACATCATTAACATGTACAACTTGTTTACGTGATGAGCCCGGTTGTGTTGAAGCCGCTTCAGAAATTTTAAATGTATCATCCATAATGAAAATTTTATAAAATTACATATGAAAATATTTTATAATAGTACTAAACAAAGAAATGATGTATGAAAAATTATTATATATTCATTAAAACTTTAAACAATCCATGTACTACTTGGTTTTAAAGTCGTCAAAAAGTTACACAACTGGTATCATAGGTCCAGGAGACTGCAAGTAGAAAACAAAATACAAATAACTCACAACTTGTTAGCTCGTACCGAAAACGATCTTGATCACGCATAGTTCAAACAATAATTGAAAGGTATACAAAATATACGTGATGTCGGGCAATTGGGAGGGAAGTGTTGGAGGAGTAAAAAATGACAGCGGTCTCACAGACCGCATGATACCAGTTGAGGGTTAAGAATTACCATAACTTCCATTATTAACAGTGGGGTTTTTCCCCTTACATAATAAGGGAAAACCCCCATTGTTAGATAAGTTACATTAGAATAGTAGTTAGACAATAAGTTGTAAATATAGCCAACGATCAACCATCTGATATTAATTAGGCTGGTGTATTTCTCCCTCTGTATTTTGGGCCTTCCATCTACCAACTTACAGCCAATCACTGGGATGGTTCTCCTTCCCGTTGGCCCTCCAGGTTGGTTGAGCGGTTGGTGGGAGAAGGAGGTTTGTCAACCAGAGGTTTCCTGGTTCGGATCGACTCCTTGGGACTTAAGAGTAAAACTGTTAGTTAAGAAGGAGCAGCATTTGAAGAAGTGATTAGGAGAACGAGAAGTGATTAGGAAAACGAAGAGAAGAAGAAGAAATGGGGAAACATATTTAATAGGAGGTAATTTTTATATTTATATTTTATATTTATTAAGGGTTTGTTAAGTTTTTTTTGTATTAAAGTCGCGGCAGAAAAAGCTTGGCTATATTTAGAAATAGGTTAAGGATTATTTTTTTTTAGTAGTTTGATATTAATATTAATTAGTTTTTTGTTAAATTAATTTATTTAAAGTCGTATCAACTGCTTGGTCATTAGCGACTTACGGTGTATTATGTAACATAACTGTGGAATTTCACACGAGAAAATTTCCAGATCCTAGCGGGGAATCTAAACCGGGTCCTCCCCTTGGCAGGCCAACGCGCTACGCTAACCGCTACGTTACAGAGGAGGCCACATTAGTTTATTATTCATTAAATATTTAGTTTAAAGCAAGGAAATATAGTTTTCTTATTTATTTTTCTCATGCTCTGCTGATAGAGCTGGCGCCCAATTTGTTTTTTAATTTTTTTAGTTCATATAAGGTATTTACCCACCGGTATAGCTGAAGATGGTACAGCCAGATGTAGTATACGAAATATCAGGAAAACTAATACTATAGTATTACTAAATACGTATAAAACCAATATGAAATGAAATAAGAACAATTAGATAAATCCATGCAATAAACTATAAGAAAAATAACAATGTTCAAATAGCGTTTCGTTTCTTTTTTAGTATAAATCTTCTTAACAAAAATTCGTACGATCAACTAGACTATCTTTAACAATTTTACTTCCGGCACAACAAAATTGTTTTTAAAAGTATTTTATAAAATATCGATTTTTTTTATTCACTTAAATTTATTTATATATGATAAGATTAAAGACAAAATAAATTCTGTTACGGTAAAACTTTATTCTTTCATACACCTTCCTAGTTCTATCCTTTTCTTTCACACATGTTTTATTCCTCAGGGGGAAAGAGATTAGAGAATTTTCCTAATACTTGTTCGCGGAAAAGCAGTGTTATATTTTTATGATAAGATACTCCCATAGTCATGTGTCTTCTTCAGTAGTTATACTAACACAACATAATAACTCAATACATTTTATAAAGGATTTTTTCTTATCTTTACTCAAAGAAAAAATAAAGTAAAAACGGTTTGGAAGTAACATATAAATTTTATGACAAATTACTTGCTCTGAACGATATTTGTTCTTTTTTGAATAAGAATAAGAAATTTTATATTCCACGTATATGTATATTCTATGTCATTTTTTGTACTTCATGTGTTTCATATTAGGTATTCGAACTAGGTACTCTTGGGATACAAAATCTCTGTTTATTACATACAGCACAATCTTATTTAAGCGTATCGGATATTCCAAAATGAAAAATGAAGGAAAAAAAAATATGGAGAAACGTATCCGACAAGACACTGCCTGAAATTGGGTAAAATTAATAAATCCTGTTGGAATTCAATGACATATTCATTATTATACTGTGATTCTTTAGAATTTGAAACCTGTTTTAAAAATTACAAAAATTCATAACGAAATTCATTTACAAATTAATTACATTAATTGAGATAGTTATAGCTACAAGAAAAATACTACTTAACTTAATAATAGACTAAATTGATTACGAAATATTGTAAAAACTTAAGATTTATACGTAACTTTACTAGAAAGAAAATATGACCATTTACAATCAAACAATTAATGAATTAGTTCTTAATTACAGTGTACACATGTAACAAAGTACAATTATTTTCCTGTCACACCGAACGCGACAAACCGGTTCTTATTAACACAGTAGACACAACACTGATACTTCTGATTCATTTCACAAACTGTTCACGATTGACAACAGAGTCGGCTGCTTTTATATACGAGCAAGCAGATAATGATAGATTAATAAATACACAAAAGAATAACCAAAAATAAATAAAATAATCCATAAATAATCAATAAAAGATTGTAAATGACCCTACTGGAATCTGTGATATTCCAACTTGAGTGGTTATTTTATATCACAGACTTTATTATATTTATTCTTCTGAAACTTATAAAAAATAGTCTTTGATTAATAAATAAATCAACTGATTTATATTTATTTTTTTGTTTAACGTCTGACTGTTTTGCAATTACTGCTAATGCAGACGGTTAAATCAATTGAAAGTTATTTAATATATTTTATTAATTCTAAATAAGGAACATTTATAATGATATCGTTTAATAAATCTAGGTAATGAATGTAAATGTTGATTTATAATATGATTATTTCGTGCCCATAACAGACAGGAGGAGTGTCAAATTATTTACACTCGATCTGTTAGTTGCAGGGCTAAAATAAATAGTTCTGTTTCTTATCACATGGTCAGCTAATTAAATGACTGAATCATTTAAGAACAGAAGAGGTAGAGGTGTAAAAGACACTAATCAGAGTTATCTTATCTGAAAGTAATGAATTTCATTATACAGCCAGACCCTGTGGTGAATGAAGTGAAGGTGTCATTTGCAGAGTGGAAAATATGTGCTTTTCAGAGGGCTCGGCATGCTGATAAGTGTACTTTTCCACTCAGTGAGGAAGGCATTGGTAAACCACCTCACTCCTCGTTTTACTTAGTAAAACCTCTAGAGGTTCAAACCAGCCTTTTGGCTGATGACCTAAACAACAACATGATTATTTCAGGGCTTGGTCATTAATACAATAAAAAAAAACCAAACTATGCTCATAGAGCTTTCAATATAAAGTATGTTGCATCACTTCAAACCTTCCATTCTATACTAGCAAAATCTATAAAAGGTTAAGCCCTAATCGGCGTCCAACAGGTATTAAATTACACGGTCAACAAAATCCGCAAAACGAATTGCCTCTCATATTATCAATTTATGTCACAATACATTTTTTTATTTTATTTTTGTTACTAGCATGCTTTGAACGCGAAAAATGGTGTAATCACTTTTTTCAAAATATGTAGCAGAAATTGATCACTCACAAATTAAAATAAAATTAAAACAAATTAAAGAAACACGGAACATTTTTTTTATAAAATACTCAACAATACAAAATCGTATCTACTTAATAAAATAACGGGTGTTATAAAAAGGCTGTTTCTACAGCAACATAAAAATATTTCATTTCTATCTGGTGTTTTATCTGATCGACTGCGTTTTTTAAAATGTTTCTATATTAAGACGGTATCCGTTGTGTATTGGTCTATGTGAAATAGACTGCAAAACGGACAGTTCTGGGTTCGACTACTGATGATTAATTTGTTGAAACAACGTTATGTGACATGCGAAATTAACAACGAATATCTTGGTAAGTGAATTTCTGACATCGTTTCCTTTTCCTGCATTAGGCCCTCGGCGGTAGCGCGACGCAACGGACGTTATTCGGGAATTATTTTTAGTTTTATTTATTTTTTAGTTTTTAGTTTTTATTTATTTTTTATTTTTTAGTTTTTAATTATGTTTTTTATTCGGGAACACTTTTACAATACACGCGAGCACTTGTCACGGTCCGTTCGTGTCCGCGTGCACGTTCACGATCGTGCCTGTGCAAAGCGGCCAACAACACAAACACCAACACACATTACATATTACACACACACACACACACACACACACACACACACACACACACACACCTACACCACAAGTATGCTTGCATACATACTACACCACGCACATGTGCAATGTTTACAAAACGCAGATCCGTTTTCTGCCGAGTAGTTTACAACGTGCATGTGTCTGGAACACAAATACATGGGTCTTTCGCAGGAGGGGAACGATGTCGCCTTTTCACGAAATTCTGAAGATAATAAAGAACTGAATTTATTCCTCTACTTGTTTTCTCAGAATAATTTTTCGCCAAAAAGTAACAAGTTTTTACGAATGAATAGCCTTATATTCATAATCTACGTGTACACATTAACTCTCCTACAATATGAACGATTGATTTAAGCGGGTCGAGTTCTCGCTCGTGTATCCCTTCCACAACCTCCTATATACTCCTCCTCTCCTTACCTCTCTGATGTCACAAGAATTACACTGTTTTTACGTGTTAGATTAAATAAAAATTGTTTATTCACTACATTTTTTTTTCATTTATTGTATTTATTTATTGCAGTTTGATAATATACTATCACTGCCCATAACAGACAGTTGGAGTGTCAAATTATTTACACTCAATCTGTTTGTTGCAGGGCTAAAATAAATAGTTCTGTTTCTTATCACATGGTCAGCCAATTAAATGACTGAATCATTTAAGAACAGAAGAGGTAGAGGTGTAAAAGACACTAATCAGAGTTATTTTCTCTGAAAGTAATGAATTTCATTGTACAGCCAGACCCTGTGGTGAATGAAGTGAAGGTGTCATTTGAAGAGTGGAAAATATGTGCTTTTCAGAGGGCCCGGCATGCTGATAAGCGTACTTTTCCACTCAGTGAGGAAGGCAATGGTAAACCACCTCACTCCTCGTTTTACTTAGTAAAACCTCTACAGGTTCAAACCAGCCTTTTGGCTGATGACCTAAACAACAACAACTTATACGCAAAAACTCTTTTTCATAAAGAGTTCTGTCCGCGCATAGGAGTACACAGAACAAAAACATTAATTCACTTAAATACTTAAAACTACTATAAAATTACAAAGTTAAATTACTACTGGTAGCTATATTATACTAGCGATATTATAATTTTTATTTTATAACTATAACTACTTTACAATTTAAATTAAATATTAAACCGGCAATATTAACACGTTCACTGCGGCCCGTGTGAAGCGATGTTATTCGTTGTGGCTGAACCGTCGACTGCCGCATTTATATGTTTCCCGCACACAGAAAGCGCACAAGTCCGCGGCACTGCATATTTTCATATTCTCTCTACAATTACAATTTCTCGTGTGTATTTTCATTCAATACTTTTATTTTATATTTATACGTGTATGTTTATCTGTTTTACTATAGATAAATGCATTTGTTTTTCGTTTTAAAAATACACACATAAAAGTATAAATACAAAACAAATGTAAAAGTCTGAATGTACTTTGCTTTTATCACGTAAACCTATGAGAAAAAATTAAAAACTTATAGGAATAAAAGGATAATAATAACGGGTGTTTCAAAAAGGACGCCCTTCGAAGTTTAAGGGTTAATATTTTCTGCATAGGGAATATTTTTTTCCCCCAAATAACAGTTGGCACTACCGTACTTATTGTTGACCCATTGTGTATTACTGACATGTAATAGTGCTATCCCAGTATTCATTTGTGTCTGTAGTGTTTGTATAAGTTCAAACATGGTTTTTTCAAAGGATGAACTTGTTTTTAATATTGAAAGTTATTGCGCATATAAATCTTACGAACAAGTGAAAGACGAGTTCCAGTTAAAATTTCCCAATTCTGAAGTACCTAATGACACCACAATATCGCGTCTGATTAATAAATTTCGTGAGACTGGCAGTGTACAGGATCGTAAAAGCACAGGTGGACCATCAGTGTTAACAGAACAAGTTTTGGACGATGTGAAACAACGTTTGACTACCTCACCTGGCAAATCGCTTAGAAAGTTATCTTCACAGGGTGGATTATCACTATCTTCCGCTTTAAGGGCTACAAAAAAATTTAATCTGCATCCTTACCGCATCGGTGTCGTTCATGAACTGAAAGAAGTTGACCATGGGAAACGTATACAGTATTGTCGTTGGATACGTTCTCTTGTTAATCACAACGGTATTGAAAAATTGGATCGTGTTTATTTCAGTGACGAAGCATGGTTCCACTTGGGTGGTTACATCAACAGCCAAAACTGCCAAATATGGACCGCTCACAATCCTCACACATTTCATGAACGTCCACTACACGCACGTAAAATTGGTGTTTGGTGTGCGATCTCCCGGTGTCGTATTGTTTGGCCTTTATTTGTTGACACATCTGTAGATGGTGTGGTGTACCGCAACTTAATTGAACAATTTATAGCGTTGTTAGAATTACACGATCGAGATTGTTGGTTTCAGCAGGATAACGCAACGTGCCATACTTCTACTGAAACGCTGAATATGTTACGAGAATTTTTTGGCATCGTGTGATGTCAAAAGGATTGTGGCCACAAAGATCCCCAGATCTTACTCCTGCGAATTTTTTTCTTTGTGGGAATTTAAAGAGTAAGGTTTTTAAAAACAATCCTCATACAATTGAAGAATTGAAGGCTAATATTGAAAGTGAGATTACAAACTTTAATGAGCAAACACTACGAAAAGTGGCTGCAAATGTTATGAAACATGTCCGAACTTGCATTACAAGCGGAGGAAGTCATTTTGAACATTTATTGTGAAGTTTTAAAGGTAATCTGAATGTTATAAAGGTAATAATTTTATACCGTATAATTTGTAATTTACTTAATGTAATAAATTAGCGTTCTCAAACTTCGAAGTGCGTCCTTTTTGAAACACCCGTTACAATAAAATTTTCACGTGATGTTGTCACAAGCTGATCCTTCGCTATTTGCTAAATCATATGACTTTATTTATGACAAATCTTTATTTGAATCACATCAGCTGGTTTAAAAGCAGCAGATTATCTAACCTCATAAAAGCCTTAGTGTAGAACATAAACATTATTTTCAACCCTTTAGGTTCTAACTTTTTAAGGGTTTCAATAGCCTAAAACTTACACCGGCATCATAGTTACAGCATAAAAAACTGCATGAAAATTGGTTCAGTAATTTAGGAGATAAAGGGGAACATAAACACACTCATCCATACACACACACACACACACACACACACACACACACACACACACACACACACACACACACACACGGTCTTGGGTTCGAATCCCACTCGGGCATGGCATTTTTTCATACGTTACAAAAATTCATTTCATCCTTCACCGTCTGCATTAGCAGCAATTTGCAAAACAGTCGGACGTTAAACCAAAAAAAAAAACACACACACATACATCGAATTTTATATACTATATAGATTAAATATTTAGTTTGAACAGGTATACTTAAATTTTTCAAAAGGAATTTAATTAAAAATAAATCATTTTTCATAAATTTAAATTATGAGAATTAATGCAATAGTGTTGTACGAGCTCAAAGGAATTTGGTTTACGGTTGTAAGGTATTCAATATAAAAAGGAATAAAAGAGAATGGGAGCTTTTTCGGTGGATTCTGTGTGGGAGAATGGTGAAGAGAAATGGGAGTTATAGGCGAATATAAAATAAAAGTAGATATTAAGGTGGAAGAGAGTGAGAGTTTATGAAAGAGAAAAAGAAAGCGAGAGAGAGAGAGAGTGTAGGAGTGATGTAAAAGGGTGATCTCATTTATGTTTTCATGTAATGTATAGAGAAAATACTGAACAAGGATGGCACACGTTCTCTAGCAAATTTCTATCAATATCATATAGATGTCAATATCGACTTCGAGAAAAATGTATGTGGAAGACTTTCAATAGCGTTAGCATTATTACTGAAATAATCTTACTTTTTTATTATTTATGTTTCATAGTAACAGTGTTGGTTTTTGTGAACGGATTCATTCTTAAATTTTAAAATGAAAATGTGTTCTTTAAATAACCTCTTTACTGAATAACGTTATATAGGTAATATCTTATTTCTGATTTTCTTTTCATTATTTTCTCGGGTTATTTTGTTATGTCAATATTATTCAATAGTTTTATTTAAGGTGCTTAGAAACATGTTTCTTTTTAATTTTTTCTTGAGCTAAATCCATATAAAAAAATCTGGTGTAAAATAATCACACGATTTTCTTTTGCCAATATAAATAATGAACAATTTAACTTACATTAAGTCATTAATAAAGAATGTCATTTAAAAAACATAATTAAATTGTAATCATGAGTTAATGACGCATAATGAGTTAATGACGCAAAATCAACCTCTGTTCGACTTAAAAATACGGAAAATTATATACAAGTTTTTCCGTAAATGCAATAATAAGGCCAAAATTTAAAAAAAATCCATTTTTATCACGAGAGCCTTTCCAAGACTTTCAGAAAATATGACGCTTATCGTCTCATGAAAAGCATAAAACAAGTAGTAAAAGAGGCTATTTAAAAAAAATATCGTAGGCGCCGGTTTTTAAAAATTTCAAAAAGTGAAAAATCGCACGAATAAACTACTAACCTACTTCCGGTTGACTGATTTTGATTAAAATTAAGTTCCAAGTTTCAAATTTGTACGATATTCCGTTCTTTAGATATTTGGTTCACTTACGCGTGCGCGCACACCCACACACACACACACAGAAAGACTGAAGACCAACTGCTAACAACGTATTTTTTGGGTTCAGGGAGACTGAAAACGTGTATTTTCGGTGAAAACTTGATTTTGAAAATCAACATGAAAACAATACTTTTCTTCCCTGTCTTAATTGATTTTTTACTTGTTTTCTGACAAGAAATTTAAAATTTTTACCTTTGTTGTACATAACAATTCTGTTGTTTAGGTCATCAGCCGAAAGGCTGGTTTGAACCTTTAGAAGCTTTACTAAGTGAAATGAATGAAAGCCAGGCTCTCTGAAAAGCATCTACTTTCCACCCTGCATATTTCACCTTCACTTAATTCACCACAGGGTCTGGCTGTATAATGAAATTCATCACTCTTAGAGGAGACAACTTTGACTAGTGTCTTTTACACTTCTACTTCTTATATTCGTAAATGCTTCAGTCATATAATTAATTGTCTAACCATGTGATAAGAAACTGAACTATTTTTAGTAGCCCTGGAACTAGGAGATCGAGTGCAAATAATTTAACACTCCATCTGCATGTTATAGGTAAATGAAAATTCCTATTAAACGAAAAAAGATCAAAGAAAAAGTTGAAAACATTTCAATTCAAGTGAGTGGTCTTAAACCAGTGACAAAAACACACTTTTTGAAGTAAAATACAAAATAGGAGCAAATTTTCGCTTGAAAGAGATAATGATAGATCGTGCAATGGAAGCGGAGAGCAAAGGATGAGAGGTGGTAACAACATAATAAAATAACCTCTGTGACGTACTATAGAGTTTGAAAAATCGGACTCTCTTTCAACTCTAAAAAAATCTTTTACAGAAGTTCAACTTTATAGATCTGAAGTGGATCGTTTATTTATTGAATAGTGCTTAAAATAGTGTTTTTGGATAACAGGATTATCGTTTGTTATTTATGTCTTTATTTCCTTTATTACTCCTCCAAAAGAGCAAAGCCCATGCTTGGAGGAGGCTTACTCTAATTACAAAAAATACATAGCACAAAAATAAAACTACAATATAACAATAATGGCACTGATAAAAAAAGAAAAAGCAGTTAATACCAATACATCACGTTTTACTCGTACATAAAAAGAATAAGTCACTCAAAAGAGAAAATGATCAAATAACATTAAAAAACACGTTAGTATAAAATAAAACAATAAAAAAACAGAAAAAATACAAATGTAAATAAAAATTAAAACTTATGATAACAAAACTAAAATGTTAATAAATGATGATACAAACATCACCAAAGTTATGAAATAGCATTAATAAAATATGACAAAAAAACCCCTACCAATTTACTTTACATTATTTTAGAGCTAAATATGAAAACAAAATTTAACCTTAACTACCTCCCTAGTTATGAAGTATTTTAGGACAACAAAAACGAATCATGCATTTTTCTCTTCAGAGCCTAGTTTAGTATCAAAGAGTGATTTTTCTTTTTATTAGAACAATTTAAGGTTGATTTTTATTTTGCATTATTCACTCATGATTAAAATTAGGTTAAGTTTTGTGAGGTTAGCTTTTTGTTTATTTCTAATGTTTTATTGCTAATGTTAGATTATATTATTCATTTTTTCATTGGCAAGAGAAAGTTGAGTGAGTGTGTTACACCAGATTTTTTAATGACAGATTTGTATTTTCCGTATTTTACAGATCACAAAAATGGGTTTGGTATACTGTACAACAAGAAAAGTGTTTTCAAACTCAAGAAAACAACGATAAAATAACATTGACAGAACAAACCACACACAAAAGGAAACATACTTCTTAAAAGAACAAATCAATGCTGCCCAAACCTAAGATTTTAAAAGCAACTCTATTTTAGTCTAGTGGGAGCGTGAATTCCATTTAACGTTTTGTGACTTCTTTGTTAATAATTAATAGGAAGACAGTTTAAAAATATAGGCTATTGAATCTGATGAATACGTGAACAATTAAACAATCCAAAATAACACACCGGTTAATAATTCATATTAATGAACTTGGGTTGAGGTGTAAGTTCTAAGCAATAGAATTTTTTTCAAACAGTTTAGTTGGCTAAACTCAGCTGCGTGTAAAACGTTTAAATTTAACTGAAAAAGCGATTTAATAAATCTAAATTACTACTGAAAACTGTCAGTACAAATAAAGAGAACGAAATGCCAGGAAGAACGAAATTGAGTTTATTAAAAATATTATTGCTTAAATGAAAAAATATTGACTATACGAGGTCTGTCCAAAAAGCGTCCGACTGGATATTTGACCAACTGGTTTCGTATCTCCGCGCTGGCGTTATTTTTTGTTATCGGGCGAGTGACACCCTTCAAAGTAGTGCCCATTTGATTGAATAACCCGCTCCCAGCGATGTTTCCACTTTCCGAAGCAGTCCTGGAAGTCAGTTTTTGGAATAGCCATTAGTGCCCTCGTCGCATTATCTTCAACCGTGTTTTTGTCGTCAAACCGGTGTCCTTTGAGCGGTCTTTTCAAACTCGGGAACAACCAAAACTCACGGGGGACTATATCGGGACTGTAGAACGGTTGCCGAAGCAGTGCAATATTGTATTTCGTTAAAAACTGCTGCACAAGATTCGATGAGTGCGTTGGCGCATTATCGTGATGGAGAAGCCAGTCACCGCTTGACCAGAAATGCGACCATTTTCTTCTTCTCAACGCATCACGCAATCGTTTCAGAATTTCAATGTAATATTCCTTCTTAATCGTCTGTTGTTTTCGTCGAAGGACTCCCAGAACGATGATCACTGTCAACAAATGTGCGGGCACTTTTCAAACGATTATACCACTCTTTTATTTGTGTTTTGCTCATACACTCATCCCCAACGGCTTTCTACATCATTTGAATAGTTTCTGAACTAGTCGTTCCCAGTTTATTCTTAACAATAAGAAAATCCGACGAACGCAAAAAAGGCTTTGGAAACAAATACACGCTGTGCATGAACTACAAGTGTCGGCGAGGAACTGATATGTTCGTGAGGCTTTACTGTTGACGTTCATGCCTTGCAGATGTCGCTCGAACACTCTGGCGCAAATATATAAAAGCAGGTCGGATACTTTTCGTACAGACCTCGTATGAACGATAAATTTTACGAATTAAAATTTTGAAAAAAGTATTTTTAGTTAGGCCTTTATTTGGTTTAGTTAGAAAATGAACACCTTACCACCTACGACAATGAAATGATACACAACTGTGCCGGTACAATAAAACATTTAACAGATTACCTTCAGCACATGAGGTATAATACTTTTCACGGTTGATGAGCTCTCCAGTTTCACGCGTTTAGACCAACCAGAACGTTTTCCAGCGTTGTTAGATTGTATCTGATAAACATTATGCGCGCATGCGTGTAAGAGCCGCAATAGTTCATTCGTATCTTGCATCTCGTACTAAACACATCGATTATAGAGCGCGTTAACATGCGATACTTTATTATAAAATCAGCTGGTCTAAATGTTCATAGGTTATAATTGTTATTAAAATACCAAAAAAAAAAAAAATAGCCGACGAAATATATAACAGAGCTAGGAAAGGAAGTATTGGCAACGTTTCTGGCAAGTGATTGGCTAGCTATAAAGTGGGTTGGGGGGGGGGGGCAATGCACACGTTCACAGCTCATCAGCCTTGAGAAATACTATAGGTTTGATATACTACAAATAGGCCTACCTACAAATTAAAATTTTCATTTCCACTGTTAAACAATGTGATCCACGGCCTTCTGTATTAAATTCATATTCACCACAAATAAATAAATTAAAATAAAAAATTATTTTGTTTAAATTAACAAAAAATTTATTATCTAACAAATTTAGTTAATAACAAATTTTTACTTTAAATATGGATCATTTTTGCTTTATAAAAGAAGAATTTAGAAAAACATACAAAACAATTATTCAAACTGTAAATTTTGGAAAGTCATTCATTTTTTTTTAAACATCTGATTTGAATAATCAGCTGTTTTAAATGTCAGCAGGTAAAACTGACTGCTACACAGTAGACCAAAAGTCTTCACCGACTAATTCTGGTCGACTCATTGATAATATTTGATGATAAAATAATGACATTCTTATCTCTGAACAAGCAGACAGACCCTGAATGTGGCCAACTGTAATGTTGGCTTTAAAAAACATCAATGGAAAAACCATTTTATTAACAAAAGGGGAGGAAATTATTTTGAAGATAAAAACGTTAAATAAAATAGGTTTAGTTTACAGAACATAAATTTTTATTTAATTGTTCTTCTCCGTCGTGTAATTATTTATTTTATATTGTTATAAAGCTAATGAAATCTTAAATAACAATAATAATAATCTTAAATAATAATAATAATAGATACAACATAAGTCTCCTTTTATAACTGAAACAGGCGCTCATTTTAATTAATGCAATTAAAAGAACAAAAAAATTGCATTTGTTACGGAACTAGAATTTTATTAATAGTTATCGAGACTGTACAAAACTCGCATTTACACCATTTTATGGGTGATTTTGTCTTATTTTTGGCTTGGAGTAAGTTGGAATTTTAATGACAAGATTTCATTTAAAAAAGAAGCTGCTCGTACAATTTTTCTTAGTATGAGATCATTGTTTTGCTATGATAATTTGAACTTGAAGTTACGTTAGAAAATGATAAACCATGCTATATTTGATCTGTTTTGGTGTAAAAAAGCAGAGGTTTAAAAACTGCATGTGTTAACTATATTTAAGCATTCAAGATGTTGCTTCACAGAAAAATGTTTTGTGTAATTTAACAGTACGAATAAAGTACGAGGTGTTTCAGAGGTTCACACAGTAAGAGAGCTTTTAAACAATGTGAAGTGCAAAATTTGGCGTAAATGTTCTTCGAGCATAACAATTTATAAACTGCTCCAGCTAGTATTGAAAAAATAAATTAACGTTCAGTGTGGTATTGGAAGGTGACAGGTCTCTTAGTTGAAGAGCAAAAGGGACTAAACTGGGATTTTCTGGGTTAAGGAGTTTTTCCGTTTAGTTAAGGAATACGGAAGATTAAGGCGTTGGAATTTCCGATGATAAGAGGACATGACGTACGGAAGGAGAGAAAAAGACAGAAATTTTAACGGAATCCCTACTTGAGTTTTTTCACGTTGATCGCCATAAAAAGTTTTTCACCCAATCAGTGTTACTTTAAAATTAATAGCAACTTTCTACCAGTGACTGACAGTGAAGGCCCGAAAGCGTAACTAAAATCTAGCAGAATAATTTGACTATGACAAACTATATAAGTATATACAAGGTGTGGCTATAAACGAGTCTGACGTAAAAAATTTTATTTTTATTTTATACATAATCACTTATTGTCACCTTTAATATATACTCCTTCTCTATCCCTACAACGCTCCATGAGAGTTTTCCATTGTTGGAAACAGTGCTGGAAGTTATCTTCTGTCAGCTCCTTCAGGACACGTGCCGCTTTCTCTTTTACAACTTCCACAGACTCAAATATTGTCCCTTTTAATGCAGATTTCACCTTAGGGAACTGGTAGAAGTCACATGGTACAAGATCTGGTGAATAAGGTGGATGTTCTGGCACTGAGATGCTGTCCTTGGCTAGGAACCTCTTGACAGATAACGCGGAATGAGCTGGCGCATTGTCTTGGTGGAGAACCCATGATTTGTCCTTCCACATTTCGGGGCATTTTTTCCTTACTCTTTGACGTAGTTTAGAACGTACCTAAGGTAGTAATATTGATTAATTGTTTGACCTTCAAGAACCCAGTGAAGGTACACAATCCCATAGATATAAAAAAGAAACAATCATTATTTATTTAAATTTTGACTTGCTCATTCGAGTTTTTTGGCTCCCGGTGAAGTTCGGCTCTTCCAGTGCATGGATTGGCGCTTCGTTTCCGGATCATAAGTAAAAACCACCTTTTATCACATGTTATTATCTTCTACCTGTTCCCTAAGGTGAAATCTGCATTAAAAGGGACAAGATTTGAGTCTGTGGAAGCTGTAAAAGAGAAAGCGGCTCGTGTCCTGAAGGAGCTGACAGAAGATAACTTCCAGCGCTGTTTCCAACTACGGAATGTACAACTCGCATGGAGCGTTGTAGGAATAGAGAAGGAGTGTATATTGCAGGTGACAATAAGTGATTATATATAAAATTAAAACTAATTTTTTACAACGGCAGTCTCGTTGTTTAATAGCCACACCTCGTACATAGCTTTTTTTGTAAAAAATTGGATTCCCAACATTCCAAAAAGATGAAAATCGATATACTCAAGAAACGTAAGTTACGTACATCTTATTCGTAACGCCCCAACGACAGAGTGAGGGTTTTCTTATTAGTGTCAAAAAGTGTTGAAATTTCTTTTTTAAAACACTTTTTCATTGTTTCATCCTCCATTGTACAATACTTACACCCCAACGTCATCGCTAATGACCTTTGTAGTTGATGCGACGTTAAATAAATGAATTAAAAAAAACCCTTTTTAACCGTATAATAACTTAGTAATTTTTATAGTACATTGATATAAGTACGTATTTAAGTAATTTAATGTTGTTGTTTTTTTGTATACTCTTGTGCGCGTACAGAACTCTTCGTGAAGAAGAGTTTTTGCGTTTTTTTTAGTTGAACTTATTTATTTACAATCAGCCTTTACAACGTGGTTTTAAGCAAATCATTATAAAAGACCTAAACTGACGTGAGTGAAGTAGACAGCCTTTGCTCTCACTTTAACTAAATAAAATTAGAAAATAAAGTTAATAACAAACTAAGAAAAGTTGCAAAGTTACAAAATTAACAATAAAAATGTAAAAACGTAAACAAAAAATGAAGTAAACAATGTAAAAGAAGTTAACAATAGAAAAGTAGAAGAAACATTTTTTTTTAATTCCTAATATGTGTACGTTGCAATCTGTTCAATTCAGAACAATAAGCAACCCCATGACCCAATGAGATGAGGTTGATGTGTATGACGTGTAAATGAGGTGTAGTCTTGTGCAGACTCAGGTCGACCATTCCTGAGAGAGTATGGTTAATTGAACCCCAACCATCAAAGTACACCGGTAGCAACTGTCTAGCATTCAAATCGTAAAAACGTAACTATAGTTCAGCCGTTCTAAGTTTGCTCCTAATGTAAACAAAAAATGACGTCACTGAGCATGCGCATTATATCTAAATGTGTACACGCTGATTAAAAAGTAACAACTAAATACTTTCAAAAGTATTTAAATACAAAATACTTTTAAAGGTATTTTTATAAATTAAATTGTTAGGCCTACATCATATCACGATTAATGTTTTTAGTACTTTAAGTACTTATAATTTAAAAAAAAGTTGACTTAATAGGAATGCGACATCCATAAAGTCATAGACTCTAGCGTGAACCCTGTAGTAGCTGGTTTTGGTTTGTTGACAGTAGGAGCAAACTTAGAGCGGCTGAACTATACCTTTACTAGGATTTGAACCAGGAACCTTTTTCTCCAAAAATCAGCTGTTAATCAGCTGATTTTGGCGACGACTTTACCTCTAGACCAACCCGATTGGTCATGTATATTTAACTAAATAAAATATTAAGTATTATTTTGTACCTTTTAAAAACGTTGTAATTCTGAAAATCGGTATTTCCCTTATTGGTTGTATACTACACAATATGACTTTTTTTAATATATTGTACGATTAACAGTATAAATTCCAAAAATATTAGAACAAAGAGTAACGTGGTTTCACTAGCAGATCTCTTTTTAAGCTTGAGATAACCAGATGGTCACCGTGTAGTTTTTCTTTATTATCATATTATGCACCATTTGGAATTGTAAAGTTTGATATCAATTGTTTATTTGCTGTTGTAAATCTTCATAAAAACGCAGTATGAAATATTCGTTGTTTTCCTTCTTGATCTCATGTGTAGGTATTCAATTAATTAAATATCTGAGTACAATTATTTTTTCAGACTTAAGTATTTTATATTTTTAATAACAATAAAATATTATATTAACAAATTTATAATTAGGATTTTAAATGTAGCAGTTTTTAAATGTAACGTAGTAAAGTACCACTTTACTTTGGTAAAGTAAAGTGTTGAACGAACCCGTGAGTAGTAATAAAACTGTTAAGAAATGTAAACATAGACAATGTGTAATTTATCAGTTCTCCTTAATCTATAACATAATAATTCACGAATAAAGATTTATTTAAAACCATTTATCAAATGGATTAAAAATTGAAGTAGTAATTTTGTCGTGAATATTAATTTAAAAAATCTGGTGTGAAACACTCACACAACTTTCTCTTGCCAGTGCAAATAATTAACAATAGGCCTAAACCTAATATTAGCAATAAAACATAAGAAATAAACAAAAAACTAACCTCAAAAACATAACCTAATTTTAATCATGAGTGAAAGACGCAAAATGAAAATCGTACTCAGTTTCGCTTAGAAATACGGAAAATCACTCTTTCTCTCTAAACTAGGCTCTGTAGAGAAAAATGCTCTAAATAAAAGCTGTAGATCTTTTAATTTTCTATAAATTTAATTATATACACTTTTGTCGTAAAATGCATTCTAAGGCCAAAATCTTAAAAAAATCAATTTTTCACACGTTTTCGTGAGAAAAAAACAGAAAATTGCTAATTACCGCTAAACTAAGCGTTATACAAAAAAATGTTTGAAATAAAAGTTGTAGAATTTTTAATTCTCTACAACTTTTATTATATAACGTTTTGCGTTAAAATGCATATTAAAGCCGCAATCTTAAAAAGAAAATGTTTTTACGTAAAAACAGCCTCACGCAGAATTTCATCAAACATGGCGCCTACCCTATCTTGTAGAGAATAAAAAATTGAGTAAACCAGGCGATTTTAAAAAAATCGTAGGACCAGTTTTTGAGAAAATCGCAAAAAAGTGAAAAATTATACGAATAAACTACTACTTCCGGTTGACCGATTTTGATGAAAATGTTCGTGTCGGGTCCGGTAGTGGTATGTAACTTAAGTTTCAAGTTTCAAGTTCATACGATGTTCCGTTCTTGAGATATTCTGTTCACACACACACACACACACACACACACACACACACGCGCGCGCACACACACACACACACACACACACACACACACACACACACACACACACACACACACACACACACACACACACACACACACACACACACACACACACACGCACACACACACACAGAGAGAGAGAGAGAGAGAGAGAGAGAGAGAGAGAGAGAGGAGAGAGAGAGAGAGAGAGAGAGAGAGAGAGACACACACAGACCAATCGCTGAAAACATGTTTTTTGGGTTCAGGGGGTCTGAAAACGTATAGATCCGGTGAAAACTCGATTTCGAAAAATCGACATGAAAACAATACTTTCCTTCCTATATATTCGTATAGGTATATATTCGTATATATTCGTATAGTAATACGAAATAGTTAATACAAATTTATTTCAAAAGTAAATTATACGGAAAAGAAAAATATATATTACCCAGTTAATCTGTCTACAAAAAGAACACTTTATATTTAATGGAGGTTTTTAAATGGAGGAATTGTATTGAAAAGTTGATTCCTCGTTTTTTCTTTATTAGAAAAAAAAGAAAGAATAATGTTTCGTTCCGAATAGGGTTTTGTTGAATTATACGTTTTGTACAATTTATTCAGCACAGAAAAGTATTTCAAACAATGTGCTTGATAGACGATATATTAAGCTTTATTATGTTTGTTAGATTACGCTCTTCACAAACGACTCTAAAGAAGCTTTCTTTATCACTTTGAACGTTTTAAATTATTACAAGGCGTTAGAATTCAGGCAACTTAATAAAGGTTCTATGAAATTTAAGACGTGTTATATAAATATAATGCATTTAATTTATTTCCAGTTTGTTTTAATAAAAGTTTGGAAACTAACCAACTAGTCAAGGAATATCGAACCCATTTGACCCGACTTACCGCGACTGGTAATAGTAACCTTAGCATTCATTTCCATATCTAAATAAACAAAGTGTTTAATCACGTAAAATATTAATAATAATGACTTTGTTGAACTGAATAAATAAAGTATAAATAACAATTGTTACAAAATAAATGCATAAGTAGACCTACTTAAGTTGATGTATGAAGGACCCACCTTTGGATCTTCCGGAGCCCAACCATCCCCAGCCGTACCTAGACCAAAGGTCTTTATCGGCAGACCTTCTTAACGCCCTTAGTTACTGTAGTTTAAAGTTACACAGAATATCGCTAATTACCGCTAAACTTAGCATTATAGAAAACAATGTTAGAAATAAAAGTTGTAGGATTTTAAATTGTCTACAACTTTTATTATATACATTTTGCGCTAAAATGCATATTAAAGCAGCAATATTAAAAAAAATGTATTTACGTGAAAACAGCCTCTTCAACAATATTTCAGCAGACATGATGCTTACCCTATCTTGTAGAGCATAAAAAATGTAGTAAACGTGGAGATTTTTAAAAAAATCGTAGGAGCCGTTTTTGAGAAAATCGTAAAAAAGTGAAAAATTACACGAATAAACTACTACTTCCTGTTGACCGATTTTGATGAAAATGTTCTTGTCGGGTTCGGTAGTAGTGCCTAATTTAAGTTTCAAGTTTCAAGTCGTACGATGTTCCGTTCTTGAGATATTCTGTTCACACACACACACACACGCACACGCACACACAGACCAATCGCTAAAAACATGTTTTTTGTGTTCAGGGGGTCTGAAAATGCGTAGATCCGGTACAAACTCGATTTCGAAAAATCGACATGAAAACAATAGTTTCCTTTCTATATATTTATATAGGCAAGAGAAAGTAAAAATCTAAGAAAACTATGAATACGTTAATCTAAATCACTTATTGAGGAAAAAATTAAGATTATATTTGTGTACAATAGGCCTATACATATTCCAAATATGGCTACACGTTATTATTCAAAAATAGTTTGAATCCGTAAGGTGAAGTGATATTTTTGAGTAATTAAAATTCGCACTGCATTTCGTATATCAAGGTGGATACTGAAATTTTACAAAATTGGAATTTATATTTTAAATTAAACAAATAAAAAATGTTGACGTTTCATTTATCAGAACTAACACATAGAAAAGACAAGTTTTTAAGACTGACGTTGATTACATTGGACTGCACAAAATAAATAAAAAATATATCGTATTTTTTCATAAACAATAAAGCAACTGACGTAGTACATCCATCTAGGAGGTTCTGTTTTTTAGTCTGTCAACCTCACTCAACCACAAAACAAAATCTTGAGAACCTTCATCTCCACTTTAAAAGAAGTTAGATAATATCAGGAAACAAGTTAAATTTAAGCAAAATTAAAAAGAAAATATTGATTTTAATTTAAGTAGTTTTTGATATGAAAAAATATACACTGAAATTATTTAAGATCATCATCTTCTATCAAGGATTAGGCTCAATGGTCTGTTCCGGCATCCATCTCGTTTTAGGTCTTGCCAATCCTCGCTTTCCTCTAGGTTTATATTTCCATGCTCATAGAGGAAGTCTGTGTGCTAGCATGCGAAGTAAATGGTTGGACCAGTTTCTCTTATACCGGGTGTCCATTAAGTCTGGAAACGGCTGAATTACAGAAAAGTGAGCGTGGCTAGGTGACCAGAGTGACTTTAATTGCTTGTTGCACCAAAAAAACTATTTTTGGTGATATTTGAAATTTTTGTCCGCCATCTTGGATCCGCCATATTGGATTTAACTTTCTTAATTTAAACAGGATGATGGTCATATGATACATGATTTCAATATAAAATTTCAAAATAAATTCAGTGGCGAAAACCGGAAATCGATATCTTTTTTCGTTTTTGAGATATTACCATTCAACTATCCAGATCGGGGCAGAACGGCCATTCCTCCCTCCTCCGTCTTTAAACCTACATAGACAATTTAGGTAGCAATTCGTTTCACAAAGTGACTGAACATTTAACTCGGCGCGTATAGCTTCGTTACGTACTCTACCTAACCGGGTACAACCTTTGACTCCCCACAAAAAACTCATTTCAGCAGCCTGGATACGAGATGCGTTATCATATGTTATGAGTGGTACATCCACTGCTCTATAAAATTTCATTTGGGTGCCCTGTCTCGTTTTCTTTTCTGCGAATAGAATCGCATACAGCGCAGAATTTTGCCAGTTTCTCACTCTCAAATTATTTAAGATAAAAGCCAGGTTAGGTTAGGTTATTATATATTATATATTATAACAAAACGTTATTATATATTATAATATATAGCCTATATATATTATATTATAATATATATAGGCGTTATTATATATTTAGAAACAAAAGTTTATATAATTAAAGTTATAAAAAGACTAAGACAATTTGTTTCCTTCAATGACCTAAAGATAACGAATACATTTTATAGAAAGAAAGATATCCATAAGTTCACCTGGAGTGCTAGAGGCTCAAAATCCATCATCGACTACATCATTGTAAATAATAAAATGAAGAGTTTAGTACAAGATGTAAGAGTCTATAGGGGTTGTGATATTTATACCGACCACTACCTTCTAATGAGTAAGGTGCTGATCCTAAAGAAATGGAGAACTGTCAGGAGAAATAAAAAACAGGGAACCGAAGTCTTCAAGATTTCACTTCTGCAGGATGACAGCGTACGGGACTTGTACCAGAGAAGGTTGCAGGAGAATCTTTTGTTAGTTCCAACTGCAGATGATATAGAGACGGAATGGAGAAATATAAAGTCGTGTATTCAAAAAGCTGCAACTGAAGCACTTGGTAAAAGGTTGAAGAGAAGGAGTAATAGACGTCTGAGAATTTGGAACCCACAAATAGAAACTGCCATAAAAGAAAAGCAAAAGGCCTATCTTATATTTTTGCAGAAGAAAACGCAAGAAGCTAGAGAATACTATATGCAAAAAAGGAATATTACAAAGCAAGTTGTGAGAAAGGCTCAACAGGAGTCCTGGGAAAAGTTTATTAGTGTTATAGAGAGAGATATTCATGGACGACAGCAATGCGCGTATAAAATAATGAGGTCTTTGAATAGGAGTGATAAAGACAATGCTGCATTAAGTATGATTTCGGATGATGACTGGATACGGCATTACAAAGATCTCTGGTATTCTGATAATGAAAATGTAAATGTGCCTCAAAATCAAATCCGGAATAATTCAGTGGATTTAATAACAATGGCTGAATTACAACAAGCACTAAAGAGCATTAAAAACCGAAAAGCTGCAGGTTTGGATGGAATTAATGGTGAGCTTTTCAAGTACGGTGGTTTGTTACTAGAATTAAGGTTCTTACACCTGATAAATGAATGCTGGATGAAATGTCAAATTCCGAAAGAGTGGAGTAAAGCAGAAGTAATGTCTCTCTTCAAGAAAGGCAAACGAAATGACTGCAAAAATTATAGAGGTATCAGTCTTTTGAATGCAGGATATAAAATATACTCAAAAATAATCAATTCTAGAGTGAAAAGTATCGCTGAAGCAGTTTTAAATGAGGAGCAGTGTGGGTTCAGAAAAGGTCGTTCATGCACAGACAACATTTTCTCAGTTAAAAGACTGATAGAGAAAAGAAGAGAGTTCAACCTTGAAACGCATATGGCTTTTATTGATTTTGAAAAAGCATTTGATAGAGTGAATAGAAGTCTTATGTGGAGAATTCTGATGGGAAGAGGATATCCTTTACATCTTGTAAACGCAATACTCAAATTTTACTTTAAATTTAAACTTTATCCCAATACTCAAATAATAGTCAATACAGGTGATAATCGACTAGATGAAATCACGATCAACCAAGGTGTTAGACAAGGGTGTAGTTTATCGCCCACCTTATTTAATATATATGTAGACCACATTTTCCGAAAATGGAAATGTAGAGTAGATTTAGGAATCAATCTTGGTAAAGACGTTTACCTAAATGCACTGTTGTTTGCTGATGATTTGTGTGTAATACAGGAAAACGAAAATGACCTCCAAAAATCTGTACATATCCTCCACGAAATTTGTAAAGAATATAATCTCAAAATATCAAAGGAGAAAACAAAAATCATGGCTTTTAAAGGAAAGTACCCAATACGATCTAAAATTGTGATAGACAACAAAGTATTGGAGCAAGTGTCTCAATTCACATATCTGGGCTGTGACATAAGTTACAAAGATGAAATGGATGTGGAGAAGAAAATAGGAAAGTTCCAAATGCTTTGTGGAAGTATCAGTAGGACATTGGGGAAAAAAGCTACCACAAACACAATAATGAAATTTTATAAAACAATGGCAGCTCCAATACTCCTCTATGGTAGTGAATCTTGGGTAACATCAAAACCACTTGAGAGTAAAGTGCAGGCAGCGGAGATGAAATTTCTTCGCAGAACTAAGGGCTGTGACAGAAGAGATCACATCAGGAATGAGGAAATAAGGAAGGAGCTGAACATCTTCTGCCTGAATGAGAGAGTTGCATCGTATCGCCAACAATGGAAAGAACATGTTGAACGAATGTCAGCCGATAGGCTTCCACTAAAAATTCTCCAGTATCAGCCGGTAGGCAAAAGAGGTATAGGCAGGCCACGGAAAAGGTGGCAATGATTATACCATAAAAAAAAACAAATGGTAGCCTATAAGATAGCCTCATATTTAATGTTATAAGATAGCCAATTACATATTTAATATTGAGGGAATTGTTTTCTAAAATTATTAATATAAGCTGAATGTGAGTCGGAACAGGCCATGGCCTAATCCCTGTTTGAAAGAAGAAGAAGAAGAAGTTATAAAAAATGAGAAACCTACAACTTTTATTTCAAGCACTTTTTTCTACGGAGCCTAGTTTAGCTTCAATTAGTGATTTTCTGTATTTATAAGTCCTGTAGAGTTTGACTTTCATTCAGCGTCATTAACTCATGATTAAACACAAGTTACGAGTATATTGGTCATTATTTACATTAACATAATAAAGTCGTGTGAATGTTTCACACAAAATTTTTAAAAATAATCGAAAACTGTAAATAAGATTAAACTGCACTTAAGTCATGTATAAACAATATAAATTACAAAACTAACTGGTTAGCAGTAAATAATATTAAGTTTCTTTTAATAATATGTACACAAGAGATGTTATGATGTTATGATGTAGTTCTATACATTTACAACATTCTGCATTCACGAGTTTAAGTTCCGGATATCTCGAAGATTTTTCTGAGGGTGCCTTGCACAGCTTTAAGAAGTTTCAGGCTGTTTGCTGGAGCCACAAAAAGTAAAATAGATGTATAGCTACAGCCAATGAAATAAATGGAGAGGTAGATCTGTTTCACAGAGATGGTAAAATTAAAGAAAAACTGTACAGGATACTGTGAAGGAAGGCTGTAAATACTTCGTGATCTTTATGTTATTTTATTTATTTTTATGTTATTTGTGTCTATGTGGTGTATGTTAAGCTCGGCGGCTGACTGTTTTTAGTTAAGAAAGAATGACAACGTTAAGTTGTAATGGTGCGGTATACTGAGGCGATATTCTATGTTGTTCTACTGTACCACCTCGCATCCTTGCGACCAGCCATAGTAGTGGGTGGAGAGGCGGGGTGTAGGGGAGTTTGGGAGCCCCACAAAAAAAGAAAAAAAAACAAGTTACTAAACGAATGTTTAAGTTAAAATTCTGGTGTGAAACACTCACACAACTTTCTCTTGTCAATGAAAATAATTAACAATATAACCTAACATTAGTATGCCTAATAAAACATTACAAACAAACAAAATCTGGTGTGAAACACTCACACAACTTTCTCTTGCCAATGCAAATAATTAACAATAAACCTAACATTATTAATAAAATATTAGAAGTAAACAAAAAACTAACCTCAAAAACATAACCTTATTTTAATCATGAGTGAATGATGCAAAATGAAAATCAACCTCAGTTTGGCTTAGAAATACGGAAAATCACTCTTTCTCTCTAAACTAGGCTCTGTAGAGAAAAATGCTTTAAATAAAAGTTGTAGATCTTTTAATTTTCTATAAATTTAATTATATACACTTTTGTCGTAAAATGCATACTAAGGCCGAAATCTTAAAAAAATCAATTTTTCACACATTTTCGTGAGAAAAAAAACAGAAAATTGCAAATTACCGCTAAACTAAGCGTTATACAAAAAATTGTTTGAAATAAAAGTTGTAGAATTTTCAATTATCTACAACTTTTATTATATAAAATTTTGCGCTAAAATGCATATTAAAGCTGTAATCTTAAAAAAACAACGTTTTTACGTGAAAACAGCCTCACCCAGAATATCAGCAAACATGACGCCTACCCTATCTTGTAGAGAATAAAAAATTAAGTAAACCAAGCGATTTTTAAAAAAATCGTAGGACCAGTTTTTGAGAAAATCGCAAAAAAGTGAAAAATTACACGAATAAACTACCACTTCCGGTTGACCGATTTTGATGAAAATGTTCGTGTCGAGTCCGGTAGTGGTACGTAACTTAAGTTTCAAGTTTCAAGTTCGTACAATGTTCCGTTCTTGAGATATTCTGTTCACACACACACACACACACATACACACACGCGCGCGCGCGCACACACACACACACACACACACACACAGACCAATCGCTAAAAACATGTTTTTTAGGTTCAGGGGGTCTGAAAACGTATAGATCCGGTGAAAACTCGATTTCTTAAAATCGACATGAAAACAATACTTTCCTTCCTATATATTCATATAGGCAAGAGAAAGTAAAAAAACTAACCTCAATAAACATAACCTACCAAACACTAACGTCATTGCGTGAGTACATAATTATATTTTGAGGGGCATAATATCGTTAAAGAAACCTGTTCGTTAGTTTTAAGTAACTAGTTGCAGTAAATCTAAAATAAAAAAGTTAACCTATAACTTCTTAACATCTTCTAGGCTCCCGTGAGGAGTTCAAAGGGTACAATTAACAAAAAAGTATTTAGAATAATAGGTATAGAAAGTAAGTTCAAAGAATTAACAACAAGAACAGACTGACCTAACCTGACGTATCAAGTGGTTAACCGAAGTTTCTAAAAGGCTAAACTCGAAAGAAATCGATATGACATCTGTAATTTTATAAAAATAAAACAAATTCATAAGAACGACGAATTTAAAAACACCGGTATACATATCTTGTTTCAACGAAAAAGTAATTACTCCATCTAAACAAAGTGGGAAAAGTACGTTTTATATCAGGTATACCACCGTTGATATTCAAGAGAGAGAAATCAATTTTGTGATTTAAATAAATATTTATTTTAGTTATTATGTGAAATAAATATTCATAGTGAGTTATAAAAGCGCAATTTCAAACACAGTATAAATATTATAGCAACTTATTCCAGAGGAAACATTTTTAAAATGTAACGGAATGAACGTGTAACGAGTAAGGTGTGTTTGAAATTCTATTCTCCACAAAGTTGTCCAATCACAATTCAGTATTACTTTTACAATTTACTTGGTTTTCATATTTATTTTATTTTCCTTTAATAAAATATAAAATTCACTCGGAATTGAGAAGAATTGAATATAAAATAAAGTATTGTACCACAAATGGATTTATTTTTAAAACAAATCATTCCCCATGAAACTACATCCTTGGAAAGCCTAATTCTGTAACAAACATGCTCGGGAAAATCTAAACAGAATGATGTAATGAAAAACATTCAGGCATTTGTACGAATTCAAATTTTGTTTTAGAAAAGTTGATACTTTTGAAATCCTAAAAAATCTGGTGTGAAACACTCACACAACTTTCTCTTGCCAATGGAATGCAAATAATTTTTTTTTTTTTTACTTTATTAGGAAAATTCACAACTGTACATAATAACAACGAGTGAATGAGGTGATTAAGAAATGGAATAAAATGCGCTTTAAGACTTAGAGGAGATCACCACTCAACAGTGGGCTCCAGCTGGAAATGTCCTGTGAATGGATTAGATAATCGTGTATACTATCGGAAATTACTTATTACAAAATGATGTCCCTACTCCATCGTCGGTGTAGACGTCTGCGGGGATTCCCGGGAAGGTATGGTAGGTATAGGTTGCGTACAAGTTCGTTGCTATGATGTGATAATGTCATACGGAGCAAATAATTAACAATATAATCTAACATTAGGAATAAACAAAAAACTAACCTCAATAAACATAACCTAATTGTCATTATGAGTGAAAGACACAAAATGAAAATCAACTTCAGTTTGGCTTAAAAATACGGAAAATCACTCTTTCACGCCAAACTAGGCTCTGTGGAGAAAAATGTTCTAAATAAAATTAGTAGATCTTTTAATTTCCTATAAATTTGATTATATGTAAATACTTTTATCGTAAAATGCATGCTAAGGCTGAAATCTTAATAAAACCAATTTTTTACACGTTTTCATGAGAAAAAACAGAAAATCGCTAACTACCGCTAAACTAAGCGTTATACAAAACAATGTTTGAAATAAAAGTTGTACGATGTTAAATTCTCTACAACACTTTTATTACAAATTTTACGCTAAAATGCATATTAAAGCCACAATCTTAAAATAACGATGTTTTTACGTGAAAACAGCCTCACCAAGAATTTTAGCAAACATGGCGCCTTCCCTATCTTGTAGAGCATAAAAATTTAGTACACCAGACGACTTTTAAAAAAAATCGTAGGATCCGTTTTTGAGAAAATCGCAAAAATTGAAAAATTTACGAATAAACTACTACTTCCGGTTGATCGATTTTGATGTAAATGTTCGTGTCGGGTCCGGTAGTGGTGTCTAACACACAGACACACAGACCAATCGCTAAAAACATGTTTTTTGGATTCAGGGGGTCTGAAAACGTGCAGATCCGGTGAAAACTCGATTTCGAAAAATCGACACGAAAACAATACTTTCCTTCCTATATTCATATAGGCAAGAGAAAGTAAAAATTCATAATTTTAAAATTATTTTGTAAAAATTGGGTATCTTTAATATGAAGTTTGACAACTAACTCGCATTTAATGTTGTAAATGTTTTAATGTTTTGATGAAAACATAAGCTATTAGAAAAAAAATTAGTTCCTAATATGGTCATATATAATTTACAATCGTTAAATTTCATATTATTTTACAATTTGAAAAACCTTTTTGAGGATGTGGCCCGTTCTACTTGTATTGTTTTCGCCTATTCTACTACTGTGCATCGATACTAATCTCCTACTACCGATCTAGCTGTTAATCATCGTTGATGCTTCTCCAACAATAACAAAAAGGCAGTTAGAGGGGGAACATATCCCCAGCCTTCAATTGGCGCATGCGCATATGAAATGTTTTTCTGTTTGTCTCTTCTAATAGGTTTATTTAGTAATCTCTTAAGTAACAGATTATTGTTTAGGTCATCAGACGTAAGGGTGGTTTGAACTGTAGAAGCTTTACTAAGTAAAACGAGGAGTGAGGTAATTTACCATGGCCTTCCTCACTGAGTGGAAAAGTATGCTTATCAGCATGCCAGGCCCTACGAAAAGCATCTAATTTCCACTCTGCAAATGAACACCTTCACTTCATTCACCACAGGGTCTGACCGTATAATGGTGAAATACATTACTCTCAGAGGACATAACTCTGACTAGTGACTTTTACACCTCTACCTCTTCTGTTCTTAAATGCTTTAGTCATATAAAGGCTGACCATGCGATAAGAAATAGAAATATTTTTTGGAGCTCTGGATTTAGCGGATCGAATGCAAATAATTTAAAACTCCACCTACCTGTTAATTTAAAAAAAAAATTAATGGATTATAATTGTATAGGGTGATTCAAAAAGAGCGCCGGTTTTGATATATCAAATTAAGAGATTTATTTTATTGAAAAACTGAAAATAAATACATCAACAAGTTCATCTTACCTTCCGATTTCATGTATGAAAAATGATGTCATGCATGTGTCCTCCTCTACTGCGCTGGCACGCATCAACTCTGTCCGTGAAATTGGATATTACTGCACGACAAGTTTCGACTTCCATTTGCCCGATAACCCGTCGAATTTCCTCCTTCAAGTCATTGATGTTTCGGGGTTTATTGGCATACACCAATGACTTCAGATGACCCCAAAGATGAAAGTCACAAGGCGTCAAGTCACACGACCTTGGTGGCCATTGATGGTCGGAATTACGAGAAATGATGCGATCCTGAAACCGTTCACGGAGCAACAACATTGTTTCTCGTGCAGCAACTGAATTTTATACGGGTGATATTGGAGATCGTACCGAAGAATTCTCCGTACAGAAGAACATCGTAAACCCAATTGTTGAGAACGGCGACGTATTGATTTTGCTGGGGTAACAGCCACACTGTCACGAACCAACGCAATATTCTGCTCAGTTCGGCCAGAACGACGACGTCCAGAACTTTTAAGGTCGACTGTTGAACCCGTCTCAAAAAACTTTTTCATGAGCCTGCGAACTGTTGATTCATTCGGTGCTTCATGCGTCCTAGAGTACCGCGAAGTCGCCTGACAGTAGCCGCATAACTCTCTCCACTCTGGTAAAATGTTTTGACGATTAACACTCGTTGTGCAATAGTAAACCTCTCCATGGTTAGACACAGACTGCGAGAGTACTACACTGCGAACAAGAGAAACTACAACTGAATCGTCAATCGGAATGTTCTCCGAAATAGAAATGAGGTCTAACAATGTTGCCAACCGATAAACAAAAATTTACCAGCCGTTTAAAAACCGGCGCTCTTTTTGAATCACCCGTTATTATAACTGTAATAGATTTTAACTTTGAATTAAAACTTATAAGATTTTTGAGGACAAAAAATGGCAATCATACTTTGGTACATGGCAAACAAACAAACGGTCGTGGACAAAATTAACACATCACTTTAAAAGATGGTGCTAGAATGGTTTCACAGTATCTTAATGAAGTATTAACCGTATAATCTGGCCTTCCAACAGCCCAGACTTAAATCCTATTGAGCACGTTTGAGTTATGCTTAAAAAAAAATCTGGTGTGAAACACTCACACAACTTTCTCTTGCCAGTGCAAATAATTAACAATAAACCTAACATTAGAAATAAAACATTAGAAATAAACAAAAAACTAACCTTAATAAACATAGGTAACCTAATTTTAATCATATATATGAAAGACGAAAAATGAAAATCGATCTCAGTTTGCCTTAAAAATACGGAAAATAACTCTTTCACGCTAAACTAAGATCTGTACAAAGAAATGCTTTAAATAAAAGTTGTAGATCTTTTAATTTTCTATCAATTCCATTTTATACACTTTTGTCATAAAATGCATACTAAGGCCAAAATGTTAAAAAAATCAATTTTTCTCACGTTTTCGTAAGAAGAAAACATAAAATCGCAAATTACCGCTAAACTAAGCGTTATACAAAAAAATGTTTGAATTAAAAGTTGTAGGTTTTTAAATTCTCTACAACTTTTATTATATACATTTTTGCTCTAAATTGCGTATTAAAACCGTAATCTTAAAAAAACAATATTTTTACGTGAAAACAGCCTCACCCAGAATTTCAGCAAACATGACGCCTACCCTATCTTGTAGAGAATAAAAACTGGGTAAACCAGGCGATTTTTAAAAAAATCTTAGGACGAGCTTTTGAGAAAATTGCAAAAAAGTGAAAAATTACACGAATAAACTACTACTTCCGTTTGACCGATTTTGATGAAAATGTTCGTGTCGGGTCCGGTAGTGGTATGTAACTTAAGTTTCAAGTTCGTACGATGTTCCGTTCTTGAGATATTTTGTATACACACACACACGCACGCGCGCGCGCGCGCACACACACACACACACACACACACACACACACACGCACACAGACCAATCGCTAAAAACATGTTTTTTGGGTTCAGGGGGTCTGAAAACGTATAGATCCGGTAAAAACTCGATTTCGAAAAATCGACATGAAAACAATACTTTCCTTCTTTTATATTCATATAGGCAAGAGAAAGTAAAAAAGAGTTCGTCAACGTAATGCAGTGAATCTTCAACAGCTGTGTCATGTGGCGAAAGAAGAACGAGAGAAAATCGACCAGGAAGAAATCCAAAACTTGATTCAAGGATTGGCGAGACGAATGCTAGCTGTAATTAAGGCAAGAGGGGGCTGTACTTGTTACTGAATTACTAATCCATTATAAATTACAAAATAATCTTTTACTTTTAATTTTTTCCACCATGTATAAACTATGTATGAAAAATTTCATTCAATACTACAAGCAACCCTTCCGTTTTTTGTAAAATAAAACTTTGTGTTTTTAAAGCTAATTTATCTTACTGTTTCATTAATTTACCTTAAATCAAATTTACAACTCTATTTGTAAAAACATAATCAATATTGCTTAAAATTATGATACAAAGAATAATAATAGTAACAGGAATGAACCTGGCACATTCATGAAAATTTTCACTTTGCCCAAAATCTTACATGATCCGTTAATTTTGTCCAGGACTTTATTTATAAGGTTATTTAAACTGTCAAAGAAAAAGTTTCAAATTTTTGTTTACAGTTTAACGAACTAGAGAATGCAGATGAAGGCGGAGCATAGTGATCTAGATCACAGCACACAGCCAATTGACTTTCGTTAATCGTATCCTGCATGTAACCCCCTTTTGCTTACGCGAAACTCCAAAGTATCGCTACCAAAGCAAAATTGGCACAGGGGACAAGAAAGAAAAAAACACCCCAAAAAGAGAGAGAGAGACTGCGGTGATGTGGTGTAAAGAAAAAAGATTGACAAAAATAGATTTGAATTAGTAAAAAAATTTAATAAAATAAATTTATAGATTAGGTAAGTTTGGTAAATGTAAACGACAATAAATTTTAAATTCAGTTAATAAGAAAATTACAAAGTAACGCAAAATATTATATAGGATTTACCGTAATTAATTAATCAAATATAATAATAAGATGTGAGCTCAATAATTAATTATTTTAGCATGCTTAGCACTGGATCCAGAAAAAAATATGAGAAAATCGTTAAGTTAAAGATCAATTCGGTATTATAATAATAATTATTATAAATGAATCGAATAAAATCAGAAAATAATCAGATTTTTATAAAAGAGATTAAATAATAAAATTTAAATAAGTAAAAAAACATGATTAGCTTATTACTTCAAATTTTGATCTTATAGTTTAAAAAAATTTAGAAAAGAAAAATATTTAGTTACATAATAGGAAACACAAGTTATTTTGTGTAACAAAATTTAATTTTTCCAAAATCATCATTTATGCAATAATTTGCTAAAATAATATAAAAGTTTTTTATAATGTTAAAGAAACATATTTATAGAAAGCCAAAATTAATACAATAGTTAGATAATGAGGTAGGTGCAAAACATGTATTAACCAGATTATGCAAAATTGCATACTTTCGCAAACATGAGAAAATTTAGTATCATATTATGATTTACAAAATAACAATAATTATAATGAAATTACATTTTATAACTAATATTTAAAATTAGTAATTTTATTAAAGAAAGAAGAGTAGAATATGAAGAAAATAGGACGATCCCGGAAGAACTTTGCTAGTTAACTAGCTGCAGACAAGTTCAAGCAAAAAGGCGACGTGTCCATTTTTAAAATTTGAGAATCCAAGTAAATCAATGCCGATAATTCGGAAACAGGAAAATTTTATCTTGTCCAAAAAAAATGAATTACAGATGAGTAGTAATAAAGTGAAAGAATGCGCTGCTTTCGGGTAAAGCTGGAAAATCCAAAATTAACCATTTGGATTTCATGCCGCATCACTAGGGTTAGATAAGTAAGAAATGGAAGAATCAGCACCCCAAAACTGGTCCCTGCAAAGAGCAGAAAACCAGGACTTAGAAAATGAGGGCCACCGCAAAAGACAAACAAAAGAAAAAAGTAGCTAAACCCCAACAGCACAGAAAAGATAAAAAAAGCAACTTTAAGAAAAGCATAAAGTAAAATTAAAAAAAATTTAAATTACCCAAAAGGTTTACAAAATTTACAAAATTTAAAAAAAAACATTTTCGGCTTCAATGGGTTTTAACTACCAGCAAAAGAAAGAAAGAGACTTACCGTAAAAACGGGATAGCAATTAGTCAAACAGCACAGCAGCATAACAACGCCCCGAAAGACTTAAAAAAATTTACGGCACATACAAAATTTTAGACGCGTACATCTTCCTGACCAATTGCTAAGAGAGCGAGAAAAACCAAATTACTCAAAAGGAAACCTCGGTTCTGACGTCACCGACCCCCTCCATCCCGATAGACATGTCCCCAAGAACATGAAAAGCAGGAAGAGACAGATCGGACACGACAGAAAACAGATAACAGCAGTCGGCAGTACAAAGACAGAACGAAATGCAAATCGATAACGAGATAACGGATTACGGCGACATCATAAGATAACAAAATTCAAATGCAACAAGACAGAAAAGGAAAAATTAATTAATAATTAAAATTAAGTAACATTAAATTAAAAATGTTACATGCATTGTCACGTTGTGGTCCCGCTGTGGATGACAGCCTAACAAAAAGTCAGCTGGATTTGGGTGGAACAGAGTGTGACTTAGCAAAAGGGCTACCTCACACCCGACCTTGGCTGTTATTGGCTAGATCTCATCAGCAGTCTTTAGTTCGTTGGGGTATAATGTACAAAAGACGAATTGGATTGCACAAAACATATTTTGGCATCAATTACTGAATAACAGTGGAGCAATAATAAGAAGACTAAAACGGCGGATATTCAATAGATCTATTTAATTAATAATAATGAGTCAGAATCCAAAAAAGACCTCTTGTCGAAAATTTTATATATTAAACTATTACCCTTTTTAAATTTAGCATCAAATTCTGAACAATTTTATGCAAAATTCAGACTTTTCTCTCAAAATTGTGTTAGCTATGGCAGCTTAAAAGTTTTTGATAAAAAGTTGGTTTTAAATGCATTTTAAACTTTTACATCGCCCTTTCTAAATTTTACATATATTTAAGAACGAATTACACATAGAAATTGTTTTTAAAAATTAAGTTTGACATTACGAAGGTTCTTTTAAACAAAGTGCCTTTGATTTTATTCAGTGGTTCTGCAATTGAATCTGGTAGATCTGACTCGAGCTAAGGTACCCACCGGAAGGTTTCGGTATTTTCTTTACCAAAAACCCTGATTTTTTTGAATAGATATTATTTTTCTTGCGTAGTCATTCGTACAGGAGTAATTACATTGAAAATTTAAATGTACAAAGTAAACTATATTAATCTACGAAAACCCCAAATATCGATGTATCGACCGTAACAACTGTAACATCTGTTTTCAGATTGTTACTTTTTTTATGGTTTTGTTGGCGTAGTTTGTTGTTTTGGTATCCGTTAACTCGAATCTACGGGCGACGTTTATTAACTCACCGTCCGGTGGCGCGCTCTACCTTTTTTTCTACGAACTGCGTTCGGCCCTCGAGTCGAGCTGCCTCCATAAGCATGACTAGACTCTCTTAGTCGAATTTTCACTGAGTACAGCACAGTGAATATGTAGTAATTTTTATTAAGTGTATTTTATTATTTTCATACTTTTGGAAAAGTATTTCTTCTGCCCATTTAAAAATGGTAAGTTAATTATCTTTATTTTTAGTATTCCGAGAGCTGGGAATTTATCACGCATTGCTTAAAATTAAGTTTTTGTAAAAGAAAGCTACGTTGTGTTTGTGCTTGCTTTTCTTGATTACTGGTTACGATTTAGTTCTATGTAAAACTAATTTTGATTTATGATTAATTTATTGTAAAAGATGTAATGTTTTCTGATTGGAAAATTTGTTTTTGCAATAGTAATTGCTTATTTAAATTGTCTAGTTCTTTTAAAGCTTTATGTTTGTATATTGCAACTCGTGTTAAGTCTCTATTCTTTAAATTCATAACTGTGTTATATTTCATTCTTTTACTTTGTATTTTTTATGCGTTTGTGCTGTTGCTTAAGATCGATGCTTATTTTGCTAATTATTAACACTCGCTCGATCTTTTTCTTCAGGGTTCGAGTCCGGGAACGGAATCATCCGTTCGATAATCATATCACTATCCATAATCAGCTTAGTACACGGAGTTCGACTCCTGACCATGACCAAATTTTCACCACGTCAATATCCTGTATTTTGATGTCCGGTGTTTTCTGGTTATTTGTTGCCCGGAGTGATTCAAAATACAATTTGGATGAGGGTTTTCATCAATGATCTTTCTAGATCGGTACATGCGTTTGTAGTACTGCAAAAAATGTGTTAACAACTAAGGGTATGTTTCAACATTTTATTTATTATGTGAGGATTTCGTCCGTCTACCTAAAGTGTTTTTGTGGCAACCGATCCATTTTCTTTTTGGAAAAAGGATCACATCCGATTTTGGATCCATTTCAGTAACTACATGTTTGGTACAGGAAAATTTATGATTTACAAATAACCTGTTTTAAGAGTATTTCATGTTAATTCATTTGCTGAAATAAGCAACCAGGAACATTTTTACAATTAATTTTAAATTCTTTTATTGCACAACATGATAAAAATAATTTCTTTATTTACTCTTTTTTAAGAATCCAATTTGAATCTGTGTACTTTTTTACTTAAAAATTCTCAAGATAAATTTAAAGTTTAATTTAAATCTTTCACTATTACTTCTGTTTTACGCCTTATTGAAAAGGTTAATTATTATTTTTTATTTTATTTTTTTGGTAATTTTAAGAATTATAATGATGAAATATGTTTATAAAAGGCTGCTAGCATGCTAAACAAAGATTAATTAAAATTAAAATATTTAGCCATTAATTTTCTATGTTCAGTTGTTCATTGCATGAACATGTATATATATATATTGTATTTAATATTTTTTGTTTGCTAAATATTGTAATGCTCCTGTGAATACACCAAGGGAAAAATTTGTATGATTTAGTAAAAATTGTCATTTCAGGTTAAAGTTGAGTTATAAGTAAAATTCAAAAAGTGTTGTGCTCTGGAAACACTGTAGAATAAGCTGGCAATCTCCAAATACGGGTTTTCGAGAATTTTTATGTAATTTAAATTTAATGTTTTATATGGTCTTACCTATATTTTTATTTAAGATTTTACGTGTAACTGAGAATTTTACCTCAAATTACGATTATCTTTGTTGAAAAATTTTTAGGCTTAAAGTAATATTTCATGTCAAAGGAGTTGGTCCGACGAATATCGGCTTACTAGCAGACAATAGATGTAAGGGTCACTACCTGACTTTTGGATCCAGCTTCTTTAACTGAAATTTTTGTTACAGTCCTCGGACTCAAATTCTGATCACAGATTCGTGATCAGGCTGAAATTCTAAATAAAATAAGTCTAAACAGCACGAAAATCCGTAAATTTAAACCGTTTTTAGCTGAATAAGTTAATAAACCTATGTTAAATACAGCAATGTTTAGATCGCTAATTATAAGAGAATGAATGATATTTTTTGTAAATCAATTCACACTAGCCTTTAGATACTACTCAGATGAGCATATTTCATTAAGATAAATTTTAAATTTAAGGCATTTCAGCGGCTGAAATCAGTCAAAAATGTTATAAAATTCATTTACATGTTATTCAAATGGGAGAACCCTCTCCAACGTTTAATTTAATTACTCATTAATCGATTAAGATATGGTATGTGTGAGTGTGGAATCGAAGGGTCCACATGTTGGGAAATAGAAAAATAATTTTAGATTGTTAAAATTCGTCGTCGTTCAGATTTTATTAAAGTTTTATTTTGACGTAATTTTCCGCATTTTGCAAATTTACTAATTAGTTAATAATTAACGAACCAGTTACAATTTCCACATGGGACTAATACTCACATGTGTGTTTTCTGAATCTAAAGTAATTTCGTGCATCACTTTAGTTGCACACGCTAAATTTCAAGTTATTTTTTACAAATTTCTCGTCGGCATTTATCCGACATTATGGATACATTTATTGGTGTTTTTCAAGACGTGATAAAATTTGAACCGACGAAGCGATTTACTTCGGATAAAAAGCATTGGATTCAGCAGAAAGAGCTGAAAATTTTGACACCACTCCGGACGCTGAAATCCAAAATTTTCGATTTTGATAAAATTAACCGGTTGGTGGGGGATGAAATTGGTTCTGAGTGTATGACCAACCTATAAATCTTAATTTTCCCGATAAAAGAGGGTAGTTTTTAAAATCTGTAATTACATTTTAAAAATATTTATAAGGTTTGTAAGTGCCAGAAACTTTACCCATGATGCCTTTCTAATATTTTGAAGGTTGGTTATAGCGTATTCAATAATGTAAAACATGTTTTAAACAAATTTGTTAAAATTATCAACCAAGGTAAATACGAGAATTCGGGTGCTAGAATTGGTATCGTCAGGGAATTTTTAGATCATAAAACTGTTTTGCACCCCGAATCTCAGAGAGTCCGACTTGAGATCTAATGCGTGCAACACGTATTTTCGATTTTGTAATTTTTCTAACTTATAGTGAAGTACTTAGTGGAAATTTCAACATGGCAACAGTCATGTCGTGCCGCATACGCATGATATAGTGCGATACATCATTGTGTGACTTTGAGTGCATTCATTGTGGAATACATAGTGCTGCGATTGATTTAAATTACTTATTTTTATTTTGAAAACAATTCCCGAGGATATTTTGTAATATTTTGAATATTCTTTGTATTTTAATTTGCATTTTGACCTTAAAAATATCGCCGTAACGTTGAACAGTTTGCTTTCATGAAAATAAAAAGGTCGGAAGATAAATTTAAAAATAATTAATGTTAATGTTTTCATTAACGCATTAGTTCAGCCGGTGCTCGATCAAATTAAAGTCATTTGAGAACTATAACAAATTTTTACATGATGTGCTAAACGAATAATTAAATATTGGATTTGATAAAAATTACAGATAAATAATAAATAATGACAGTAATAATGATGAAGTATTAGACTGAAAAGACAGTGTGTATAGCGTATAGTGAAACAACGAGGTGAAATCGCTAAAGCCACGTTCATCGCCATCACCACCGAATTGTCGCCCATACCGAGGACGACAACTGCATTATCCAGGTCTGCGCCGAAGAGTCCCTGTACTGCGGGATGCATCCCGATCACCGAGTCCCTCATAAGGATTATGTGTAGTGCGCGAAATTTTTCCTAACACTTACTCAATGGATTATTAAAGAGATAAGTAACAATTTTTAAATTATTTTGAGCTCAAATAATTTATGTCTATGTCCATGTATGTTATTGTACTTTTCAGGAGCTATTAGTTGTAAGAACTAGGTTATATGATTGATCAGTATGTTTATGCGACGCAAGTATACGGCAGAAAGAATCTGCAACCCTGAGAATAAAGAGTAAACATTGTGTTGTCACGAAATTCATGTTAACTAGTATTTGTCGTATTTTTCAATTGTTTACGTTTTCAAATGTAGCGATAAAATTTGATGGCGCCCACAAGAATAATGTAATACTTGGTGTTTGTTTTACGTTAAATAAATTCTCATTAATTTTGATTTTGCGTATGATTCTTGTTAATTTAACACCTAATTCCATTGGTGATAGTTGGTCAGATAAATTTTGGGGTTTTACTTGTTTTTATTTTATTTTTACAAACCAGTTGTCGATAGGACTAGTGTCACGATTAGCCCCGCTAGTCGTGAGCTGCGCATCGTTTAACACTGTGCACTGGTTTAGGGACAACACAGTTCAAATCTCATTTAAAATTTTGTCTTTCAAAATTGTGAATGGTCTTACTTTCATTTTATGCTTTATTTTAGTGAATCCCGTTTTTTATGGCGTTGTTGGACAGCGTGGGGCTAAATCTACAAATTTTGTAAATTTGACAGTTTTTTGGAAAATTTTATTTTTTGGAAAGTTTTTCTTTTGTTTGTTTTTTATTTTGCCCACGTTGAAAAGTGACCGTTACAATATCTATAAAATTTACCACAGAAAATATCTAGTCTGGACCTAATTTTGTATTTAAACTTTCAGTCATTTAAGGTTGAATCACATTGTACCATTTTGCTGTTTAATTCTATATTTATTTCTTGTTATAAATTAAATTATTTTTTTTACTACTTACTATACCAGATTTATTTCATTTATGCAACGATTTCCCGTGTGTTTGTTTTTTTTGAGCTTCCTAAATTTTCTTTGTCAACACCCTACCCGACCTATCGTTTTCTTTTGCCGTATGTGTTACCAGCAACGATAGGGGTGTTACACAACTCATTATTCTTCCAACAACAGGTAACTTTTTGCTTCTGCCTCACAAACAGACCATCCCATAGCGTATTATTTAGCGCTACTGGCTTCTATGTTGGGATCCCGGGTTCGATTCCAATCAGGTCTGGCAATTTTTCATTACTCATCCTCATCTATTATCCTTCTCACTGTCTGAATTAGCATTAATTGCAAAGCCGTCAAACGTAAAAAAAAATTTAATAAATAACTTAAATTCTTCTTGCACGCGAGAAAAGAAGAATATAAAAAAGGAACAAAGACATTTTGGATATAGGTTCTCCGCAAGATGATGGATGGGTCGAAAAATAGATTGCGAGGAAGCAAACACTGAACGTGAAAAACGAATGATTAATTGAGATCACTAAATAAAGACAAAACTTCTATGATTACCAAACAAAAAATAGGCAAAGCAAAAATTTTGGTACTAAACAACAGATCAAAAGTATTGTATAAGTTGTTTAAGGGAAGACTGTACTTTGTACCCTGTCAATGTTAAATTTGCTATTTTTAGGTACATTTTTCACAGGATTGATAAACGGTAGGGAAATGAAACTTTACTTACTTATAGATATCAGGTTTCTCTAGCTATTGACATTTTTTCAATTTAATCTGTTGAACCATAAAGTTAAAAACAGAATAACGAATGATATAAAATTTCTAAAAAAATTTTCTACGATATTTTACATATTAATAATTTTTGCAGAATTTGAGGAAGTCATAAAAATGCCAGAATACGTGCATTATGCAAGATAAATAACTGGAAAAAATTTCAGCCTGGTTGGTTTAATGTTTTCCGAGAAAATGAACCTAAATGTTAAACATTTAAATTTGCGGGAACAGGCGAAAAAACAAAAAGCCACAAATCAAAAACAAATGTATAACTCAAACAAGTGAATTTCCCATCAACAGTTGGTTAGCAAGGTGAACCAATGGCTGAGAGTATTAAAAAGAGTAATGCAGATATTTTTAAAGTACCAAAATTCCCTTTACTCTAAAACAAACCGTATAAAATTATGAAAAATATTCCTTCTTGGTGACCCGATAATTTTTCTGGGTAAACCTCCTAAAAACTTTTTCTTTTCATTAAAATACTATTTTTTTCACGTAATTTAAAGTTTTTTGATTGAACCAGTTCTAAACAATTGAAAAACATAAAAAACTGAAAAACAGCATAACGAACCAAACAAAGTACTATATTATTATCTTATTACTAAATTTAAGAGCTTCCATGAAAAATAAAAGCAGAAAATGTATGGATAGTAGAAAGGTTAAAAGCTAAAACCGAAAGAATTCTGAAAATGTAGATTGTAAAAATAACTTTAATAAATATTTAAGTTACTTTAAATAATTTATAAAAGCCTTAAATGAAAAAAAAAATTGTAACAAGTATCAAATTGTGTGGGCAGATTGTTATTTTAGTACCCTTTTAATGTCAATTTAATTCGTTTTATTTATTGTTCTGGAATGAACAGTTTGCGTATAAATTCTGTTAATAAGAAAAACATAACAATTTTTGAAGGTTCAGACGTTATTTAATATTAAGAAAACAACAAGGACTTAATTAAAAATACTGAAAAATCATCGAGTATAAAATTAGTTTGTGTTATAAGTAATTTAAATAAAAGTTCAAAGGTTAAAATCTGCTGTATTTTCATAGAATCGGGGTTTCTTAAAATCGTTTATGTAAATTACAGTATCAAATTAATTTGTTAAGGTTACCGTAATCTAAAAATCTGGTGTGAAACACTCACACAACTTTCCCTTGCAAATGCAAATAATGAACAATATAGCCTAACATGAGTAATAAACAAAAAACTAACCTTAATAAACATAACCTAATTATAATCATCAGTGAAAGACGCAAAAATAAAAAACAACCTCAGTTTGGCTTTTTTTATCCGAGGGAGGGGGGAGAAAACTCATGTTCACTCCCTCACGATGGAGGAAGTAGTGTTGGACTCAATTGAGGCGTCCTCTTCCATCCCCAAGGAGGCCGCAAACGCCTTACCAACTGAAAACCCGCCGCCCGGCCACTTGATCCGACATCAGCAAAGAACCCTCCACCTCCCTCGGAACTGTTTATATAGCCTCAGTTTGGCTTTTAAATACGGAAAATCAATCTTTCACGCTAAACTAGGCTCTGTAGAGAAAAATTCTCTGAACAAAAGTTGTAGATCTTTTAATTTCCTATAAATTTTATTAATACCTTTTTGTCGTAAAATGCATACTAAGGCTGAAATCGTAAAACAATCGATTTTTACACGTTTCCGTGAAAAAAAAAACAGAAAATCGCTAAATTACCGCTAAACTAAGCGTTATACAAAAAAAAATGTTTTTAATTTGTCTACAATTTTTTTATACATTTTTGCTCTAAAATGCATATTAAAGTCGCAATCTTAAAAAAAACAATTTTTTTACGAGAAAACAGCCTTACCAAGAATTTCAGCAGACATGGCGCCTACCCTACCTTGTAGAGCATAAAAAATTTAGCTAATGAGGCGATTTAAAAAAAAAGTAGGAGGCATTTTTGAGAAACTCGCAAAAAAGTTAAAAATGACACGAATAAACTACTACTCCCGGTTGACCGATTTTAATGAAAATGTTTGTGTCGGGTCCAATAGTAGTATCAAACTTAAGTTTTAAGTTTCAAGTTCGTATAGTGTTCCGGTCTTGAGACATTCTGTTCACACACACAGACCAATCGCAAAAAAACATGTTTTTTGGATTCAGGGGATCTGAAAACGTGTAGATCCGGTGAAAACTCGATTTCAAAAATCGACATGAAAAAAATTCTTTCCTTCTTATACATTTATATTGTTGTTGTTGTTTAGGTCAACAGCCGAAAGGCTGGTTTGAACCTCTAGAGGTTTTACTAAGTAAAAACGAGGAGTAAGGTGGTTTACCATTGCCTTCCTCACTGAGTTGAAAGAGTATGCTTATCAGCATGCCAGGCCCTCTGAAAAGCACTCACTTTCCACCCTGCAAATAACACCTTCACTTCATTCACCACAGGGTCTGGCTGCATAGTGAAATTCATTACTCTCAGAGGAGATAACTCTGACTAGTGTCTTTTACACCTCTACCTCTAAAACGGGCAGGTGGAGTGTTATTTTAATGCACTCTATCTGTTTGGTCCAGGGCTAAAAAAAAAAGTTCTGTTTCTTATCACATAGTCAGCCACTGATATGACTGAACTATTTAAGAACAGAAGAGGTAGAGGTGTAAAAGACACTAGTCAGAGTTATCTCCTCTGAGAGTAATGAATTTCACTATGCAGCCAGACCCTGTGGTGAATGAAGTGAAGGTGTCATTTGCAGGGTGGAAAGTGAGTGCTTTTCGGAGGGCCTGGCATGCTGATAAGCATACTCTTTTAACTCAGTGAGGAAGGCATTGGTAAACCACCTTACTCCTCGTTTTTTACTTAGTAAAACCTCTAGAGGTTCAAACCAGCCTTTCGGCTGTTGACCTAAACAACACCTCTTCTGTTCTTAAATAGTTCAGTCATATAAGTGGCTGACTATGTGATAAGAAACAGAACTATTTTTTTTAGCCCTGGACCAAACAGATAGAGTGCAAAATTAAAATAACACTCCACCTGCCCGTTTTGGGCATATACATTCATATAGGCAAAAGAAAGTAAAAATTGGTAGTAGTAATTTTGCACGGGACATACTTATTACAATTTAATAACACCGACAGATTTATAATTGAATTATTATGTATACTTTGCAGTAATACATGATAAATCAATTTATTATATAGTTTGTGATATAGTTTCTAAAATGTGTATGTCGTAATGCAACTTGCCTTTCTGTAGATTCGAAAAGCGGAACAGAGAACTATACGCTGTAATATTAAGGAAAGTGCCTTTCCTTATGGATTGGAACGTACAAGAGAACACACATCAAGGGTAAAACAGATTTCATTATTTGTTAAGGGTTGTTAAACAAGACACAACCATTTTGTTGTATTTTCATAATGTACATAATGTACACATGGTCCTTCTCTGCGTTTACATAGGCTTTAGTTTGTGTAGGCTACTTTGACCTAAGTCTCAAATATGTTTCATTTTATATTACATAACATCGTTTATCAATGAATGATTCTTTTATTGAGAATTTTCAAGTCTGTTTTCATTTTTTTAATAATTTTTTTATCCATGTACCATTGTATTTTTTTAGATTTGCTTCGAGAAAACTATAATATACTTATTCTTATTCGACTTTGTCAGTCCAGTTAAACGAGTTGTGGCTATTAAATAACGAGAATGACTTTGTAAAAAATTTTACTTTTATTTTATACATAATCACTTATGGTCACCTTCAATTTACACTCTTTTTCTATCCCTACAACGCTCCATGCAAATTTTACATTGTTGGAAACAGTGCTGGAAGTCATCTTCTCTCAGCTCTATCAGAACACGTGCCGCTTTCTCTTTTACAGCTTCCACAGAATCAAATCTTGTCCCTTTTAATGCAGATTTCACCTTATGGAACAGGTAAAAGATTCAAGTCTGTTTTCATTTTTTCATCAATGAATTTTCATCAATTTTTTCATCAATCATTTTCATCAACATGTGATGAAATGTGGTTTTTTACTTATGAACCGGAAACGAAGCGCCAATACATCCACTGGAAGAGCCGAACTTCCTACCAGACAAAAGTTGATTAAGTTTTATAATACCATATTTCTGTCTTTCCACAATTTTCTTAGATTTAGATACGTTGTCCCTCTCTCTAATGACTTAGAAAATTATCTTTACTCTGGATTTGCGCGATTAAAAAGTTTTAATAAAAATTATTTTATTCCTAATTTGTGTACGTTGCAATCTGTTCAATTTAGAACAATAAGCAACCCCATGACCCAATGAGATGAGGATGATGTGTATGACGTGTAAATAAGGTGTAGTCTTGTACAGACCCAGGCCGACCATTCCTGAGAGAGTATGGTTAATTGAACCCCGACCATCAAAGTACACCGGTAACCACTGCCTAGTATTCTTAATAAAAATGAGTATAATTTTTTGATGGTTTATTGTACCGTGTGTCTGTTGAAGTCACGATGTATGAAGAAATTTCGTATGTAAAGGGACTGCATTGGTATAAACGTAAAACTGTGTTTTGAAAAGACTGTATCCTGTTTATTTATGAAAACAACGGAAAAATCAATTTCAATATAAATTTTTACAATCCGTTGAAATTGTTTAAACGAAATTATTCACCATTATATATAATTGCCACCCTATCATAGAGTCCGATAAATGAAAAGATAAAATAAGATGTGGAAGTAAAGTTAAAATAAACCAAGGAATAATTATAAGAAAGAAACTGAACACATTTTTCAAGAATAAATCTTTTTCGAACAGATTCATTTTAACTTTTGATGTGGAAGTTCATTTTTATTTATAAAGTTGTTAGCATTATAAAGAAAGCTTTAATAAAAATGGATGAATCACCATAAAAAATTCTGCTTGATATTTCAGTTCCAGTTTTATTAGAGCGATAATACAATAATGTAGTATACTTACACTTCAACAGCTTTTGAAATCGTTATCTTTCATTTGATTTGATTCGTAGGTTAAGGTTAACAGTACTGTCCGGTACGGATTTTTGAATTCGATTTCCAATTTAACTACTGCCAGATAATATGAATAAAAGGGAAATTGTTACAGAGAACTGTTATTTTGTAGCAGATGTGAACAATATCCATGTAAATGAGAGCAGACAATAACACGAGCGACATTTTCTAACGACATCAACATTATAATAATATAATTCGCCCCTCTTTTGTTTATAATGTAGGATTATTACTCCATAATACGTAACTTAAAATAAATAAACGTTTGTAAGTAAAATCTCATTATAACCGACTCCTACTACACCGGAAGTCGCTTATAACGGACAACAAAAACACATCTCTTAACTTTTGGTGGCAATTTTTAAAATTGTCATCTATCATGAAAAATAGTTCTGTTTCTTATCAGCCAATTATACGAGGTGTGGCTATTATATAACGAGACTGACACTGCTGCGAATCAAGGAGGCATGCGTCTTCTTCTTCATGTAGCATCTCCATTACGAAGGTGTGCTAGCATCATGGCAATCCTGACCTTGGAAACTGTAGCTCTAAATAGGTCGATGGATGACTAATTAAACCACTCTCGCAGGTTCCGTAGCCAGGAGGTTCTTCTTCTTCCAACCGATCGTTTGCCCATAATCTTTCCCTGGATGACAAGATGAAGGATTTCATATTTTGGACCTCTCAAGACATGGCCGAGGTACACCAGCTTTCTCTTCTTGATTTCGATCATCACTTCCATTCCCTTCTGCATCCTCCTTAGGACTTCCATGTTTGTGACTCTCTCTGTCCAAGATATTTTGTGCATCCTTCTGTAAACCCACATCTCAAAGGCCTCAAGTCTTCGTTCACATTGCCTATTGGTAGCCCAGGCCTCTGCACCATAGTACAGCACCGGAAAGATGTAACACCTCAGCACACGAATTCTCAAGTCCAGACTCAGATTGTGGTTGCACAACATCCTCTTCATTTTCACAAATGCGGCCCGGGCTATCGTCAACCGCCATTAATCAACAGCTGTTTAGTGCGAACCTTTCTCTTTAATATGCAGCTATTCTCCGCTTCTATAAACAACACCGTTTAGTCAGAGCCTACGTTTGCGTTGATTGTTGTTTTTTGTTTTGCCGAATAAAATGGTTAGTGTAATAGTAGAGCAACGAGTTATTGTAAAATTTCACTTTAAACTTGGAGAAACTGCTACTGAAACTTATAATTTACTGAAAGAAACGTATGACAGTGAATGTTAATCACGTGCACGTGTTTTTGAATAGTATAAGCGTTTTAAAGATGGGAGAAAAAACGTTGAAGATGATTCGCGGTCAGTTCGCCCTTCAACGTCAGAAACGGATGAAAAAGTCGGTAATTTGATTCGGCCTGACCGTCGATTAAGTATTCGCGCAATTGGTAAAACTGTAGGTATTGATAAAGAATGTGTACGGCAAATTTTACATGACAATTTTATCATGCGAAAAATGTGTGCTAAAATGGTGCCTAAAATTCGAAGGTTTGAACAACAACAAGAAGCTCGCAAAAATGTTTGTACTGATACTTTGTACGCAATTGAAAATGATTCAAATTTTTTGGAAACGATAAAAATATGTAATGAAACGAGGTTTTTTACTTATGATCCGGAAATGAAGCTCCAATCCATGCACTGGGAGAGCCGAACTTTACCGAGAACCAAAAAAGCTCGAATGAGCAAGTCAAAATTAAAAGCAATGATGATTATTTTTTTGATATCCATGGGATTGTGTACCTTAACTGGGTTCCTGAAGGTCAAAAAATTAATCAATATTACTACCTTGAATTACTTTCTAAACTACGTAAAGAGTAAGGAAAAATGCCCCGAAATGTGGAAGGACAAATCATGGTTTCTCCACCAAGACAATCCGCCAGCTCATTCCGCGTTATCTGTCAAGAGGTTCCTAGCCAAGTACAGCATATCAGTGTTAGAACATCCACCTTATTCACCAGATCTTGCGCCATGTGACTTCTACCTGTTCCCTAAGGTGAAATCTGCATTAAAAGAGACAAGATTTGAGTCTGTGGAAGCTGTAAAAGAGAAAGCGGCACGTGTTCTGAAGGAGTTGACAGAAAAAACCTTCCAGCACTGTTTGCAACAATGGAAAATTCGCATATAGCGTTGTAGGGATAGAGGAGTGTATTTTAAGGGTACAATAAGTGATTATGTATAAAATAAAAACAAAACTATATACGTCAGTCTCGTTATTTTATAGCCACACCTGATATGACTGATGCATTTAAGAACAGCAGAGGTAGAGGTGTAAAAGACACTATACTTTAATGAACAATAGACTGCAGATGAAGGCGGAGCATAGTAACCTAGATCACAGCACAGAGCCAATTGACTTTCGTTAATCGAATCCTGCGTTGTCACGTTGTGGTCCCGCTGTGGATGACAGCCTAACAAAAAGTTAGCTGGAGTTTGGTAGAACAGAGTGTGACTTACCGAAGGGGTAACCTCATACCTAACCTCATAACCTCATACATAACACCTTGGCTGTTATTGGCGAGATCTCATCTGCAGTCTTTAGTTTAGTTTAGTTTAGTTGGGGTATAGTCATAGTTATCTCCTCTGAGAGTAATGATCCTTTTCAGAGGGCCTGGCATGCCAATAAGTATACTATTCCACTTAGTGAGGAAGGCAATTGTATACCATCTCACTTCTCATTTTACTTAATAAAGCCTCTAGAGGTGATGACTTAAATAACAACACATTTATCATTTTCCTTTTACCGTCCGTCCGTCCTTCAAATCCAGATGTCAGAAACTACAAGAAATAGCAACAAACGGTTTCCGGATTCGTAATTTACACAAAAAATTTATCGGCTTAAATTGTGTTTCAAATTCCGGTTTTAACCGGAAGTAACCTAAAACTGGAAGTCAAGAAACAAAGTCAGATTTTGGAAACAAATTTAGTGTTATTCGATTCCTCTTAAATAATAGATACAGAAATCATTGGAAATACTGGTTTCGATCGAAGTCGCCCAAAACCGGAAGTTAAGATCAAAGTCGGCATTTGGAAAAAAAAGTTTCATTCGATTACTCTTAAAGAGTAGATACAGAAATCACTAATGGTTTTTGCCATAAGAAAGCCTTTCTTAAAAATTACCACCAGCACTGAGACATATCGTTTCATGAAAGGGATTGTTCTATCTCTATTAACAGAGAGGGATTTCAACCGCTGCCGAATCGTATTACCAATTTTAAATCTTTATAACCTATTAAAGAAATATTAGAACGGATTAAAATAATGATGATTTTTTATAATTTGATCAAAAAGACTTCTACCGCATAATATTCTGTTCATAGTTGTAAAGTTAGTACTGGCTTGTTCAATTAGCGATTTTATTTCCGTTACATTATTTTAATTTTTTTTCACTCGGCATCCCAGGTACCTGAGGCTGTTTACAATTGTGAATCAAATTCACCAATTAAATATTTAATATTTAGGCCTAAGTAAGCTTAGATTTACCATTAGTTATTAACTAGCATGCCCCGTCGCGGCTTTGCACGCGAAACATGGTGTCCCACAATAAAAAATTGTCAAAACCAAAAACATAAATCTACGTTGAATAAAATAAAAGTCAAAATAAAATATCAAAACAATTGATCACTCACCAATTAAAAGAAAATTAAAACAAATTAAAGGAACACGGAACTTTACTTTTATAAAATACTCAACAATACAAATCGTATCTACATAATACTGTAAAATATAATAAAATTATCACGTGATGTCACCAGCTGATCCTTAGCACCACGTCGCTATTTGCTAAATCATATGACTTTATTTATGGCAAATCTTTATTTGAATCACATCAGCTGGTTTAAAAGCAGCAGATTATCTAACCTCATAAAAGCCTTAATGTAGGACATAAACATTATTTTCAACCCTTTAGGAAAAACTTTTTAAGGGTTTCAATAGCCTAAACTTGCACCGGCATCATAGTTACAACATAAAAAAAACTGCATGAAAATTGGTTCAGTAATTTAGGATATAAAGGGGAACATATACACACACACACCTACATACACACACATACGTACATGCACATACACATACATAGAATTTTATATATCTAGATAAATCAAATGAAAATAAAAATATTAAAAAATTACTAAACTGTTTTTAATTTTTATTCCATGGACAAGATTTCTTTAAAACTTAAAAGAAACTTCTGAATTAAAGTAAAGTTGAAGAATTAAAAAGTGAATTTCTATTAAGATGTGAATGATTAACAAAAGAACCAGTGGGTGCTTTTGAGTGTAAAAGTGAGAAAGTTTATAAGAGAGCAATAAAAAAGGGATGGAGAATTAAAGTGAAAAACAAAAGCATTTTCTTTTTATTGGTATCAACTTTAAGACAAGATCCATCCTTTATTCATTTTGTTAATCTCTGCTTATGATTACTGTGTAAAAAATACCAGACAAACAATTTCCAACTTTCAACTTTCAGTCTGCTTTGCTTATCAACTTACAGTGTTGTCAAGGGAAACATGTTAACCCATCTGACAACCTGAATTTGAAACTAGAATATTGCTTTCATTCATATTTTGTGAATATTAAGCAACAGGTTAAACGGTTGTTATTTTCAACAATTTTATGTTTAAAAATGATAACTTGAAATATGAAAGAACCACAACTGAAACTGGAGAGAACGGACACAATTGAAACCGTAGTTCGATTTAAAGGGGACCCGAAACCCCTTTCTCCGTAATGTTAAACTAAGGAACATTTTCACAAAAACTATTAAAATTTATTCTGTACAATTTTCTTGTGGTTACTTTTCAGGCTATTCTACACCCACTGAATTAGTAGCATTTTGATATACGAGGTGTGGCTATTAAAAAACGAGACTGACGTAAAATATTTTATATTTATTTTGTACATAATCACTTATTGTCACCTTCAATATACACTCCTCTATCACTACAACGCTCCATGCGAATTTTCCATTATTGGAAACAGTGCTGGAAGTCATCTTCTGTCAGCTCCTTCAGGACACGTGCCGCTCTCTCTTTTGCAGCTTCTACAGACTCAAATCTTGTCCCTTTTACTGCAGATTTCACCTTAGGGAACAGGTAGAAGTCACATGGTGCAAGATCTGGTGAATAAGGTGGATGTTCTAACACTGAGATGCTGTACTTGGCTAGGAACCTCTTGACAGATAACGCGGAATGAGCTGGCGCATTGTCTTGGAGGAGAACCCATGATTTGTCCTTCCACATTTCGGGGCGTTTTTTCCTTACTCTTTGACGTAGTTTAGAAAGTACCTCAAAGTAGTAATATTGATTAATTGTTTAATCTTCAGGAACCCAATGAAGATACGCAATCCTATGGATAACAAAAAAATAATCATCATTGCTTTAAATTTTGACTTGCTCATTCGAGCTTTTTTGGCTCTCGGTGAAGTTCGGCTCTTCCAATGCATGGATTGGCGCTTCATTTCCGGATCGTAAGTAAAAAACCACGTTTCATCACATGTTATTATCGTTTCCAAAAATTTTGGGTCACTTTCAATCGCGTACAAAGTGTCAGTTAAACATTTTTGCGAGCTTCATTTCAAACATTTTTGAGGGGCACGTGTCCTGAAGGAGCTGACAGAAGATGACTTCCAGCACTGTTTCCAATAATGGAAAATTCGCATAAAGCGTTGTAGGGACAGAGAAGGAGTGTATATTGAAGGTGACAATAAGTGATTATGTATAAAATAAAAATAAATTTTTTTACAACGTTAGTCACGTTATTTAACAGCCACACCCCGTATTGTTAGGAAGATAAGAATTTTTTTAAATTATTTTTTTGAAAATCATAACTTTTTGCCTACTGAAGTGGAAAATAAATATTTAACACATTATCTTACTGTAATATTAATTCAGTACATTGAAACTATGATATAAAAGGCTGTGCAAAAATTTCATAAATATCCATTCTACAGAAAGTGTTGCTTATGCATCAAAAATTGCTATTAATAGGAAACAAGAAAAAACTAAAAGAGAACACATTATACATTACATAATTCAAAACGTTATTTTCACAATTCAGAGGTTAATATGAGGGGTGGGTATTAAATAAAGTGACTGACATAAAAAAATTTATTTTTAATTTATACATAATCACTTATTGTCACCTTCAATATACACTCCTCCTCTATCCCTACAACGCTCCATGCGAACTTTCCATTGTTGGAAACAGTGCTGGAAGTCATCTTCTGTCATTTAACGATAAAAGTGTATATATAATCAAATTTATAGGAAATTAAAAGACCTACAGCTTTTATTTAGAGCATTTTTCTGTACAGAGCCTAGTTTAACGTGAACGAGAGATTTTCCGTATTTTTAAACTAAACTGAGGTTGATTTTCATTTTGCGTCTTTCAATCATGTTTAAAATTAGGTTATTTTTATTGAGGTTAGTTTTTTTTTGTTTGTTTCTAATGTTTTATTACTAATGTAAGGTTATATTGTTCATTATTTGCATTGGCAAGAGAAAGTCGTGTGAGTGTTTCACACCCGATTTTTACCTTTAATTTTATCGGTCGCAGGACTCTCGGAAGCGCGGGGCTCGGGTCGGATGTCCCTAATATCTGCCGCTAATATTACGTCTAACATTACGATTTTATTTAGGTCAGTATTTCGTAGACCTAAAAATGGAACGGGTCATAAATAAAGTATAGGAGAATAAATAATAAAAATATCTATGTCAAGAGAAAAACTATTAAAATGAAAATGACAACTTTAAGAACAAGTTTAGGATACTAAAATGGATAGTATATTTTATAGTATAAAGACAGGACGGTAAACGTTTTCTGTTCACGTAAGTGTTATTTATACGGAAATATCATTTTTGAATTCAGATTAGGTAGTACGACCGTCTGTAATATGTATACACGAGATAGCAACATCTTAACGTAGAAAAAGGTCAAATAAAAACTTTTTATAGGTTTCGGAAAATGAATTCGCTTAAAAAAATTTTATAACTTATTTTTCATTTTTATTACTTGACAGCCAGTAAAGTTAATAAGATTTAAATTCCAAGAAATGTATTGGGTGAACGGACATTATGAAAAATGTTATTGATGCGATATTATTATCCATTAGTGTATTGCATTTTTTTAAAAATAATATTCTAATGTAAAAATATGAAAATTAAGCAGAGAACAAAAACTGAAATATTGTAACTGGAGCATGAACTAAACCATAAAAATTTTTAGGTTGTTCCAGTTTTCTTATCAAAACTATTATCTGCAGATGGTTTGTTTTGATAACAAGAACAGACATTTGACATACTGATGCTACTTACGACGGGTATACGTTCTCAAATAAAAACTAACACCGGATGATATGTATACACTATTTTCGTTGTAAATTGGAGGGACTTATGCCAGAGTGAACAAGCACAAATTCATGTTTTTTTCAGTATTGGAGTTTTTAATTTAATTTGGAATTATAAATTCTCATTTTACAATAACAAAACTATCGTAAAAATTCCCTTGCAAGCTACATTTCTCTTGGTTCATAATGACATATGAAAATCACTAACACTGGCTTCATCAATAACAAAACCGTCCACGCTGCGTCCTCAACCCCTAGCCTGGAGGAGTTCATCCACCGAACTTCAAGAGTCCTTCACGACGCCGGTCAACGCTCTGTACAACCAGCTGTCAGAGAAATCTACACGACACCTCGCCCACCTCAAGTAAAGATTAAACAATCATTCCACGATTTTCTACAGACTCCCTACAAACATCCCTATAAATATTTCCTACTAAAAAAAAATAAATAAAACCCCTCAAAATTTAGTACTGTACCCAACACCTATAAATTCACTCTACCTTCTCATCAATATCAAATCTCCTCAAATGTTTACAAATTAATAACAATAAAACCACTCCCAACTAGAAAAAGCGTTCCTTCCCAGCACAATGTTCTTTCTGATATCCCGATTCCGAGCCAATCTTTCCCCCAATTATTCATCTGTAATTCCAAATAAAAAACAATCCCAAAAAAATTCCTTCTATCCAATTCTCCGAATGACAAAGTAGCCTAACTACGACGTCGTTATCCCGAGTGCAAAATCACTTCTTTCAGGACTCAGACTCGATGAAAATCAACTACTTTACATTTTCGTCATGGTATTAAGGGAGGAGTCTACTCAAAAAATGTTTTTTTTATTCTCTTTAGATAAGTAATCCGTTTGTTTTGCAAGTGAATAAACATTAAATTTTTAATTATATCATATAAAAAAAAATGTTAATTTTGTTCACTACAACCCAAAATATAAGGGGTGGAAGGGGGAAAATCATATCTTCGTTATTTACTTATAACTTAGTTAATTTTAGAAGTTCAGACCTGGTTTTTATGTCAAAATAATCAGAAAATTATGCTCTTTTTTAAAGCTTCCATTTATACGTTTAACTTTACAATGGAGAGAAAATTATTTTTTTAAATATTTTCCCCCCAGAAATACAGATGAGGTCATTATTTTTTTAAAAACTCCTATAATAAGTTTCAATACGGCCAACCTACAAATAAAAAAGCAATAAATTCTGAATACAGTGGAAAAATCATCAAGATAGCATTTCTATAAAAAAAGTTATAAGGATTTTATCATGAGGAAAACCTGAAATACTAAATGCCGAGAAAATTCAATGTAAAGTTTCACTTACAATTACACTTACACTTAACACCGATTATGTAAAATAATGTTTTACAAATTTCTAGTTATCGTACATAAAAACAAAATATATAGCTGGATTAAGAAAATTCTGAAGTTTTATAATCAATCAAAAAAACCTTTTTGATTATTTTTTTATTTTTAGTGATAAAACTGGGTAGACTCCCCCCTTAACTCAAAAGCGAAAATTTTGTAGTTGGTTCACACTGGCATAAACCCCCTTCAATTATACAAAGGAATTTTCCAACAATACAACAGTAAATTATAACCGCCAAACACGATGGTTCAATCTAAAATCATTTCAAATGATGTTCAACAGCCAAGTGAAAACTGCGAGGTTCGATTCTTAGCTACACGGTGATTCATAACTCGAAAATCTTTTTAATAATAATAATAATAATAATTGTAGAAAAAATTAATATAACTAAATAAAAAATATTAATTTAAGTTGTTAATAAACATTGTTGAATTAACAATGTGGAATGGAATCGTGTTTCCTGATTAAGAACTCTTTACAAACTTAATAGAATATCTTCTAAATTCTTTTGCAAAGCCTACGATATTTTTATAAATTACCCATAACAGGCAGGTATTAAAAAGTTTTTCATTTTTATTTACACTTTAAATTATTATACAAAATCGGTGCCCGACGTTGGGCGCCAAAATTTTGTAAAATTAAATTAATGAAAGAATTGAAATAAAGAACTGTAAATTGAAATTCTGTTTAAATAATTATTATTGATGACCCTTTTTTATTATAATAGGCCTACTAATAAATGTAATGAATTTACTTTTATAAAATATGGAAATCTGTGATTTTTAAAATATTTAAGTTTGTTTAATGATATTTATGAGCTCAGTTATAATGAATAATATAACTAAGGTAGTTCTCTGGTTTCTTGTTGTCCATCCATCGATCGGGAATCAAATGGGGCGTCGATGCATAATTGCACTTGATTTTATAGTCTTTAATAAATTTATTTAAATTTTATCTGCGTATTTTAAAATAATCAAAATTGTTTCAGTTGGTTCCATAATTAAATTTAATCTTGATATTCTTGTAATTTTTTTATTTATTTTTTAACTGGTTCAAATTATTTAATTAAAATTATAAGTTACTATCTTTTGTTTTCTTGCTTCAAATTCAGATATTGGCTTCTGGAATTTATTTTAAAATATTCTCTTCTTATAATTTATCTTGATATATTTAGTTCTTGTTTAGAATAATTTAAATTTTAATTAGACATTGTTTATTTTTTATTATTTTTTAAAATTCATTCCTTGAAGTTTCAACAGTTGATTATTTATTAAGCTGGATCTTAAATCAACGAAATACTGGAGCATAGACTGCTATTCTACAAAGCGGAGTGTTAACTTATTTTCACTCGATCTGCTAGTTCCAGGGCTACAAAAAATAGTTCTGTTTCTTATCACATGGTCAGTCAATTAAAGACTGAACCATTTAAGAACAGAAGAGAAGTAAGAGACACTAGTCGGAGTTATCTCCTCTGAAAGTAATGAATTTCATTATACAGCCAGAACCTGTGGTGAATGAAGTTAAGGTGTCATTCATTTGCAGGGTGGAAATTAGATACTTTCCGGAAGGCCTGGTATGCTGATAAGCATGGGCTATTTTCCCACTGAGTGAGGAAGTCTATGGTAAACCACCATACTTCTCATTACTTAGTAAAAATTCTAGAGGTTCAAACCAGCCTTTTGGCTGATGACCTAAGCAAAAATTTATCATAAGTAATATTTTTAAGGCTTCTTTATAATTACAGTTGCTGAATTTCCAAAAAAGGGTCCAAAAATACGAGAAATTATCACTTTTCTACCCTATTAAACCCTATATTACTGGATAAGAAAAACTGTTTTAAGGTCAGGTCCTTCAGCACTCCTCCAATTTATTTTAGAAGTGAAGACTAAAATTTTCTTAAACGCTAAAAATACAGTTTCATGAATCTGATTGAGTCTGATTCTGTGATCTCATATTTAATTTTAGAAGCTCAAGTAGAATTAGCCATATTCACTGTAGGCCTATTGATTCTAAACAATTAGCATAAAATTATCATGTAATACATAATAGTATAGATAATTAGTTAATTAATTACTAATGCAATAATTGTCTAATTGATTATTCACTGCTCAATTTGATTATCCAGTATGCCTAGACTGAGTGTGGCTCGAGAGCTACATCGGCCTGCAATTGGTAATTTTTGTAAAGTGGATTCTTCAGTAAATAAAAACCTTATTAAGAGAAATAAACGAGATATATCTTGTTACAAAGTAAGAAAAATGTAGAAATGAATTCATTTGGAAGTTACTTTCCTGTTTTGCAATGACTAAGGACAAAATAGAAAATGATAAAAGGTTGTAGATTCAAGGTTAATCTATAACCAGAATTTGTTTCCGCTCCACCTCCTCCTACATCCCCTCCACGGCCTCCTTAATTTTCAAAGGATTAGGTCTCAACCTGTTCTGGTATCCATTTTCTGACATGTCTGTCAAGTCAACATCTGTCGTGGCACCTCGTGGTAATATTGAAACACCATCAATATATCTGTTGGAACTCATCCTACCCAGTTTCTGAGATCACAGTCAGCTAAAACCTTTAATCCTGTCGTTCGTAGCTGAAACTCCCAGTTGCTTTCTTAAGCAAACATTTGGAATCTTATTTTCTTGGTTAGTAATGTAACCAAGAGATTCTCAAAATACGTCCGACACCATCCGCCAATACAAACACATTTCAAATCCCTGCATCTTTTTACTAATAGTGTCTGACAGGATCCATGTTTCAATACTATACAGTATGATGAAGACAGCACACTGTTCGATCATTTTTTTAATTCCAAGCTAGCAAAACTGATGCAAAAACGTTTTTTGTACATGTAAATGCCGATCTGATTTTTCTGATTTGATTTTAATCTCCCTAGAATGATCCTAACTGTCATTGTTATGTGCATAGAATGCAGGAAAAAGTTGAAACCACCTCAACAGTTTTACCGTTGATATGAAACAAGGTTGGCTGAACACAAAATGACTGACTAAAAACCACGAACAATAACAAAGTATTTAGATAATATTTTAGAAATTATACTGATAATATTTTATCCCTAATGTGTACGTTGCAATCTATTCAATTCAAAACAATAAGCAACCGCACGAGACCCAATGAGATGAGGATGATGTATATGACGTGTAAATGAGATGTAGTCTTGTACGTACAGACCCAGGCCGACCATTCATGAACGAATATGGTTAATTGAACTCCAACCATCAAAGTACACCGATAACCAATGTCTAGTGTTCAAATGCGTATAAAAGTAACTACTTATACTAGAATTTGAACCAGGAAACTTCGTCTCCGAAAATCAGCTGTTAAACACCTGGCTCGCGGCGATGACTTGTAGAATAGCCGTCTATGTTCCAGTACGTCGTTGATCGATGATCTAATTCAATTAACCAATTGTTGTCAATTCAAGAATTAATTTAAAAATAATTATAAATAATAATCAAAAGTAAACAATTTTAATTTAAAATTTAAATATTTGAAACAGTAATTAAAAATATCAAGATGAATTACGAGGAGAAAATAAAACATTCAAAAAAAATTAATACCAGAAACCAAATATCTCAAATTAAAGCAAGAAAACAAAAGATAGTATAATTTAATTAAATAGTTTGAAATAGTAAGAAAATAAGCAAGGAGAATATTAAAGTATCAAGAATCTAATTAAACCAAACAAAATAGAAATAGTTTATGAAACCAAACAAAATAGATTTGATTATTTTAAAATTTGAAGAAATGATTAAAATAAAATTAATTCAAGACTTTATAGTCTTGTAACCAATTGCAACAATGACTCGACGCCCCATTTGATTCCTGGTCAATGGACGGACAAGAAGCAAGAACAAGACTCCGAGGATAATTCAAGTAGTAACA